>OZ022332.1:41736056-42936056 GCA_963989225.1 Dromius quadrimaculatus | reverse complement strand
AATACGCTTGGATTGTACAACCAGGCCATAATAATGAATAATGACGATAAAAGACCGTGAAATTATCTGTCATATATACAAATAGAAAAAAATCTGACGTGAACATCACGTGACATACTTTTATATCATTGGATATATATACTACGATGTGATTTTATGTTTGGTTATATATATATCATTGAATATATGTAATCAAACACAAAATCTCATCGTTCCACAGTTAATCGTTTTGGATTCACTCAAGAGATTCTAAGAATCTGTCAAGTAAAATGTGCTTTCAGCCAAGTCGGTTGCTATAAAAACAGTAGGCTATTATTCTTATACTACAACATTCCTTAATACTGATTTCCAAAACTCTACGACTACCAACAGATCTTATTTTATACGCAAAATTGAAAAAATGAATTCCTACTGAAGTGCACTTCCGGTTCAGTCTATTGTTATGAAAATAGTAGGCAATCATTCAGATGATACAGTAGACTGAAATAATAAATTTCAATATTCTACACCTGATCGTTTCGAATTTATGCGAAAAATTCCAAAAGACTGTCATGTAAAGTGCACTCCCGGCTCGATGGATCTCAATAAAAATAGGATATGAGCATCTAGATGGTATAATCGTTCTAAATACTGAATTCTAACAATCTACGTTCAATGGTTTTGGATTTATGCGGAAAATTCAAAAAATGTCTCGAATAAAGTGCTCTTCCGGCTCAGTCGATAGCAATTATAATGCAAGGTGTACAACTAGATATTATAAAAGTGCCTAATACAAAATTTAGATATTCTACGACTGATCGTTTAGAATTCATAAAGTCTGTCATATAAAGGGTACTTCCGGCTCAGCCGATTGTTACGAAAATAAAAGATGACCATTGAGATGCTATAGCAATTCTTAATGCTAAATTCCAGTATCCTACGGCTGATCATTCTGGATTCATGCGCAAAATTTAAAAAAAGTCTTAAGTACAGTACACTTTCGGTTTAACCGATCGCAATCATAATGCATGATGTACAAAAAGATGTTATAGAAGTTCTTTATACGAAATTTCAATATGCTATGGCGGATCATTCTATATTTATGCAAAAAATTCAAAAAATGTTTCAAGTAAAGTGCACTTCCAGTAGAGACGATTGGAACCATAATGCGAGGTGCACAAATAGACTAGTCTTAAATACAAAATTTCAACATTATACGTTCAACCTCTTGTGAGATTTGCGAGTTACGCACGCACGCACGAACATACATACCGACATCAATCCAAAAATACTCAAAATGGATTCAAGGATGCTCAAAACGAATATTTCCATCAAAATCTCGATTGATGAATTTTTTCGGTTTCACAATACTTACTTGTTACACTGTACAAGTAAATGAAAATTGAGTCGGTCGACATAATTTTGATTCGAAAATACAAATTGGAAAGACATCTTTTCAATTAATTCAAATTTCTTGGTGATTTCTGTAAAAATTAAGGCAATGTACTTTTCGACCTTCCTCTCAATCGCAAGCGTTGTGAATTTGGAGCGTTCGCGAACAATGACGTCATCTACAACGCATTAATCTTGAACGCAAAGACTGCGACGTCTTGTGGAATGATTATTGAGGTGACATGAGCGTTGCGGTTACCTAGTGGTACGTACTCCTGAAATGATTTTAGAAATAATAATTATAGAGTGCTTTTTGTGCAAATATATGTGTGAAAACTGTGGAAAAGAAAGAGAGGAGGTGAAACAGAATTCGTCCTAATAAACAAATCTGCAATAATTCGGAAGTACTCGGTATTTCAAATAATTTTTGTAGGACGTTTTTACTTAATTGTACTAAGTTCAAGAAAGTATTGTGAAACCGACAAAATTCATCCATCGAGATTTTGATGGAAATATCCGTTTTGAGCATCCCTGAACCCATTTTGACTATTTTTGGCTTGATGTCGATACGTATGTTCGTGCGTTCGTGCGTGCGTAACTCGCAATTCTTGAAACTGGTTGAACGTATAATGTTGTAATTCTGTATTTAAGATTGGTATAGGGTCTAGTTGTGCACCTTGCATTATGGTTTCAATCGTCTGTACCGGAAGTGCACTTTACTTGAAAATTTTCTCAAATTTTTCCGATAAATCCAGAATGATCAACCGTAGGATGTTGATATTCAGCATTTAAAATTGGTGTAGCATCCAAATAGTCATTTCCTATTTTCGTACCAATCGGCTTAGCCGGAAATGCATTTTATATGACAGATTTTTCGAATTTTCTTCATAAATTCAAAACAATCGGTCGTAGAATATTGAAATTTTGTATCAAGCACTTCTATAAGATTTAGTAGTACATCTTGCATCATAATTGTGATTAGCTGAACCGGAAGTGCAGTTTACTCGCAACATTTCTTGAATTTTCCGCAAAAATCCTAAACGATTGAACGAAGAATATTAAAATTCAGTATTCAAGACGGTAGTACCGTCTTCTAGATGCTCATATCCTATTTTCATTTAGATCGACTGAGCCGGCAGTGCTTAGTCTACTGTAGGATCTGAATGATTGCCTACTATTTTCATAACAATAATAATAACCGAAATGCACTTCAATTGGTATCTATTTTTCAATTTTGCTCATAAATTCAGAATTGTGAACCGTGGAATCTTGGAAATCAGTATTTAGGAATGTTGTAGCATGAGAATGGTGACCTACTGTTTCCATACAACCGACTAGGCTAAAAGCGCATTTCACTTGACAGATTTTGAGAGTTTTCTGGATGAATCAAAAACAATTAGCCGTGGAATAATGAGATTTTCTGTTTGATTATATATATCCAATGATGTACAAGTAAGTCACGTTATGTCCACGTCAGATTTTTTCTTGTTGAGAATACACTTATCTTGCATGTGCTATCTTTGTCCTACAGTTATTAATGAACAAAGTATTACCGTTCGATAGGCAGTATCCTAGCGTAGGACAGGGAAATCCTACCGTTTTATTTGTAGGATGACGTAGCCACCAAATTATGCATATATTCAATAATACAAACTATCAAAATCAGCCGATTATTGATAAATTTGATTTCGTTGTTATTCGAACAATTTCTTCTTGTTTTATGTTAAATTATCTCAAGAATAAATTAAAAAGCAACCTGTTAGTGATAAAATTTAGATAATCATGGTATTGACATGTTCCTTATCAACCCACAATTTTATTTCCCATTATCAAAAATTTTCATAAAGAGAAAAGTTGGGCGACTCGTCAAAACGAAGCCATTCGTGATGTTTAAGTTTGATGGTGATCATAAACAAAAAGGCGGTGTACTGCGGACAAGAAGAGATTGGTGATCGGAAACCTGTTTTCTTGAAATATCTACAACGGCTTGCAGGTACAATTGTGTCAGACCGATTGATGAAAACATAATGGTCCGGACGCTTGCCTCAACAAACTCAAAGCAATTTTATATGCAGGTGCTTCATCTTGATGATAATGAATGTCTCGTACAAGGTATAATAGTGAATATTTCCCCAAAACATGTCCCAAAGACTGTTAATAACGTACCCTCATACACTTAACATTAAGTTTTTATTGAAAATTTGTTTCATGAACTGATATTGGAATTTTAGAACTTTATTCTCTTCCTCTACAGGATTATGAATTATGACATCCATGTTTTCAACTAATCCATTTCTCGCAATTGCATTTGTCAAGAGAATTAACTTTAAAATAAGAAACAAGGTGTGTGATTTTTCAAAGCAAGTCGTATAATATTGCGCCTTTGCTATTTTACGTGCTCACATTTATCTGAAGAAGGAATTTTGTTACACGGTGGTAGTTTTAAAATTACGTTACAGTTCCGTACCTTCACGTCGAAATAAAACACAAAGTGTGATACACATATATGGCTTATAAGACAAAAAGTTTTCTCTTATCTTACTAAATGGGGATGTAGAACGCGAGGCTGAACTAATGTGGACGTTTTATAAGACATAGCAAGGGAAGAAATATCTCTTTTCACTTTAAAATAATTCAATCTGGGAGTTAAAGTAGGGTTACACTTGATGAAAATAGTTTTAGATAAAAACTATTCATGTAACAAGTGAGCAATCCAGTAATATATCATTAAACGTGTAACAGTTATAAGCGAGCGAGCAGAGCAAACGATCCTGATGAGTAGAACGGATCCGGGTCCGCGCATGTTTTTTACATTATAAATATGTGCGCAATGACGTCAGAAACAGCCTGGAAGGCTGTGTTGAAGCTCGCCAAGATATACTACTCTGATGAATAGCACGAGTATATAAAATCGGTTATATATGAATTACCCACAAAACTTTATACTTCTTTTTTTACTAATGACATGATGAACAACTTGAGTATTTGAATGACAAAATGAATTCTTTTATTCAGGCAAAGTATTCAGAGTTTTTCTGTGTCAAGATCTTTGAGTCCAACGCTGTATATTTCCTTTCATGTGATATCTTTTCGAATGCATCTCACGACACCTGACACAGAAACCTTCTGTTGTCCACTTATATCAAATTGTATTGAGAATCCTTTGGCTCTGTGGTTGACTTCTTCATCCAATTAACCGCGATATCCGACCTTCTTTCGCGATCCACGCCGCCTTGATATTGATTGAACTAAACAAGATGTATTGCTTGTTGGATTGCTTACAGAAAACAAGAAGTACTCGAATCGCAAAAGCGAAGTGTTTGGTGCTTGTAAGACTTACGTCAATTTGATACGATTGGAAGAATTGGCAGACAAGATAGGGCTTCGTTGTGGATTAAAGAAAGATTATACCAGGATTACATTTCAAAGAGATCTTTGAATTTGGAGTTCAGATATATTAACAATATTATGGTCGGATGCTTACATATTGATTGATTTAGAACATGTAAACTTGTAGTACAATTTGATTTGCTTTTGGAGGGAGTAACTTTCAAGATGATTAAGGGCGAAATTATGTCATGATAATAACCCCAATGAAGTATAAAAATGTATTTTTTTCAGTACGTGTCATATTCAATGTTACGCATAGACCTACACTTCAGTACGTGGGGACAATTTCTCTTAGCGTTCACTATAATAACAGTAATTACTTCCTCGATAACAACGTAATCAGACATTATAAATAACTGCACTCCAGAGAGCTAAAATTAAATAAATTTAAATATTGATCCAGCGCCTGCTAGACATAGCAACTTATTCAAGTAGGAAAATTTCCCACAATTTCATGTATAAATGAAGAATCAGTTATATATCTTTATTTCACGAGCACACTAAAGTCTCTTGGCCTTTAGCCCCTGCAAGGGCTCGATATTGAATTAGTGACGAGTGCATGTCGGGTCACTGTGCATGTTAAATTATTCACCTGGGAGATTGGTGCATTACCAACTCGGACATTCCTGAATTAATACCGGATTGTATTTTCATGTTGAGGACGAGAATCAGGAGGAAAATGTGTTCGTCGATGAATTGATCTCTGAATATTTAACTTCATAGACAAGAATGTGAATATGAAGTGCAGAAAATTTTCATGAAAAGACAGAATAATTTTTTCATACGTACATTATTTTATCCTTTTGCAATAACAGTCTAGAATTTTGACACCAGTTGAAAATTATCGTTTGCTTTGCGATCGCCCAGTGGAAGGTACTTTTAGGGTACGTTCCACTGAGCGACTGCAACGCTCATGTCGCTTCAATAATCGTTACGCAAGACGATCATAGTCTTTGTGCTCTACATCAATGCGTCATAATCGCAATCGCTTCAACCTTACAGCGTTCGCGATTGGAAGGTAGGTCGAAGCGGTCATTACGTTCATTTTTGCAGAAATAACCAAATAGTTTAAATTAATTGAGAAGGTGTCTTTTCAATCTCTACTCTCGATTCCAAATTATGTTGATTGATTCAAATTCTTCTATTTATCAATATTACAGATTATCATATGGTTTTTTGTTATGTTTATTCATTATTTATGAGCGACTAATTTGCACAGGCTATTGGATTTATCCAATTCATATATAAGTTTTACTACAGGTTAGTTTGAGCTTATTGGTGATTTTCTCTTTGATTTCAACCAGGAATTGTCAGTTCATTTGAAATCTGGCACACACTCGTATTGTTCCATTTGAAGCATCAACCGCAGCAATCATATGCTAGTAAAACAACAATATATGAGGTCGTGAATAAATAGTTGCGATCACCTAGTGGAACGTACCCTAAGTGTACATTTTGAAATGAGTCATAGGAGATAAATTTGACATAATATTTCAATGAATGTAACAATTTTATTACAGTGTTGTATATTATTGAAGAAAGTACAAATTCAATCTTAGTTTGAGGCAAGTGACGGACTTGTTTCGAGCATCATTTTCTGGCAGACTAACTTCAAGTCTTGCGACAGTTGCCAGAATTGTGAAGAATGGTTACGTCCAACATGAATATAAGAAAAGGGATAGATACAGTCATATATTGACGGCAGAAAAAAAAATTAAATTATAACTTTAATACATAATAGTAGCACATTATCTACAAGAGCGATTAGGCAGACCAAAATTGTGTACATCACTTTTTGTGAATGAATATTTGAAAAAATTAATAATATCCTGGATTTGCTACAGAAAAGACGTGGCAATTTTTATTTACATGGAAAAAGAAGTTCTTAAAATTGTAGGTAGGTATTGGAGAACTCAACGACTCAAGAGGAATAATGTATGGGCTGGTATGATGGAAACCCACATTATAGAACCATTTATATTGATGGTGATAATACGGTTTATACTTATTTGAATCTACCCCAAAATGAAGGATTACTTGGGCTTCGAACTTCGAATATTGAAGACGTATGGTTTCAGCATGATGGCGCTCCTGCGCATCAGAACTTTCTTGAATCATCCATTTTCATGTCACTGGATTGGACGAGGTGGAGAAGTAAAATAGCCTGCCAGGTTTAGTGATTTCATTTACTGGTCGTAAAATCTCCAACCAGATGAAGATTTCATTACCGGTTTCTTCAACTTCCACAACTGATAGTTCACGTTTGCGTCTAATTTTGGCAGATTAATAAAGCTGGTACCATATTAGAACTGAGCATACCAAAATGTATCGAACAAAGCCTTAACAACAGGGATCCTACGAAAGCAGTGTTCAGGCAGATCTCAGCCGGACAAAGAAAGAAAGGAAGGCCCAGAAAGAGATATATGGATGACAAGAAAGTGACCTCAAAGTGCTAAGAGTCACAAATTGGAGAGATGGTAGGAGATCGAGCTTTCTGGTGAAAGCTACTAAAATAAGTCAAGATTCACGATGAGCAAAAGAGCTATAGATGACGATAGGGATGATGTATTTTATCAAACGGAGAGCAATATTCTTAGCCATTATTCAATATGTTTTATACATTGATTATACATTCAGTATTCAATATCTTAACTACTTAGTAGTCAGTATTCATTTTTCAGAATGTATCAATCCACAATTAATATACGTCAACTCAAATCACGTGACTATATAATTCCGTAGCATTACGGTGGTCCTTCGACATGATAATTTTGGCCAAGCCTCTGAGCAAAAGTAATGCTTGAACACATATGTGGAAAGAGAATTAAAAATCTTTAAGTTAAAGTCATGAATTTCCCAATTCTTCAAAGCGTTTAGAATAACAATGCACGTTATGAAGTTCCTGTCTTCGAATCGGTTTACAAAGATCTTCTTTAGGATTTGGGAGCAGAGCATGATTACTGTGGGTCTAGACTGGAGTATAAGGTGAACCTATAATTGTAAATGGCAGTCTTCAAGCGGGTACGTTATCTTGAAGAAGCAACAGACATCTTCAATAACATCTTGAACTTTTTTGGATGGGCTATTCCTTTGATATACCATTGTATCGACTTTTGCCTTCTGTCTGGGTCAGAGAGACAGTTTCAAAGATTACTACACTTGTAATTTATGGTGCGGTGTGATATTCAGATTGTCATGAATTATTAAGAGTGTGGTACCAATGGTACCGATGGAAAGCTATCCTGCTCTGCCAATGTTTTCACAACATCCTGTCAGAATTTTTGTCGACATTCTCACACCTCAATAAGTCCAACGATTCTTCAATGTTTTGAACCCTCCAAATCTTCAAAATAGGTCTTCGTTCCATTGGTTTGATTTGAGCCATTTTTTGTCTAGTTTGGTTATAAGTAATAGTCAGAAGAGGCTAAATCTGGAGAATGATGATGGATGAACAACCAGTTAGTAGCGTAATTCATGAGGTCCTGCCATTGCGACTGTCCATTTGCGCCGGAAAGGACATTTCGAACGGCTGATACTTGCGTACCATCGTACTCGTAAGGTCTTGCAGCAAGGCAGTTCCTTGAGAGGTCAAGGAATGGGACCAAGTTCGGAAGTATAATAAAACACCTTGCCAAGACTCGGCACGTTAACCGAAACCCATTTCGCGACCAAGCCCGACACGTCCCAAAACTCAGAGCCAATCCGTATCCCGAGGTTACAGATCCAATTCGCTGACCTCCCTTATCTTGGGGTATGGGTACGAGCCGGCGCGACACGTAAGACTTTGCAGCAAAGGAGTTTTATAAGAGGTCTAGGTACGGAATCGATCTCGGAATAAATAGTTTATCCGAAAATATAATTGAATTTCTTCACCAAGGTCCGGCACGTTAACCGAAACCCATTCAACAACCAAGCCCAACACGTCCAGAACCTCAGACTCAATAGTTATCCCAAAATCCGATTTGCCGACTTTCTTCATCTACATTATTGTATTGTCTAGAGGCTTTCCACCTTAAAGACCTGCTACGGATAGGGATATGAGCCGAAGCGACACCTCCACATAACCTTCTCCTAGATTTTCGAGGTCCGATGGGACCCTGCTAAAGAATCTGAGGCAATCGGAATCAAATCTGTCCAGAAGTCCTGTATGAACGTTTGTCATTGCTAGATGTGACCATGACCCGAATTCATCTTGGTCCTCTTTGGATTTGATCAACTGGCAGTAGCCCATTGTTTCGACTGTTTGTTGGTCTCTGGTTTGTTGTTAATCCATCGTTAAAAGCTCTTCTCATCGCAGTTGAACATTGCTGAGCAGTCCTCTGAAATAGATCGACGATCATATTTGTTGTCTGATCAAATGTGGCACTCATCTGGCAAATATCTGTAATTAATGTTGAGCACCCGTTCATTAGAGATGCCAATAGTTTGAGCTATTTTGTGCTCACTCACTCATCGATCATCGATTATCATCCAATGGATTATATCAACCATTTCTGGCATAGTGATCCCTTTTGAACGACTTGGACGCTCATCATCAGAAATGCTCTCAAACCGCGTTTAAATTTAACTGTCCAATATTTGAATATTGAAATCGAAGGTGCTGGTTTCCCATGAACATTGCTCAATTCTAGATATTCAGATTGAGTTGTCCAATATTTGAGTACTGAAATCGAAGTGCACCTTCCCATGAACTTCGGTTAGTTCTAAATATGATTTCTTAGTTTGGATGATATTATATATAAATCAATCAACCTTAGAGGCAACGGATCATATGTTGGCCACATGTCTTCCTGTAACAATAAGCCCTTTTCTAGAGTACTCGAAAAGAAAGACCCCTCCATAATACCATTACAAGATAAATGTCTCATTTTACTGAGAGCCGAATTCTCTACGATGTAACTCCCCATTGCAAGCAGATCCAGTGATCCCACTTCGCCATTTGCCTTTACTACTCCCGTTTTCCTCTCTCTGCCGCCCTTCTTCCTCCGTTTCCTTTCAGTATCCTGACAAATGAAGGAACGTCTAACACGACTCAGGATCTAGTTGCACTATAGTGGAGTGTGAAATTCTGCGGTGTATACGGTTCTCTAAATGTCCAGTGTGTTGTAATTTAGTTTTAGGGATGATTGGTAGCTTTCAAAGTTGAGGAAATAGCTGAAGCCGCAAATAGTGTACCTGAGCTTAGAAGTTTGCCAAAGAATATTGTTGAAAACGTCGAAAGTTTAATCAATAAAATAATTACAATAGAAATAGTGCCTACAGTATAACTGTCCATTCAATTATATCTCCATATTTTCTATGAATAAAATATCCAATCATTTGCTGTAATAAATCATTAGCATGCTCCCAGAATAAGGGCTGCCCAATAAAAGGGCATTGCTCCAATAATGATCCTAATGACCGATTAATACCTTCACGTATGTACATAGCCCCTAGGATGGTTAATATTCCTTCATACATCCCGTCCATTGTCATTTCGCCCCAAAAATTTGCATTCTAATAGATTATAAATTATAGGGAATATCACATTTCAAATTTGAGCTTTGCGTGACAGTTTTTCAATAATTTTGCGAGTGTCATTAATAAAGGGTTCAAGGTCGTTTCAAATGATGAATAATGAAAGGTTCATTAGCTTATTAATTTGTAGGGGAATGATTAATTATCTAAAATTATATTTACTGGTGATTTTAATGTACCTAGGTGATATTTTGGCTATGTAGTCTATTTTTAGCTGATATAACAAAAGAGTTATTGTTATAATTTTGAATAGATGAACGATATGGGTTTGATTTATAACCTGAAAGCTTTGATTTATTATTATAAGCATCCAGAATTCACAGACTAACACACTCAGGGTGAGCTCAAATAATTCATTCTCATAACACTTCCCTTAAAAGAAAATTGTTACAGCAAATGTTGTGAGACGTTAGCTAACTAACATTTCATAAGCTCTATCTAACCATGATGACCAGGCTCAGTAATCAACGGCAACTCACAATTTTAAATATGTGTGCACCACAACCACAATCCACCATCTTTCCAACTTTCTGCTGTGCTTTTTCGTCTACCTTTTAATTAAAGTAATGCACATACATACATACGTACGCCGCAAATTAGCCCTTTGTTCCTTTCAGCGCAAAAATCACCGTTGCATATACAAAATTCTCATGATTGAGCTACAAAGAGGACTCCCGACTCTTCCTAAAATGAACTATTCACGATTCGGAGGGCTGGCGTGAGGATAAAGGATAAAATTGTATGTTTAGTGAATTCAGATAATCTTAGAATGCGGGAGATTGATGTGGGTACATGGGAAAACGAAAAAGATTATTCAAAGGTGCCAGCACTACAAAAATCAGTTACATAATATCTTACTTGAATTGCAACATACTTTCTCGACCTAATAAGGTAAAGTTTAAGATTTTGATGTATGATCACGATTTAGACCCTACTGAGCTCAAAAATCATTATTTTAAGAGAAGTAGGTCTGTTTGTCTGGAACTTGAGAACGCGTACGATTTTTCGTCTGGAATTTCATATTCAAACTTTCTAGGTTTGTGAATGGATTTTCCAACCAGTCGTACCAGCATTTTATTTATGGATCACTATCTGCCACTTTGTCAATGACAGCTGTTACTTTGTAGTATGCAATTAATTGTAGTAAAGTAGTAATTTTGACTCACCCTCCTTACAAATCTTGAACCAGTTATTGAGTACGTGGACCTGAAAAAATACGAATGAATATTACTTGAATGTACATTGGTATATCGATTGATATTACTCAAGTCGTAGAGTGCGTTTGGACCCTGTTCAAAACAAAAACTGACCTCACGACTTTCGGCTTACAATGCCATCACATTCGAACTGAGCTAGGAATAATAAGTTTACATAAAATAGTCTCCAGATATATAAGACTGCGTCACTAATTGATTGCAACCAAATTGCTGTTACTGTACATCCTATAAAAAGGCAAGGTGAAAAGTCCATGAAAAATTATACAAGAAATGATTCATTTGGTCTAAAAGTATTTTAGTTTTGAACATGATATCTTTGTAGCTCAATACAATTCGTCCAACGTTTTTCTTATTACTTGATCCCTTCCTGATAATAAGACTTCGACAATCCTTCGAATAAAGCATTTCTTAAGGCGATGACCTCATCATTGGAACCAAAATTCTTGCCCTTGAGCCATTTTTTCAAGTTTAACATTAGATAATAGTCGCAGGGAGCCAAATTTGAAGAATTCATGAAATTTTGTCATTACGACTGCGGATTTCACAAAACGCGGCCGCTTCCGCTTCAAATCGGCGTCGAATCGATCCAATAGCTGGTGATCGTTTTGTTTGGACGTCCAGAAAGTTTGGCGCCCTTTGTGCTCATACGACCATAACGAAAATCCGTAAGCTACTTGCAAATCACTACAATCGATGGCGAGGAGTTTCTATAGTGCTTAGCAAGTGATGCCCTGGTTTTTCCATGCATGAGATAATGTTTATTCAAGACGTGAAATTTTCAGGGCTGTAAGCTTTTGATTGGTGTCAAAACATAAATGAATGACATATCAGTATGAGAATTTTATAGCGTTCTAGTTAAAGATGGTACTTCACAAATGTTACATGTGATTGGCGATTGTGATGCCATCTGTTTTATTTTCCAGGAGCTATTCAACTTGTTCTCGTATATCACTTATCAGGTATTTTTTTAAATTCTGTGCTTCAAATGATCTACATTCTTGATTATTATTATTAAAACTGCAGAAGGAAGTAATATATTGAAGTATTTCCTTGAAATAAAGGTTGTGAGGTTTTTAAATCATGGGGAAATATGGTGATATCCTCCTTTTCAATTTGAATTTAGTGCTGATTTAAAACCATAACTTGATTAATTGTATCATCGTATTGATAATAAGATAAATAGACTTAGTTGCCTTTAGGTTTCAAGATTCAATAAGGCATCTTACATATAAAGTGAAACTTTTGAAGCTCGGCCCTTTCAGGCATGCGGTGGAACTACAATGAATTGACATTGATATTGACTTGATTTTTACTGTCAATTTATTTATCCTTCTATAAAAATAATATATAGATAATGATGACAAGGGTGGGGGGTTCGAGACAAGATGGGAATATGTCAATGTCGACTTGATATTGTACAAGCGATGATTTGTGTAAATCCGGTCTGTCCGAGCCCGGTCCATCTAAACCTAGTCCTTCCAAACACATTGTCATTGGAAGGTCGTCCTGGCCTAGCTTGAATCCTGAAGTGAAAGTTGAGGTCTGGCCTAGTCCGGCCTCTAGAGTTTCAAGGCGATAGTCTCATTTTGAACAAGTACTTCTACAAATTAGGCTTTTTGGTTTGGAAGAAACGATTTCTCTACTCATGCCCCGCACGAGTCTTGCCGTATGAGTCCATGACCAAATGGAATCCTGTCTATTCGAAGCCTGTCTGCAAGAAAAAAAATATTGGCCCGTATTTGGTCGGTGGACCAGGTAGCTCTTAGTCTGTTTATTCAAATATATATTTCGAGAACATCGAATTCAATATGAATATGAAGCTACATGTTAGTAAAGTTGGTTACTAAATTTGTACGTAGGGCTCTTTTTGTCGTATCAGATTGCCAAGGTAAGTGACAATAAAGATGTATTTTTCTCCGGTCAGCTTGCCATTTGTTGATTCAAGAAATAGCCCAGACAAAATTGACATTCCAGTTTGCATAAATGCCCAACAAGCTGGGTTTTTGTATAGGCCTAAATACGTCATTATAAATTCGATTGCAAAGGTCACAAATCTTCATTTTTTGCGTATATCTCTGAAACGATAAGAGTTACTGCAAAAACTAACAGAAAAATGTTTGTAGATCGTAAAATTCTCTACAAAAAAGGTATCAATACTTTTTTTCTTACGAAGCACTGTTCTCGAGTTATCGCGATTTCAGACCGTAGGTATGTACACATATCCGCACAATCTAAGAAGTAGTGTACTCAGCGCTTTTCCTAACGTGGTTTATCCAGTAGAAACACTTTATGATATTTTTCGATCCAGGAAATTTAATGGGACAATATTTTATTAATATAATGAAAATTGTAGCAGCAAGAAAATTACATTATTCATCATCAAATCGTACATAATCATTCGTTTCTTTATTTTCGCTCTCTTCTTCCTCTTCGTGCTTAATTTGTGTTGACTGCTCTAAGAAGAGGGATATGCCAGTTAAATTCTCATCGATTTCGATAGTATCTTCATCTGTTGTATTCGATTCAGCAGTAGTGCAAGAGTAGCTTTGACAATTGGCACAGATTGATAAAGAGAACAATCCAACTTTTCTGCCCAAAATAATTGTTTGTGCAGCCCTTATTGCAATCACAAGAAATTATATTTAGCAGTTTTTTTGGAGCAGGGGGAAGGGAAGTTTAAATTGGCTCTAAAATATCATTCATCAATTTACAGTCCCAGTTCTCAGGATTCAGTTCATTGTCTAAGCACTACTGCTTTTTTATTCAACTTTCACTAGAAAGTTCACTGCAAATGAAGCAAACTTCTGACATTTTTATAAAATTTTGTAACGGCACAGTTAAGAATGAAAATACCATCTACAAACACGTTTATTTATTACGAGAAACCATTTAAAACTGAGTGGACTGTTGATGTTACATAAGGCCAACCGACTAATGGAATTAGGGACGGCCGTTGTCTCACTCAATTTTTTTTCCAGGTATAGTATTTGAGTGTATGAATCACAAAAATCAATATTTCAAAAAAAAATTCCTCCAAATGATGCATACTGGTCACATGGATGCATATTCGTATTTTTAGGTTTGAGATCCCGATAACTCGAGAACGGTGCCTTATAGTGAGAAAAGTATTGATGCATTTTTTGTAGAAAATTTGATATTCTATAAATTTTTGCTCATCTTTTTTTCGGTAGTTCTTACCATTCCAGAGAAATACGCAAAAAGCGTGAATTTATGACCTCGGAAAAAAAACAATACCCAAGCGGGATCAATGGGGACTTTTTACATAACATTTATAATGACGTATTCAAGACATGTAGAAAAATTCTGCTTATTGGAAATTAATGCAAACTCAGCACTTTTTTTCGTCTATTTTGTCTGGACTGTTTGGACGATTGTAAACTACGCTAGATCAGGTATAGATTTCTTATCGCAAACTGCACCAAAGGATTAATTCCCAATGAACGCAGAGCATGTACCGCAGAGACTTTCCTTTTTCTTAATTATAATCGACAAACCAATCGAAATTGCTTACATTCGTCTTCATTCATCTAAATTCTGAATAATGTGAACGCTAGTTGTTTGAAGCTCGTTCTTTCATCAAATACTGTGAAAATAGAAGGTAGATATTATTGAAATCCACTATAGCCTTTTTTAATATCCATCGTATTACCTGGAATAGTGGTCAAGTGCAGGGGCTCTCGTTTGGTGCAAATGTCCATATTTCTTGGTAGAACTAAATTTATGACTGGATTGAGAGCTTTTTACTGGTGCAGATGGCATACAACTGTTCATTTTCCCTTTTTATCGCTGGAATTTTAGGTTTGGGAGCTCCAAGAAAAAAAAACAGAATCCAGGAAAAACTTTAATGTCAAAATAATAGGTCTGGTCGTTATTTCCAACAACGTTTACATTATAATCAAATATCTAGTTCCAAAGTGTATTTTATTGTGTTTAAAGCAGATTGAAGGACCAAGGGATAGATTTAAATTAAAAGTAGGTGTAGTAGTTCAAGATGTTTTTTTCAATAAACTTGATGTGTTCGTCTTTGTAATATCTCTCATACAACTGTAAACTTTGTAGTTTTTCTGCTGAAGATGAATGTATTCACATCCGGAACGTCCTAACGAACACATCAAGTTTATTTATCTTTGTGTTTGTTAGAGATAGGAATTATTTATATAATATTTAAATTCTATCCGAAACAGATCAACAAAAACACAGAGGTTTTTATTTAAACGATTCAATTACAGCTTTGCTCATATTTCCCATATTTTATGCTGTAATTGCTAGCATATTTCAGTACAAAATGATGAAAATTAGTATGAATAACAGTTTCGAGCCCACCCAAATCCTCATTTCCATGCAACCCAATTTCCACCTATACTCTGCCGTCCTTTAACTCTTAATTTACCGGCAAATATCCTATATTATACATCCTGATATATCCATCTCCCTTGAGCCCAACTCTGTCCACTAACGAACCGTTTCGTCCTGTTGACTGATGTAAGCCGTAAGGGCTCGAAGGACCAGTCGCTCTCAACGGAACGCTCGACCAGCGGTCCTTCGTTGAAATTGAAAGTTTCTATTCTCCAAACGAAAATTACGTACTTTAGGCCTGGATCAATAGTGCGAAAGTTTCAAGAGTTTGAAGCGAAAAATTCAGAAAGAATTTTTTTGGATGAGTGTGTAATTCAATTTCTTTCAACTTTGGGCGATTCACTAATGACAAAAATGTGCCATACAGGCAATTTTTCAGTATTTTAGATATTCGCGGTAGTTTAATATTCGTGAATATATTTGAACTTTGAGAACATCTTATAAATATTTTGTCTTCAAAATTTTCATCTTTCAGCTTATAAAACAACGTGTTTTCAACCTCTAAACAATCGGTATGTGGTAAGTTTACGTTTGCGATCCTTTAGAGAACACTTAAAGTGAATTTGTCATGAAGCTGCAGAATTTCTTTAACCCATGTGGCCATAAAGCGCCTTGCGTCTTGCGTTTCGCGGTCTTGATATCGATTCACTTGGAAAGTTTTCTTGAATGGCTTCTACATCAGCAAAGACTTAAGTCTTCGGCGCAGTCTTGCACCTAAAGCCCTATCGTGGATTACGCAATAGAACTGAAAGCCTTCCTGTTCAGATTTACAGACTTTGCTAAAGGTTTAAATCGCTAGAATAAATTGTTAGCTGCAAATTGAGAGATGCACACTATTATTTATAGCTACTCAATGTTAAATAATGCCTTCTAGAATTCAGGCAATATCACTGCAATCTAACATTAAGCCACTTTAAATTGGAGCTAAATTAAGAATTCTGCAAATCATTCCGAAGCAACAAGTCTCTTCTCTTGTTAAGTGTTTACAAACTTAATCAACCGTCTTCCTAACTCTTCTTATTCTCAGCACAACCCTTCTAACTATTAGCAAATAGACGAGCAAAGTACTATACGAGAAGAAACTATCAGAATACAAAGAAGCCTATTATAACAAGGAACTTATTTGCACGTTAATCATGCTGTCTTTCAGAAAGATGAACTACTCACACCTGATACGGCCTTTCTCACAAATTTCTATTATTTTATATTCCTGAAGATTTTCTGTGTTTTCAACGCAATTTTCAACAGAATAAAAAATCACCCAGCCTAAAAAGCGAGCTGGGATAATAAACACATCGTATGATTTTTGTGCGCTTCGCATTGCTGAGTGTTGAGCTCTTCCAGCGCTCACAATTCAAGAGTCACGTGATTTAACCCCTCGTGACATACTTTTTTGTCAGTGCAAATATTATTTGTCATTTTCGTATGGCTTTCTATACTCCCAACCAACCCCGAAACGACTGGAATAAGAATCTAAGAAAGATATGTGGAGAGAATTTTTTCAAGAGAATATTTTATGGTCCTGTTCAGATTGTTATTATTAAGAAATATTATTCGACTTTTAGGTAAGTGAAATTTAGTGTTGATTTAAATTTTTTCTCATGACTTTCTATATTAGCTTGGAAGAATTTTTACTTGTACAAAGTTTACATCTTAAGGTTTTGAGCATCCCTTAATCCATTTTCGGCTTTAGGACTGGTCTAAGGTCTAGTTGTGCACCTCGCATTATGGTTGCAATCGTCTGTACCGGAAGTGCACTTAATTTGAAAGTTTTCTCCAGATTTTCAATTGAATTATTCACTAAATCCATTATTTTCAATATTTCACCGTTTAATATAAATGAATCGTTATATGATTTTCTCAGAGGCGGCGTTAGGCATGGGCGACGTGGGTCACTGCCTACGGCCTTGCACATCAAGCCTCAAGCCGATGTGAGTCAGATTTTTTTAACACAATGATTGATTTTATAATGAGCAATATGGATTCAAGTTTTATGTCATTGAATGGACATTTTGGTTTCCTATATGATTTGAGAGAATTCAAAAATATACTAAAAGAGCAAATTATGAAAAACTTTCCAGATTTACACACAATCCGGCGAGTGGGTGGAAGTAGTGACTTTCAACCTTAAGAATTGTATAAAGAACTACAAACTATGATCCTGAATGTACCGGACTTCATTTAGAACTGCTTCAATGCATAATAGAAAATGGCCTCAATGAAAATCCAAATATTTACATTGTCTATTGAATTTTGTTATTGCTGATATTTTCTTATTCTCATTTTTAAAACAAAAATATCTCGTCAGTTCACTTTCTAAGACATTTTTATTGATTTTATCAAATGTGTTAGATCACATGTTCCTTACAAATTTCAATTATCTTGTTTCGTTCGGAAGATACAGCAACAAACATATTATGCTACTACAATAGTCGATTTTAGAGATATCTAATATAATAAAAATGAAACGCTGTTCGTTAGTCTCGCTAAGACTCAAAAACGGTTTGACCGATTTGAATGATTTCTTCTTTATTTTGTTCGCTTCAATACAGTGTTGGTTTAAATGAAGAATGATCAACATAACTTAAGTAGTGCACGAGTCGTATTTGTTCGTTCGCGTACCATTCATCCATTTGGGTTAAAACATTATAAAGTTGTGGCAATATCGAGACGGTTTTTATTATAGAACCATCAACGTACAATAAGTGGCGCACGAGTCGTATTCGTTCGCTCGTGCATCGTTCGTCTGATTGAGTTGAAACCTATTATAGTTGTTGTTGGCACATTCGTGCGGGTTCTTATTGTAGTACGTGGCACACGAGCCGTATTTGTTCCTTCGCGCATTGAGTTGAAACTTACAACAGTTGTTGTTTACTCTTTCGAAAAAGTTTTTAATATTGTACTATCAACATACCGCGCCACGCGCGAGTCGTATTTGTCCGTTCACACATCGTTCATCCGATTGAGATGGAACCGATTAAATTGAAACTTTCTAAAGTTGCTGCTGGCGCTTGCGTGGGAACCGATTTTAAGAATTCTTTCACCAGTAGAATCCTATAACTATTATCACTGAGTAACATAGGCTATAGTTTACTATAAAAAAAAGATTATCTACGAAAACTTAAATAATGTAACCCAAGATGTGAAAATATTACCAATGAAATTCCTTACATTACCTGCGCTGCAATATAATCTTTTATTTCTCGTAATTTAATAAATTAAATACTGATGATGCTATCTATATATAGATCTTCGCACTTATCAAGAAATTTTGACAGTTTAGGTTATGTACAATTGTGTTACTCAAGCAAGAAATGTAGTATTATTCTTAATAATTATCTTATACTTTTAAACTTTGCTCCAAAGATTCGTACAAAAGTGTTTAATATTATTAAATATTCTCCTGTGCAAAGCCGGCACGGGCTGCTAGTTATATAGTATTGAATTTCAATCAATCATATATGTATTTCTGAAGATATTCAATTAAAACTCTTCATCGTGTTACATCCAAGTATGTAGATCACAATACTGCCCACACATTTTGATTGTCTCAATTGAGTCGAAAGGTACAGCTACAAACTCTAAATGTTATCTATCAGGTAATGGTACGTGTATTTCTTGAGATATTTCAATGATAATTCTTATTACATTAGAATTAATTGTGTAGAATTATCCCAATTCGTATAGGAGATACAGAGTCAAACAGTGTGTGCGCCTCTGATTAGGATATTCTCTCCTCCGTCCGCTACTCAAGTAATACAGCGTGCGATCGTAGCATCTTTATGATGTTTATAACAACAACAATCATCAGATTTGATTTTTCTTGATATATTTTATCTTAGAATATATAAATTCCAGGATATTTGTGTCTCATATTTTAGAAACAAAGCACTATCTGTGATTTTAGTACGAGCAAATAATAAAAAACTTTCAAGATTTACACACAGTCCTGCGAGTGGATGAAAGTAGTGACTTTCAACCTTACGAATTATATGAAGAATAACAAACTACGATTCTTAATGTAGTAGACTTCATTAAAGATGTGAAAAAAACCTGTTTCAGTACATAATGTAAAATAACTGGAAGGCAATTTAACCCAAATATTAACATTGTCTATTCGATTTTGTTAACAACATCGCCTGAAGAAGCTTTTCGAAATTAAAACTAATAAAAAATTATTTGAGAAGTACGATGGGTCAGGAAAGACTTTCAGCTTTGGCAGCTTTATCTACAATAATAACTTTGATAGCTGTAATTGCCCAAAAGTTTTACTCCAATTACAGAACAATAAACATATAAGAATAGTAAAATAATGTACGTGTATAATATAAAAAAATAACTATCAAACTAGAAATAACTCAAATATTTAAGAATAGAAAAATAATGTACATGTATAATATGAAGATATAACTATCAAACAAGGAATGATACTCAAACAATACTTTGAAGATATATAGAAATACTAATATAATCTAGATAGACGATAATTGAGGGACATGGATTATATTTTATGTACATACAGAACATTTTTCAACTGACTTTGAGACATATTGAAAATATCTATCTTACTACGAATCAAATTCGCGTTTTCCATCATTGTATAAATTGGAGACCGTCGTAATATTAGTTCTGGAGTATGGAAGCTCAAACAAATCAAAAGATCGAGCTGCTAATCTGGGAACATGAATATTAATTTTGTAGACTAATTCTTGACAATCAACAATGTTGCTTAGTAGATTGAATAAGAATATTATTGAGATATTCATTCTCCTTTTTTGCAATGTCAATATGTGAAATCTGTTTAATAAAATAGCTTGAGAAGTGCCTCTCGCTGAATATTGGTTATCATATTTGTAGTGCAAAAATTTCACATACCTTCTTTGTATTGATTCTAACTCATTTATGTGACAATCGTAAATTGAAGCAGATATAGCATCTAAGCTGAATTACGGTACAATCATTAAGAAGTTTAGTGAAGCTAAAAGCAAGAAATTTCTGTCTCTTTAATTTCAATCTAAGAATATAGTTTAGTTTGCATTGTCTATATTATAATAAAGTTAGTAGTAAATAGCTATGTTTTAACTATTTTTTAATTTATAACATTGCTTTTTGTGTCACCAGAGGGCTTCGCAAAATATAGGTACCTTGCCCACATCAGATTTTGGTCTTGCCCCGCTACTGGATCTTCTCTTGATGTTTGAGAATGATAGTTAGTTTATACACCGTTCATAGATGGCAGCACATATTTTGATTATTTTCAGATTGTTTCACTCAGCTATTCTCTGTAGAAGTGCAATTAACTTGTGCAGACAGAATTATATGTACCATCTGATGAACTTCTATCATCCACCAGTAAATAGAACAAACCGCCTTCAAAACTTTGTTTACTATTCAATCCTCTAGGGCAGAGCTGTCCAAGTCAGATACGATCCCGGGCCAATACAAATTACTTAATAGATTAGAGGGCCGCAGAAAAAAATCCGCACACAAACACACAGCTTGTTTCATTCATTTACATTTACACTAGTCACAAAAATTCAAGGATATTAAAAAACTCTCAAATTTTTAGGTAATTTCTAGGAAGCTGTAACTTAGAGATAAATAGTCATAGAGAGAATATAAAACGTCGCGGGTCGCACAAATATAAGCTGCGGGCCACATGCGGCCCTCAGGCCGTACTTTGGACAGCCTTGCATAAGTTTGTAGTCACTGCTATTAATATGCCATCTTATTCTAATACAACCTCAAATACTTACATGCTACTGAATTCAAATTATGAAAAATCGGAATACGTCTGCAATGTTTCATGCTATTCAATTCCTGAAGTATTTGAATAATTTAGTAAAAATATATTTTGGAATATTGTCATGATTTCTGAATTTGTCACAAATTGAAATATGGATTTTGCCTTTGTGCATTGTTTTTATTTCGCCGGAGTCACGTTTACATAAGCGAATCAAGCTGAATCCATCATATTTTGTACGAAAACAGAATAAAACGAAAAGCTCCTGATAAAAATATCAGATAATATGTATGGAATTATAATATATACAATGTATTTTCTATGGAATCTTGATCAAATTGTAAATGGAAGCTATGATCTGATCTTAATAAAAAATGATGAATGAATGTTGGAGGATGGATTATATTCAATTTACATTTGTTTTATGATCATTTGGTGTAACAAAACTGGAATATTTATAGGAAAATGTATGATGATATTCGGCTGTAATTTTGTGCTTCGGAATACGCGTTTCATTCAATTTCTGAGTAAGGAATTCAATTGTTTTATTTGTTGTACGAAATAACATATTTTTGAAACTTTGGAAGAATGTAGTGTTATTGTAAATAATTCAACATAAATATGATCAGTGGCGGGGCAAGACCAAAATTTGATGTAGGCAAGGTATTTTGCGAGGCCCTCTGGTAAATTTAGGATCATAGTTTGTAATTCTTCATACAATTCATGAGGTTGAAAGTCACTGCTTTCACCCACTCGCAGGACTCTGTGTAAATCTTGGAAGTTTTTCATTATTTGCTCTTTCTAAAATCACAAATATTGCTTAATTGCTCAAATATGAGTCCTAAATATCCTGAAATTCATATATTTCATGTTGAAAAATATCAAGAAGAATCGATTCTGATAATTTTTGTTGTTATAAACATCATAAGGATGCTACGATCTCACTCTGTACCTACTACTTGAGTAACGGACGGAGGAGAGAATAGCCAAATCAGAAGCACACACTGTTTGACTCTGTATCTCGTTAACGAATTGAAATAATTGAAGTTTGTCAAAAATATCGTATTTTGCACGATTCATTCTAACGTGAAAAGAATTATTATTGAAATATCCCCAAAAATACAAATAGCATTACATGATAAATAACATTCAGAGTTTGTAGCTACATCTTTCGACTCGATTGAGATAATTAAAATGTGTGGAACGTATTGTGATCTAGATACTTAGATGTAACGTAATGGAGAATTTCATCAAAATATCCTCAGAAATACAAATATGATCGATTCAAAATCAATACTCAATAATATTTTTAAAATCGAATATTGTAGCACAATGTTTGTTGCTTATTTCAGCTTCAGGTCTATAAAACATCATTATATTCAAAATTAAAATGAATTTAGACTTCAGGTACCACTTCCTCCTTTTAGAAACCAGCGTTCGCTTTGAATAAAAAACTGTTCCCGCTATGCGTGACCTACTCTGGTTGTCTGTTACTTATTGTACCATATTATTCTGCCGCTAATTATGAGAAATCTGCCAGCACTTTGGAAATAATGTATTTTTTCTGTGCGAACAATCTTTTAATGAATTAGACCACTTTTACAACACCACTCCCATGATCACCACACTTTGATCTTGTTCGTATCCATTTTTCATGGGATTCAACTGTCATAAACTAATGACTATCATTTGTTTCAGTGGAAGCAGCGCTGGGGTGTCGTCACCAAGCTCTCGCCGGCTGCAGGTGAGTCAGAGCCCCTAAAACAGGGAGGAAACATGCAGAGGATGTTCCGTTGGAAATGATTTAGGATATGTCGAACTATTTGAAATAATGGAGTAATCATGATCATCTGTAGGATGTAGGATAATAAGTCATTTGCACTTAAAACCGGAGGGGGTAGCTTTTAGGGGTGAATCAACTCAGACCTTTTGCGTTAATTTAATAGTGGGATATTTTATTGTTGTTTGAATGCGTGACAGAAAGGTATAGCTAAGCGTGTCGATATTAAAACACATGTAGACCGCATTGTGCGTAACTTGAACGTGAACGTTAGAATTCACGCTTGCTTTTCGTCGCGTGCAAAAACACATCAAAGTATAAATGTGTACTGAATTAGCCACCACTTTGATTGGTAGTTCTGTTTAATGGGTTCCAAAATTTCATCTTTTTCCGCACACCGGGAAACTAAAATGCTATAAATGACGAAATAAGTAAGGGGGACGGTTTTGGTAGGAAATAATGTGATAAGTTTGCTGTAATAATAGAAATTGGACTTGAAGGCAAATATTATTTCAGTTGAAAATCAAAACAATATTCAGTTTAAAACAACAGAAAACTACCGTAACCCGATATTTCTTTAAATCTGAAACAAAAGATTTACACAGTGAATCCTGCGTTCCTGTGGGAATTATTCCCAGTGACAGATCCAGCATTTCCGGAGTAAAATTCCAAAAAAGTAATCCTATTTGCTCGCTATAAATCGCGTTTACAGACAAATATCAGGCGAAGTGTCGCGTGTCGTTACCGGATTGAGGCAGACTTGCTCCGGTTCGGTTTCGGGATAACCGGAACCGGTTAATATCAGATACCGCAAGCAGCAACCATCCTAATCCAGGTCTTATCGAACTTTATCGAATGTTAGATGCTCTGACAACAAAATGTAAGAAGTGCTCCGTTGGGAAGGTTTCTAGGATTCAGGGAGGTGTAAAATAATATATGGCGGTTTTATTGACACTTGGAGTGAAGTTTATGTTTTCTGATCGATTTACGACAGGCGGCAAGCTACTGTTACATTGTTACAGAATAAAGATTGCTGCAAAATACCATTACTCAATATTTAAGAACGATATTAAATCTATTAGAGCCAATTCATGATTGCACATTGCTAATCGGGGGTTTGAAAAACATCCATCCGTCTACTTGAAGAGTTTAGTCTATCAGAAGAATTTCAAACCAGGGATAAATTAATTCATAATATTATGGCTGCAGTTACATCCATGCTTCTCCTCAGAGAGCTACTTCCCCAATTACAGCAAGGGCTCAAATGTGTATTCAGACAGGAAGGATATTTTGAACAATTACTACAGTAGTTGGGTTTATGTTAGACATAATAAGATAGATAAAATTGAGTTTAGACATGGCTTGCTCTACTGAGTTTCATATTGTCTGAAATCCTGTAATGTCTATGAGGGAAATAAACCCTCAAGTTATGACCACTAAGTTGCAGGACAATGAATATGTACAAATCAAGCAACAAACTGCAAAGTTCAAGATCAAACTAGCTCCTTTATCTTCCAGTACTTCAATATTAGTCTTAGTTTATGCAAAGCACCAATTACTTGTAGCACAGTACTTTGAAGAACATAGTCATAATCCCTTTTCAAAGAGCAGAAAGATCACAGGATTAAATTTTCTTGTCTTAAGACTTTCTGACAAGTGACAGTCATACGAAAAGAAGAAATTGATTGTTACCCCCCTTGTACAACACTTTTGGTTCCTGGATGTGCCTTGAATCCAGTCATAAATATATTTTTATCAATAGTAGTTAATCACGGTTTCTGACAGCAGTTAATAATGATCCCATACAATAAAAATTACCTCCAGTCCATTTGCTCCCACTATTTCTCTCAAAAACAAAAAAGTAGGGTGTAACCAACTGTAACAGATTGAAACAATATACTTTTCGTTTTGGGATAATTGCCTAGGACTGCTACACGTGTATTATAGCGCCACAGTGACCTGACGGCTGGACTGTAATTAAAAAAGCCCCGCGGACGGTGTACAAGTAATCAAGCGTAGCTAGAGGCCAAAGCACGAAACTTCAGCGTTTAGAGCTTACTCAAAGAGAAAGATTCCTTTGCAGGATTCTTACAGTAATTAAAACAGAACATAAGACAAACTTATTCGAGGCTATTGACAAGGAGCTATTGGATTACTGATAGAACTTGATGAACCTGAATGGAAGATCTGCTCCAAATCTCAATATAGATCGTCATGAGGTGAATGTTTCTTACTTATATCAAATTGGGGATCAAACTCAGAGGCAACTCCATTTCTCTTCATTGTTATCAATGTGTCATATATAAACAGGAAGGTGACATAAAAGATTGCCAAAATTACCAAGGAATAACACTTCTGAGTACAGCAGCCAAAGTATTTGCAAGAATATTAGAGAAGAAATTAAGTATCCAAGTGGAAAAAGCGCTAGGAGATAACAAATATGGCTTCAGATTTAACAGAGGAGTTAAATAAATATAATGAGACAAGTGAGTGAGAAAACAATAAAACAAAGAGAAAAGGTAGGCTGTGCTTCATAGATCTAGAAAAGGTTTTCAACAGAATAGATAGGAAAGTCATATGGAAGACGCTAGGAGAAAAAGAAGTAGATAAGAGGTATACAAAGATACATAAAAACAAAGAATGAAATATCATACATGTTCGAAACTATAAAAGGCGTGAGGCAAGGCTGCATATTAAACCCTTTACTATACACTAGTGATCGACAAAGCAATAATAGAAGCAAAAAAGGAAACGGAAGAGTACGTAATAGGAAAGTGGAAAATGGAGAACGTAAAAGTTACAGAGATATGTTGTGAAGATGACATGATAGTAATAGGATAAGACGAAGACACATATGTAAATTATTCAGAGGACACCTTGAAAAAATAAACATGAAACATAGAAACAATACTTACCTATGACAAAAAACTAGATGAAGAAATAAGGTGAAGAACAGGAACCACAAGTAGACTTTTTAATGTGTTGAAGAGCATCATACTAACAAATAAAGAAATACCTTGGGAAATCAGTATACAAGTATACAAAAAGTAGCTGTGCCTATCCTAACATACGGATCAGAAAGACAGCGCAGTAAATTAAACAGCACATAAATCTGATCTCTGAAAAAAATAGAAGGAAAAATAGTCTTCGACAGGATAAGAAACAAGAAATATAGAGAGACACTGAAAGTAAAACCAATAGAAAACATAATAGAGGAGAGACGATTAAGATAATGGAGACATATGCAAAGAATGAAAAAAGAAAGAACAACAAGAAAAGTGTACGAAGCAAGAACAGCAAAAACAAAGGAGAGAGAAAGACCAAGGAAAATATTAAAGGAAAAAGTGAAGAAAGCTCTGGAAAAGAAGTTATGTGAATCAGAAGAAGCAGGCCACTTAAGCAAAATGAGTAAAAAATGGAAGGATATCAAAAGAAGAAGAAATAGAATGAATAGGAAAAGTAACATCCACCAGCCTTACACCTTGAAAGGTACATAGGCTTCAGGATTAGGTAAGTATCTAGTATCAGCATGTGATTAAAATTGAAGACCTATTCAAGTATATCACAATTAACTATTTACAATTCACAATCCAATATCCACACTTGATTCCAAAGCCTGGTAACTTACGGTCGAAGTAAGCTACCTTAAGAGATATCTTCTATTCGTACTCAAATAAGAATAATTCGGAAGTGTAGTCTACTATCTGAGGCTCAAAGTTTGAAAGGAAAAAATGATAACATATATTGGACTGATAGTAAAAACAATAGTAATGAGGAAGAAAACTGGTATCTTATAATTTTTGTTATAGAAAGCTTTGAACTTCAGTTTCATGAGGTTAGAAAATGAATCAAGGTCTGTACTGGTAAGGATGGCGTGAAAGTTGTCACCCGATGTTCTTTTAGTGCTGTTGTTGGATTGTGTCGATTGTTTTGCCATCAAGTTGAGAAAATGATATCGGCCAAATGTCCGTTGCCAGAATTGATAACCATTCAGGCCCGATTAATAGCATTTTTCATCACTCTTGCCAGATCCGTTCTCTTTGAGAACTTCAAAAGTCTGAGGCATGTTGACATAGACTTCAAAAAACTCCACAAACAGAAGTCTGGAACGATAAATTGGGTAATCTTGCTGGCCAGTGCGAATAACCAAAACGAGAGATTAGGCTACCCGGACATGCAGCCCTTCGAATTTCGGTTGTGGCTTGTGTGAATTGATGACCATCTATAGCATTTCTCATCACTCTGTCCAGAATTTCAGGCGATAAGTTCTTGGATTCTTGAGGAATATTATCTTTGATGGCTCCAAAAGTCTGAGGCATGTTGACATAGACTCCAAAGAGCTCCACAAAAAGAAGCCTGGAATGGTTTAATCGGATAATCTTGCTGGCCAGTGCAAATCATCAAAACGAGAGATTAGGAAACGCAGTCCTTCGAATTTCGGTTGTGGCTTGTGCACTGCTGCTCCATTCTGTTAGAACCACCTATTTCCCAGTCCCAATCCATCCAATTGAAAGAAAAATGGTCGTTGGGCAGGGCTCTATAGTCGTGTGGCCTGCGGTGTCTTGAAAAAAATAAGGCCCGATGACGCCTCCAGCGTAAACATTTACCAAGCTGTAACATTGAGTGGCAGGTTATATACCCGGATTTTCGATGCCCCAGAAGTGATAGCTCCGCTTATTCACATATCCACAGAGATGAAAACGGGTCATTAATGATGATTTTCAATGGAAAGTTGTCTTGCTTGTGGTTGTGATTCAGATTTTGGATTTGACTGTCACATTACTTAGATATTAACTACTAAGCCTCCTCTTCATTAATTCATTTAGAGTCTATGTGCGGACAAGTGGAATGAGTCTCACCTCAACATCGTCCACTTCACTCTTCAAAAACTGAATCTAGACACAGATTTTTCCACGATTTTTGAGCCATACCAGTTAACAGTTAGCGAGGCTGAGCACAACATCTTTTAAATTCAGTTTTCTTACAGCAGCTACCACATTCACATTTTCGTCATCATTTGAAAGGATGCTTATGAGGAGACCCCTTCGATAAGTCAGTTCAATGTTCTGAATCACATTCTGACCCAAGTTTCCCAGCAGCAAAGTGACCAGGGTAGCTATCCCACAGCAGGACAGCTTCTTGAGGTAAATGAACAGACGAATCGCAGAAACGATTCTGCTGTTAAATCAGTTACTCATGCACTTTTCTACCTTCTGTAACATACAGAAAGCTCAACCACGAGTTAATAAAGTTTATGGTTGCTAGTAATATTGGCAAAAAGTATGAAAGTTATCCTTTCTTTTATAGTTTTCCTTCCTGGTGACGCTTTTTCAAGTACGATCTGGTAACATTCGCCAAGACAAAGCAAAGTCATCGGCATTGTGAATTCGTTCGACTGTAAGATTTTTCTCTCTTATCATGTTGTCAAACTTGTAATGGTTTGATAGAGGGAACATCTTTAAGTCTGCCATTTAAATTCTCTGTAAAGATCGCCGATTAATCTCCAATTGAGAGTGAACGCCAACAGTTAGCGAGGCTGAACACAACGTCTTTCAAGTAATTCAGTTCTCTTAGAGCAGTTACCACATTCACATTTTCGTTATTATTTGAAAGGATGCTTGTAAGGAGACTTTTTTGATGAGTCAGTTCAATGCTCTGAATGACAACGGTGGTATATCAAGGTAGGAACACATCTTGTGTGCTCAAAGCAGATATCCTACAATAGGACAGCTTCTTCAGGCAAATGAGCAGACGAACCACAGGAATGAATCCACTATTTAGCTAGTCCAAGAACAAATCTGTTACCCAAGCACTTTTCTGCCCTGTGTAACATACAGAAAGTTCAACAGATTTGAACTCTCGAGGTTTATTTGCTGTACCTCCCATGAGTTAATGAAGTTTATGATTGCCAGTAGCATTGGCACAACTTAACATAACTACCCTTCCTGGTGCCGATTTTTCAAGACCTGAAACCAAAGTGCAGTCTGGTAATATACGCCCAAACAAAGCGAACTGGTCGGCATTGTAAGTTTGTTAGGCTGTTAGATTTCTCTTCCTCATCATGTTATCAAACTTAAAATGGTTTGATAGACTCAATTTTGCTGGAGAGTAACTTTCAGATGTCTGATGCCATGGCGTTGGTTGAGATTCAGGATGGCTTGAGCGTAACAGCTGATGTACTGACTGTACTTTATAAGAAAACATCTTCAAGACCTTCACCAAGATTCTTTGTAAAGACCGCCGATTGATGCCCAGGCGGGTCAGACCTGGCAGCATCTCGTGTTGTCCCATACTCTTCTAGACGAGCTGCCAAACGCCGAAGTGTTGGTCTAAATTCACACTGCGCCAATATTACTGACGAATTATCCCGCAAAAAATCGGAACAATTTATCCCTGTACACATATAATTCAGTTCATGTTCTCCAGCGTTTTTCTTGCTCTCCGACCCAGTTGGTGATCTACCCTCAAACCCAATATCCTTCTAGTAATTTTTATGGTAAATGTAGCTCACACCATTTGCTACAGTACATTAGTCTATTAGCACTATATCATCTTTTCTGCTGGTGACGTCATGACTCGTTCACGATTCACGAATCACGGTGTAGAGCTACATTAAGCGAGGACATCAAATTTATCTCGTCTATCATCGATAAATTCGTGGAGTAGATGACATATTCACGATTCAATCGTAAAATATATCATTTCACGCCTGCTGACAACTGGCGGTTTCAGAACAAAGACCATAAGGGCGGAGTTTCATGATGAACGCAAAGAGTATCCAAACAAAATAATTATTATAAAGAATCATCTCCTTCAAAATTAAACCTCCTTCGTTCCATTTTTTCTCCTATAATGGTGTTTTTCCATTTTCGCCGGGGACAGAGCTTATGTAAATGATATAAAGCCCGAAGGTCTTTTTGTCCGTATGTGGATTGAAGAGAAGGGCCGTAATGACATTGCTTTTGTTATCAGTAAGGGCGAAACTTTTTTTTATTATAGTAGGTGAACGTTAGGATGAGATAACTGGCTAAGTATGCGCTGAGAAGCCTGACAATGTAGAAAAGAAGCATGAAAAAAAATTTAAATGGTTGTTAAGGGCTCAGTATTACAGTAAGAATAATTGATCTCTGAAAGGATGTCAAAGAGAATATTAATGTACTCAAGTTCAGGAATTAGAAAAGTATCACATTCTTATTGGTGTGAGGAAGAGGAAGTTATTTAAAATCATCGAAAGTTCGAGTATAAACGCTTTCTTTTTATATTTGTTTCGTATCCCCTAGCAGAAATACAAAAAATAAAATATGCATAGCGAGACCTCAGATATTGGCAATATTATTCTGCGTTCTATATCTTATATTGAATAAAAATCTTTGAGGGACAGCCAAGAGAATTGATATTTGGAAAGCGGACTCTGTGAATCTGGCAGTTTCTATGTACTCAAGAAGATATATATTGGTCAGACTAACGAGCAATGTTGGTACTGGACATATTTTTTAATTATTAAGTCATTGAAAATTGTACAAACATTCTCATTTATGAATTATACAATCATTTGTTTATTTCAGGAGGCTTGAAGCAATAAATAATAATTACCATCATTGATTTTTATTGACATATCAAAATTGACTACTTTTGCATGTGGTGTAGTGTTACAATAAAACGTTTTATTCCAGTGATATACGCAAAAATAAATGGTTCTCGATTAAGAGCTATTTACTTGTTCACAATTATTATTGAAAGATAGTTTAATAAGGGTCAGCCAGTTGGACTTTCTGCAGGTGTGAAAAGATTACGGAATGTTTTCCGCAGGTGTGGGACAGTTTCGAAATGTTTTCCGCAGGAGTGAAATGTATAAGGAATGCAATTATGACAAATTTTCCTAATAACTTTTCCTGCAAACTCTCTGGATGTTCATCTTAAATTCATTGAAATTTGTTTGATATTTGGTAAAAAAATTACAGCTATCGATTAAAATAAGTATTCTGTAACTCTGAACCATTGTAGTCAAGTCAATCATTCATTAAAAACTGGAAGGATGATTGTACTTTGGCAATACATTGAGATCTAAATCTACCTGGGTAATTCTATCTCTACATAATCTGTAGAATAGGTTGAATTTGTCACTGAGATCAACCATCTGATCTGTTACTCATATTTATATATCACCGTCAAGTAAATTTTTAGCGCATTTTTACAAAAACAAATAGGATATTATATGCACTTTGGCTGTCTGGCTGGCTGGCGTGACGCTGAGATCCCATCAACTACAGCACTTACAGACTTGAAATAGATACTAAATGAAAGATTTGCACAAACTGCTTGATTTTTCTTATTCATTTTAGGTAAAAATTGAAATAAAAATTCAAAAGGTAATTCCTGCTGAACTATGCATGATTGAAATCTGAAAATTGCTGCACAGAATGAGCAAAATGTCAGTAATTGAATTTTATACCCTAAGTATTTATTTCAATATCTCGCGGGTTGCACAAAGATATTGACATGCAATTTCCGATGTTATTAGTATCAGAATGAGTTCATCTTTTGTTTTTACGATCAATTTAGGCCAGTATATGACCACTCGTTACTTATTTTCTCGAATCTGTAGTTTTGGAGGTAATTTTCAGGTTTTTTTTTTATAGCTTTGATAATTATCAAATTATCATTTTGAGGTACAGCACACGACCTCCCGTCAGTCAATTACTTGACAATGAAGATTTGAAGGTATTTTTGAGTTTGTACGTGCACAAATTATGTACTTATCGAATAGTCAACTTGAAACTGGTACTAAATGAAAGCTGCTGTTTCATAGGTTTGCTCAAACTACTTCATTTGAAGCTCAGTGATTGTGGAGATGGAAATTTGCGAAATCTCTGAAGTAACAAGTATTCATGAGCTGTCAAAAATGCGCATTCATCATCAAGATGATTCTTCAATTTTTTCTAGATAGTTGGAAAATTTTTTAGTATTTGAATTGTCAGCATAAGCTCATGGCACTTTCACTGATAACAGCTGAAGAAAACAGTCAAAATCATGGCTGCTATCTATGAGTAAGCGAGTAAACTAACTCTAACTCTAGAACAATAAAAAAAATATTATGATTTGTTTGGAAGGGGCGGAGAGATATTGGATGAGATTCAACTCTAAAATAGTAAATTTAATGAATTTAATTGAAAATATTGCCGCATTTCTGGAAGCTTCTATTCTTATACAGTAGAAAACACATGCAATCCAACTAAATTTGGTAAGTGGATTGAATGTTTTCTGAATACAAATATACAATCAGCATCTTCTAGTGAGTCAAACAATTTCAAGAGATGGCGATAGTGGCAATTACTGGTGTTTTTATTTACTTGTACAAAAAATGAGTTTCGTGGAACCGACAAAATTCACAAATCAAGATTTTGACCGTTGAACTCATTTTGACTATTTTCGGCTTGATATCGGTATGTAGGTGCGTTTGTAACTTGCAAATTTCAAAATCTGTCAAACGTATGATGCCGAAATTTTGTATTTAAGACAGGCCTAAGTTTGTTGCATTATTCGCCGTTTCATACAGACAGGATTGAACGGTTAAATGTTAAAAATGATTTCAATAAATAATGGATTGTATAAGCTCCTATAAGCGTTTAGTTCATCATTCTACGATTATAATTTCAGAGGATACGAGCTTTGAAACTGTTATATTATAATCTGTAGCATTATTGCAAATTTGAATTAATTAAAATCATTTATGTATTTTATTTATTAGTGGGTTTAATATACATACCTAAATTTTGAATCATTAAGTTGAGATCAAACTAGCCGTCAATCAACAAGCATTTCCGATTATATCAAATAAATATATCAATTCCAAGAGAAATTTCCTTATATACTTATACATTGTCGTATAGACAAACTTTAAACGCAAATTTTTGGACTGATTTCTCGTACTATTGCAACAAATTTGAACTAAGTCAATGACAATTATATGTAGTTATCTGAAAATTACAAAAAAACTGCATTTAAATTGCTCAACAATTTAAAAATTGAGAAAAATTGATTTTAAATGTTCTCTTCTCGATCCGATTACTCTCGCATCATTAGTACAGCGTTATTCTAACTATAAACATAAATATTCTACTGATAATTTTTCTGGATTATTCTCAACTTTTGGGCCTTATTATTGCTGCCACTAAGTCAAAAAGCTTCAAAATTACTAATTGAATTGAAAAATTACGTATTTGAACTCTCCAATTTCATAAATAAACTCAAAAGTGTTACCATACTTCAATACTACATTTCATTTGATTCGAGTGCAGAAAATTGTGCATAGTATTTTGTGAAAGAATTTATGTACAAAGTGTATAGCTCAGAGGTAGAGCGTTGGTCTATGGTTCGACAGGTACTAAGTTAGAATCGCGTTATGCTAGTTATTATGTGCTAAGCATATCTTTTATTTGACTTTTCAACGGGCGCCTCAGGCGCCTTAAAAGCTTCTAGTAATTATAAATTCACTGTTATGTGAATAGAGTTATCGAAAACAAAGAATCAAAACATGATATACTATTATTTTATAATACCTAATATGAGACGTGAGAGCTGAGAATTTATTTTTAGATCGGATTAAGCAGAGATTTTGGTTTTAACCGTTCTGTTATAAATAACCAGCGACAGTTGCAATTTTGTGTGATTTTTTCGGAAGAAAATTTTGTGTATATGGTGTGTACAGAGGTGTTGACGGGTCGAATTGAACAAGCTTTAGCCCATGCCTGGTCTAGATACTCATATCCTATTTTCATTGAGATCGACTGAGCCGGAAGTGCACTCTACGTGACAGTCTTTCGGAATTTTTCGTATAAATTCGGAACGATCGGCTGTAGAGTATTGAAATTGAGTATTTTAGTCCGCTGTAGCATCTGAATGATTGCCTACTGTTCTTATCACAATAGACTGAACCGGGAGTGCACATGAATTAGAATTTTTTTCTAATTTTGCGGATAAATTCAGATTTGTTAGCCGTAGAATCTTGAAAATCAGTATTTAGGAATATTGATATTTTTAGAGTTTTTTTTAGATAAATCCAAGACGATTGGTTGTGGACCGGTGAAATTTTGTGTTTGATTTTCAATTTTAGAGTAAGGGACAGCAATTTAATAAAAATTCCATCATCTTTTCACCCAAAATTGCAAAAAGTCTTCCGCCAGAACCATCCATAAACAACTTAACGTTTTCGCATCTTAGTGATGTTTCACTCACGGGTGTTTTCGTTCACGCGTTACGCTAGCGTCCCAGCGCGTGACAATAGCGCATCGTACATCATTGTCAGGGATCACTCCACTAACATCCCTGTGTGTCCACCCTTCGCCTAATCAATATGAATAGCTAACGACAAAAGCATATTTTACACTTTGTTGTGGTTTGGTTTATAGCCCGAACGAGGTCGGGGATTTTTCGCACTGTTTTGCTGGTTGCATAGGGGCTTGTTTTAGTTGGTAGCACTGATGATGGATGGTGGTAAGTTTGTTTGTTGCGCCCGCACATAGAATGCAATTACGGAAGGTTATTTATTGTACTTTTCTTCTTTAAACTGTACTTGTTTTTATTTGATGCAATTTGTCTTCTGAGAACAGAATACTTGAGGTTATTACCCACCAATATGGGAATTTACACTCTAGAATTTAGTTACTTTATTTCACATATGGTACGTTGGTCAAAAAAAAAATTGTCGCCAGCATAACACAATTCGCCTGTCGCGATGTGAAAAATGAATTCAAACATCTGGAAAACAGAGATGTCTAAATAATCGGCTTTGGATATTGAATTGACGTAAATATTTGATCGAAACCCTTTTCATGTTTGGAGATTGACGTCCGTGTAGAGATACGAACGACCAGAATCACCAAAATGTCAGAAATTTGTGAAAGATTTATCAACTCGGCAAACTATCCAACGTGTAGGGGAAGCGAACAAAAGTCTGGATCGATTGTTTTGAAACCGGACGAAGCATTTGAGAGATTTATTTCTTTTTCAGTCCTGAAAGAATTGAGGAAGAATATGCTAGGTTGTCATATATATTGATGCAAGGAATTATACAGGATGTTCAATCAAAATGGATATTGTGAAAAGTTCAAATTCAGATTTTTGAAGAACAGTCATACTTTTGTCATTTAATTACTCCAGGAGTTCATTTTATTAATTCAAAAAGTCATGTGCTTCAATTCTTTTTCTCCTGTTCTCTGCTTTCTTAACTCCAATTCATCAAAACGATAATAGAAAAACTCCAACAATCTCCCGACTTTTTCACGGCATAATTTTTGCCCGTTTAATTTGAAAACTAAGTCCAAGACGCGCTGGGTCGACTTGCCTCGCATCAGAATGTAATAACATCAACGTAATGGCGGAAAAAAAGGACTGTTACATTGTTAGTGAAGTAATCAAGTAATGTGCTTCACGCCGAGTTTTATTACTTTTGCAGACTGCAGCCATTGTGTGCTTATCTTAACCTCAAAACTTGGGCTTCGGGTGAACCAAGAAGTGTGTAACATATTTTTAATGTCACTTTGTGTACAGGCGATTGCCTTTGTAAAAGTTGACGTGAGATTCAGGCTAAGTGCTTTTATAAAGTTTCAAGTTGTTGTTTGATTAGATGTTCCAGTTTTTTATTTTTATTTCGAGAGCTCAACTGCATTCTCATATTCAGTAATAAATCTACAAGAATTACTGTCATTTTCCTGTCTTTTCTTTTCAAAAATAAAGCAGCTAATTCTTCAGTCAATTATGTAAATGCAACCAAATTACCAAGCCGTCCAATTTTCTCACACTAATTGATAAAAAAAGCAAAAATTTAATCGCTATACGATAAAAATAATTCTCCTGTTAATTTCAACAATTAAAGATAAGAAACCCAGGTTTTCCCTGTCGATAATAAAGTTTTCATTCCATCTGCTGGAAAATTCCCTCAAAATGAAATTCTATTATGCACTTCTGTTATGCGGAGATTATGTAAATTTTAATCTACCTATGAAAAAATCCATTTAATACCTGGTGACGATGGAGTGAAATTTCCATTCTTGAAATTTTAATTGAAATTTTTTCCAGCACTCAATTACAGTATTTATATCCTGGATTGAGATTTCGATGTTTTTATCTGTTCTTTAATAAGAGGACAATGTGATTAGGGAACTAAATTGGATTTAGATAATGAAGTTTCAGTTCTAGGAGGGTTTTTCGTGTCGTAAGTTGTGCACGGAAATACTTTCTATATTTGTCTTCACTAGGAAAGAGTGCCTCCAGGTTTTTTTTTGTTTTGACGCTAATATTGTGATAATTTGACGTTTTACTTGAAGTTGGATTCGTACAAAAAATCTTATAAATATTTTACTTACTCATATTGTAAATGGAGTTCACGCAGAGCAGCATTCACCTGTAAATAAGAAATTTTTATATATATATATATATATATATATATATATAAATATATATATATATATATATATATATATATATATATATATATATATATATATATATATATATATATATATATATATATAATATGATGTGATTTTGTGTTTGATCATATATATCATTGGATATATATAATCAAACATAAAATCTCATCGTTCCACAGTTAATTCTAAAAATCTGTCAAGTAAAATGCGCTTTCAGCCAAGTCGGTTGTCGGAAACAGTAGGCCATTATTCTTATACTACAACATTCCTAAATACTAATTTCCGAAATTTTACGACTACCAACAGATCTGAATTTATGCGCAAAATTAAAAAATAAATTCCTACTGAAGGGCACTTCCGGTTCAGTCTATTGTTATGGATATAGTAGGCAATCATTCAGATGCTACAGCAGACTGAAATAACAAATTCCAATATTCTACACCTGATCGTTTCGAATTTATGCGAAAAATTCCAAAAGACTGTCAAGTAAAGTGCACTTCCGGCTCGGTGGATCTCAATAAAAATAGAATATGAGCATCTAGACGGTATAATTGTTGTAAATATTGAATTCTAACAATCTACGTTCAATCGTTTCAGATTTATGCGGAAAATTCAAAAAATTTTTCGAATAAAGTGCTCTTCCGGCTCAGTCGATAGCAATCATAATGCAAGGGGTACATCTAGGTATTATAAAAGTGCCCAATATAAAATTTAAATATTCTACGACTGATTGTTTAGAATTTATGCGGCAAATTCAAAAAGTCTGTCATATAAAGTGAACTTCCAGCTCGATCGATTGTTACAAAAATAAAAGACAACCATTAAGATGCTACAGCAATTTCAAATGCTGAATTCCAGTATCCTATGGCTGATCATCCTGAATTTATGCGAAAAATTAAAAAGATGTTTCAAGTGAAGTGCACTTCCGGCTTAGCCGATCGCAATCACAATGCAAGATATACAATAAAATGTTATGAAAGTTTTTTATACGAAATTTCAATGTGCTATGGCGGAACACTCTATATTTATGCCAAAAATTCAAAAAAAGTTTCGAGTAAAGTGCATTTCTGGCCTGGCCGATTCTTACAAAAATAGCAGATAACCATTCTGATACAACATCAAGTGCATATACTGAATTTCAATATCCTACGGTTTATCATTCTGGATTTATTAGAGAAATTCGAAAAAAGTTTCATGTTAAGTGCACTTCCGGTACAGACGATTGGAACTATAATACAAGGTGCATAACTAGACTCTATACCAGTCTTAAATACAAAATTTCAACATTATACGTTCAACCAGCTTTGTGATTTGCGAGTTACGCACGCACAAACGCACGCACGAACGCACGTACGCACGAACATACGTACCGACATCAAGCCAAAAATAGTCAAAATGGATTCAGGGATGCTCAAAACGGATATTTCCATCAAAATCTCGATAGATGAATTTTGTCGGTCTCACAATACTTTCTTGTACTTAGTACAAGTAAGTAAAAATACTAAGAAAAACAGGGCCATTCCGTTATAAAATTAAATATTTTTTAAGCCAGTGACTCCCAAATTACAACTCAAGGTTATATTTTCCCAAATGGGATTATACATACTTCGTAAATGATATTTTATGGACCGATGGAAGCAATTTTTCCAATAATGGAATCTCAAATAGACATAATACACATTAGAAGTAGTGGATATGCTGACTGTTAGATGATATGAAGAAAATGAAATTTGGGAGTTCAGTCAAGAGTTTTATTTTAATCTACTCTACAGTTTCAGTCCCACCTGGACCATCTTATTATTCACTCCTGAAGATGGTCCAGGTGGGACTGAAACTGTAGAGTAGATTAAAATAAAACTCTTGACTGAACTCCCAAATTTCATTTTCTTCATAATACACATTATTGGCAAAGTACAGGAATAAATCAACATGAAACATCCAATACAAATTTTCAAATAAGTTAATCAATTAATGTATGGTGTGGAATTATAATTGGGTTCACAATTTTATCAGAGCATCTCAACATCGCAAAAACATTTGAATTACTTGTGCTTCATTAAAGGTACGTTGATTGTACTGAACTAAAAACTTTCACAAAAGTGCCAGAAACTTTTGTGAAAGTTGCAATTCAATCGAATGAACGATGCGCAAACGAACAAATTTGGCTCGTGCGTTACCTAATGTACGGTAATAATATTATATCAATTTTTTTGTGTGAGTATCAACAACAAAGGAAGAAAGTTTCAACATAATCGGATGAAGGATGTGCAAACAAACTGATACGACTTGTGCATCATTCACAGTACGTCAAAAATTTCATATGAAAAACTTCCATACATGTACCAGCAACAACTATAGAAAGTTTCAATTCAATCGAATTGACCATGCTCGAACGAACAAATACGACTCGTGCGCCACTAGGTGTACGTAAACGATACTATATCAAAAACCCTTATGCACGGGCCAACAATAAGTACTTATAGGAAATTTTAACTCAATCGGATAAACCATGCGCAAACGACAATCACGGCTTCTCCGGTAAAGGTACGTTGATGGTACTGTACTAAAAACCTTCATGAAAGTGCCAGCGACCATTGTAAAAATCTTAATTCAATCGAATGAACGATGCATGAATGAACAAATTTGGTTCGTGCGCCACTTAATGTAAGTTGATAATATTACGTTAAATTCTTGTATATGAGTACTAACAATAGCGATAGAAAGTTTTAAATTAATCGGATGAATGATGCGCGAACGAACAAATACGTCTTGTGCATCACTCACTGTACGTCAATAATGCTATATGAAAAATCTTGATGCAAGTGCCAATAGCAACTGCAGAAAGTTTTAATTCGATCAGAAAGACGATGCTAACAGTAAGTATGAGAAGTTTCAACTCAATGGGATGAACGATGCGCATACGGATAAATACGGTTTGTGCTCTATTAAATGCACGTTGATAGTACTGTACTAGAAACCTTCCTGGAAGTGCTAGAAACCATTATAAAAAAATTCAACTTAATTGGTCGAACGATGTCAAAGTTTTGAGAAAGAAACATAATCCAAAAAAGCCTGATGGTTCAAAACTAGATAGTGGAGAGACTGAAGTAGAAGTATTTAAGCCTGGATGCTGAGTACGAGAACCTTCAAAATTAGCACCCCAATCGGACAGGAAAATCTTTGCGGCAGAATGGACCTCAGGAAACGACTCAAAGGAGCAACCATCAATATTATGAAATCAATGCTCTCAGCTGTCGATCTTGCTGGTTTGTAATTGCAAAGACATTCTGCCCCAACTGGCAGGTCAAAACCAAGTAACTCTTTGCCAGAAAGAGAGCCAAAGTAACAATCACCTTCAAGTGGACCTCTAAAATGCTACATAAGGAAGATGATAAAAGTGTGAGCGGTCAAAATCACAACCTCATACTGGAAACATACTAAAGGTAATAAGCAGGCTAAGAGGCTTCTGCAAACTTCACCTACAAACTTCAAAGAGATAGTTTCTCTTTCGGCATCGGGAACCTAAGGACCCTGACAGGTCTGTGAACTGGTCGTTGCTCTGTTAATTACCATCTAAAGAAAATTTGTAGAGCTGACCACAACATCAGTTGCCGTTGTCAAGAAGGCAAGGTCAAATCGTAGCATAGCTTATTAGAATGTCCAGCTGTATTTTTCAACAGAATACAACACTTTGGCTAGACCTATATAGGGGTTAGCAATATTAAAAATTAAAATCCCGGAAGAATACTTGGGTTTGCAAGAAGTCTGAATATATTCCCAGAGCTATGTTTGATCAACGGCGCAGAAAGATCAAGCTAAGCAACCCAGACCAACAACCTGGAATAACTCAGTGAAGCATCCAACTGCGACCACCAACACAGTATACAAGCCTGCTCCATCTCCTACAAATGTCAATTCAAGACCCAACACTAGATCCGAGACCTGAAGATGGCAAGTGTGATTTTGCCGAAACGTTGTCTAATCAGAGCCAAACCACAACAACGCGGAATACCCGGAAGAATTCAAACTGCATCAATGACACTATATATATATATATATATATATATATATATATATATATATATATATATATATATATATATATATATATATATATATATATATATATATATATATATATATATATATGTAAAAATAGCATATGGTCATCTGTCGAAAGACTCTGCTTTATCATGGTAGCTTAACGGTCCACAGAATCTTTTCAACTCAATCTAAAACATTTGGTATCCGAAACCCTCGGCCTTTATTTAAACGGTGGTCGAGCAGTTTAGAACAAATATTTGCGGCTCTTTTCAGCCCCTCGCTAAAGTTTAATATCTCACCCCTTCATGAAATATTTAATGCGTTTTGATTCGTTGGTGATGGTTAACTTTTTACCAACTTATAATTTGTTAATTCAACCGTTTTATAATGAGTGAAATTGTGGATTTCAGTTTGAAAGTTGAATCACGTGAGCAGTAGTTCGTGCAGAGGCAACGTACGATGTTTTAATGTTCTGTGAGCATTTGTTTTTGTCTTTTTTCGATTGTGGCTTTGAGGTTGATATTAAACTGAAGTGAATTTAGTGTCTGAAGCACTTTCTCCGTGTATGTTTTATTAATTATTTTTTCTAGATTGGATAATCTTAATCTTTTGACTATAGAAGCTGGACAAATTATGAGATTCGGATCAAGATGGCAAGGACTAAGAGTTCAAGACAAGATGGTATTGCGATGTTTATTGCTCCTAAAGGAATTGGTTATTATCAAAATAAATCAAGCTCTTGATATTCACTACTCCTCAATCAGATTGCTCGCCTTTATACATATATTCGGATGTTCATTTCTGGAAATGTTCTACGACAGTCAAGAGCAAGTTGCTAGAATGTTTGACAGTATAGGGCGGCGCGCACAAAGAGAGTCGGATTCAGGACCTATTTTATTTTTATCAATTATGACACCTTCGCACGTTACAGTATTATGTCAATATCTACAGGTTTATTTGTGGGTTCATGTAGTAAATTTGACCTATTTTGCTGTACAGGATTGAGACGGTGATATATGACCTATTTTGTATTCATTAATCAAATAGAGAAGGAGATGGATGACTAATCTGGAAGTTACCATCTTTCTCTACTAGTTCCATTTAGAATTCTGAAACTTGAATCAAATCTTGGAACAATACACTCAGATGTAGTCTAACTAGCGTTCGTAGACTTCATAATTAATGCATTAGTTGCATTATTCTTGTACACTGTTGAGACGTACCGTACTGTTAGAACTTTTGCATTTCTCTGAAACTTCGTACATAAATGAAACTGGTAGAATTTTTCTGGAGTTCATGGTTATGAATTGTACTGTAGTTTATACCTCTACTTTTCAGAGGTGATGACATCATCCAAGTGTCAGTAATTTCCCAACCTTTATCATTCTATAGCACAGTGAATGTGTCACATATCAACTGTTCCGGGTTATGAATTTTACGGTCGACCGTCGTATGTATGTTTGTAGATTAATCCCAAGATCAGTAAACGTCAGGCTTGCCAACAAACATATAAAAACGTGAAAATATACGTCATAAAATGCAGGATTCAGAAGCTGTATTTTCACGACAATTTCCATGAAACGTGATTAAATATTTAAAGGATGCTCCAGAAAAGTTGAGAGAATCGTACAGATCAATTCCTCCTAAAACTGGATAATCAGCCCTCTACAAATAATCTTAGAGTTCTTGCGGTTATTTCCTTATTTCCAGCATCTATATCCTTCTTACCCTGGGGTTATTGACCGCTGTTCTTCTCGCGTTGGACGTCTATTCGAGCTGAAGGCTCTGAAGACAACTTGTTTAGATCTCATGGATCAACGGGCACTTGCAATGCGGTGCACAAACAAACGCGAAGCGCACATGTAGTGATGTTCTGATGTTTTGAGGCAGGGCCTAGACACTTCAAGAATCTTGAGAAGGGCATAAGATGCAGGATGGTTCTTGAAACGTGGAGGAGAGGAAGTATCGTTGGAGCAAGATAATTATATCGAGGAGATAAAGAATGGCCATAGGACTTACATATTCTGTTTTATCTTATAAAATACTTGTGATTTTTTTTTTGCAATGTAATGTGGTTTACGCTCGATGATGCCCCTGCCCATAGTTCTTGCGTTGTCTTCTTCCAGTATCTTGATTAGACTGCATCTCTTCTGGGAGCATTATGCATCGTGAATGCGCATCCGTATTGCACTATTTATGTATCCCATTTCTCGCGTTACAAAAAGGCGTTCAAGCAGTGTTTCCAAGTGTGAAAGTAGCGCATTTTCTGCATTGTCTTGCACCTGCTTCTTTGGCCAATCCTCACAACAAACTTTAATGGCTCTGCAGTAACGAGATTTCGAGGCGGTCAATTTCAAAGAGTTCTTATTGTTGGAATAATGGCCCTCGCTGAAAGAATTAGTTCTTCACGACTTTTTCAATCTAAGCCGTTTATTTTAACGTCTGAATAATACACAACGTTGTTCTTGTTCTCCGGTTTGTTTGATGCTGTTTCGGTTGTTTTTAAGGATTTGAAATGTAGCAGGTAAAAGGATAATTGTAAAAACACTAATTGCTTCGCGCAACGCAGGGAGATAAATGGTTTTGATTATTTTTGGGGGAATCGTAATTATATTTGTCCTCTGAAACTTCAAAGTAATTCTTATTGAATTTCCAGAATAGTTATTAAAACAGAATCCATCATTAATCATGATTTCAACAATTTCGATTCATCAGTATTATGTCAAATAAAAATAAATACCACCTCAGTTGAGCGTATCAGCATAATGATTGATTGCAGCTTCTGGAAGCCGCATTCACGCGGTAAACACCGTTTTAATATTCCACTAAAATGAACAGATTCCGGAAACTATCAAGGATGATGCAATATGCATATCTAACTTATACTGAAATAAAAGCATGACTTGATCCCTCGCTATCTTACGATGCAATAATACCAAGTTTAATCTTATGAAAATAGTCTAGTCTAATGGAAGATAGGATTCAGACGTTCATAATCAATGCTGAATGCTTCCAGAATCTAATTATTTGAAAATTAATTAGTTGGTTAGTGTTTCGTAAAATAGAGTGACTGAGTTTTCATTCATTACAATCATTCATATTAACAGTTTAAAGTAGAAAGATATCTGCTCCGATATTTCCTACAATTTACATAATATTTGGCAAGCGCGGATCTAGGGTCATAATAATTTGACCTTTATATTTTTTTTACATTTCGTCGTCCATGAAAGTCTCAAGGAATCTCTAGATTAAGAAATAATTCATTATAGAAGCATCTCGTTGGAGATAACTGTTTAGTCCAGTCAATTTAGTTTTTATCTACCAAATAATTGATACTGAGGATTATTTTTACGGCAATATCTTCCTTTTGGCATGTACAATGGATGTGCAAAAATTATATTGTCAAATCACGGTGCCCCAGGAGATATCAAAGACCAAATATTAAAAACCCTGTTTTTGATCAATTTTTCGCAAATATCTCATTTTATAACGGCCGTAGATTATTTTAGGTGATGAATAAAGATAAAGTATACACTTTTTTCTACAAAAAAGATCGTTTGACGTATTTGCCTATCTATAACCGTAAATGAGATACCGCGCGTACAACGTGCACCGACGCGTAATTACGCATTCTTTTCCGCACAACCACTGGGGTAGAATGCAAAGCTAAAAAAATATATGTAGAGTCATTACTTGAATGCTATAATTGCTTCAAATACTAAATTTCAATTGAGGAAAAAACTTTTCAGAACTCATTTTTTAATAAATATGTTTTATTTGGAAAAGCTCTGTATATAAAAATAATTAGGAACACAACGTTTCGACAGCAAAGTGCTGCTTTTTTCAAGTGTAAAGAAATATAAAACATATATACTAAATTTCAAAATTCTACAGCTGATCGTTCTGGATTCATGCGAAAAACTCTAATATTGTATTGTATACTGCAATTCCGGTTGAGCCAATCGCAATCATTGAACGAGGTGTACAATAAGATGTTGAAGAAGTGCTTCTAACAGAATTTTATCATTCTACGATCAATTGTTTCAAAATTATGTGAGAAATTTAAAAAGATTGTTACATAAAGTGCACTTCCAGTTCAACCGATTGACACAAAAAAAAAATAGCCATCAAGATGCTATAGCTATTTTAAATACTGAATTTCATCGTTCTACGACCAACCATTTTGAATAAAGTCCATTTAGAGTACAGACGTTTGTAATCATAATGCGAGGTGCACAACTAGACCTTAAGCCAAGCATGAGCAAACGTCAGCTTGCGGGCCGGATCTGGCCCTTTTGACTGTAGTATATACATACACAAAATTTTCTCTCAAAAAAATCACACAAAACTCTAACTGTCGCCGGTTGTTTATAGTAGAACGGCCAGAGCCAAAATCCCTGCTTCATACGATTTACAAATAAAATCTCAGATTTCACGTCTCACATTAAGTATTATAAAATAATATCATATTATGCTCTAATTATTTGTTTTTAATAATAATTTCATTTACATTACAGTAAAATAGTTACTGGAAGCTTGTAAGGCGCCTGAGGCGACTGTTGAAAAGTGATGAGTCGTCAGTCAAATAAAAGATATATTTAGAAAATAATAATTAGATAAAAATACCTAAAATGTAAATGATAGTGCTTTAGGTGAGTTATATTGATGAGATATAGTCCGTGAGACAGCGCATAAATTTTTTGTTGATTACCGCTCACTTGAAACTTTGTGAGTGGCTTCATTGTGATGAGTCCGACAACTTTTTCATTTGGCAAAATTCTGGATTTGGGGGCGTTTATCCGCGAGGGCTAATTAATTGAAAGAATATTATCGTAATACTGATCTTTACACTAATCGAAAGATTTTTTGATAATAAAATGAAGGAAAAATATTGTCCGACATGAATATTGAGGCTACCGGTGAGTCCGACTTGTCATAAGCACCAACATACTTATTATTTTTTTTTTATACAATATTTTTCCTTCATTTTATTATCAAAAAATCCTTCAATTAGTGTAAAGATCAGTATTACGGTAATATTCTTTCAATTAAGTAGCCCTCGTGGGTAAACGCCCCCAAATCTAGAATTTTGCTAAATGAAAAAGTTGTCGGACTCATCACAATGAAGCCACTCACAAAGTTTCAAATGAGCGGTAATCAACAAAAAATTTAGGCGCTGTCTCACGGACTAATAGTTGTCTGTATGGAAGAAAAAAAAAATTAAAACGCCAACTTCACCCGAACGCGATTCTAATTTGGGACCTGTCGAACCATAGACTACCGCTTCACCTCTAAGTAATGAAATCTGTACATATATTTTCTATTTACAAAATGTTATGCACAGTTTTCTACACTTAAATTGAAAGAAATTTAGTATTGAAGTATAGTAGCACTTTTGAGTTGATTTTTAACAGTAGATAGTTCACATATGCAATTTTTCTGTTGAATCAGTAATTTGGAGCTTTCTTAACGTAATAGCAGCATTATTAAAGTCCAAAAGTAGTAAATAACTTAAAAAAATGATTACTGAAATATTTTTGTTTATAGTTAAAATAATGCTGTATTAATGATGCGAGTGTACGAAAGTGCTGAAGGGCCATTGAAAAATATATTTTAATCTTAAAACTTCAATTTTTTTCTTGAAATTTCAACTTTTTCAATAATAAAATTTCAACTTTATTCTTGAAATTTCAACTTTTAAATACATGAAAATTCTTTTAAGGCGACTCTGCCTCCTTATTTTGATATAAGATCCTTATCACACTTGAGAGAGATCACATGATGATCAATCTGCGGAATAATACATTTGGCAGTTAATCTAATTATAACATAGGCACTGTGGAACTGAAGCACCCTCATTTTCACTTGATATTATCAATATCATTAAACATAATGAGTCCTCTTCTCCTTAATAATTTCTTTATACTTGTACGATATAATCCTCAAGCTGAATGTCGGTATCCATATTTCAGTTCACGAAAAATATTCAAAATCTTTACATGAAACTGTGCGCTTCACAGTTCCAGCGGCGCGGTATTTGACTTTTTTGCGCATTCCTACATAGAAAGCTGCGCGCAAGAGAAATAACGCTGTCGCATAAAAGTTGAAATTTCAAGAAAAAAGTTGAAATTTCACTTTATTAAAAGTTGAAATTTCAAGAAAAAAGTTGAAGTTTCAAGATAGAAATATTTTTTGCTGTGGCTCTTCAGCGCTTTCGTACGAGTGTGATCGGACTGAGGAGAGAACACTTAAAACATATTTTCCTCAATTTTTGAATTATTGAGCAATTTAAATGCAGTTTTTTTCGTGATTATCAGATAACTACATATAATGATCATTGATTCAGTTCAAATTTGTTGCAATAATTCGAAAAATCAGCCCAAAAAATGGCGCTTTAACTTTTTATATACGATAACGTATAAGGATATAGGGGAATTTCTCTTAGATTTGATATATTTATTTGATATCATTGGAAATGCTTGTTTATTGACGGCTAGTTTGATGTTTCGTAATGTAGTTTGTTTCGAAGGACCATCGTTTACACGCAATAAAGGACTGAGTCTATGTACACTTTTTCAATTATATTAATTATTTGCACTTCATACAATTGATTTGATTATTGTCATATTTAGTTACTTAAGTGAAAAAATGTATTTGAAGATAACTATACTAATTATTGGTAAGGTAAAATACTGTCTCTGGTCTGAAAACTGTCACACTTTCTTATACTAAGAGAGGGGGGTCTATTAAGGGTTGGTCGGTGGTGGGAGTCTAATGAGCAGTTGATCTCAACTTAATTATCCAAAATCTAGATGTGTTACACCCACTAATAGGTAGAAAACATGAATGATTCCAATTATTTTAAATTTGCAATTATGTTACGGAATGAATCACAATTTTAAAGCTCCCCCTAAGATTTTAATCCTACACTGAGAAAAATTTCTACTAACCACTATGTGAATTCACATACTAGGTATTAGAATATTCTTTTACAAAAGTGACAGCAAGCCTATTTTATAAATCTTAATGAATCCGTATTTTAGTTATATTTGTATGAAAGTTAATAAATCAATTCTATATCCCTTTATCTGAAAACTTGAATAGATTCTACAAAGCTGTGCAATAGTACCTATAAAACTGAACCATAATTTGTATAAAATATGTTTAATGATTCATAACAGTTGTATTTTATGAAGCTTATTATTTATTTGATGGCAAATATCAAACAAAGTCATTAGGAATTATATAATATTTTATTTAAATTAAATAATTACATATTGATGAAAAAAACCTATTGATAGTTTGAGAATAACTATAAATAATAATAAATAGAAATATCATACCAATACATATAGATAAACAAGAGAACATAAATAATATATAACAATATTTTCTAAATGATATTGCTGATCTTTGAAGTTAAATACATGATAATCCATCGGATCCTACTGATTTTAAAAAGCCTAAAAAAGTATGTAAATGTTCTATGTCTATACACATATAACTCTGAGTTTCATTCTCGTCTATTTACACATTTTTTTTACACAAAATACATTTGTTTTACTAACACTTTTTCTGAATTACGCACCAACATACACTAATACACTTTGAACACAAGCCATACTCACAGCCTACTGCACTAACTTGCACTTTGAGAATGGAAGTTGGCGGCAGGAGCACTCGGGAGAGATGCATGTTTTATAAAATGTCTATTAAAATCTATACAACTGATTGTTAGAGATGAATTCTATCAGCTTGTTTTATACAAGTGAATATCAACGGTATTTAATTTGTATGTAATTTTTTTTTTATAATATGTATTGTATAAAAAGACTTATTCAAAAACTAATCATGTATTAAGGGCTAAGGAATCATTGAATGAGTGTTATAAACAAGGAATTATGAGACATATTCTTATGAAATTCATAAAACTAATAATTTAATACAATGAAATCTATAATAATCTTTATGGATAGATCTTTACTATGTATAAAATGAGCTTTAAAAAATTTGTTGTATAATATCTTTTTTCTCAGTGTAGAATAAAAGAACTGCCCTGCCTTTGACTAGCCTTACATACAATATTTCAACATTATATGTTCGACAGGATTTGCGAGTTACAAACGTACACACGTATCGACGTCGAGCCAAAAATTGTCAAAATGGATTATATAATAAATGGAAAATAAGTATATAGATGTATCATAACTTAGCAACCAAGGGGAGTATTCGGAATAATATTTCATATCGTCGATATATTAGCTATACTTTCTATTAAAAACGTTGGGTCGCACATTCCACGCGCGATATTCCGTTAACGATTGAAGATACGCAAATTAGGCATACAAGCTTTTTTGTAGAAAAAAGTGTGCACTTGAGTTTCACATCTGATCTCAAATGCTCTAAGACCGCTAGTAAATGAGATATTTACGAAAAACTGGTCAACTGGTGATTAGAAAATATAATTTTCGTACACTCATTGAACATGGTGGAACGAAGATATTTCCGCAAAATAAAACCAGTACCATTTATTTGATAGATTGGGTTATTTTTTGTCTAAATTGACTGGATTATGTTTTGTTCTATGTGACTACTCGCCATTAAAAGCGTAGCACAAGATAGGAGATCAATATACATTATTTTGTAAAACTGGAAAATAGTTTACATCAATTCCAGCAACTGGCAATTGAAGAGGCCAGACTAGGGTCCATATTCTCACCCGTTTTTGGAGTGCTACTTGAACAAAAATTGGAATAAATAAAGGTAACGCTACAGTAGAAATAATGAAATAAAGAAAGACAAGGCATCGAATTTTCGGAAGTGATGCTTCTATAAATGAGAATACGGACCTAAGTTCACTTTGGGAAATGCACATGCACGCATAAAATGAAATTGTTCTCGTCAGTTGCAGCAACCGACAATTAAAGTGGCCAAAGACTAAGTGCATGTTTAAAAATATGCATGCACGCATAACGAATTTGGGGATTAGAAATTGTGATTATGGTTCTAAAAAAAGGAGTTTAAAATGAAATTCTTGAGAATTTAATCCTCGACAAATTTAATTTCCAGCAGTAAATGATGTCAAAACATGAATCGTAATTTAGTTTGAACAAATATGCTCAGAAGACAACAGTTTTATTGTAATCATGTAAAGTTGACACAAATAAAAATATACCTAAGCTTCTTGATGGATATCCTACTATATAAATGTTTGCGAAGCCGTACATTTATTAAAAACTTGCTAAAAACTTATAATATAAAAGTAAAAGTAGAGAAAACTAATTAATTTTTCTTTAAAAGATCTTCTCGAAAAATAAACTCATAAAATAGTTCATTCCGCGTTTTTTTTCAATTAGAAAGAAGAACTCATATTTGAAAGTCATTTTCATCAAACTTTGAACTTATTAGCTGTAAGAACAAAGTGATTATTCAGTTTAATTAGTGTTTGGGCCTAAGTCAGCACTTTAAGATCCTTAATGAGACCGTAATTTAAACATATTCGGAAATAAAGCGCTTTGGTGGAGAATTACACAAGTTGGGTAGTTGGCAGAGGTGAGACTATCATTGATTTTTCCAAGCCCATTTCACGCTAGACAATTTTATTGTCTGGTGTGTTTAATTACAATTTGGATTGAAAGTCACGGATTTCGAAGCCGGATTCGTAGAATTGGTTATATAATGACGAGTAAGAGGGATGCAGATACAATTTCGGAATATAGAATTTAAAAGCAGCAGATACTAAATTCTCTCAACATATAAAACACATGATCAATAGTTTCAACAGAACCATTATCCTGAACGTAATGTATAATATATTATTCTAATGCACGTTATGTTCACACTACAAAAAGTGTAAGTAATATAAAATTGGTTCTTTGGGTAATGATTCATGTTCTTTCTTCTATTGTTCGCCATCTCTAATGGAAGAGCACGTACGTGGAGTACTTTTTACATCCCCGCTCCAATCATAAAGTACCTCTAAGCACACTAGATGTGCCCACATCACAAACAAAAGCCCGACGTTTGATTTACTTCTCGAAGAACAACCACTATTCCTAATATCAGAAAAAGATAGATTGAGACTCCTTCAGACACTGATTAACCAAGCGAGGGCTTTAATCTTGCGAAAAACTACATCTCTTACAAAGAGAAGAATCTGAAAGTAGGGAAGATGAACACTGGGATGTTATAAGTAGTTTCAATATTTGAACTATTTAAATATGGAAATTGATTTCGGAGATTCAAAAGCCACATAACGTAGATGTAGGTAGTAACTTCCATGGACAAGATTCTTAACGTTTAACTATAAATGATTGCAGTTATAGGCGGACAGTCGATCATAAGAAAATACAGTAATGAATGTAACTTGAGTTATTTGCCTCTACAACCCTCTGTCAATCTCATCTGACGGACGAAAGAGCCCTACCTTCTGTCCAAAGCTTGGTCATGTAGTTGAAGCTTCAAACTTCTATCTAATTTAAGGTCAACAAAAGGACCACTAAAATATATAGGGCCACTATATCTTGATCGAACCCCATAGTAACCCAGTTTCTTCTTCATATCATTAATGTGGTTACTACCCTCATCAAGGTTTGATATAAACTTGTATTGGACTTGAAATCTGCCACAGAAAGGAGATATTCAACTGCCATATCATACTAACTTTTAGTAGGTAGAATAAATGAAAATCGATGGATAGGATGTACAGTAATAAAATTATTGATAACTGTTCTTGCAAAGACCTTCAATTCAATATAATTTTGAAGCTTTGACTTGATGTCATTGACTGAACCAAGATTGTTACTGGAAGAAGGGTTTCTTCGGCTGTTGGTCCGGGCTTACGTTGAGTTGTCAAGACAAGTAACTTAACTTCTATTTTTAATTCTAACTGTAATGACTCCATTTTGCCAAGATTGGTTGTCAGACTTTCAGTTTCATTCTAAAATACTAAGGTAATTCTGGAAGTAAGGTCCCCTAATGTCTTAGGAATAGAAGAAAGGATATGGCTTTGAAAGTTCTAATATCATTTTGAAGTGTAAGCATTTTTCTACTTACAGGCGTAATCCCTGTGACAAATAATGCATTTTTGTAGGCATTGTGCCAGTTTTTGTATACCTATTTTACCAACTCACCACCACCTTATTAATAAATTTAAACTTGAACCATATTCGGAAGTTGGTATGAATAAATGATGAATAAAACAGGATCTGTAAATAAATTCAGATCACTTAAGCAAACGTTTTTAATTTTATTAAGTCTTCATCAGTACCTGCATAAGAGAAATGCTGTTCTGTTCGTTGTCACCACGTTTTTCATCCTCAGCTTGGACCAAGATTTGAGGGTGTCCCTTGTTCCTTGTCTGTCATCTTAATCTATTTTCTAGACAAAGTCCTATGAATGGAGCAGAGATCATTGAAAGTGATACTCCGATTTGCAAGCCTGATGTTTTATATCTGCGCGACTATTTTTTCGGTAATCGACGGTCTTTCTTTTTTCTTTGTCGGAAATTGACGATCTATACCGCTTTCTTCGCCGTGAATTCCATACGACCAGAGGATCTTTTGGACCTCCATCCACTTTCGTTGACAATCAATAATATCTTTTTTGCGTCGGCAATTGACGGTTTTCCATCTCCTTCGTCGTGAATTCCGTAAGACCAGCTGTAATTTGCTCTTATGACAAGAGGATCTTAACCATTGACAATAAATTTCAATTGATGTGTCGTATTTTGCGCCCAAAGACCAAATTTTGCACCTGAGTGCATCATTGCAAAAGGTAATTAAAGGTTCCTCCCTTTTCCTTCGTTGGGAGTAGACAGTCTTCCACTTGTTTTTTCGTTGGGATTTAAAGGTCTTTCACCTTCTTCTTTGTCGTGAATTCCAAACGACCAACCGTAAGCTGTCCATATGACAAGAATATATTTTGGACCTCCTTGCACTTCCGTTGACGATAAATATCAATTGATGTGGCGTCTTTTGGGTCCAAAGACCGAGTTTTGCATCTGGGTGCATCATTACAAAAGGTAGTTGAGATTGTGACGTTTTCTATTTTCGCAACTGTTACGTCAGGAATTAATGTCTGCACTTTTTTCCGTTGAGAGTTGATGATCCCTCACCTTTTTCTTCGTTGAGAGTTGACGGTCTACCACCTCCTTCTTTATCGTGAATTAAATACGACCAGCTGTAAGCTACCTGTATAATTAGGGGATGTTTTCAACTGCAATACACTTCCGTTGATGATAAATTTCAATCGATGTAACGTCCTTTGGGTGCAAAGACCTGATTTTTCACCTGGGTGTACAATTACAAAAAGTAGTCGAGATTGTGACATTCTCCATTTTTGCGACTATTCGACAACTGATGGTTACTCCCTTTATCTTCGTCAAGAGTTGATGCTCTTTCACCTTTTTCTTCTTCGGTTTCCTTCCTACTTATTCGTCGCGAATGCCATACGATTATTCCGTCGAGAACTGACGGTCTCTCCTTCCCTCTTTGTCGAGCGTTGACGGTCTTCTGTCTTCTTCTGCGTCGGGAGTTGACAGTCTTTCACCTCCTTTTCTGTTGTCCAGTCGTAAATTGCCTATATAACAAAAAGATGTTTTGGACTAGTACACTCTGGTTGACAATAAATTCCGATTGGTGTGATGTTCTTTGTATCCAAAGACCAAGTTTCGCATCTAGGTGCATCATTACAGAAAGTATTCGAGACTATGACGACGGATATTGATAGCCTCTCTCTTTTTCTTCGCCTAAAGTTGACGATCTTCTATCTCCTTGTTCGTCGAGAATTCCATGCAACCAGCCGTGATCTGCCCATATGAAAAGTGATTTTTTGAGCTGCAATACACTTTCGCTCATAAATAACTCAAATAATAATTGGTATGACGTCTTTTGTGTCCAGACAGTTTTGCACTTGTGTGCATCTTCACAAAAGGTAGTCGAGACCATGATGTTCTCCATCTTTGCGACGATACAGTCGAGAATCGACGGTCTTCTATCCACTTTTTCGTCGTGAATTCTATACGATCAATAAGGGAATACTTGGACTGTAATACACTCTGGTTGACGATAAATTTCTATTTGTGTGATGTCTTTTGTGTCCAAGGACCGAGTTTCAAATCTGGATGCATCATTATAAAAGGTAGTCGAGACTATGATGTTCTCACCTTCGCGACTTTTCCATCCCTTCATTTTTCTTCGTCGGGAGTTGAAGGTCTTCCAGCTTTTTCCTCGGCGGTAGTTTACGGTTTCTCACCTCCTACTTCGACGTGAGTTCCATAAGACCAGTCGTAAACTGTCTATATGACAAGGGGATGTTTTGTATTGCAATACACTTCCATTGACGATGAATTCAAATTGATGGGACGTCTTTTGTGTCCAAAAACCGAATTCTGCATCTAGGTGCATCATCACAAAAGATAGCCGAGACCATGATGATTTCCACCTTTGCGACTACTCCATCGGAAATTGACGGTATCTTCATTTTTCTTTGTCGGGACTTAAGGATCTTCCACCTTTCCTTATTCTAAAGTTGAATGTCTTCCACCTCCTTCTTCATCGTGAATTTCATACGATCAATCGTAAACTGTCAGGATGGATATTTTGGACCGCAATACACTTCCGTTGGAGATAAATATCAAATGGTGTAAAGTCTTCTGAGTTCAAAGACCAAATTGCATCTCGGTGTATCGTTACAAAATGTAGACGAGAATATGACGTTCTCCATCTTTGTGAGTTGAGTCTTCCATATTTTCTTTCGTCGGAAGCTGACTGTCCTCCACCTCCTTCGTCGTGAATTTCATACGATTAGCCGTAAACTGCTTATATGACAAGGAAGTGTTTTGGACTGCAATACATTTCCGTTGACGATAAATTTCAATTGGTGTGATGTGCTCTGCGTCCAAAAACCGAATTCCGCACCTGGGTTCATCATTACAAAAGGTGGTTGAGACTATGACGCACTCCACCTTCGTGACTATTCCGCCGAAAATTGATGGTCTCTCCTTTTTTCTTCGCCGTGAGTGGACGGTCTTAATCTCTTTCATCATTGTGAATTTCCATACGACAAGGTGCATCACTAGCGGACGTTTTCGACATCCAAACATTTCCGTTGGCGATGAATTTCAATTGATGTGATATGTTTCGCGACTGAAGACCAAATTTTGCACCTGGGTGCATCATTACGAACAGTAGTCGAGCCGGGAATGCGTGACTTATAGGCTTAGAATTGCCTAATGAAGAGTGAAGAGAAGCAACAGGTAATGTAGTCAAAAATCGCGGCTTTATTATTTTGGTACAGTCGTGAATATGTTAGTAGTTCGACAATAAAAGTGACCATATCAAGCTATCGTTTGCTTAAACGAACTAAAAAAGGAAATCGTAGCGAAGAGAAGCGTGATGAAGGAAATCGTTGTAAAGAGAAGTGCAGTGGATAGAAGCGCGATGAAGCAGCAAATTTTGATTCAACACGCACTTCAGCAAAGAGGAGTACGCCGAAGCGACGAAACTTGAATTCAGGGAGTCTTCAGACCCATTTGTTGCCCCCAATGAAACTGCTAAAATTATTGAAATCTTGTAAGACTGAGCGGAAAGATGGACACCTCAGACGATTGTTTCTTTGATGTGCGGAGAGGAGAGGCAAGCAAAAAACCAAAAGATAGAGAGAGAAAATCATCTGGTTTTGAGGAAGAGGAAGGATTTGTGAACTCGGTTGAATAGAACGACTACTGGTTGAAATTATTGCACGTCACACGCGCTACGCTTACTACTTTACAAGTGCTGTCCTTTTCAGTTTGATCATATTCTCAATGACGGATCTGTATTATAACTGTCCACTATTTTGATATGTAAGCAAAAAAGCTATGTCCGCTATTCTACGTGGAGGCATCATTAATAACTTGACCCATTTCACATTGTGTAACTCAAACAATTCCGAAACAATTTACCCATTTACTGTGTCCTGCATATTTACTAGCATCCCTATTCTATTAAATTAATTACCCGCTCCAAATCGGTCGCCTTAGACTATTCATCTGCTTCCCTGCATCGTGATCCACCTGCAGTTATCTCATTGAGGTGGGAATATTCATCTCACGTCTGTTGTTCACCCGTCCGATGTGATACTGTTCCAAAGCACGGTGGATTGTTTGCCAAGTGTGGGACAACCAGAGATTAAAAATGTAGCTGTCTACATGGCCCAGCCTGATCTCTGTTTACTCACGATCTTTTGTCTCTGTTATGGAAATCGATGTATATGGAATATTTTCAGAGGACTGAATTTATGCTTGTAATATTGGAGGTGTAGGTGTTCATAAATCTGGATTCTAAGCTCGATTAACCAAGATTGTATATAAGGCCTGAATATATAAATATTCCTTGAGAATCCCTTAATTTTTACTCCTTACGTCAAATTTTTGTCCTGAAACCAACTTAAATTCAGGATATTGTACTAAAACATTTCCTTTTGTAATACTATCCTTATTGTAGCGTCAATTTTCTTCCAGGAATTCAAGATATATTAATTGCTTTCACTTACAATGATAACACCTTATAAAGACCGCCTTCATCGGAGGAAGCAAAAAGTTCCGGTCCGGATTTCAGAACAAGAGCACGGAAACCGGAACGTGAAAAAAAGGATTTTAAGACGTGGCGGCCCACTCCACAAGAAAAGATAATCTAATGTGCAGGGATAATAGGATGTTTAACAATGATGAATATAAATTATAGACACCATTAGTTGAACACAACGCTCAAGAAATCATGTACCACAAAGGTCCACTCAACTTGAATTATTATAACAAATATATGTTCCATGTATTGATTATATTCAATATTATTGTAACTTAAATGAATAATCCAGTAAAACATGTAATTAACCATGAAAATATAAATATGTCATTCATTATATTTATAATTTTGAATAAAGAATGATCATATTATTTATTCATGAGATATTTCCATTTATTTACTTTCCCAATTGGACTATTTATTATTATGGAACTGACAAATGAAGTTTATGTAATACTTTTATCTGCGCTGCTGGACAAAATTATCAATGACGGGTATCGTCTGTGGTGAAGAGATTTCAGCGTGATGTTTGTGAGAATACTGGTAAATAATAATAATATCGAGAAGATATGGTTAACAGAGTAATACTCTGCCATTTACATCACTTCAAATACCTACAAGGGTAGTGGGAGAGTGAGAACTTCGTTGGACTAAATGTGTTGATTTGCAAGTAAATTATGTAGAAAAATGAAAAAAAAAATCCCAGAGGACGAAAAACTTTTACACTTTTCGAATAAAAATTTAGAGAAAAAATAATGGGCATCTGCGGGGGCCGTCATGATCCTTAAAGCAGAAAAAACTGTTTCCTCGCTTATATAGGTTCTTTAAATACACCAAAAGTGGCCAAATTTCAACATATCATGAAAACCAATGACATCTTGAACATCATTTTGCTATGTCGAAGATAATTTGGCGCAGTCGGCTCTCGGAGCTAGTTTCTGGACGCTACTGCAAAAGAAAATTCAACTTTTTGACAGTATGTTGAAAAAGTTACCTTTTCGGTAAGTAAAATTTCAATTTCAACTTGGAAACTTGGTAAAAAGCTCTCTGAAGGTAATTTATATATTCCACTCCTCATTAGTAACTTTTCAGGAGCGTACATTTAAAATTCACATCACCCTGAATTTAAATTAATCACCTTTTCATCGATTTTGATTATATCTGCTCTGAATTCGTAGCACCGCTTTAGTATTTAACACTAACCTTCTTATTATCGATAGGAAAATGCATTTCTCTGTTCGAGAAAATGACTTACTGGCACGCCAGTCTAATTTTACTCTTCCTCTTTTGAATCTTTTAGTGTTTTCCTTTTATTAAATATTCAAAGGTGGTAATAACATAGCTCTTCATTTCAAACGAAGCAATAAAAACAAAATTTGTCTACCATCATATCGGTTGAAAACTCATCAAAGGAATGAGGAGTTTTATTCAATTATCAGTTTTAAATTGATTGCAGGTTATTATAGAGTAGAAATTCATAATGAAAAAGCTGAGATATGGAGGAGGCATTCATCAGTGATTTCTTTGAGCTTTAATAAAAGATCAAAAGTTTTACTATACGAGGGTAGTTCGAAAAGTTAAAGAAAATGCAAGACTTCTGAGCAAATTTCTCAATTTTTCTACATAATCTCCTTTTCAATACAATCAAAATAATAAAATGCGTCCAAATCTGCTTCGACCTCTTCATTTGAAATAAATTTTCGCCTTCCCAGCCATTTCTTCAAGCTGGGAAACGAGTACGGAGCATGTGAAAGCACTTGGAATCGAAATCCCTCGTGTTTTGCTGTAACAACGCGAGACTTATTCGTAGGTGCACCTTTTTTTACAAGATGGAGACGTTTAACTTTGATTGTATCATTCAATTTGTCCATAGTAATGAAGAGTAGTAGACTCCAGTGTAAGCTCTGCCTTTTTCTGATATCCAGCAGATGATGACAGTTGAAGCTCTCCGATTTTATACCACATGCCTTTTTGAGGATCGAAAATTTACTCCTTGAAAAGAAAGATGAAAAGATTATTGTTTGATTCACGGTTTCCAGTTAGAGTGTAAGCTCCACTCACAATTCAAAGAAATTAGATTTTCCTGTGACAACAGATTGCATGCCTTTCTAACGTGAAATAGTCGAGAGTGATTTGAAGTTTAGAATTGGAAGGCATGCAATTTGAAACAGCCCAAAAAGCTCGTACGGTCACCTGAAATTGTGATATATAATTTGAGTTTGCACCATGACTTCGCCAATGATAATGAATCCTGAATTTACTCATATGAACTCGGAAAAAGACGGCAGTCGTCTAGGCATTCCAAGCTAGTTGCGATATTTGTCCCAAAAGCAGGTCATGTAGTAACAGTTCCTTTGAAATATCGAAGAGCCAATAGGTATACAACTATTTTTTTGCTGGAAGTAATTGCTGAGTTTCGAAAAACCAACTATAACTACGAATCATCTTCCACAAAGACACAGCAAGTTTGTGAACAACTTACAAGACTATTGAATTATTAGAGCAGCATTACGTCGAATTGCTATACCATCCTCCTTAACTCTCGACCTAAGTCAAAACAATTTCTTTGCTTTTGGATTTCGTGGTCAAATATTTCAGTCGCCGGAGGAAGCAGTCGACACCTTCATAAATGCAATTTGATCAGTACCAGCAAACGAGTGGAGTTCCAGCTGGTCGATAGAATCTTGAAGCAGAATCAGACGTTTCGTCGACTTCTGCGGTCGACATCGTCCATAGTTGCGTAATCGCAGATTATGCCTCGAAGTTTCAACTGCATCTCATATTGTTTCATTTGTATGGATTCTGAGCCATTGGCTCTCTTGTTTTGCATTTCTTGCTGGATTGTAATTACTCGTCAATTTGTTGCTCTGCAGACTCGGTGAGAGCATGTTCTGAGAGACGGTTCTTGACTGGCAGCCATTCGTCGAATTCAGTTGCTGGTCTCAGCAGTTTGTTTTTATGATTCTCGCATGCTGCGAAGGTCTTCGTAAACCTTCAGATCCTTCCGCTTGTTGGCGTTACGGACATATCTTCGCGCGTACGTTATGCATCGCAGGATCTTATCCTGAAGAGTCTGCAGCTTCCTCTTCTGTGCTTTTGAGGCAGCCTCCCATGCAGAAGATGCATACAGCATCTGAGGTCGGATGATGCTTTTGTATATTCGGACCTTGTTGCTAAGCGACAGTACACTCTGTCTGCCCAACAGTGGAAGAAGCCGAATGAACGATATCCTTGCTTCACAGACAGCTTCATTGATTTCAGTAATAAAGTTCATGCAGCAGCCTAGCGTGCAACCAAGGTATGTGATCTTGTCTCTCCAAGGAATCGGCCGATCGAACAGAACTATTGAGCCCACTGGCTCAAGTGGCCTTCTGGTGAGAAGAATAGCTGTACTTTTCTTAGGATTTACAGTTTTTCGCCTGATACATAATTGCCAAGTGAACTCCGCGAGTGTTGTTGGGGATATCACTGACGTAAATGTTAAGCAACATTGGTGATAGGATTGATCTCTGTGCTATTCCGGCTATCCATGCCTAGCTTGAAATTTTCTACCAACAAGGTAGGATGCTAGTAATTTGACTAGGTTCATGGGGAAACCATAGTTCATGAGTTTGAGCAGTAAACCCTGATGCCGTACCTTGTCGAAGGCTTTCTCTATATCAAGGAAGACGACTCCAGTAGAGGCTCTTCTGTTCATCCCTTCTGTGACTATGTCTGTTACTTGAATCAGTTGCTGTTCTGTTGAGTGTCCGCTTCTGAATCCGAATTGTTAATCAGGCAGAATGTTCAGCTCACTGACCATCTCAGCTAGTTGTTGCAGTATAAATGATTCTGTAACTTTGGCTAGCAGGTTTAGAAGATTGATTGGTCTGTGATTTTGCGGTAATCTGTTGTCTTTCCTTGGTCGATAGCAACTTTTTTGCATTTGTGTCATTTCTGTGGAGCTTGAGCCATTGGCTCTCCTGTTCCAATTTCATGAGATCCGATCATTTTATTTATTTATTTCTTTTTGAGCTCATTAGCGCTCTCTAGATCTGTGTTGTGTGATATCCATTATTACACTATATATCGCAAATACCATGTTTTGGTCTGCGATGTTTTGTCACTTTTAGCTCATCAAAGTCAGTTATCAACCGGATGGCTGGATTGCTATGATTCTCAGCTTTCGCAAAGAATTTTATTGCATCATTGCTTATGAATTCCTTAATGGTTGGAATTTTAAGGTCCTTATGTATGGTGTCGTTCGCAACATAGCGTGGAGCGTCGACTATACAACGTAGGACTTTGTTCTGCATTATTTGCAGCAGTCTGATGACAACTTTGTAGAGTCTTACTTTGTTGTTCAGACTCAAATAGTTGTGTCTGCCCAGTAGCGGAAGCATATTAATAAAGGAAGCCTTTCCTTTATTAATTGCTCTCGTCACATGTTCATGCAAATTCAATCTGCGGTCAATCGTTGCGCCAAGGTAGACGGTTTTGTCGCGCCATAGAATTGGTCGACCAAACATTCGTATTACTCCATGTGGCTGCAGCTGTCTTCTAGTAATCAGTATCGCCGAACTTTTGTCAGGATTCACCTGTACACACCACTTGATGCACCATTTCTCGATGTTATCCACGGCGATCTGCAACCGTTTGGTGATGATTTTAGTGTTGCGATGACGATATAACACTGCTGTATCGTGAGCATATTGTGCCAATTTTGTCTGGTCCTCTGGCTGTGGCATATCGCTCATAAGAATATTAGAAAATGAAGGTGACAGTAGTAAGCTCTGTGCTACTCCTGCCGCAATTCTCCTTTCCTTCGATAGCGCCCCTTGGTAGCGCACCCGAATCTTTCTATCTTTTAAGTACGATGCAATCGTCTTGATTAGATGTAATGGAAAGCCTAGATCTATGAGTTTGCTTAGCAGGCCTTGATGCGAGACTCTAACGAAAGCCTTGGCTACATCAAGGAATACTGCACCGGTCGCCATTTTTGTCTCCATGCCTTCTGCAGCATAGTCGATAACGCTAGCAAGTTGATGCACTGTAGAGTGCTTGGTGCGGAAGCCAAATTGCTTGTTTGGTAGCACTTTCAATGTTTCAGTCAGCTCTGCTAACTGTTTGAGTAGAACTTTCTCGGCAACTTTGGCCAGTAAGTTGATCAGACTTATTGGCCTGTAATTCTGTGGGAAAGTTAGATTTTTCCCAGGTTCAGGCAGTGCTATGACTATAGCTTCTTTCCAAGCTGCCGGAAAGTGATTAAGTCGCATTATCGCATTTATGATATTTGTTAATGCTACAATGCATTTAAACGGTAATACGCGTAGTGCAGCGCCTGGAATGCCATCTGGACCGGGAGCTTTTCGTATTTTGGTTTTCCCCAAAATTGCGCCTATTTCTTGAGGAGTGGTGAATTTTATTGGTTAGCTATCAACTTTGGCTAGCTTGAACCGCACTTTTCGATGCGTGCTTTCAATGAACTCCAGGTCTACATTATCGTAGTTAGGAGAGCATTGCTCCTCAAGGCTGTCTGCGATCGCCTCAGCTTTGTCTACCGCAGAGTAAGCTAGTCCACATAGACCGTGAATAGCTTTAGGCAATGCTCGCTGTGTGCGCAAGCCTTTGGAGATTCTTCACAGCTTTGTGTCATCGTCCTCTGCAGCTAGCAGAGCAGACTTCCACTTCTCATTTTGACTTATGCGGATGGCATCACGTACTTTAGTTGTGAGTCTATTATACTCGCGTTTGTCCACAGGGTTAGCAGTTCTGTGCCAAGTACGCCGTGCTGATCGTCTGTCTGATATCAGCTTGAGAATCTCCGGTGGTAGAGCGGAAGAACCATATTTCCGCGATTTTATCGTGCAAGATGCCTCTGCTATGGCATCTTTAATCTTATCCGTCAGATCATTAACTGCGTCGTCTAGCTCCTGAGTATTGGAAATTGATGGCACAACACCAAAGTTTTATTCTAAGAGCTCTGAGAAGCACTGCCAGTCAATACTTTGTTTCTCGAAGTGTTGCGCTTCGTCGTCTGCTGCCATAAGGTTAAGGATGATCAGGTTATGATCTGACGATAGTTCATTTGTCGTATGTATTGTTATATCAGTATTGATATTTCTGATTATAGCAATATCAAGGACATCAGGAGCATGACTCTCAAAACCTCTATGATGAGTTGGTTCGTCTGGACCTAGAACCTGTAGCTGCTGCTCAATTGCAAAATTCTATGGAGTTCTACCATATTTGTTGGCAACTAGGTTCATGGGGAAACCGTAGTGCATGAGTTTGAGCCGTAAACCCTGATGCCATACCTTGTCGAAGGCTTTCTCTATATCAAGGAAGACAACCCCAGTAAAGGCTCTTCTCTTCATTCCTTCTGTGACTATGTCTGTTATTTGGATCAGTTGCTGTACTGTTGAGTGTCCGCTGCTGCATCCGAATTGTTCATCAAGCAGAATTTTCAGCTCACTGATCTTCTCAGCTAGTTGTTGCAGTATATATGATTCTGTAACTTTGGTTAGCAGGTTTAGAAGATTGATTAGTCTGTGATTCTGCGAGAATTTGTTGTCTCTCCTTGGTCAACAGCAACTGAGAGGAGACTGAGTATTTATACTAAAGGGGGTGGAGCTGTAAGATCTACTTGCTCCTGATTGGATCACTGTTGAGATAGATTCCTAGATGGCTTCACCTGCTTCAGTGCTGGGTACCATGTTTTATTGAATTGGAGTCCTTTGTTAATGTTATTTGGATGTTTTCAAACTTTTATGGCGTGGGAAGTACTGAGAAATGGTCATCATAATTGGTTGTGTGGCCCGATTCAGTAAATATATTTCAGGTCCTCCGATTCTTGTCCTAATGCTGTGCTGAGTTGTACCAATGTAAGCAATACCACAATATCTGAGAATCCTGTAGATTCCAGCAGATGTGAGTGGGTCGATAGGGTCTTTGTCTGATTCAACCAGATTTCCTAGCTGTTGTGTGGGCTTGGAAATAGGTTTGACGTTGAAGCGTTCAAGAATATTTTTTTGATAGAAGGCACGAATACTCTGCCCACCGATGAAGATACAGTTATAATTTAACCCTGGACATGCACAGTTCATTTGTTGTTGCATAAGTGTCACACTGGGGTCTCAGAAACCCCAAACGAAAACATAGTTTTTCTGAGAGTTAGATGTTGTTTTGACTAATTTTCATGATGCGTAATTTAATCGGGATAATCATGAAAGGAGTAAGAGAACATTGAGTTCTTTAAGAGCACAATTTATTGAGAAAAAAGACAATGCATAAAAAAGTACAAATTTTTCGAATTTTTCTTATTCAATGCATAAGATACTAGATCTTTCATGAATTCACGTTCAAGTTTATCATTAATCAATGCAGAAAGATCTGTGAATTCTAAAAGAGTCAATTCCTGCTGAAATGTCAAAATGGCGAATGATAGTAAGCTTTCAGCTATGCTAATAAATCTAGCGCAAAATCCCAAACGAAAACGTAGTTTCTCTGAGAAATGGATATTGTTTTGATTGATTTTCATGATATGTACTCTATTCAGGATGATAATGGATGAAGTAAGAAAGCATTGAATTTTTTGAGAGCACACTTTATTGAAGAAAAGGACAATGCATAAAAAGTACATATTCCCCAAGTTTTTCTTGTTTAATGCATAAAATATAAGATCTTTCATGAATTCCGCGTTCAAGTTCATCATTTATCAACGAGGAAGGGTCTTTGAAATCCGAAGTAGTTATTTTCTGCTAGAATGTCAAAATAGATAATAATAAAGAGCTTTCAGCTATACCAAAATATCTGACGCAAACAGTCACACTGGGGTCTCAGAGACCCAAACACAAACAAATTCATAAATTATGACCCACTTACTCCAGCTATCATCAAAATACATATAGCACATACTGAAGACATTACTAAACTAAATTTACGAGGTGGTCATATCGTACTATATCGACTTTGTGCTTGTGCACAAGATAAAAATTGGAGCATGGGGTTTCTGAGACCCCAGTGTGCAGTTCCAGGATTAAGGATGTACAACGTGTCTGGTTTTTTGAGGTGTGTAATCGTTAACTTGTAGGAGGGCATGATCTGAATGGCAGAGTTCTTCTTGTAGGCATTGAGGCTCGCAAATTCAATCAGCGCGATGTACTAAGGTTTTCAGTGGTGATTCAAGTTTTTGTTAAGATCTAGGACTGTGTGTGTCGGTTTTCGATATACCTTATGTCCGAGAGCATCGTCAGAGTTCTTGACGATAAGAACATCAAGAAAAGTCAGCTATCCATTGTTTTCCTTCTTCACTATGGGTCTTCGAAGTATAATCTTCGACTAGGCAACAACTGAAGAAATCGACCGCAGAAGTCTGATCCTACTTCAAGATCCTGTCAATCACGGCCCATCAGTCCAGATTCTTCTTTTTATTTTATTGACTTCAGCCGTGATGCAGATCATACAGTTATTACTGCTAATAAGTGAACAACCATTTGTTCGCCGGAAGTAATTGCTGAGTTTTGAAAAACCAACTTTGAATGACGAATCATCCTCCACCAAGACAATGCAAGTTCGCATACAGCTCACAAGACTATTGAATTATTAGAGCAGCAAAACGTTAAATTGTTGGACCATCCTCCTTACAGTCCCGGCTAAAGTCCAAACGATTTCTCCACTTTTGTACTGCGTGGTCAAATATTTCAGTCGACACCTCCATAAATGCAATTTTGTCAGTACCAGCAAACGAGAGGAATAACTGCTCACAAAGTTGGTTTGCGGGAATGCAAAAATGCATTAACTTTCATGGATATTGCCCTCGTACTAGCGATATCCACGCTTCCGGCCAGAAACTTTTTGGATAACTCTTGTACATAGTGTAAGATGCGTAATGCAAATCCACGTTATAAACCTTTCTAAATCTGAGTTACTAATATTGAATTTAATATAACAGTGAACATTTTTTATTCATTGTCATCCTTTTTTGACAGAATGTAACAACAGAGGTTTGATAGAGCCGTGAATGTATGTACTTATTTTCTCCTACGATAAATCTTCCTCCTGTAGAGTCGGAGAAAAATGAACAAATATGGAATTATCAAAGTGAACAAAGCTGGTTCGTTAAATAAACCGTTTAAAAAAGTTGTAGCATTGTAGCCAGAGGCTTTGCGGTAAGACAGAAATAAATTGAGTATCGATTGTGCGCTGTACTTTTTTTACAATTTGTCTCAATCTTTTTGTCGAGTTGCTGTACTTGAGTTGAGGGTGACACTGATCCAATCCACCAAAAAACTGTTTGTCTTTAATCAACAACATATGGAAGAGAAACTCTAGTTAGAATTGCTTCTGTCGAAGAAAGATAATGTTTATTTTTCACACTTCACTCGGAAAAAAGGAATTACAGATACAAGGGTCAAGTTATTCTGGAAAAATAGCTCGAAGGCTCTAAACTCTTGACAGTGAATTACCAATTTCCAGTTATTTCCAAGATAGATATTTTCTTGTACCTTGAACCAAAAGCATTTTGAAAAATAAACTCTGTGCCATTATCTGAAAATGTTTAATGGAACAATCTATATTTCTAACCTACTATATCTTGATTAATCCTTTTGTACCGAGCAAATCCGGCTGTATGAATCCTTAATTACGATTAAGTGTACTGTCAAATAATCAATAGAAGCATTCAGGATGATTATTTATTAAAACCAGGACGAATTCTTAGAATTGATACAAGGAGTCAGTGAGGAGTAATTCCTGAATATTTAATGTGAGAAATTGACCCTGTCTTACACGTGCTCTGTACCTGTTCAAATTTTGCTAATCTGAATAAATAATGACATCAATTTTACATGATTCTACTGAAGAAGTCTTAGTACCACCAAAAAAAGTTTTTTCTACTTAAATTCCGACAAATTTTCGTTGAAATAAATCACAGATTTTCGGGATTGAGTCAATTTCCGATCGGATACTTCAAATGTTGGTTTGTGGAGCGAGGGTGGGAGGATATAACTGATGTGTGTTGAAAGCACGAGTGTGGATATGGCAGGTTATATATTACCATGATCAATTATTTCCTTGATAGCTTCTGCACTTACATTGTGATGTACCTTTACAAAACTTCGCAAATATGGATTACATTATTGCAGCGATTTTTCACGGAGTTGTTTGTACTTTTATTACTATTCTGGAAGATAGGATGAAAAATGTAACACAGCGTTAAATAGACGAAGAATATATGCAGTGTACCAATTTCTCTTCTTTTTTGCTATTGTGTTCTCACTTGAAAGACTAACAAACCGAAATTAGATAATTTCGTAAAATCTCACCCCGTGCATTATATCTAAAATTCAAATAGCCGTTGCAGGTACTGCATCCGTATCAAAAATTCACTTTGTAATAACTTCTCTTGTCGAGGAACAGTTTGAAATTTGAATATTATTGTCCTATTTGAAATTTGAATATTTTCCCTAGACGAGGACAGGTACTAATTAAAAATTCACTTTGTAACTACTAACGGTGCAATATGACACCAAGGACGATTGCGGAACGTGCTTTAGTGTACCATATGGTCAAAGAAATTTGCTGAAAAAGGATTTACGAAAGCTTATTTAAAGTGGACTATTCAGCATTTAAAATGAACTGCCTGATTTCATAGCAAATTTATAATGAATATTATTATAGTACTGTTATTTTCAGTGCTCCAGAATCTGAAAGGGAATATGTACTTCGGGATATCATTCAAGTAATCCCAGAACTTTCCCAAAGTTTCGTAACAAATCTCTTGCAGCTTCTAAGTTATTAAATGTACCTAATTTTAACTAAATTGATATCCCCCATTTTGTCCAGCCGACAAAATTAATATCCTCAAAATCTCTCATAATAAATTACCCCATCCTTCGATTCTTCCGGATATCGCCCTAAACAATTAATTTTCCCTAAGCAGAAAGTTTTGTCCCTGTATACACATGTTTACCATCAAATAACAACGTGAGAGTCTTCGTCAATAAGACAAAAGACAATCGCTCACGACAGTGACATATATGCACGACATGGACACTACATGTAACACGACATCGCATGTGGTCAAGCAGTGGCTACTCAACATTTTCGAATCGCTCGAACTTGAGTCAAGGTACAATATTTTGCTTTGGTATGACTTTTTTCTTTTCCAATGGTTTAAAATGGTTGATCTCAAGCTTGAAATCACTTCTTCAGGCGACTAAAGTCTTCACCAAGCAGTCCGTTTTTAATTTTTGCTAGTAAAAACATTGTTGAGACTTAACAATTTGACGTTTTGCTGCTCTAACATTTCAATAGTCTTACGAGCTGTATGCGAACTTGTATTGTCTTAATAGTGAATGATTTGTTGTTCAGGGTTGGTGTTTCGGAACTGAGCAATTACTTCCAACAAACAAATAGTTATATATCAATCGAAACAGTTCTTCAATCTTGCAGATATGATCTGCTTTCGAGACAAATGTCGCGACCATCTTTTTCCTTAAGGTTTCAATGGTACATGCTGAGTTCCGAGTCTGTTGATGGTACGCTAACCACTTCTAGCTATTTAGGGTAGTAATCTACAACAATCGAAAACAAGATTCTTGAAATGTGCACTCCCCTGTTCCAATTATCTTTGGAGGCATGCCTGGTTTGCTGGTAAATATCGCACCCATACGCAATCTCTTCAATCTCTTCTTGGGTATTATGACTTTGCATCTCTTCATGAGCCAATATTTTGACCCACTGTTGGAAATAAGTTCCAGTTGGCCATCCCTTCGAAACCCATTGGAGCTAAGACGGGATTCAGGGTAGACATACGAATAATCTCTTTTGCTGAGAGGAGAGACTTGTCTAGAGTCTCAAGGAGTAATACTTCGTTGAATCTACCATCTGTAAATCAGGCAGACGACTGAGTCCATCTGCATTAAAGATTGACCTGCCTGCATCCGTATACCAGATGATAATAATATGAGGTCAATGGGAGGGACCACTACTGCATTCTTGGAGACAGCGTTATCAGAGTAGGCTTGTAGATAGCTGACAGTCCTTGCAGAGATTTGTCATCATTTCTTATGAGCATTGTCTTGGTAGAGGATGATTCTTTGTTCAGGGTTGGATTCTCGGGACTGTGAGAAGGATGGTTTATCGATTTGATGTTGGTTGTATGCCAATCGAAACAGTTGTTCAATCTTGCAAATATGATCTGCTTTCGAGACAAATATCGCGACCACTTTTTCCTTAAAATTTCAATGATAGATGCTGAGTCCTGAGTTTGCTGATGGCACCTAACCACCTGTAGCCATTTTGAGTAGGAATCTACAGTAATAAGAAACAAAAATCTTTGAAATATGCACTCCAATGCTCCAATTGTCTTTGGTGGAGCATGTCTGGTTTGCTGGTAAATATCGCAACCATTTACTATCTCTTCAATCCGTTTGATCATGCTTGACCACCTCGTAAACTCCTAACAAGGCCCTCCGTGCGGAACAGTGGCTAACATCTAATCTAGAGCCTTCTTGGGTATTATGACTCTGCATCCCCATTGGAGGCACTCTTAATGAGCTAATATTTCCAGCCGCCGTTGATAATAAGTGTAAATTTTCTGCTGGCCACTCCTTCAAAGTCCAGTTGAGCTCTTGAGCTATGACAGGATCCAAGGTGGTCACACAAACAATCACTCTTGCTGAAAGATGAGGCTTGTCTAGAGCCTTAAGGAGTGATACTTTGTTGAGGGTAGTATCAAAATCTACGATCTGTAGATTAGAAGTTTGTAATCAGTTCTTATTTGCATTGTTATGGTAGAGGATGATTCGTTGATCGGATTTGGTTTTTCGAACAAACTTAAGATGCATCTATTGCTCTCGTTAACCTGGCTCTGACAGAATCGCATTCATGAAGGCGTCGAATGGAACCTTTGACTAAGCAGTAAAATTAAAAACATCGTTGGACTGTCAAGAGGATGGATCAACAATTCGATGTTCAGCTGCTCTAAAAATTCAATAGTCTTGTAAGCTGTTGCGAACTTGCATTATCTTGATGGAGGATGATTCGTCGTTCAGGATTAGTTTGTCGAAGCTCAGCAATCATTTCCGGCAAACAAATGATTGTATACCTATCGGCAGTAACAGCTCTTCGATCTTGCAGAAGAATTGTTGCCATATGATTTGCTTTTGAGACACACTTCGAGAATGGATAACTTTTGTTGAATTTTCCTCATCTTAGAACACCCAAATCAACGATTGGCGTTTATTTTATGGATCATATGAGAAAATCCATAATTCAATGCAACTGACGATGCTGACACGTTTTTGAAGTAGCCTGCATTGAATTGGCCTGAAGTTTCATGACGACAATAGACCTTAGTTTGTTTCTCTTCTTCGGTCAACAGATGATTTGAAAAGTCGTTACAGCGAAAATATTTTACTGACTTTGGACACTTCGTATCACGTAAATTCGCTTATGTTGTTAGTTTTGAAAGACCTGCACGGTACTCAAAAAATCTCTTTCGGTGCTACTTTCTTGTGGTGGATGTTCGGAATTATATGCAAGTAGAGCTGGGTCGTTTATTCTTCCATCATCCAAATCCTCCAATTCGAAGGCCAGTGCATTCTGGCAAGTATTGCATATACCAGAGCAGAGAAGGCCCGATTTCAAATACGCCCACCCATGCAATATTTCTTGCACTTGGAGAAAAGCAGCTTAAGGAGGGTAGGTGAAGCTGGCGGAGTAGTGCTCATGCCCTATTGGACCTTTCTACATCCCCGAGCTGTTGGCTCATTGTACCTGGTGGTATTATGTTAAGAGCGATGAGCTGCTGCTTCTTCGGTTTGGGCAGACAAGTCAGGCTAACCTTCGTACTGGCAGCTGATCGAACAGAGTGCTCCGTCTTCTTCTCTTCCATAGATCGCTACAAGACACTTAGAGCCAATAGAGGCGACCTTTTCGTGGGTGGCGCCAGGCTTCAAGAATGTGGTAGCCATGTCTATCAAAGCAACATTCTTCTTGAAGGTGCTCATCATCCTACTCTACCCTTGCCACGAAAGGGCAGGGGTAGTGTCGCAACCCGTGAAGGTACGTATGAACTATTCCAATCCGGTGGAATACGGCATCTCCCAGCAATTGAAAGAGTTTGAGTGATACTGCAGAGGTCCTGATTCACTCTTGCCACTTTTCTGGAAGTAAAAGTTCTCAACTGGCGAGCCCAGGCTATTGAGAAGGACGAGCAAATCGACATATACTACAATCATAAAAACAGTTCCATTGGATTTGATCTTTGTTAAGACCGTTCTCATGATGGTGCAGTCCGTATCCTCTATGGCGCGTCCAGTTTCAATCCCCTTGCAGAGGAAGCCAATCAAGCGACTCTTGTTATTATCATTCGTTGCGTTGATTGATGTTTTGAAGCCCCATCTTCAGGATATGAATCAGAAACGACCGCCACGTTCCTATCAAAATGGTTGAACGTGTAGCTGACGTAGGAAATTACAATCACTCTGATGAAATAATCTCTGTGCCAGATGACTTCATGGAGCAAAAAGCTCCCATCCACCACAACAACGCATTTGGATCTATTATTGGGATGTTGTCTGCGAGTGGAGTGAAAGCAGAATGGAATGGGTAGAGAGCCAACTCAAATTTGAAGTACTTCTTCAAGTTGTCACCTGATTACTTCATAATGCACAGCCTTTGAAAGATAATAAGGGATCAACCTTCTTGTTGTGGACATTGACAGTGGCTGTTTCCAAGGTTTGTACTTTGTCTTTTCGTTTGAAACTGACTTTTTCAAGTGATCCAATTTTTAACATTGGTCGTTTCTTTAAGATAACTCTGAAAACGGTGAAAATAGATGCTGCAAATAAATTTGCTTGTTCTAAAATGCTAATTCAATAAAGTTGTACTTGATGAACAGTAAACAGTGTCATGAAACAAGTGTCCAAATTGCTATAACTTTTGGGACTGCTGTTTGAACCACACATAATCACATTGTGTGTAGATCGGTATCTCAACACGTGTAACAGTGGCTTGCACTGTGGTAGAAGATATATGGACATTGCTAAGGGCGCGTGTCCCCCTCAAAATTTGGGATGGGTGCTCCGAATTGAAGACAAACATGCGAAGTATAACCTCGAATTAGTTGGATTTATTTATACGTCTTGTTTATGAGTACCCTTACTAAACTTTATCTTGTTTGTTATCGGCGCTGTAGTGAGATTTTTAGGGTTGTAGTTTGAATTAACGACCTGTTAAATTAAAAGGTGAATTTTTAATGCCTGAGTCATTGTGAAGTTTACACGATGTTATGTCTGTTTTAATGATGTGAGAATTATGTGCAAGAGTTAGGGCATTATTTTGTGACATTTAGTAGCACAAAGTACCATTTAAAACGGCAAATTCTGTCTCGACACGGAATGCTTCCACCTGAGGTGTGCAGTTCTACAATTAGCATTTATACATAAACGCAATTAGAATGCTTGATTCAATGTAATTTGATATATTATTTCAATGTTCGCTAAATTGAAAACCTAACCGTCTTGCTATTAGTACCCGTCGAATCTCATTCCGAATAGCGTGCAGACACCCTCAAGGGCAAGTAGCCATCTCTGGAGCCCTTCGCAATGTTCCTGCGCCCTTCGTGAACTAGACCAACGCCAGACAGCCTCTTTATCACCAGCTTGTCGTGTAGAATCTATTGCCGCGGTGTTAAATTGAACCGCCAGTGGCAGAGGTACAAACCGCGCTTACAGACGGAGAAGAATTTATTCTGACTCAGGTTTTTTCGTAGGATTATTCATAATTAATTGTTTTGGGTTTATCTTGCAGCAGAAAGAGAATATCTCGCGAAATTATTTAGTAGCCTGTATTCTGGACTTGTCTCTGGGAGAATTCATGTGGTTTTTTCTCTTACTTCTGAATTATGAATGAATAAATTTTAATATTAGAATGGATCTAATAACATTATTTTATACTCAAGCAGATGTAGAAGAGCAATTTTTTGGAGAGTCCCCAGGCAAATATCGACCTTTTCTTATGTCCAGACAGGAATGAAAGAACACCATACTAAAGTACAGTTTGTCCAGAGTGTCTGCCAGCAGCATTTTCGTAAAGATAACTATCGTACTACTATGAAGTATATGAAGAGAGGCAATCTGTCTGGCCACTTATCTAACTTCAGGAGGACAGTTCGTACTGCAGCTAACTATGTCACAGGGCATAACGTAAGATAAGAGGCCAGGCAGTGACGTTTTTGCTTACCATCGCTAATCATTATACTCTAGTACGATAGCGAAGTGTCTATCAATTGTCAGATGATATTAGGAGGACACAAAACTCCTGTTATGCCTTTTTCGTGTCTTCAACACAGCTGGACGGCTCTGGTTCAATACTGCAGGAAATTAGAGTTAGAATGATACCAAAATTAGCCTGAAGAGACGTCCAGATCATAAATTACGGAACGGTGAAGAAAACGTCGACTGATCTGGTGGAGGCGTCGGGCTGACAGTTTATCGTGGAAAGGCGTCAGGACTGGGATTCTAGAAATGGTCGTCAGGCGCTTGCGTCGCTGTTAGCTTTGTGTGTGGAAGTGTTTTTTAATAATCCCCAATTTCGGTTACAGTCTTCTTCTTTCTCGCGTTATGTGTTGATGAGTTATGTCGCTGCGTGTCTTGAAAATCATTTCGTTATTTGATGCCCCAGAATGGTTTATATCTCACACGTCACTGTACAAATCATCCTAGACTTTAGTAGTATCTGCGGTTGGAACCCTCCACTAAGGTGTCTACTGCCTTCAGCCTCCTCCAAGGGCGTTTATCTCGGCTTGTTCTCCTCAGTATATCAATCAGTTACCCACAGATCTCGGTAGACATCAGCAATGTTCTTCCTTATGCTTTGTAGCACGCTATGTACAAATTGAAGGTAGGAAAAACAAATACTAGTAGCGAAATCACCAAGGAGATGCAAAATAAATAAATTCACTTAAAGTGGAGCTGTTGGAACACAACAGGGAAAAATAGATTAAAGAGGAGAGTAGGGAACTAAACATTTAAGGTAAACACGCCATTGTGTTACGCTACTACAATTCAAGAATTTAACATGTTATTTTCTTGTATATACCAGGTATCTGTATCCGTCTACACGGGGTGAATTATAATGAGATTATCATGCTGAGGGGGACGTCATCTTGTAGAAAAATATCATAATTTGTCCTGTTACAGAATACATGATCTTACAATTAACATTTTTACCAAGTGAAGATATCTCTTTCTTGTCGAGTTCTGGCTTCCCATTCAAGGTCCTGTCACTGAGGAGAAATGTAAGACGAGTTGTGGAGGAGTCTATCGAATGCACTGTATTGGATCTATAATTGATTAAACATATTGAATGGAATCGTTCTGTTCTACCACGTTAAAAGATCAATTTAAATTCAGCCAATCAGAAGTTCTACATAATTGAGTTGGCTACAGAAGCTAGTCGTTATAATTTAGACGTTTCTATAAATATTAAGCAGGGTATAAATTCTTCAACCTAGTTTTACGGTGCTTGCAAATTGTAATCAGCGGCGTCTCGCCGAATACTTTCCACAAGATAACCTGCAACAAAGTTGTATCGGTTCACTCCATTCATACTCTATTGAGAATGTACAAGACTGAGGTAGTAGGTACTTATCAAAATAGACTTTGTGCACATACTGTGGGATGAAAGTGCTGAAGAATGAATGAGGAACTATTTCTCAAGCACCTGCTGTGAGAAGGTCCATTTTCAATAAGGTCGTACTGCCGATTCCACTGCTAAGTCTCTCCGTCCAATGGTTCCCTTCTAAACCACGCGTTTGGATCGTTAGTGTGGATTCAGACGGACTTCCAATGGATGGAAAGCCTAACATTGATGTCAACACCGTCAATATTTGCCATATTAAATGAGACATCGTCGATTTTTTTTTGTGTGTGCCATTTTGTCAACATCAGCAATACGACCTTAATGTGGATAAACCTAACCTCTTTTGCTCTTAATCGAGATTTCTGCGCAATTGTGTCATTCACCATCAAGTAACAGTCAAGCAAAGATATCTACTTGAAATGAAATAACAAGTAAAGAAGAACAAATTGATTTGTGGAAGCTCCTACCCAAGTACAAAATACCAACTGGAGCAAGTCAACGGGAATACCAATATTCACAAGTAACAGATGGCAATAGAGGACAATTAATTTGGAGATTAGCCTTTGAAACATAGCTGAAGATTTTGAAGAGTCCCCGACAAAAGTATCTTGTGGAAATGGTTAATGTATTGCTTGAAACCATTTGAGCTGAGGCTGTCAAAAGGGGCGCATATGAATTGGGCACGGATCCTAGATAGCTGTAATCCGTACATACGAATTGGGCACGACGACCCGTGATAGTCCCCTTCAGTGTACAGGTATAAATTATAAATACTCACTACCTACCTGAAAATGAGCATAGCAATGATGAATAAAATATTATTCTTGTTCATTTATTAGATTTTTGATTTGATGTACTCTTAAAGACAAATCAAATTTATCATCACTAGAATCGTAAGAAAATTCATTCTCAGCACTTGAATCACTCATATTTTTTTGAGGTTATCTTATTTGACGAATAGTACAAACATTAGTCCGAGGACTGTTTTAATTGTCCACAAACCCAAAACTGATTCGCGAATTGAGTCGCACGTGGCTGGAACGTTTGACAATAGTCGAAATCCACAATTGAAGTTTGTTGGAACGCTTATTTGTAAATGCGCATGCGTCGGACAGCTCCGAACAAGTTTCTGTACTTGTTGGAACAAACTGTTATCGTCATGTTATCAAATATTCAGAAAATTGGAAACGAGACCTTTTGAAGGATTGGCGCCCAATTTACATTGCTGGATTAGAATATCTGCCCTGACCGTTGGCTACTGCAGAAAATTATAAGGCTCTAGTGCCCAATATACTTGCACAGGTCAAAAGATAGTAAAAGAAAGGTGCCCAGAATCTTTGTATCGCAATGTTGTTGGCCACTCAAATCATGTAGCGATAGTTGCTCTGCCCAACTGTGTCTATCAAAAACCGAGCCATCTCTCTTACTGTCCAAATCTAGTTTTCTAGTCCTCAAATATGGTAGAGCAACTTTGGAGAAAGGAGTCGATCGATGATGAGACTACAAGTTGTCAAACTCTGCGTATTTCCAGAGGTTGAAATATTCTTTCAAGGTATGAATTAACACATTCAAATATTTAGGAAGTGTTATGTAGTTGTAGGAGAATACGAGAGAAAAAATGGATGACATCAAGTTTTTACCATTTTGTCTCCTTTTACAGGTGGCACACGACCAACTTATGAATTTAAGAGGTAGGTTTACATGGTTTTGAACAAAGTGCCCTCCAGATGGCGCCCCTCGTACTCCAAATACTTTTTGAAGCATTGCCACATCAACATTTTCCAAACTAAATTATTTTGAAAGGCATCGCTCCTTCAGAAGACTGTTAGTTGATTACATAGCCCATTTCTTATTCATGGGCTAAAACTGCAATTCAACAATCTCCCAAGTGTTAAATTTGAAAACAGGCATGTACCTTTGGTATTTTGAAACATTCCATTCAACGAGACGTTAATTACCTATAAAATTGTTATCATCCAAGAACTAAAGACAGATTCCTTGGATGCCTCATCTCCCTAAGAAGCGATTTGAATTGATCGGCGTGTTCTCCTGACTTGGTCCCTTGCGATTCTCCCCTATGGGGATACCTGACAACAATCATCCCAGGACCCTGGAAACTTTCAAAAACAACATTCAAGCCCAAGTCACCGAAATCTCTGTAACAATGCTTTGAAGAGTGCACAAAATTTCAGAAAAAGGCCTTCTCAGTGTTTGAAAAATGTGAGAAGCACCATTTGGAAGACACTTTGTTCGAAACTACGTGAGATTAAATTTCCTACGTTAACGAATCAGGAAAAAATAAAACAAATAATCATTTCGTATTAGTCTGCGTTTTTTAATCCGTGTTATTTTATAATCTCTTCTCATAACTCTTCTCAATTACGAGTGTGAACGAACAAATCCTGGTTGGATGTCTAAAAACATAATTGCACAACAAGCATTCTTCTTCAGGTTAGTCCAACACTCTTGAAAAGGGAGCCTGTTTAAACGAAGGTCAAGAATTTGTGGGCATTCAAACACTTGACCATGTGCTCCACAATAATTCAAATCTGAGAATCGATTTCCATATCATCATCTTTGGTCGGACAACAATTCGAGACACAAGTTTTTCCCTTGTTAGGTCCAATTGTACAACAAATTAAATCCACATTCTCATTTGAGATCACGTGAGCAAATGTAGACACATTTTCAATCCTTGCTGGAAAAATTAGTGCCAAATCTAAGATATGATGGAGAGAAAACTGATTCTTCACTGTGTATGACCTTTATTTCAAGATTCCTTCGCTTCATTAATCTTTGGATACTTGAACCTTCCTAAAAAGCATTCCGTGCGATTTCATATTGAACACAACTGTTTTTAGATTGTTCAGATACAAACTACTCACATAGAAGTTATGGAAAGGCCATATGAAGTCACAAACATGGAATTATCAGGTCATGTAGGGATAAGGGTCGGCTTACAGCTTTTTTACTTACTTGTACTAAGTACAAGAAAGTATTGTGAAACCGACAAAATTCACCTATCGAGATTTCGATGGAAATTTCCGTTTTGAGCATCCCTGAATCCATTTTGACTATTTTTGGCTTGATGTCGGTACGTATGTTCGTGCGTGCGTGCGTGCGTTCGTGCGTGCGTTCATACGTACGTAACTCGCAAATCTCAAAACTGGTTGAGCATATAATGTTGAAATTTTGTATTCAAGACTGTTATAGGGTCTAGTTATGCACCTCTCATTATGGTTTCAATCGTCTGTACCGGAAGTACACTTTACTTGAAACTTTTTTCGAATTTTTCTGATAAATATCAACCGTAGGATGCTGAAATTCAGCTTTTGAAATTGCTGTAGCATTTAAATGGTTATCTCTTATTTTCGTACCAATCGGCTTAGCCGGTAGTGCACTTTATATGACAGACTTTTCGAATTTTCTTCATAAATTCAAAACAATCGGTCGTGGAGTATTGAAATTTTGTATTAAGCATTTCTATAACATCTGATTGTACATCTTGCATTATGATTGCGATCGGCTGAACTGGAAGTGCAGTTTACTCGAAACATTTTCTGAATTTTCCTCATAAATCCAAAACGATTGAACGCAGAATATTAGAATACAGTATTCAAAATGATAGTACTGTCTAGATGCTCATATCCTATTTTCATTGAGATTGACTGAGCCGGCATGGCACTATACTTGACAATCTTTTGGAATTTTTCGCATAAATTCAGAACGATCATCTGTAGAATATTGAAATTCGGTATTTCAGTCTGCTGTAGCATCTAAATTATTGCCTACTATTTTCATAACAATAATAATAACCGGAAGTCTACTTCAGTTGGAATTAATTTCTCAATTTTGCGTATAAATTCAGAATTGTGAGCCGTAGAATCTTGGAAATCAGTATTTAGGAATGTTGTAGCATGAAAATGATGGCCTACTGTTTCCATAGCAACCGATTAGGCTAAAAGCGCATTTTATTTGACAGATTCTTAAAATTTTTTTTACTCAATCCGAACACTTAGTTTAGCGTTAGTTATCTTCCCTGTCAGTTATGTTATGAATCAATTCTAGTAACGTTTTCCAAGATTGCAACCAATAGAAATGATTGAGAAGTCTGTCATTCTCATGTTTTAATCAGTATTTGCAATTATTATTTGTTATATAATGTTGCTAAGAGATAGCAACTTTCTTAGAGTATTGGGGAATCTACCTATATATTTCTTTTCTACATGAACATAAACGATTTAACCACCGGAAACTGACGACTTATGCTTTCGATATGTATCAAATATTTGTTTTAATCATAGTCACAGATACTTTCCACTTCCCCGACTTATATATAATAGGTAAAGTATTAGAATTGTGATTTTTTGATAGTTCAAGACTCTGATGATTTTTAACGTTTGAGACCCTACTGAACCCAAAAAACATAAGTTTGAATTAAATCGGTCGGTCTGTCTGTCTAAAAGTATAATAATTAGAGAGCCCAAACGAATTTTTGATTATAATTTCATAATATTTGAGTTTTTTAATAAAAAAACCAGGCTTAAATTTGTAAATGAGCTTTTTCAACCAAAAAATCTAGAGAAAGACTAGCCATTTTCAAAAATACTTATATTGTAAGGACTAACATATAGCTGCCATCTGTCATCATAACAATGACAGCTGTCATTTTGATAATGACAGCTGTCACTTCGAAAATGGCGCTGTCACTTTGACAATGACGCTGTCACTTTGACAATGACGCTGTCACTTTAACAATGAGGCTGTCACTTTGAAGTGTCAGTTTGACAATGACAAATGTCACTTTGAAAGTTGGTATGACATTCCTGAATTCATTAAACAGTGATGAAACTGGCCATGAAATTTATTGCCGGCGTAAAACAGTAATGGCCACAGCAGATTTTAATATTTCAATAATAGATTAATAAATATGCAGATTTGAAAGATTTATTATCAAGATATCAAGATTTCTTGTCTTGTCTTGAGAAACAAAAAATACTTCTCAAGACAAGATCAAGATTATTTCTTGATTCTTGTGAAACACTTGGTTAATGCAGGTAAAAGGGACCCCTCTATCTGCCTTTATAGGAGGACTACGTCGTTTAATAATTTAGAGCTCAGAGTAAATAGAACTACGGAGCTGATCAGTATGATTTAAATATTGTTACAAATAAATATTATTGGAAAAATAAACACCAATTTCAAATTTTGATCATATCGACTATTTCATTGTGCTTCATTATCTTTCGAATCAAATGAGTTCAGTATCCTTTGAAAATTAAGGGAAATATGGAATCTTTGAGTATAGTCAAAAATACTATTCGGAAGAAATGAACAAACTGGAGTAGCGTTCAATGTGGTATATATTAGCCTGGAGAAAGGACATGCAGAGGGATGAACAGTTCTATCACCACCCCAGAGTACATTGGGTGGAAACTTCATGGCTCGTAGGTTCCAGCTTCCAGAAATGATTGATTTCAATGTACCCAGGCTTGAATTGATCCGGAGAATCTATATCAGTTTTCTAGATCACATTCGAACTCAAATGTTTTCCTATCAACGTCTGGTTCAATCAGATTATATAAGAATTCAAATTTAAGATGTTGATATCGTTATTCTTAAGCGTAGATTTAAGTATAATTTCCACGAGTTGCCACTGCTCATAATCTCGATGGAACATAAAAAGCAAATTTCTATTCATTTTGTTCAACTGCAATTTAAATGCATGATAAACTACATCCATAACTGTAAGGGAAGTTTTAAGGAAATGTTAGAATAATTTATGTTGTTCAGTTATTTATTCTTATAGGAGCTAAGGGGTGAATTCTGCAGTACAGAAAAAGTTTTCAAGTAAATATGCATCATTCAACGGAGTCACTTTTAATCTCAATTTTTTGTTGTTGTACCTAGTGACATTCATTCCGATTGGGGAATAGAATTTTCAAAGATGGAAATTTTGGGCAAGTGAATGTGTCTCAGGACTCGATTGTATGATTTTTTCATCCCAACTACAGTGAAGACCATTATTCATAGCAATTCATGTTGAATATTGCCAACTTGCTACAAATTCCTCAATAACGAATCCAGGAGACCAATTTTGCTTCCTGCCATTCTCATTGATTGCCTCAACCATCCGGCCTATTGCCTCATTCCTGCTGGCAATGATCTAGTATTGTGCGTACATCCCCCACTTCTGGCTAGCGCCCAATGGCTTCCTGCGCATTAGTTCGCAACGTTTCCGTTTCCACAATGCAATAGTGGCGCTGTGGTCGCGCGTCGTATATTACCACTGTCATTTACATTTAAACTAACTTTCCCTGTCTACCGTTGGAGGTGTGGAGAGAGGAGTTTCTCGCGGCGGGGGAGTGGGCTCGGTGGTGTCCAGCAGAGGGTCGAGAAACGGATATGAGGAGATAAATCACATTTTAACTGCGATGCAAGTTAATCACTGCAATATTTTTGGGTAGCAAACTGATTCACAGACCACACTCGTCCTTCAGGCATCGTGACCAATTTTCTCCCTCAACTAATTCATCAGATTTGTATATCAACGTTTCCAATGAATTGAATATTTATTCTATAATAAAGAAATTATGTCTGCTGTTTTATCAACTTACATTAACTGGAATTAAACTCCTCTTTCCATAATGATACCGTATCTATCTTTTATTTATTTATAAATGAGTAATTTACTCGATAAAATAATATTGTGCAGCACAAGAAACAATACCTTCGGTCATGCGACATGAAGATTACACATGTCTATTTGTACATTTGGTGTGTTGTAGTAATTTCAATATTTGACGAATTGTTCACTTATACGGGTATATGTCGATAAATCATATTTACTCATACAGTACAAATTTAAGATAGTCATGGTAATTATTTGATAATATGGAATCAATATTGGTATAGAGACGTTTTGAAATATTGACAACCGTTTATCTTACCAATTGCTTGTTACTTTGAAGTTATACATTATTTATATCATAGGGTTTGTTTGGAATTATGGTAGCGCTTTGTTTGAGATTCAACAAGTTCGTTTGCCATTGCTAACAGTACAACAAAAGATATGTTACTTAACACGCACATCTTGGTCATTATTAGAGCTAAAAAAGCATTGGCTAACTTCAATGAAGTACCGAAAGGAACCAATTTCAACAATAATGGAAGAGTATAAAATCTGGAATTCCCATTTCTGTTTTTGATCAAAAAAAGCTCCAACCTCTGTGGACATTTTTCTGCCTATTCCGCAAATCTGCGGATAAAATCTCTCGTATGTGCATCAGAAATATTTAAATGTAAATATAGGCAGCTGAATGTAAATTGAATTTGAGAATAAAATAGTTAATTCAAAGCAATTTCACGGCTATGCACATCACTCGAACGCAATACGCATACTTTCAAATTTTTAATTTAACAGCCGGAATCAGCATCTCATTAGAATACCTCTCCAACCATCCAGATTCCTATGAAAACACAAAATGAGTTATTATTATTATTATTATCGTTTTACATCCGCTATTACCCTTTCGAGTGTCGGGATGGTTCGGTTTGATTTAGTTCAAATTGCTTATTAAATCCTTCCAAAGTTTTCTATTCTGTGCTACTCGTTTTGCTTCTTTACAGCTAATGTTATTTTTTGCTAAAATTTCTTCTATTGTGTCTTGCCATGTTTTGGCTGGTCTCCCTCTTTTGCGTTTCTTGGTTATTCTTGTGCTCCATACTTTTTTTGTTTGTATTGTATCCGGCATTCTTATCAAATGTCCGTACCATCCTAGTTGTTTCTTTTCGATTGTCCTTTGAATGCTTTCGACATCTAGATTTCTTCTTATCTGTTCATTCCTAACCTTATCCATTCTGCTGATACCCTCTACTCTTCTTAAGAACCTCATTTCTGCTGCTTGGATTTTGCTTTTATTTCTCTGGTTTAACGTCCATGATTCGCTCCCATATATCAGCGTTGGTCTATATATTGTTTTATATAGTGTCATTTTGGTTTCCTTTGATATTTGTTTATTGCTCAGAATCATTTTGTTTACTGAAAAATATCTTCTATTTGCTGAAAGGATTCTTCTGTTTATTTCTTGCTCCATACCTCCTCTATTTTCTAGTGTCACTCCCAAGTATGTAAATTCCTTAACTTGTTCTATTTCCTTTCCATCAATTGTTATATTAGTTATCGTATCTTCCTTTGATATTACCATTAACTTAGTTTTTTCTGCATTTATTTTCATTTTGTGCTTTTTCAGTTCGTTGTCCCAGACATTCAAATTATGCTGCATGTTGTTCTCATTATTTGCCATTATTGCCAAGTCATCTGCAAAAACACACTCTGATACTGATGTGACTGCTAGATTGTAATATCCAATTTCTACTTTTTTTATTTCGTTTTTAACTCTTTTTTGGATGGTATCTAGAAATATAATAAACAGTAAAGGGCTTAAGGCTCCTCCTTGTCTTAGTCCTTGTGTAGTGGTAAATTCTTCCGAGGTTTCGCTACCGGTTCTTACATAATTTGTTGTGTTCTGGTATATACTTTGGATTGCATTAATCAGGTCGTCATCTACTTCTCTATCCCTTAGTATCTCCCACAACTGATTTCTTGGTACCTTATCAAACGCTTTTTCTAAATCGACAAATGTGATGAAAAGTTTACCATCTTGTTGTAATGTTTTTTCCTTAAGTGTCTTAATAGTAAAAATGTGGTCGTGCGTTGAATGTCCCTTCCTGAAGCCACTTTGTGTTGTCTCTAGTTTTGATTCTATTTCTTGTCTAAGTTTATTTTCCAATATTGCTTCATAAATTTTTGCCGTTGCACAAAGAAGGGATATTCCCCTATAATTATTACAATTTCTAGAATCTCCTTTCTTATGTATGGGAAATATAACTGCTTTTTCCCAATCATTCGGAATTTCTTTTGTTTTCCATACTTTATTCAGCATATTTAGTAACATTTGTTCTCCTTCTTCCCCCATGTACTTCAGTTGTTCTGCTTTCATCATGTCGTGTCCCGGTGCTTTACCATTTCTTAGTTTTTTAAGTACTGTTTTCACTTCCTCCATGCTAATAACTTCTGTGCTGCTTGTAACACTATTAGTCCATCTTTGGTGTACTCTATTATTCGTATTCTGATCTTCCTTTAATAGTTCCTTGAAATGTTCTTTCCACCTTTCCATTATTTGTTTTTCTTCTCTTATTATATTTCCCTGTTTGTCTTTTACTTGTTTCAATTGTATTTGTTTCTTTGTTTCATATGTTTTGAGTGTTCTATAAAATAGTTTTTGATTTTCCTTAAAATTTTCTTCTAAGGTGTTCCCGAATTCTTCCCACGCTTTTGTCTTGGCTTGTTTAATGACTTGTTTTACTTTTATTCTTTGTTTCTTATAGCTTTCATAATCTTCTCCCTTCTTTGTTTGTAGGTAGATTTTCCATTTCTGTTTCTTCTTCTTTACTTCTTCTTTAATTTTTCCATTCCACCAGTGTGTTTGTCTGTTGTTTTTTGTGTTTTTAATTATCCCGCAAGCTTGTTTTGTTGCTTCATTTATTATGTATTTAAAAACAGCCCAAAATTCTTCTACGTTGTCCGTCTTTGGCAATTGTGAACTCTGTATCAATTTAGTTATTACATCTTGGTATATCTCTCTTATTTCTGTATTTTTTAGCCTATCTACTCTGAGTTTCTCTATCCTTGTTTCGCCTCTATTTATATTTTGTCCTCGTTCAACTATTTCTTCAGTTTTGATTTTTGCTACTAATAGGAAGTGATCACTTCCAATTTCATTACCTCTCTTAACTTTTACATCGTTTACGTTCTTCTTCTGTGACTTATTAGTGATTATATAGTCTATCAGGGACCTTTCATTCCTGCTCTTGACTTCTCGAGTGTATTTGTGTATTTCTTTATGCTCGAAAAAAGTGTTTAGTATTTTGAGTTCATTTATTATACAAAAGTCGATTAATCTGTTTCCATTATTATTTTTGACCGGTACTCCATATTTCCCCATTATTTCTTCTAAGCCTTTATTTTTATTACCTATTCTAGCATTGAAGTCTCCCAGTAAGTATATAGGTTCATGTAATTTTTCATATTCTAATTGTAGCTGCTCCCAGAATTGGTCTTTTGCTGTTTTACTGTCATCTTCATTTGGTCCATATACAATCATGAAATTTGCAGATAGTCCACCAGTATCATCAAGTTTGATAATTAGCACTCTTTCGCTCACATATTTCCACTCTTTTATCGATTGTTTAATGTCTTTGTGTACCATACATCCTACTCCGGCCTTCGCTATTTCTTCGTTTTCTACGCCGCTGTATATTAAAATGTGATTGTTCCTTAAGTTCATTATTCCTTGTCCCTTCTTTTTTGTTTCCGTTACTGCTAATAGTTTTAATTTAGATTTTTCGAACTCCTCTACTAATTCTATTTCTTTATCTTTTATACTTTTTATGTTCCATGTTCCAATTTGAATTAACCTTTTCGTGCGCTTTTTCGTTTCCAGAATATCTGTCCTTTTTTTGTTGTTTGTTACTAGTTTTTTGGATAGTTTTTATAAATTTGTTTCTTCTGATCTTCTATATTATGTTTCTGAATAACTCCATTTTCTTGTTTATCCCACACGTAATTTTCTTCATTGATAGTTATTTTCTTATAACCAATTTTCACTCTTTTTCCTTTTGCTTTCGCTTCTTTTGCTATACTACGTATTTCCCTCTGAATATTTCTCTCCTCCCAGCTGAGATCATTATCAATGAATATATTTGTATTTTTTAATTGATTTTTAGCTGTCATTATCTTTTGCTTCTGGTCCCAGTTTGGCAATACAACCTTTAACATTTCTTTCACTGTACCTTTATTTAGAGTTATGATTTTATTTATTTCGATCTTGATCTCAAGTTTTTCATCTATCCATTTTTTAAGTTCCTCCTTATTTTCATCCTTCAGTCTTAGACCTTTTATTACGATGTTATTCTTTCGTTTCTGTAGTTCATCCTTCTCTACCCTTCTTTCAAGATTTCCTATTCTATCAAACAAAATTTTTCTCTCTTTCTGCCAAGACTCTTCTTTCTTTATCATTTCATCTTTAATATTCTTTATTTCCCGTTTTATTTCATTTTGGTTGGCCTCAATTTTTTCCATCATTTTCTGGAACATTTCTTTTAGTTCGTCCATCTCTTTTGCATCTATTGTTATCTCTTCGGTTGTTGTTTTAATATTTTGTTCGCTTTTGGTATTTTTGGAATTTTCTTCTCTTAGTCTTTGTTCAGGTGATCTTATCACCTTTTTACTTTTTCCAAAAATATCACTGTAATTCTGTTCTTCTTCCTCCCTTATTCTTTTATTCATTCCCACTGAAAAAAACTTTCAAGTTTATATTTATTTTAATGTTAAATTTAATATCACTACGCCACTGAAATTTAGTTTAAACTTCGCACGAACTCGCACAGTATGTTGGCGACGAATCACCTTGACCAGCTGACAGTTGCACGAAATTGTTCACAATTTTATTCAAGTCTATTGCTTTTAATGTTCCTTTAAAATAGTTTTTTATTTTATACTTCACTTCGCACTCTTTAAATATAATACTGTGATATCAGTACACTTTTAGTTAAGCAATAATTCCCGGCTAAACGAGATTATTATTGGCCGCACTAAAAATACGAGTTATCTCTCACACTACTCGCACAGAATCGCGGATAAAATCTCTCGTATGTGCATCAGAAATATTTAAATGTAAATATAGGCAGCTGAATGTAAATTGAATTTGAGAATAAAATAGTTAATTCAAAGCAATTTCACGGCTATGCACATCACTCGAACGCAATACGCATACTTTCAAATTTTTAATTTAACAGCCGGAATCAGCATCTCATTAGAATACCTCTCCAACCATCCAGATTCCTATGAAAACACAAAATGAGTTAACAAAGATAAAATTTCAATTTGTTTGTGCACTGTAATCGGCTGCCGATAGGTGGTTGTTTACGGATACTGTTACGGGGGAGGAATGCAATATATATTTTTTTATCTGTTGAAAGCAATTTGAATGCCCAGTTACGCTCTTTTCGTGATATGTAAACTAACTTATTGACGTCTTCTCTTCTTATGAAATACCCCAATATTCCCGTCATCCGATGACGGAAACAATTTTCTTGGCCTTCCAAGTCTGACAGAGTTTTGTTGATGTATTTGCAGTGTTTGTCTATTTGTTTAGTAATTTCGGTGGCATATCGATGCTGATAGATGGCGCCCTATCAATTATCTGATCCAATTAAGAGTTGACAATGAGAAGGATGGTAGGTTAGACAAAGATAAAGGGCAGGAAGTTGATGGAAACTTAATGAAATGAGATTACAATTGAGCTACGTGATTTGTAGCTCGCATCATTTTATTGTACAGAAAAAGGATTGATTTAATTTCTAACTCTAATTTCAACACCATAATTCTGGCATTAATAGCGTGAGCCGTTAAAAATGTGTGAAACATGTGTAAAATCTGTATAGCCTTAGGGCTACAAGTTTCAGTACGCTTTTATATGTACGCATTCACCCACACATACGCTATGTGTGACGTACAATCAAACACCGAAACCACAAAATAATAACCCCACTCGAACTAGATATAGGGGAAAATTTTTCTGTATCGACAGGAAACAGGGATTGTGAAAATGTATTTGGCCAACCATGAACAAAAAATTGTATAAAAACCATGAAAACTATTATCCCTAGCCAAATATTCATGAATATCAAGTAAAATTGTCCCACCATCCTTTGTCAACCCATCCTGAGCTCAGCCTGACCAGAACAGTATTCTAAAAAGTCTGATTTATCTATAAAGACCCGATTAAAAACAAGCCCAAACTAACTTAACCAAATATGACTTCACCAACTAGATAACCTGACTTAACAAACCCAGTCCCCCTAGATTAATCTGGCCGTGAGGCTTGCCAACGCGACTATCATGGGTACTGATTTTGTAAGTTAAAACTGCAGTCGTTTTCAAAGCGTAATACTACAAATTCATTCACACAACAAAAGTACAAATCAAAATATCGAACGCAGTGACCTTGTGTAAGCAACAATCGCTTTCGAGAACGACTGATTTGAAGCAGTCGTTCTGAAAAAAATCTAAAAAGGTACGCTGTAAATGCGACTGCAGTTGTTAATTACAAATCAGTACTCTGATTCAACCGCTAATAAACCTTGATTGACCCGAAAGTCAAAACATTTGACAGACTTGAAAATGGGACATAGATACCTATTGTCCCAAAAGAGCTGGCATAACCAACAAAAATATGTTTTTTGAAGAAATTATTACGTGCCTTCAAAGAGGTGCGTGAAACGTGCGCTCTTACTCGCGGAATATTTGTAAATTGACTACTAATCCTCTGGAACGGTAAGATAATTCGGCTAACCTAGTGCAAGCATCGGGTCAATAGTTGGTCCTAAATTGAGATCTTGAAGATACGGTTGTCAGGAGCTGTGTATTCTGTGTGAGACTGGATACTTCGCCTTAGATGTTCAGGGTTCGCGACTCGATCTGACTTGATTCGAGTGAGTCAACAAACCCAATCCCACCAAAGTAATCTTGCCTTGCCAACTCGACTAACATAGCTTTACACATTCAAACGTTAAGAAAAATCAAATTATCAAACGCAATGACTTTGTCGCTTTCAAACTGATCTGAAGCAGTCGTTTTGAAAGCGATAACTGACTCATTCGTATAAACAGCCTAAAAGTATAAACTCTAAAGGCAACTGCAGTTTCTAATTACAAAATCAGTACCCTAATTCAATCCTATCCGACCGCTAAGTAACCTGAATTGACCTGACAGTCGAATAATTCGACCGACTTAATAATGAGAGATGATTTTTCAAAGTATTATAACATGCCTTCAAGGAGATGCGTGAAAAGTGTGCTCTTGCTCGAAAAGAATTGTTAAGTATTTGCAAATTAACCAGTTGTCCATCGGAGCGGTTAGATAACGTCGGCTAACCTAGTGGAGGAGTCGAGCCAACAGTTGGTTGTAGAGTAAAAAAAAACAAATTTGTAGTCAAATTGTCTCGTCACCGTTTCCCAACACGATCTGAGCTCAGTTCTACCCGACGGCATTCTGAAAAGTCTGATTTATACATTACTTGAAACGACTTGACCCAAAACAAGCCTAAACCAACTTTACCAGCTATGATTTCACCAATTCGAGCGACTTGATCAGCTCGATCCAATCAATCCAGTACGATGATACTCGACCTAACTGAATCGATTCGACTGGCCCGACAAACTCAAGCCTACCAGACTCATCTGATCTTGTCGACCTTACTAACTTGACTTCATCCTATCTAAACGGTACTTAGCCAAAATCGATCCTACAGTCTATTCAAGTAGTCCGACAGATTTGGAAATTTATTCTCTCAAGAGAAAGGGCACAACCAACTTGAATTGATACGTTCTTGCTCTCAGGCCCTCTACACATGGAGCTGCTGAAAAGAAACTGATTAGTGACACGAATCACTAACCAGTTCACTTTGAGTAATTAAATAGGACGCCATACACGACACTACTGATAGCGGACTCGTCACTGATTCACGGAAACCAGTTTGTAACCAGTCATCAAGCGACTCACATGTCGAGTCCCCTAGTGATTTAAGTAACCAGTTTTCAAGTAATTCGGTAGGATGAACGATCAACAACTCAATCTTTTGCTCCTGATAGAAGTGAAAAAACGTCAAATTCTATATAATCTCTCCAATTTCAAATAATTTCCTTCGGACATTCTATAGAATGCTACAAACTTAGCATCTGAAACTTCAAGTTCCTTTGCAGCAACGAATAAACGGCGGTGAGCATTCCTCTCGAGGTATGGATAAACCCAGAACTATCTTCTGTTTGTTCTTCTCTTCATAATATAATAATACGTCATAATAATTTCATCGTCGCTGGAAATGTCTTCTGAAGTTGACAAGCAACGCGTTGAAAGTTTTGCATACGACGAAACTACACAGGTTTTGATCGGCGATGAGTAGCTTCATGTGGGGAGCTTGGTCACCAATAAGTCAGTAACTGGTTAGTGATCCAATGTACTAATCAGTTTAGTTACTTCTTAGTAGCTCCGTGTGTAGACGGCCTCAGAGTAGCCGTAGGTACTTTAAGGATTTGCGAATTGACCACTGGGCCTTCGAAACAGTAATATGACGTCGACTAGCCTAGCGAAGGAGTTGGACCAACGGTTGGTCGTAGGCTAAGACCTCGAAGATGATCATTAGGAGCTAGGTGTGCTATGTGCGTTGTGTGCGACTGGATACTTCACCTTTGATGTTCAAGGCGATTTTAGGTACATGAATAGTCCCCATTTCAAGCTGACTGATTGACGTACTCCTCTAAATATGCATGGGATTGGCATTTATTATAGCAGAGGTTGATGATATTCTACATGCGATATAAATGAAAACAGTTAATTTGTAGCAAAATTGGCCTACAATTCTTTTCTAACCCAACCCGAGCTTAATCTGATCCGAACGGTACTCTGAAAATCCCGATTTGAACATTACCTGGAACGACCCGTCTCAAAACAAGCCAATATAACTTTACCGAGTATGATTTGACCAATTCGACTGACTCAATCAATCCAATATGATGCGACTCGATCTGGTTGAATCGATTCGACTGACCCGGAAAAACTAAGCATACCAAATTTCCGACCGATACCCTTCCTAAATCGACTCGATAGTCCATTTAAATAATTCGACAGACTTGGCAATGTTAGGTAGTTACCTATTGTCCTAATAAAGTTGGCACAACAAACAAAAATTATTACATGTTTTAAGAGAGATGCGTGAAAAGTACGCTCTTTCTTTTGGGGTAGTCGAAGATATTTTGAAAAATTTGCGAATCAACCACTGGGCCTGTGGAACAGTGAGATAACGTTGAATAATCTAGTGGAAAGGTCGAGCTATCAGTTGATTTTCGATTGATGTCTTGGAGATGATGATCAGGAGCTAGGTGCACTCATTCGCGTCGCTGTGTGCTCCGTGTGTAACTTGGTCTTTCGCTTCGGATATTCTACTGTATCTGACCAACCAAAATTGACCCGAAAGTCTCCTCAAATAGTTGGACTTGGAGAAGATAATCACCTACTGTCTCAAAAGAATTGGCACAACCAACAAAAATGAGTTTTATAAAGGATTTATTACGTGCCTTGAAGGGCACTTTTGCCTGTTGGATTGATCCAGTTTCACAATTCGTCATGAAGCGCATCAATAAGACCAATGCATAACAAATTGCTGCTTCCAGTTCATGCTCAGTAGGTAAGATAAATGATGATAATATCAGATTGAAATTGAATCGGAATATAGGCAAGTGGATCTTCGACTGGTCTAAGAGCACTACCAATAGCTGAATTAAACAAATAAAATACAACAGTTCACTTGGCTGAACCACAAGACCCCCGAAGCGGTTGTGATAGCATCGACTGACCTGGTGGTTGGCAATCAAAAGGGGTCAGGATACTGATTTTGTAAGTCAAAACTGCAGTCACTTTGAAAAGGTATGTTTTTTACCATTTATGCGCATTCTCCAGCTGTTATTTTCAAAGCGACTGCTCCAGGCCAGTCGTTTTAAGAGTGACTGTCGTTTGGGAAGCGACTGTTGTTTTGAAGGCGACTATCGACCATTTTTAATGTGTTTGACGTCGAAAAGTGCCTTCATTGAAATTTCATCCAATTGGATGTTTTTATAAGGGAGAAATTTTCATTTTGTAAAGCGTAAGTTGTTCATATTTATATTTTTTTCTGTGGAATATTCTGATGTAGTTGTTGCAATAATCCATGCTTTGTTCACGTGATTCAATAGTCTAGTTAGCTGAATTACTAGGCCTCCAAAGTGGCCGAGATAGTGTCGACTGACCTGCTGGTTGGTTGTAAAAAGAGGTCAGGGTACTAATTTTGTAAGTCAAAACTGCAGTCCCTTTGAAAAAATACGCTTTTCAACTGTTTATGGAAATGCCCCGGCTATCATTTTCAAAGCGAATGCTCCAGGCCAATTGTTTTGAAAGTGACTGTCGTTTTGGAAGCGACTGTCGATTTGAAAGCAACTGTCGCTCTGAAGTTTGTTATATTTGACATTTTGTAATGTGTTTGACGTTTAAAAGTGCGATAATTAAAATTTCCTCTAATTGGATGGTTTTATAAGGATGAAATTTATATACTGTAGTTGTCACAATAGTTCATGCTTTGTTCACGTGGTTCTTGAGGAATTATCAAGCAAAAATAATAAGCTTGCGGTGAGAGGAGCAGCTTCTGCGGGACTCTACGAATCCATTTGAGTTGCTAGAAGAATATTTATTGCCTCTTCTTGATGAATCAAATCCATAAACATTTAAATGACATTCTTTCAAAAATATATTCGACACTGCTAACAGCACCACATTTCACACTTCCTTGTCTTTTTATCAGAATATTTTCGCGAAGTACAGTCATCAGAAGTATTCCTTATTTGTTCTAGAAATAGCTGGTTGCTGCCATAGCAAAATTCTATCTTACTCGTACGAAATTATTCTTGGAGAAATCCATTTTCCAATTTAAATGTCCATTCTCAGTCAATTTTCTACTTGACAATGAGCAATTCCATTTGTGCAAACAATTCTTTAGAAGAGGTTCTCTCATCCTGCATTCTGCAACATGGCAACCGGGCATTACCAGCCAATAAAAGAAATTTCAAGTTTCGTAAAGAGCAATAAGACACCGGCGATTGCGCAACTTTTTAAACAGTTTTATGTTTCGGAATGAAATCTCTTATTGGGGACTAGCGTGCAAAAAGGACAGTAATTTGCTGTAAATGATTTACGGCAGTTGGTAGTTGGAAATGTATGAATGTATGTACTTTTGCGGTAATGGAATATTCATAGATTTATGGATCAAAATTTGGCGATATATTTTTTGTTGAATAAGTTAGAGCTGTAATTGATTATATGTGGATTTATGAGATAAGCTTTTATATGAAAATTATTTTTGTTGGAGCTTATACTGTATGGAGTCGGAATTGTCACTGAAATTTTTTGCGTTTTGTTTGGAAAATGAATGATTCGTGATAAAAATATTTCCATATTGTTATTGAATAATATTTTCTGGAGCTAAACTTTCGAATCAGTTTTAAAAGCTTTCGTCTATGGATGAATATGAAATAAGGATAATAGAGAGTCCATATTTCATATATATTATATTATTTTTTCGCAATCACATTTGTGCGAAAATGAAACTTTTTCTCTTTTTATATTTGATGCGAATCGATTCAGAAGTTTTCAGCACAAATGGTGTTAACCACGTTGTGAAGTGCTGAAAAAGTGTGAGAGCTATCTTGATATGTGTTTTGCGAATGTTTCGTGTGGAAATGTGATATGTGAAATAAATATGGTTTTGTTTAAAACAATAGAATTTACATAAATTTGAATAGGTTTGTTTGGTATTCAGCGATTGTGTAAACACATATTGTGGTGGTTTTTAATGGCATTATGGATTCAGTTGCTGGATAGCTCCACGTTTTATGCGATTTTACTGCGTTTGAAGTGTCGAGAATTCAACAAATTACGTTTGATATCACAAGAGTGGGTATATTAATGTTATAATTTGAGCTTTCAAGAAACAGTTTGCATCTTCGTGAATCCATTAGCAGCTTTAATAACAGCGGGGCAGATAAAGGACAATAGAAAATGGCACATGGGAATATTGCCGCTACAGCCCACAGCGATACATTGGTGCGTAATGGAATGTTTACTGGGATAAAATTAAACAATAAATTATAAGCCACAGGGTGGAAACCCTGAAATGGCGGGCCCTGAAACGCAGAAACGCCACGAGTATTTCGTTCGAATACTTTCCATTACAAAAATAGATTTATTTTTATTCTAAAATCCTTCCGTAATTGGATAGAACTTTGAAATCCTTAATGTCAGATTATTTGAACGAATATATTAAAATCAACCACACATTTTCACCTTATAAGTTGAAGTAAGATTTCTTCCCCAGTACTGTAGTGCCCTAATTTCTCCTTGTTGACAATATCGCGCAAGGATGAGTTAAACCCTGAGCAAACATCACTTCGCATTAGCTTCTGCTAATATGACATTTACGCAGCTAAATATTGGCATTATTGCTCAAATATTCCACGCATCAACTCCCACACTCAGATTCTATCGATTAGTTTATCTCATCGCAAGATAAAGTATTTTCTCTCCATAAACTTTGGGAGAATATTTTGGTGGAGTTCTTGGAATTTCCTGAAAAAAAAAAAAAAACGAGCAGGATGAGGGGAATCAAAGTTCCTACCACTTTCATTTGGAATATGCTTCGAAATCAGGTTTAGAAGCAATTTGTTACTCAAAATCTAGCTCAACATGCAAAAACTGAATATTTCATGTGCCAACATTATTGAAGTTACATAATACAAAAAAATGACTCTGAACTTCAAAATTATACTGACTTGGTCAAAAAAATGGATGTAGGTAAATGATAGAATATACAATAACATATCAAAGTTGCTGTCACGTGGAATGCTGAAAAAACTTGAAAAATGGTGAACTAACCTAAAAAATCAGTTTTCACAAATAACTTGAGAAGTATGCATTTAGGAAAACAATTCCCATATTAAATTTATGGCTGATATAATATTGCATATTGAAGTTCTCTAAGAGACTAGCATAAAACTTGGCTGAGATATGCTACTTTAAATAAAATCTGACGTGAACATCACGTAACGTACTTGTACATCATTGTTTTTTTTTTTTTTTTTGCTTATAATAATACGGTAATCGAACACAGAATTCCATTGTTCCACGGCTAATCGTTTAGGAATCATCTAAAAAATTCTAAAAATCTGTCAAATAAATTGTGCATTCGATCCACTTGGTTGCTATGAAAACAGTAGGTTATCATTCTCATGCTTCAACATTTCTACATACTGATTTCCAAGATTCTATGACTAGCAGTTCTTAATTTATGCGAAAAATTAAAAAGAGATTCCAGCTCAGGTGCACTTCCGGTTTAGTCGATTGTTATGATAATAGTAGGCAATCATGCAGATGCTACAGCAGACTGAAATACGAAATTTCAATATTCTACAACCAATTGTTTCGATTTTATGCGAAAAAGTCCAAATTAAAAATAGGATATGAACATCTAGACCAGGCATGGGCAAAAACAAAAGTCGAATCTGACCCTTTCAATTGCTTACTCCGGCACGTCAGCACATGTGTACATAGCAATAGTATATACACAAAATTTTCTTTCAAAAAATTACACAAGACCCCAACTGTCGCTGGTTGTTTATAGTAGGACGGCCAAAACCAAAATCCCTGCTTTAAACAATTTACAAATAAATTTTTAGAATTCACGTCTCGCATTAAACATTATAAAATAATAATAGAATATCTTTTTGATTAGGAGGTAAAACACTAACAAAAAAAATTTTTTTTGTGTAACGTCTTTCTTCACATTTTATCCAATTTATGACGTCGACCGGTCTCGGATATTGAAATATCCATCATCAAGACCGGTAAAGAAAACTACAACAACAATAAATATAAATTATACAAAAAATACAGATTAGTAAGCGTTAGTCATCTCTCAAGTTCAAAAAGCTGGATTTTTTCACCACATGGTTCTTCTGTTTCTAGATATGTTGTCGATTTGGATTTTCATCTTGAAACCTTCTGTTACATTCAGTAATTTTCACCTTTTGCATTTGTTTGTTGATCGTTTTCTAATTTTTATTCAGTTATTGCAACAATACTTGATATGTTTAATGAACTTCCAATATGTGACTATTTTTATTTGCTTCTGAGTTTGTATTATTGTGAACGGATTTTACTTTAATTATCCGATATTTTACAATTATTGAACTTTGTCACTATTCTTGACTATTTTTATTTTTGAACTTGTGAGGTGACTAATGCCCGTACTTATAGTCGATACTTCGCTCGATCTCAGACTTGAAAATTGCTCAAGTATGCGAGTATTACCAATAGTCGTTACTTGGCTACGGAGTAATACTTCGCGTTTGCTTGACTTCGGCTTTATTTGAGTCTACTACAAGGCTACCTTGAGTCGTGCTTAAGTATTCGTGTCAGTTATTTTTGACATTTGTATTTCCAACATGAATATACGCCATAGAGATATACATACTTACTGAAACTTATCTTTCCAATCAAATTGTCCAAAAATAGATCAAGTTCAGTAGACAAACTAGGAATATTTCGCAAATACTGTCATGAATGTCATACATATCAATCAAATATATGTCAAAAACAAAAAATCTCAAGCTTTGCCACGAATTTACGGAGTATCGACTATAGGATAGATTTTCAAGTAAGTATCTATGGTGACTTGGCCAAGTAATACTCAAGAACGAGATTTAGTTTCGACTATAAGTACGGGCATAAAGCCTGTCAATCTGTATTCATTGTATAATTTATATTCATTGTTGTTGTAGTTTTCTTTACCGGTCCTGATGATGGATATTTTAATATCCGAAACCGGTCGACGCCATTAATTGAATAAAGTGTGAAGAAAGACGTTACACAAAAAAAATAGTTTATTTTGTTTGTGTTTTACCTTCTAATCTCACCCACTTCACGATTTGGGCATCTCAAAATTTATCAATATATAATATGTTTTGATTCTTGGTTTTTAATAATAATTCTATTTACATTACAATAAATTTATAATTACTAGAAGCTTGCAAGGCTCCTGGGGTGCCTGTTAAAACGTGATGTATAATTAGCACAAAATACCTTAAATGTAAATAATAATGCTTTAAGAGAAAATAAATGAAAATTTGAACTTCACCCGAACGCGATTCCAATTTGCTACCTTCGAACCATAGACTTTGTACATATATTCTATTTACAAAATATTATGCACAGTTTTCTGCACTCAAATCGAATGAAATGTACATAGTATTGAAATATAGTAACATTTTCGAGTTTATTTATAATAGTAGAGAGTTCAAATATGTATTAATTTTATTAAACTAATAATTTTGAAGCTTTCTTAACGTAATAGCAGCATTAATAAGGCCCAAAAGTTTGAAGTAATCCAAAAAAATGATTATTGAAATCTTTATGTTTAGAGTTGAAATAATGCTGTACTAGTGATGCGAGTGTAATCGGATCGAGGAAAGAACACTTGAAATAGATTTTCCTCATTTTAAAAATTATTGAGCAATTCAAATGCAGTTTTCTTGTGATTTTCAGATAAATACATATGATGATCATTGATTTAGTTCAAATATGTTGCAATAATACGAGAAATCAGCCTAAAAAATGGCTTTTTAAATTTATCTTTATGACAACGTATAAGTATACAAGAAAATTTCTCTTGCATTCGATATATTTATTTGATATAATTGGTAATGCTTGTTGGCTGACGGCTAGTTTGATCTCAACCTAATTGTTCAAATTCTCGATGTGTTACACCCACTAATAGGTAGAAAACATTCACGATTTTCTATATTATAAATTTGCAATAATGCTACAGAATATATCACAATTTTAAAGGTCGTACTCTCTGAAATTATAATCGTAGGATAAATAACGTAAGGCTTGTAGGAGGCTTATACAATCCATTTTATATTGAAATTATTTTCATCGTTTAACCGTTCAACCCTGTGTGTATGAAACGGCAAATAATGCAACATAATAAGATGAATCTGTTACACTTTTAAAGCTTATATCTTCCAAAATAATAATCGTAGAATAATTTTTTCTTCCAATATTACTTGATATTGATACTTAATACCACGTCATCATCCTTGCTCCTATAAGAATCACTTTTTATTATGTCAATTAAAATTATTCTCATCGAATTCTATCAATCTTGAAATTAATATTTTGAAGATGAAAAAAAATATTGTTGAAATATTATAATCGTTTATTTGTAGATGAGTTTCATTGGGAAGATTGATAATATTATTGAATCATGTATGTATTTTAATTTTTTTTTTCATGATTTGGAGTCAAAAAAATTGAAGAGTTCAATGTCTCTATCGCATGTAACTATAAGTATAATTTCTTTTGGCGTACTATTGTGGGCGGATAAAATAACCCGAAACTTAGTTTCTATTTTGTAATTCATTCAATATTTTAAAAAAAATTATCTTTTATTTGGAATTTTCCTATAATACTGTACTGAAAATGTGAGTGATTTCAAATGAAACTGTATCTCACTCAATATGAATCTCTTTCAGTTCAATACTGGCTAAGGGACCATTTTCTTTTCGTGTGAAATTTTTCAAGGGTCGTAGACTACCCCTACCTACCCTAGGGTAGTGGCTCTCAAGTCTCAATCAATTTACAAATACTGTATATATAGGAAAGTCAAAAGTTAATGAAGCAGTTTTTTTCAAGAAGTAAAATTTAATAGATATATTTGAAAAAATTGAGCTTTACGGCCGCAAGTGAAGCCATAGAGTCATCAAAATTTGTTTTTATATTGACCTGTAAATATGATTTGAAAATACATTAAGAATGAATAATTCAAGGTTTAGATATTCTGGAATGGAAATACAAATGGGTCAATATTGATCCCATTTCAGCAACCAAAGTATTGAGAATATTATGTGAACTAACCTTATTGGAAACTGCTACTCCTTCATAGCTTGCAGTAAATATTTAATTTATATCATATTCAATCGTCCATACTTAACCACACCGTATTACAATTGAAAAACCACTCGAATATCAAACCGCACATCGATTATTATAAAAATATTGTCATTTAAAATATTCACAATAAAACACATTGTACTCATGATATAAAGCTGCTCAGCACTGAAACTTGTTCGATTCTTCAGATTGCATTGCCTGCCTAATTAAACGTGTTCATGTTCGAAAAGCGTCGTTCTGATTTCACCAGTTTAATTTAACTTGCAGATATATTTGGTCATTGTGTTTTGGATGTTCAAGAAGAATTTTTGTGTGTGTTTCTCAAGAAATTATGTTTATTTGAAGATTTTTTTGTGAATATTAACATTTAGTGAAGTTTGGTGGACTTTTATTGGAGTGGGAGTCTATTTGCGGTTCTACAGCAAAAAATCGGGAATAAAAGGTACAATATTAGAATTTATTATAATTTTTTCTTTAAAATCTATGTTTTAAGTGAATTTTTTTTTATATAGTTGTTAGGATAATTTATTATTCTTCTTCAATTTGATTCAGGAATTGAATTTATTCAAATACCTATCAAACACTACATCACGTAATATTTTCAAATAATAATAAGTGACTTTTCGAAAAGAACTCAATAGCAGATAGTTTTCTTGGAGGAAATTAGAATATAAATTTTTAATTCTGTCTTTTCATCCATGTTCCCCTTATGCATATCATTCTTCTTTATTTACAATCACTATAAAAAATTTAAAAAAGCATATATCTTTTACTTCTCATTGGTCGATTATTCACCTCCTACCATAAATCAACAACACCGTGCTTTTCTTGGTGCATAACAAAGGAGCATCGTGATAAATAATTTACCACGCCAACCAGCTACTCTGCATGTTTACAAAGAGGGATATTTGCTAGAGTAATGCGACCCAATCTGGTGTAACATAAAAATAATTGGGTTTAACGCCGCCGGATATTACTGCAATATGCAAGAAAACTAAACACTACCCGATAAAAAATGATTGGATAGAATTGTATCGGATTATATACCATTTGATATGGTTATATACAATTATATATGGAATTCTTATATACTGCTATATAATTTGATATAATTATATAGAATTGTATCCAAACAGATATAGCACATTGTATAGAACATCATATGATAACATACACCTGTATATGACTATATACAATTAGACCAGAGTACTGTACAACTTTTTCATATTCTGCATACAATTATATACGATCATATACGACTATATACAATTGTATACAGTTTTATACTATGATATACAAAAATATATAATATGTCTTATCGAACTCTATACAATCATATATATTCGTATATTACTGTATATAGTCATATAGTTATATTTCCATTAATTCAGAAAGCTCTATCCAATTCTATCACATTATATACAATTATATAGTACTGTATAAAGTCTTATACAGTACAGTTCATTCATTTCAACTACTACATAAGATCCTATATTGCTCTATACAATCATATATAGCTATAAATAGTCGCATAAAATGTTTTTTTGAGTTTTAACTTTGCTTTTCAAGATTTTATACAGTTATATACAATCAGATATATTTGTATATTATCGCATACAAGTTTATGAAATTATATTTCTAATTGTCCGAGAAGCTATATTTGATTCTACACATTTTTTTATCATTATACACAATTAAATAATACTTTATAAAATTGTATACAGCACATTATTCTCATTTTAACTGTTTTGTGAGGTTATATATCGTTATAAACAACCATATACATATATCCGTGTATCATAGGATGAGGTTATATACGTGTCTATACTCATATATCATCTTCTTTCCTTGCTATCGGTATAACATACTCAGAAGTCTAAAATGAAAATTGTCAATAACAATCAGTGCAGCTGATGTTCGATAAATAAATTTATGGAATCCACTGGAATAACAAATTATACCAGGATAGTGAAGTCACCCGTGTAAGTTTTGTACTTTTTTGTCAATGATGGGTGATTGTTACTTTTTTGGAAGACATGTTGAAGCTTGAATTAGATGAAAAAGCAATAGTTTAATATTGTTTCATATATGACACATAAGGTATATATAAATAGTATAATAAATAATACAAAAGTGGATACCTCCAACTATTCCACTGGGTATTTGTTTGTTAGGTATTATTTTTAAATTTACATGAAAATAAAGGATATTATATAATTAATAATGAAACATATTCAGTTCACGATGCAACCCAACAATTTTCAATAGTCCAAATTATTTAGGATAGTTAATTTATATTAGTTTCAAGCTGTGACCTGTTATGTGACTTGTGGAGGGGTGAAGTGCTGAAAGGGGAAAGATGAGTGCAAGCGATCTACGAAAGACAAACGAGTAGCAGTTGAGCATAGGAGTTGATTGAATACAGTTGAATTTGATGCGGTGGAGTTGAAATAACGAAAAATAACTGGAAGAAAGGCAGTGAAGGCAGATAAGAAGATAACCGAGTCAGAAGATAAGGTGAAGATGAAGAAATGAGGAAGAAAGAAGTAGAAATAAGAAGCTGTGGCAAAGAAAGTAAGCTGTTGCTAAGCGGCGAGAGAGAATTAAAGCGGTGGAGAAGTGAAGTGGAAAGGGAAGCGCTAGCGGCGAGAAAAAGAAGACAGATTATGATTGCTTGGTCCCCTATATGCGCACGCGCATGAGAACAGATAAGTGTTTTGGTTTTAGTTCTAGTTTTAATTATTTGATTTCATTCAATTGAAATTTTTCTTCGCTGAGTTCATCACGTTTTCTATGTTTTAATTTGTATGCAGACATGATTTACCTTCAATTTTTGGGATCATTACAAATTGAAAAAAGGATAAAAACTCATTTGTTTTTCGGAAAAAAGGATAGTTTGTGAACGGTGAAATGAAACTGATTTAAGATAATTTCTCCATTTAATTTTTTTATAGTCTAGCTATTATCTTCGAAGTCCTGGAAAATATATATTATTCAAATGAACGAATGGTTGAGGACTTATTCAATTTGGAATGGCACCGACAAAAATGGGTGTAGAAATCTAACTCGAACTTTAAAAACTGCAAAAGTCTAAAGAAAATAGAGATTCAAAAAGGGTTTTAGCTTCTTGACATAACTTGAAAAATATTAGCGCTAGGGTGAGTTAGCAAAAGAATCCTTGAAGAGAAGGAGATTATCCACGAAAATGTGCTCCACTCTCGAATCTATAACTTAGAATCAATTGAAATCATAAATAATAACAACATAATTTTCGGGAATCAGCTTTTTCACAGTAAATTTCCTCTCCTCTTGAGTTCTTCTTTCTAATTTACGCTATCGCAAGAAGAACTAAAATTTTCTTCATATCTTCATTTGCCTATAACTTTTGCAATTGTTGATGTGCAAGTAAGATTTCTGTGCATATTTTTCTAGACACCATTCTGAATCAAATTAGCTCTCAACCATGCCCTTACTCGCATTATCAGCATTTTTCATGATTTTAAAGATATTAACTGGACCAACAATGCTAAAATAGCCCCTTTGAGAGTAATAACCAATCCTATTTAATCACAGATGATCGAGATTACCTTCGAAGTGAGGCAGTTCATTTCAAAAAAGAAGAATCGAAGCAACTAACATTCTCAAATAGTGAATCGCTTCTGAGGAAGAGGCAACCAGTGAGAAAAAAAATTCTATAACCAATAAACTATGCATCTATTTTTGTACAATCTCCAGTTCTTTATTCAATTTAATCTAATTTAAACGGCGATCAAGTAGAAATATAGAATATGACTTTATCATTATTTTTATTAAAAGTGAGATTTTACGAGATTCAAGGCATAATTCAATAGATGTTGGAATAAAGTAATGAATTTGTTGGACTTCAGAACTAATGAATTATACATCGAATTTCGTACAATCCTCACTATTAATTCTAAGAGTATTGAACGCTACGTAAGTACGGATTATAATTTCATTACCTGTTATAAAAAAAAACGTTAGATAGTACGGAATTGAATGTTCAATTCAATAGTTATAACAATAAGTCAAGTGATCAGTCTGTTTTAACACAAATATACTGAGAACAATGTATTTTTTCTTAAATTTCAATAAAATGAAAAATATTCTCATTCATATCCAAATGTAAATATTGCAATCCAACTATATACAACCCTATCCAATTTTACCGTCCAACTAGAACTGATATAATTGTATAGAGTCTTATAGAATTGTATAAAATTTTATATAAACGTATAGGACAGCATATTTATATACAATCGTATATCGTTATATCCAAATGTATATATATGTATATGATTCGATAGAGTTTTATACAGTTTTAAACGATTCTATCGTCTCATTTTTTGGATAAAACTGTATCCAAAGAATTGTATATGATCGTATACGATTATATCCAATCATTTTTTATCGGGTATTTATTTTTATGAGATGAAATATTTAAAAACAATCAAATCAATTTAGATTTGATGCATGTAAACATGGTTTTAAAACCTAGTAAATGCGGCATCAATTAGGGATGAAATTATAAAATTTTATCGTTTATGGAAATAAGCGAAATTTACAAACCAAAATATTACGTGACATGCCTGTATACAGGATAGGTTATTACAGTTTTAATAGCATCGATTGTAATGTTGCAATAAGGGTGATTTATTAGCGGAATGCTGCTAACGTGCTGCCATCCCCACACTAGGTGTGAAATTGGCAAATAAATGGCAATTCGGAAGAACTATTTTGCAATTGATTTGATATTACTCATGTTGTGATCAATTCATTATTTCACGATATTCATCGGTGAATATTTTTTGGTCATAATTTTATATTTGGCGCAAATAGATTAATGTCAGTGAAAACATTTTAATGAAACATGACCTCTCAAAACTAGTCGTAAAATGGATGTTAAAGTTATTGAAACATAGTTTATTTTCAACCTTGATAGTTTTGGCTACATCTTAGGTCCAGTATTCCAGGTTCAGTTTAATCTATAGATTACTTAAACGAAGCTTAATTACTATGGTAACAATTGTTCTTACAATCGTTGCTACGAAAATTAATCCACAGTTTTCGTAATCCGAACACTGAAATACTGGGCCTTAGTCATCTTCAAGAGCATTGAACCAGCAGCATCCATAATCTTTAATCCGTAAATTTCGACTCTATTCTTGATACCAGGTTAACAAAAACGATTTAAATCAATTACTACGAATTCAGAGGATAATTTTCTTCCAAGAGGAACTATGTTCTCCACCATCCAATTTTCCAAGTTGGGGCTAAATTTTTTTCTAGATTTTGAGTTCTAATTTTGTTCTACTTTGTCCCATGCAGTGAATCCGACTTCTTTCCACTACTGGAAAGACACATATGAGGCAGCCCGTCGATGAACGTATTGCTTCCCGATCTCGTAGTATGAAACTGGTTGTTTACATTGCTTTGTTTCACGAGTAACCTCGGTTAGTCACGTTACCATTGTTGAATTTAATGTTTTCTGTAAATGTTTTGATCCAAAAGTATTCAAAACTCAAAGCACACTATCTAGTTTAAGAAGGCAATAAACCTTCCCTTTATCAGCCTAATTACACACAATTCTTTTCGCTATTGAAGATGGCAAGGATATAGCCGAAACTGCCAGGAAAGGCAAAAAAAAATATTTGACCGTATTCCCTGATTCCCATACTCACATTCAATGTCAGCTTCAACAATATTATCCAATAGTCTTCCACTTCTAGCAATATTTTTGTTCAAGGTGTATTCCTAGTACAAGACTTTTTGTACCCAAAATATGGTGAAAGTATTTTAAGTCGGGAATCAATTTAGGTCAGATATTGATGCCTATTCCTTTGCATCTCATTCAAGAGTTCAAGGGTTTTATGAGAAACGAGGGTACTATTTTAGGCTTGAATACTTCATCCAAAGCTCTTCCAGTTTGCTGATCTTTTCTAAATGATAGAATTGGTTCATCTTTGCAAAATTGGCTGTTTTTTTTGCAACAACATTCCCGTTTGAGTAAAATTCTGTTCCCGCAAGTAGTTTTTTCAAACTAGGGTATAGGAAGTGCTTTAGGAAAATCAAGTCGGAGTAGTAGACGACATGCGGATCGCATTAAAGATATACTAACTTCCATCATTTTACAACCACAACTTCAGTGAATTGGCATTTAATTGTCTGACAACTGGTCATCCCGCAACAATGAGCTACCATTCAAATGTCTGCCATTAGAAAATTTTTCAGATAATAACTTAAGATATTCCTGACGTTGTTCTCCCTTTACGGTTCGTTTTCCTTGGAAAACAGTCTCTTTCTTGACAGAGTCACAGCCTGTCACCGCGAATGATCTTTGATCTTCCATTCTGTCCCCTCGTTCTTGATATGAGATATTTAGGCTTCGTATGGTTTCTCCCAATTTTTCTGCAATTAAGGACCAGTACTTTTTCTCCTTTGGGAGTTGGAAAGCCACACCAAATCATCTTGCTGGAATTGGGATCTATTGGCTCGCAGGTCGCATCGAACGTCGAACCTTCCTTCTGCAGTTAGTATATATTGTATATTCTTCTATTCAGTAATAGATAGATGCTTATGTTCGTTCACAATCATCTTCTCGAACCGGTACCCTCTTTTGTATCGCTACATCTTGATCCACTGACGAGTGTTGAGATCTTTGTTAGATTTACAGTGTTTGAAAGCCCTGCAGTATCATTTGATGTCTTCTAGATAGCTTTTACTAGGACTGTCCTAATACCAAAGTGTCAACTGTTGTTCCAACATGCAACTGTATAATGATCGCCTCATCCCCGTGGAAATTTTCCCATACGCTGTACAAGACACAGTTTCTTACCTTCAGAAAATTCCATTGTGCTAAGTAGGCCTTGATAATGGAACTTGAAGCTGATGTTTTTCAGTAGTTAGACTTCTGGCCGTTCTTCATCCACTCTTTGATCGATTTTAGAACAAGATCATCCAACTATGCACGTTCTTCTTAAATTTTGGTGACGCTTCCGATCCATCTTTTGGGACGTTTCACTTAGAGATGGCGCTTGCAAGTTTTTCAAGTGGTGCGAGATCTCATCGGGACAAAATTTTTACTGTTCAATCGGCAGCACCTCTTCGGAACAAGATAATATCTTCTCGAACCGGTACCCTTTTTTGTATCGCTGTATCTTGACGCGATATCGAGTGTTGATATCTTTGCTAGATTTACAGCATTCGCAGGCCCTGCAGTATCGTTCGACATCTTCTCGATAGCCAACCCAGTTTTCCCAAACTTTTCTAGGATCTTCTTAATGCCAAAGCTCACTGTCGTTCTAACATGCATCTGTCTAGCTTCCTTTGCACTATCAATTTTACCATCTCCTCGTTTCCATCGAAATTTTCCTATACTCTGTATAAGACGACGTTTTTAACTCTCAGACAATTTCATTGTGCAAATTAGGTCTTGAAATTGGAGCCCAAAGCTGTGCACGTTTTTCTTCAATTTTGGTGAGACACCTCTTCAAAACGAGGTGATATCTGGAAATTTCGTGGAGCGATAAAATCCGCCATTACATGCACCTGGGGATCGATGAACTTTGGGCTCTCGATGAGAGATTCAGCCAATCCTTCTCCCTCAAGACTAGCTAATTTCATTTTCCCGGCGTTGGGTTCGCACCACATTCGGCGGTGTGCTTGGTACGACAATCTGCCAACACCTCATTATTTTAAAAGGTCTTTCTTGTAGATCAATCATTGGCTCATTCCAACAACTTGGCTTTCAGGTGGTATTGATATGCGTTTGTTGCATAATTGACGAGGATTATTCTTTGCGAATCTATCAAGAAAGAAATGTGGAAAATTCCTAGCTTGCCGACCTTTGTTTGAACTGTCTATGTCAGGTGTATAGTTTTGTATCCAAATTCCATCCTTAGTAACAAAACGATGCCCAAAGTCCTGCAATTTTGCTTTTGATCATGTTTGTGAAATCGAGAGGACTATTTTGCGGACGGCTTTCTTATCTTCAGATGTCACAAAATACCATATACCAGTTCATTCAAGATGACCTCAACCTATATACGTATACACGCTTCCATCAACCACCACTAAATCTTAGGTTCTATTAAAGATTTGGGGAGTAGAGGCCTCCACAGGACATTCAGAAATTTCAACATCACTTTTACTTATACGACCCCTGCTGAAATTCTAGAATCACCTTTAAACCCGTTTCCTTTGGTCTATTTCGACGATTTTCGAAAAAAAAAAATACGTTATTATATTAACCTTGGCTATCTGGCTGTCTGATGCTGAGCTATTAGCAACTACAGCACTTACAGACTTGAAACTGGTACTAAATGGAAGTTTTTTCGAAAGTGCGCCCAAACTGCTTGATTTTAAGCTCAGTGATAGTATAAAGTAGCAATTTGCAAAATAAATTTGACGAACTGCCAATAATGCGCTGTGATCATCAAGATGACTTTTCATTTTTCTTTTGTCCCATTTCTATACATCACATGATAAACTTTAAATACGGAGTGATGAGCTAATGTGGCTGAAATTCGGCAAAATCACCTTCAAAGGATGCTACTGATTGAAAGTGATTTGATATGTGGTGCTACCTTTTGACTTTACACGGATTTCTCGAATAGATCTTTCAAATTCCAAATGCCTCAAACTGTTCTTCCACGCTTCATCATTATGGAAAGATTATTTGATCAACATAATTATTTTGCAGAGTCAAATTTCATTGAAATTATTTTTGACGTATTGCATTTTATTGTTGATTGATTTTTTGACACACACAGCTATTTTTACTTAAGAGCTTGTACTAGTACAAGGAAGTATTGTGAAACCGACAAAATTCACTTATCGAGATTTTGATGGAAATATCCGTTTTGAGCATCCCTAAATTCATTTTGACTATTTTTGGCTTGATGTCGGTACGTATGTGTTCGTGCGTTCGTATCTCTCGAATCTCAAAACTGGTTGAACTAGTTTTGTTGAAATTTTGTATTTAAGACTGGTATAAGGTCTAGTCGTACACCTCGCATTATGGCTCTAATCGTCTGTATCGGAAATGCACTTTACTTAAAACTTTTTCTAAATTTTCTCCATAAATCTAGGATGGTCAGCCATAGCATATTGAAATTTAGTGTTTGAACTTGTTGTAGCATCAAAACAGTTATCTACTATTTTTGTATCAATCGGCCAAAACAGAAGTGCAGATTATGAGTATAACAGACATTCAGAATTTGCGGTATCAAACAATTGAAATGGCAATGATAATCTCTTGTCAATTTTTTTATTTTGTTTGACGTTTTACAAGTGAAAATATTTTTCCCTGAATTTCATCTCGTAAGCATGACAAAAGCGACAAAATCAGATCAGAACATCCTTTTTCATACAAATTTAAAATTAATTTTCATTATGTTGGTCACACGGTCTAGTTTTAATTTCAGCATTATTGAACTCCAAATATACATACTTATCAAACCTCTTGAAGGCATAAAAAACAAAATGAGGCACTCAAATCTACGACTATCTGACGGTCAAAAAGTAAAAGGGAATATTGTGAAACCGACAAAATTCACATATCGAGATTTTAATGGATATATCCGTTTTGAACATATTAGAATCCATTTTGACTATTTTTGACTTTATGTCGGTACGTATGTACGTATGTATGTATGTATGTATGTATGTGCATAATTCGCAAATCTCAGAATTCGTCACACGTATAATGCTAAAATTTTGTGAAAAAGACTGGTACAGGATCTAGAATCTTGATGTGCACCTCGCATTATAGTTGCAATCGTCTGTACTTGAAGTGCACTTAACCTGATACTTTTTTCGAACTCTCCGCATAAATCTAGAATGATTAGCCGTGGGATACTGGAATTCAGTATTTGAAATTGCTGTAGCATCCAAATGATCATCTCCTATTTTCGTCCCAATCGACAAAGCCGGAAGTGCACTTCATATTACAGACTTTCCCAGTTTTTTTCATAAATTTAAAATAATCAGGCGCAGAATATTGAGATTTCGTATTAAGCACTTCTATAGCATCTAGTTGTACACCTTGTATTATGATTGTGATCGGCTAAGCCGGGAGTGCGGTTCACTCGAAACATTTTTTAATTTTCCGCATAAATCCAAAATGATTGAACGTAGAATACTAGAATACAGTATTCAAGATGATAGTACTATCTAGATGCTCATATCCTATTTCCATTGAAATCGACCTTGTCGAAAGTGCACTAAATTCAGAACTGTTAGCCGTAGAATCCATGAAATCAATATTAAGGAATGTTGCGACATAAAAATGATGACATACTGTTTCCATAGCAACCGACTAGTCCTGGAATGATGAGATGTTGTGTTTGATTATATATATATATATATATATATATATATATATATATATATATATATATATATATATATATATATATATATATATATATATATATATCCAATGATGTACAATTAAGTCACGTGATGTCCACGTCAGATTTTTCACCTTGTCATGTGTGTTGTCAGGCAACCATGCAGGCCCATGCTACAATTATTAGCTGGTGCAAGAAAGTTACATTGTTTGTAAATTAATTTGATTCTCAACTTGAAGGTAACGAGAGCGGGTGCCGATCCAGCCAAGCCACGAAACATTTCATGACCTGACAGATTCAATGTATAACTCTGCTATCTCTGTTTTAACGTCATCAGCTGCATCTTCTTGTAAAATTGTTCTTAGTATTACAATATACCTACGTATCGTGTATATACTCATACATAACATACTTAAATACTTAAAATTACATGTGAGTTGATGGCTGCTGATTGTGCTTTCAGTGGAAATGTTGTTCTCTCAATTTACATATGAATTCACGTTCTTTACCTAGAAATGGATGAAATGTACACACAGATAGATTTCTGCGAATTGATGATTAATATTTCAAGTGAGCGAATGAAGGGTTAGCCAACAACTGAAGCAGTTTTATATATCAATTAAGCTTGGAAATCTCTGATTTTACCGTGAAAATATTTTGAGTCTCCAAGTATCCAATGATGCAACTTGAAGTGCATGTTATTTCCATAAGAAAAGTATGCGCAGTGGATGTGTGACGTCATAAGCTGCCAGTCTGGCTACATTAGAACTGAGGAATCGTTACTACTTCTATCTTATTCCACAATAACTGGAATATCATGAGAACGATGTTTTAAGGTTCTAAAGGCGCCTCTGTTATTCTGAAACAGTTGAATTTGTATCGAAAAACTTCACGAATCATGTTCCTATTGCTTTCATGATGTGAAATGATAAATGTTAGACCTGCAAATGTAAAAAAAACGTTTTGTAAAATCATGGATGAGTTTGATTTGTTTGCATACAATAGTGGCTGAAATCTTACATTGTACAAACAGCACCAACTGTCACAATTCGGATCGTATTCTCTGATCAAACTGTAGTTGGAATAGACATTATAAAATTTTTATGCCCTTTCGTTTCACGATGTAATGAAATTTTACTCCTTACGAGGTTCACGCAATACATAGTAACAAAATTATGAAATTTTATGGGTAGTTTATTCTCTTTTGATTGCTACAGTCTATAAATGTGTAAGGAAATTAACCTGCCTTTATGTACAAGCTATTTAATCTTCAGTGCTAGGTAGTTACTCAGTATACGTGCTAACAACGATTTTTGGTTTGTGCTTATCTGGTTGAGCTTTCAGTTAATATGTATTCCTCACAAATACATTTAGGTGTTATTTTCATACGTAATATTTTTTACTTGCAAAAAGAGTGTGAGTATATAGATTTAAAATTAAAGTACTACAGTACAAATATTGGCTTAAAATCTTTACCACCATTAAATTAGTGTAAATGGAAAACATCGAATCCCGCAATTAGGTTTACAAGATTATTTCGGTATTAAAAAGTGAGTTGATTTTGTATTTGAACGTATTTATTCCAAATAAATTTTGTGAATAGCCCATTACCTAAAATAAACCTTTGCAATCTCTGTACCTAAAATGGGGTTGCAAACCATTCTAATTAAGACTGCACGATTTCTGCTTTTATAATTAAAAAATCAATACTACCAGGGACGCTAATTGCCAAAAATTTAAATATCAAAGCACTTAACCTCCGTATCGAAGGACAATAACTGTTATCCACCCATCAAAAGGGTTTTAACTTGTGTGTAATTACTAAATGAAGCATTTATCAAGGAAAGTTGCTGTTGTTAGGTTGGTCACTTGCTATGCGCAACGCGTTGACCAAATGCTCAAATGACAGAGATTATAAAGCTATGCAGGAACTGCGGTTCGAAGGACCAACGCAAGTGCAGGCAATGGCCAAGGGTGAGGGCTCTAATTAGAGGGTGTAAGAAGGGCTAAGTTGAGGAAGGTTCAATTGAAGGAAGTTCTTGAAAGGGTGCGAGATCGCAGGACGAATTACTAAAATTGGTATTGCGACTGTTTGCGTGAAAGAAGAAGGATGGAACGTGACAGTTTGAAAAAAAAACAACTTAATTCAATTAAATGAAATTTTGAGAACCTAAAATGGAGAAAATATTTTCTTCATATTCAAAACTTCATTGCAATTTTAATAACCCGAGGACAAATGTTTATTCAAAAAACAATACACAAATTCTACTATTCAATAAAATTTTATGTATTATATTCGATATAATGTTTCAATAAAAATTTATTATAGCGTTAAATGCATAATTCATTTTACATTTTAATATTCAACTCTGATTCAAAATAATGAGTGGAAAATACTGTGCAAAGTGCTGTTAATTTTCAATAATTATATATTTGACAATGAATATTCAAATATTCCGGGATAATTCTCATGAGTATCATTTTGAAGCTTTTATATTCATTTGGGAGTATTGTTTTCCAAGTATTTTACGCTGTGATATATATACTTTAATCCAAGTACTCAATGCTCGAATCCGACAACTAAAATAAAGATAAAGAAAAGAAAGACCTCAATTTGTAACGGATCAAATGCATGCAAAGTTGGAATTCATAATAAAGGATAAAAGAAAACATGAAAAAGAATACAAAATATAATGGATAATAATAGGAAATAGAATAGCGGTAACAGAAGATACATGAAAAGACAATGTAGAGAGATAAACAATAAGAATGTGATGAATGAAATGAAGGACCTGAATGCAATTTGGATGTGAAACAAATAAAACTACTAGAAAATTAAGATAGAATATTCAAATGATGAATTTACAGAATCAAAAATCAAGAAAGAATATACGGACGTCAACAGGATAGAATTGGCAGAGCATATTCTGGAAGAAGTAATAGAGATAATTAAGTACAGTCCAAGCAAAACAACATTGAAAAGAGCTATTTTATATATTGGAGATAAGGAACAACATAGGAAATAAAGGACCTAACTGCAGTTTCAATATAAAATAAATAACAATACGAGAAAGTTTAAATAGAATATTTCAGAGATTTAATAGCAGATCCAGGGTAAGAATTGGAAAATTATGTGCCGGACCTCAGTAGAATATAACTGGCAGAACCCATTCCAAAAGAAGTAATAGAAATAATTTAGGACTGTCAAAACAAAACAATATTGAAAGACTGAATAAAATAAGAAGCTCATACTGGAAGCATAAGGAAACATATGAGAATGCAATTTCGATATAAAATTAATAAAAATACTGGGAAGTTCAGATGAAATTATTTCAGAGATCTACTAGCAGAACCAAATCAGAAATTGAAAAATCATATTCCAGACATTAACAGAACCGATTCTGGAAGAAGTGATAGAAATAATTTGGGATAGCTAGAATGAAACAACACTGGAGTAGAACTACGTTTATATAGATAAAATATACGGAAACATGAAAAATAAAAGACATGATGCTGTTTCGACCTCAGACAAAAATAAATAGGAGACATGTGTCAGCAAAATAGAATTGGCTCAGCATATTCTGGAAGAAGTTATGAAAATAATCAAGGACAGTCAAAACTGAATAGCTCTGGGATAGTTTACATGGACTAAAAATGAAATATAGAGCTCATACTGAAAATATGAAGAAATATAGGAAATAAAGGACTTAAATTCAATTTTAATATGGAATAAATAACAATATGAGAAAATTTGAATAGGATATTTCAAGAATGTAATAGCAAAACCAATACAAGAATCAGAAAATTGTACACCAGTCGACCACAAAATAAAATTAGTAAAGCATATTCTAGATGAAGTGATAGAAATAATAAAGGACAGCTAAAATGAAATTGTGTTCACATAGACTTGATAGAATATGCAGCTTATACTGGAAATATAGAGACACATGGGAAATAAGGTATAAAGCAAATAAAAATACACAGAACATTCCAAATATGTATTTTTGAAACCAAGTCAAGTATTGGGAAATGATATGCTACACGTCAACAAAATAAGAATAACTGAGCCCATTCTAGAAAAAGTAATAGAAATAATCAAGGACAGCCAAAACGAATCAAATTCAATGGACTCGATATAATATGCAGCTTATACTGGAAATATTAAGAAACATATAAAATGAAAAACCTGAGAGAAATTTTGATGTGAAGCAAATAACAATATGGGAAAGTTTGGGCAGAATATTTTAGAGATGTAATAGCAGAGCCAAAACATTAATTGAAAAATGATACAACAGACCTCAGCAAAACAAAATTAGCAGAGCCTATTCTAAAAAAAATAATAGAAATAACGAAGTAGCACTGCTATAAAATACAGTTTACATAGACTCAATCAAATATGCAGCTCATATACTGGAAATATGAAGCAACATAGGAAATAAATGATCTAAATGCGATTTCGACATAAAACAAATAGAAATGAGAAAAAATTCAATCTACATAGTCTTTATAAAATGAGAAGCTTATACTAAAATTATGGAGATACATAGGAAATAAAGAATTTGCATGCAATTTCAATATGAAATAAATGAAAATTAGAAAGAGTTCGAATGGGAATTTCTAGAATTTACCAGCAGGACCAGGTCAAAAAGTGGTAAATGATATTCCAGGCGACAGTGCTTAATCTAGAAGATGTCATAGAAATAATCAAGGACAGCCAGAACGTAACAACACTGAGATATGATTAGGTTTACATAGACTTGATAAAATATGAAGCCTATACTGGAATGTATATGTATTAAAAAGTGTAGATAGGATACTTCAGGGATGTAACAGCAGAACCAAGTCAAGAATTCAAAAATGATATGCCAGAGATCAACAAAATAGAATTAACAGAGCCTGTTCAAGAAAAAAGTAATAGAAATTATTGAGGACAGCCAAAACAACAAAATATAGTCCACATAGACTTAATACTGGAAATATGGACAAACATAGGAAATAAAGAAACTATGTGCAACTTCAATATGAAATAAATAAAAATAGAAGAAAGTTCGAATAGAACATTCCAAAGAGTTACTAGCAGAACCAAATCAAAACTAAGGAAATGATATATGAAACGTTGACGAAATAGCAGTGCCAATTCTAGGAAAAGTAATAGAAATGAATAAAAATAGCTAAACAAAACAATAATGAGATAAAATTAGGTTCACATAGACTAAATTGAATATGAAGTTCATATTGAGAATATGGAGAAACATAGGAAATAAAGGACCTGAATGTAATTTCTACATAAAACTAATGAAAATACAGAGAGATTTAGATAGAATATTTCAAGGATTCACCAACAGAGCAGAGTCAAGAATTAAAAAATCTGACGTGGGCCTCACGTGACTTACTTGTACATCTTTGGATGTATATAATGAAACACAACATCTCATCATTCCACGACTAGTCGGTTGCTATGGAAACAGTATGTCATCATTCTTATGCTACAACATTCTTAAATACTGATTCCCAGGATTCCACGGTTAACAGCTCTGAATTTATAGGCAAAATTCCAAGATCGTCAAGTATAGTGCACTTTCGACTCAGTCGATCTCAATGAAAATAGGATATGAGCATCTAGACAGTACTACCATCTTGAATACTGTATTCTAATATTTTACGTTCAACCTGCACTCCCGGCTTAGCTGATCACAATCATCAATGCCAGTAAGTCTTCGTTTCTTGTTGTTGGAAGATGCAGTTTCATACCAGACATTATATTAGATGGCATAATCCTCGAACGGAGTATTTTTATCAATATCCCAGGTCTTCTGATTGATGAAAATATGCTTTTCAGACAACATCTGAACAAAAAGCTTACTGCTTCAAGGCTAAGACTACGACATCTATATCAGTTGAAAAATGACCTCAGTTCTTCAGTAAAATTACGGCTTGTAAAGTCTCTAATCTTACCGATATTTGACTATTGCGCTTGTGTTTACATACCAAGCCTTACAGAATCGGATAAAAATAAAATTACACTTGTCCAAAATTCTTGCTTACGTTTTGTTTATGGTGTGCGTAAATATGATCATATTACTAAATATCGTGAGTTAGCTAATATGACATCGAGCAATAATCGTGTTAAGAATATATATCCCTGTCTAGTACACAAAACTATAAAAACTGGTATTCCTCATTATCTATTAGACAAATTAATACATAAGAAATACAATTATACACTTAGAATCAAGGATTTATACATAGTACCAGCTTATAGAAAATCTAAATTCAAAGGTTCTTTTTCATATCTTGCACCATCCTTGTATAATGACATACCTTGTAATTTGAAGTATTTATCTTTAAGCACATTCAAAAATCATATCAGAAATATGTTTGTATAGGATTTGTACACTAGCATATAGCTTTGTTAACTTTATTATTTATTCTCGTCTTTTTTTTTGTTATATTAATTGAATTGGCAATATATTGTATGTAATTTTTTGTTGTTGTTGGGTTAGGTGGAAGAGCAGCCTATGGCTGAACCTAACCTTTGGTGAATCTTTATCAATAAAGATTATTATTATTATTATTATTATTATTACTATTATTATTATTATTATTATAATGCAAGGTGTAAAACTAGATGCTATAAAAGTGCTTAATACAAAATCTCAATATTCTGCGACTTATTATTTTAAATTTATGAGAAAAATTCGAAAAGTCTGTAATATGAAGTGCATTTCCGGCTTAGTCGATTGGGACGAAAATAGAAGATGATCATTTGGATGCTACAGCAATCTCAAACACTGAATTTCAGTATTCTACGGCTTATCATTCTAGATTTACGCGGTGAATTCAAAAAAAGTATCAGGTAAAGTGCACTTCCAGTACAGACGATTGCAACCATAATGTGAGGTGCACATCAAGATCCTAGATCCCATACCAGTCTTTCATACAAAATTTCAGCATTATACGTTTGACGAATTCTGAGATTTGCAAGTTACGCACGTACACACATACATACGTACAAACGTAACCGAGATCAAGCCAAAAATATTCAGAATGGATTCAGAGATGCTCAAAACGCATATATCCATCAAAATCTCGATATGTGAATTTTGTCGGTTTCACAATATTTCCTGGTACTTCTAGACCGTCAGATAATCGTAGATTTCAGTGCCTCATTTTGTTTTTCATGCCGTTATAAGGTTTGATAAGTATATATATATATATATATATATATATATATATATATATATATATATATATATATATATATATATATATATATATATATATATATATATATATATATATATATATATATATATATATATATATATATATATATATATATATATATATATATATATATATATATATATATATATATATATATATATATATATATATATATATATATATATATATATATATATATATATATATATATATATATATATATATATATATATATATATATATATATATATATATATATATATATATATATATATGAAGTTCAATAATGCTGAAATTAAAGCTGGACCGTGTGACCAACATGATGAAATTATTTCAAATTTGTATGAAAATGCATGTTCTGATCCAATTTTGTCGCTTTTGTCATGCTTACGAAATGAAATTTTGGGGAAAATATTTTGACATGTAAAATGTCGAACAAAATTAAAAAACTGACAACAGATTATCATTGTCTACCTTATATCATTTCAATTATACTGATTGTTTTATACCGCAAATTTTGAATGTCTGTTATACTAATAAACTGCACTTCCGGCTTGGCCGATTGATAGAAAAATAGTAGATAGCTATTTTGATGCTACAACAAGTTCAAACACTGAATTTCAATATGCTATGGCTGATCATTCTAGATTTATGGGAAAAATTCGAAAAAAGTTTCAAGTAAAGTGCACTTCCGGTACATACGATTAAAACCATAATGCGAGTTGCACAACTAGACCCTATACTAGTCTTAAATACAAAATTTCAACATTGTACGTTCAACCAGTTTTGAGATTTGCGAGTTACGCACGCACGAACGAACATACGTACCGACACCAAGCCAAAAATAGTCAAAATGGATTCAGGGAGGCTCAAAACGGATATTCCCATCAAAATCTCGATAGGTGAATTTTGTCGGTTTCACAATACTTTCTTGTACTTAGTACAAGTAAGTAAAAATGATATGTCAGAAGTCAAAAAAGTCTAGAAAAAGTAATAGAAATAATTAAGGACAGTCAAAACGAAAGAGCATTGATAGAATATTGAGTTTCATGGACTTAATACAATATAAAAGCTTAAACCCTACTGAAAATATAAAAAAGAGAAACATACCAGAAGTTAAAAAAATACAACAGAAAAAGGAGACCACTGTCTAAATCAAAACTATGAAAAAAACCACACTTTTAACACACTCTATGAAATGATATCAATTCAAATATATATGAGATTAATAATAGAAATGAGAAACACCGGACTGATACGAACAAGTAGTTCAAATCAAATATCCAGCAGTAATGTTATTGAACGAAGGGAACTGAGAAATATTGATAAAAAAAAGGAATAAATCTATGCACCTCATTAAAAATGAAACTTGGCGAAAAGTTTATTATTTTACTGAATAAAGTTTCATAGCTTACTACATGCAATTTCGTTTACCCTAATTCTGAAGTAACTGGGTAAGGGATTGTAGAATTCGTGCCCGGGCCCTCCGAAATAAATTTGAAAATAATCAAATAATTATCTGTTTAATCAAGCGAGTCATTAGTCATTAGTCTGCAATATTATTCTATTAAAAAGTTGTGTAGAGTTGGGTTTCGCTTGTATCACGCATAATGCAACCAAGTTAACGATCTTTACAGCCCCCTTTCTACCCCTTACAGTCGGTTACAGTACTGTTAATTGTCTGTTCTCATGCGATAGCGAAATTAAGATACGCGCATGATAAGATTTCATTGGTGAACGAACCAAACCGGGATCATAACCAAAAACAAGGAAACGGGAAGACCTGTTAACGAAGGAAATTATACTCATTTGTTCATATTCATAACAAATTTTTACCTTTCGTTACATACACGGGGCTTTCATAATGAGTGGTCGAAACCGAGAACAAACTGTACTTTTTAGATATAATGATCCAAATTTGCAAAAAAATATAGTTTGCATGTCTTCTCGACAAATATTTTGTTATAAGTTCACCCAATTTTCTTGAATGCTTCTATAAGCGAAATGATTCAGCCAAATGTGATCCAATCCATTTTTTATCAAGAGGGATGAAGCACATTACTTTATTTAGATATAGGTTGTCGTTTCCGGTCTCGTTTCCAGAATGATTCTGGGAAGTATTTTCGGAGTAAGGGATTGTGATATATGATAAATATTGTTAGGATATTTACTACCAAAGGGGTCGATGTGTGCCGTTTCAAATGTTATTTACAGGATGATAAATTGGGTGGAAGATAACGCGAGTTTTCGAACAAATTACGATGGATATTTTGTCGGCAAATCGAAAGATTTAATAGCTTTATTATTGCTATCAATCCTACGTTTATATTTAGATACTTTTGCCCTTCTCTGGATAAGTACTGCACATTTTGTAAAATCCATTTTCGTGTGAAAATTTTGGAGTATTTGGATCTGATTGATTCGATTTGATCAATTGTTTATAATGGCTCATAATCAAGAATTGTGTTCATAGAACTAAAATTTGATGTCATGATCTTTTAATAAGATTCAAGAGATTCAAGAACCCTTAAATCCCTCAAGTATTCAAGCTTCAACGTCCATAATTCTCCACGGTGCTTAAAATCATTTAGCTACCTCCAAAGCCTGTATATCTTCTTCCTAATTAAAAATGACAACATGGCGTCGTAATGTCAACGTGGACTTCCTGTTAGACGTCCCGTTGGACGTTTCGTTTGATGCTAGGGCGAACCGGGACGCGGACGCTTGGGATAACAGATAGAGAATGCAAGGGATGCACATATTAGTTCGCATGAAAGGACGCCCTAAACAGAAGTGCTAACTCTATAAAACAGAGCTCCCAAAACAAAACGATTCATATCGAATAACGTTCAATCGAAAAATTACTCATTATTCATTAATTAGACCTACAAATTTTAACGTCAGTAAGCTAATATCAATCCACAAATATATAAACAAATCTTTTATTTTCTCCTACGTCTGTCTATTGGCGTAACATGTATTTCACCTCTATCCCAACGTAAAATTGTCGGTCGGTGATATGTGTACCTTCAAGTTTGAATTCTGAGATTTACTTCCTTCCGCATAATTCTTGGTTTTATTGCAAACTGTCTGTTAACTGTCAGGTGCAAACTAATGTTGAAAAGTGAGATATGTTTAACCTGCGGTTTTAGCTAATGCTAGAATCTGGCCCGATATGGTTGTCGAAACTTGAGAATTTATATAACGAAAATGAACTAAAATGTTTGTCAATTCTAAACTTGAGCACTTAATCTCAAACAACTCCTATGAGACTACAGAAAGAGCTATATGGGAAATATCCTCTATTTTTTTTTTTTTAATGAACGTACTTATTTCCGGGTGACAAGTTCCACTCCTATTAGGTTCGACTAGGATCTGGAGCAGCCTTATGTGTATAATGAGTTCAGTAGTCCTTTTGATGACCTTCGATTTGATTCAAATTTGAAGTTTCAACTCCATTAGGTCAATATTAATTTTCAATTTGATGGAAGATCATCTTCTTGGAAACTCCTGTATTACGACAATATCTACTGTAACCTCTGTATATACTCCGCTCTGTTGTGACGAGCTCTTGTATTTTTCTTCAATGCTTCGAGCACAGTTACACATCATAGAGTCTTCAGCTGCCGTATTTTGCTTTGAGATTATTCCCAATCAGTTTTCACATTTTGTTCTCCCTGTAAATTCTAAAAGCAGTAGTTCTGTTCAAAAATCATCCGATCGCTTACCGTAATACCACTAACCAGTCCGAATGAATATTTTTCAATGTTTTCCGTTTATAACATGTGGTTGGAGTTAGGTTTGTTAATGCCATATGCTCACCGGTCATATCTCTGTCTCTGTCAAGTCTTCGAGCAGTCGTTCCAAAGTGCGCTTCTAGTTCCGATTCCGGGTGTCACCTTCGAAATGTTCACCATTTTACCATCCGAGTGGAGTTTTTGTGCTAAGTCCGTTTAGCACAATTGTACGACACAAATTGTAAGCCCGATTGCTTTCGCTGTTTTGAGATTGGACTTATTTTGCTTGTTACTGTTTTAACTTGAGAGTCATTTTTGTTTTACTTTGCCGTTTGGGAGCTAGGTCCAGTTGCACGAACATTGGATTAACATAGCGTCACAGCTGGAGAAGTTCTTGTTGATTTCACAGTGTTGGATTAATTTAACGTTAAGTCGCCGCTGGAGAAGTCTTTGTGGAGTTCACAGGTTTAAAGTATAGTCACTACTTGGAGACCAGTTTGGTTTCACAAGCGATGAAGATGGTTTTTGAAGTTTGGGAGTTCGCTGCACGATTCCGCGAACATCGAAGACTATATGTTTTGAAGTTCCTTGCGGTTTTCGACCAATTGTCGAGTGTCATGTACAGTCGTCATGTCACCGTCAGCCTTCAGCAAGTTTACTTTTCTTTCTAAATCTTGAAAAATATGTGTTGTATGTTTACCGTCTCCGTTATTTGTATGTAAATAAATCTTTTAGTGACACCTACATCCTGATTATTCTTTTGACAACTCTGAATTTTCCCTCTGAGCTATCCAGCCGTCCGTATTTAGAAGCTGCATTGGCGCCCGAGCATACCATCTGCAGTTTCGACAGCGACGCCAAAGTCAACGAGTCCACCAGCAGCAAAGGATCGTTTCACTGTCTGATACATTCCGGGATTTTTTTAAGATTGCAGTTAAGTTTTTTTGTTTCTGGGATGCTATATCCAGTAGCAGGAAATGTTTTGTAGTGTTAAGAGGTTGCACAGTCTCTGCATAGTAGTTTCTGATTCAGTTTTAACATGTGTAGGGGGTTAAATTCTGGTACAATGTCCCCTCATTAATTCTTTTAGGAATAGTCTCTCTGTTTTTAATTTGTTGGAAACTCCTATAAAGTTACATTGTCTATTGTACCCTTTGTATATACTCATCCGATGAACTCAAGGTATTCTTCAAATTGCAGCGCAGTTTTTGTTCCTGGCAGACTATATCTAGTAGTAGAAAAGTTTTTAGTGTTCAGAGGTTCATGTTCTCAACAATTTCTGCATAATAATTTCTGAAGAAGGTTGATTTCTTGAACAGTGTTCCCTTATTAGTCCTATCATCAATTTGTCATTTTGTCAATTTATTTTTCCGATGGTTTATCCCAAAACCTTGCTGGTCTTTGACATGGTCATTATGTCCAATTAATCTTTAGCTATTGTCGTAGCTTCCTGGGGTCAGTATTAATTTTATTTCTATTGTACCTTCTGTATTATGCTTCTCTGATAGAAGTCCTTCTCGTCTGCTTAGCTCCAGGATTTTCTTTAGATAACAGCAGGGCTTTTTGCTTCTAGGAGACTACATCTAGTAGCAAGTGATTTGTAGTGTTCAGAAGTAATTTCTGATCCAGTTCTAGTATATGTAGGAGTTTTTTTCTATCGCACAGTGTCCTCTTAGTAGTCCTTCTATCAATCTAACTTCCTGTTCACTCATCAAGAGAAGGCTTTTCTTGGATGACTCGTCCAGGAGTACTGCTGGTCTTTGACATGGTCATCAAGTCCAATTGATGTCTATGTCTATTGTACCCTCTGTATATGTTTCTCTGATAGAAGTCCTTCTCATCTATTGAGCTCCAGGATTTTTTTCAGATAGCAGCGAAGCTTTTTGTCCCTGGGAAACTATACCTAGTAGCAAGTGATTCGTAGTAATTCGTGATAAGGGGTTTTTTATTGCACAGTGTCCTCTCATTAGTCCTTATACCAATCTATCTTTCTGTTTAATCATTAATAGAAGGCTTTCTGTCCATTTTTTGGATGATTCATTCAGGAACATTGCTGGTCTTTGATATCGTGGTTGAGTCCAACAGATCTTGTGTGCCGTAGCAATGTATCAACTTCCTGTTGGACTCTTTCCACCGAAACTTTGCTACCAAATTCTCCTTTCTTGGTTGTTATCACTTTATGAGTGCCCAGGTATCCATATTAGCTCAGGTTTATCCAACGATCCTAAAGTACCAAGTCTGTGAATGCAGTTTTATGGTTCAGTCCTCACCTCCAAAGACTTTAATGCCTTCAGGACGACTGAGTCGCCTGTGCTATGAGGATTTTCATATAGTTATAGCTTTTCCCTTATGGTAGTTAGATATATTGGTCAAAACGATCCAAACCAAAATCATATAGATAATTATAGGGCAAAATCTTCTAGGTCTAAGTTTTTAAGTCAAACTCCTGTAGGTCAAATGAAACTTTGCTACCAGATTCTAATCCAATATGTGATCAATCTGTTCTTTCCTTACCTGGTTGTTACCACTTTCTGAGTGTCTAGGTATTCGTGTTAGCTCAGGTTCATCCCACGATCTCAGGGTACCAAGTCTGTGAATGCAATTTAGGAATAGTTCAGACTCTACTTCAAAAGACTTTACTGTCTTTAGGACGACTTAGTCGTCTATACATGAGGATTTTTCTATAGTGATAGCGTTCCTGTTGAGGTAGCTATATATATATATATATATATATATATATATATATATATATATATATATATATATATATATATATATATATATATATATATATATATATATATATATATATATATATATATATATATATATATATATATATATATATATATATATATATATATATATATATATATATATATATATATATATATATATATATATATATATATATATATATATATATATATATATATATACATATATATATATATATATATATATATATACATATATATATATATATATATATATATATATATATATATATATATATATATATATATATATATATATATATATATATATATATATATATATATATATATATATATTGGTAAAAACGTAGTAGGTCATTGTAGAGCAAAATCTTGTAAGTCGAAATCTTGAGGGTCAAAATCTGATAGATCCATAAGTAGCCAAATCAATATTCATAACGTCAGTTTGGCTCCGCCCATCATGAATGAGGCTGCCTAGGCAGCTGACCTCATTCGCAATTAAAGTGTACCATGCTGAGAAGTTTCACAGAATCACTTAAAATTGGTCTATCATATGTTCGTTTTTGGAACTACTTCCAAGCTGTAATAGAGCAGTTGAATTTGTTTGACCCTCAAATTTTGGGCTATGTACAATAAATATGAGCTAGGTTTGGGATATCGATTAGTACCAATGTTTGTGATATTCAATTCACAAATCCAGAAAAAAAGACAGTGACGAACAGACAGAGTACGAAGTATGTGGGAAGAATAATAAGACTGACAACACTGCGAGCGATTTGGTAACGCTGTGCTGTTCTACTTTTCAAGACAGGTGTGTTCATTTCTTCCAGATGCCAGCAATCACGTGATTTTTAAGAGCGCCATCAGTTAAGTTGTGCTACGAAAATGACATAACGGAATGTACAGCAAAGTTATGACATTAAGTTTTGTGATAAACTAAGAGAGTCCGCGAGTGTATCTTTTGGAAAGTTGAAACAGGCCTATTGGGAATATTCCTTATCAAAAGCACAAGCTTTCCACTGGAACAAATCATTTTTGGAAGGCCGAGAAAACGTTGAGGATCTTCTTTGGAAAGTTGGAACAGGCTTATGGGGAATATTCCTCATCAACAGCACAAGCTTTTTGCTGGTAGGAATTATTTTTGGGAGGCCGAGAAAACGTTGGAGATGAATCTTGCCAAGGGAGACCTTCATCTTCAAAAATCAATTGTTTAGCAATTAGGATGATGGGTGATTTGTTGAATTTGAGCACATCCATCCTATATCAAATTTTGACAGGAGATTTGCACATGCGAAAGATTTAGCCAAAATGGTGGCGACTATCTCACAGCTGAGTAGAATTTTTGACTTCGGAAGGCATTCCTGTTGTTTCTTAGCCCACCTATTCACTTGAATGTGATCTACCCCCGAAATTGAGAAATGTCTTCAAGGACAGTTATTTTGGGAGACTGAGGGACATCCAAATGAATGTGACCGACATGTTAAAGGCCTTGCCAGTTGAAGCCTTTCAATACTGCTGCCAAGACTGGGAACAACGATTTCGCTGGTTTTTAGAAAGGCCGAGAAAAGTTTGAAGATGAGCCTCACCAAGAGAGACCTTTAACTTGAAAAACATATGAGAATGTCGAACGTATGAAGGTGGCCAGTTGAACTTGGACACTTTTACCGTACATCAAAGTTTGACTGAAGGTTTGCATAGGTACCGGAAAGCCTCACAGCTGAGCAGAATTATTGACCTCGAAATGTATGTCTGTTGTTTTTCAGCCCCGCTATTCACCTGACAGTTGCCTAACCCCGAAATCGAACAAAATCTTGGAAGGACCTCTTTTTTGGTGTCTGGGCGATATCCAAAATAATGTAACCGGGTTATTAAAGACTTTACCAGTTAAGCCTTTCAGCGTTGCTATCAAGACTGCGAACAACAACTCCACTGGTGTTATTTGAGAAAAAATAAAAATTTGGTATATGTCCTGAGGTAGCAGGACTCAACTCCTGAAATAGATACCAATTTAGTTATTGTCTTAGCCAAAGAAAAACAATAGGAAGGTTCACCAATTTCAGGTGCTGTACAGATTGATTTTGATCTTATTCTAATTGTCTTGAAGGGATGAATAATAATTCATGCGAATTAACGTGATAATCAGAAATCAATACTTGTTGAGAACTGCTGCATTACTGGCAAACAATGTTCAAATGTTTACCCAACAGTCCTCATAGCAAACTGCGCTTGGAAATTCGCAAACTTTGTATACAGAATGTTAATCCAGTTGTGAAAGATTAATGCGTGATGATTGTGCAGTGTTTTGTTTCTAACTCACGCTGTCTCACACGCGCTGTTCAATGCGTGAATTCACGCAACTTTTTCGCTTGTAATTATCTATGGTATATCTATTAACACCCCTTTATTACAAGATTTATTAATGATGTATTTGATGCAGTAAATGGATGGGTCTAGTATTAGACATGTGGACTAGACTGCTGGGTTAATTCGGTGATATATTGATACAGGGTGATTAGAAAATTGATATTTATTTCTTTCGAAAGGGGCTCTAACATGATGCTGATGTTGGATAATGGCAGAGGACGAGGTTAAACAGATGTCGTTATCATGTACATCTTCATTAGAGAATTAACCATAGAATAATTCATCTATTCTTCTTGATATCAACTTGTATATATATTTTTTTTCCATTCAGAGTTTGAATATAATCAAACATCGTATTATGTCTGCATGACAAATTTTAATATGTTTCTTCATTATGAAGCATGGCAACAACGTGAACCTTTAGACCTTCTTTTCTTCTTTAGATTCATTGGTGGTCATGTTTATCCAAAATTAAATTAGAATGGTTCATTAGCAACCAGTTCGTCTGTAGGCAGTGTTCTGTCGTGGATTATTGTCGACCCATGGGACTTTAAACGCTGCGTAATTTGTGGTCCTCAGATTCAACGGCCCGCGTCTCTGCGGACTTCATCATCATTGAAAACTGTTCTTTGTGCAAGCCACTCTCGCTGATAATTCAATCACACAGATCCCCAAGAATAAACAGGCTATGCCTACGCCATTCTGGGATTCTTCAATTTTTAAAAGCAGGTCAGTTAGAGGGGCAAACTCGGATAGTAATAATTAAGAATTCAAATTGATAATTTCTGTTAGATCATCAGCCCTATGAATCTCCTTTTTGATCAGATGTGATAGGATGGATTTTCCGGTACAAAAATTCACCGTTCTCGCGGCTTAACGACGCTGGAAAAATCGCGAGAAGGAAGAAGGGAATTAATTAAGGTTTATGAGTTTTATTCCATAATGGAATTGGAATTTTCTAACGAATGGAGCACTGTAAGAAAGTTTCAATCAAGCCTGAAATCAGTCATTAGCTAAATTAAAAATATGTTTACTGCTCCTCTGAAAGCTGCTCACAAGAAAGCAGGTGCCTACAGTAAAGCTCCAAATAACTGAATTTCCCAATTAGTGGTCCCGTCATTCTCACTTACAGCCCGGGAAGTAGCGTTGCAAATTCGAAAATCATACTAAGCCAGTTAGTCAGTAAACTGATCGTCAGCTGCTCCAGTAGTGGTGGGTGTGGGTGTGAGAGGCTGCAGCTCACACTGTAGCTATTCTTTTCACATAAGAGCAAAATATGAGCAAAATTTTCTGAATCTGGTTATAATATGTCTTCCTCAAATAACAATCCCGCGAAAGAAGGATCATAAAGTGAATCACTATTACCACAAAACTTCGCAACGTTTTCTCCCTCTCAATGAACTACACACAAGCCACAAAATTACTGTTCTAATACAAAGATGAACTTCTGGAATACCTCCTTTAACCTGAAATTCCTTCCTTGGAACACCCATTCAAGCAAAAGTTTAACAATTTCTGCACTTACTGCAACTTTGCCGCCGAATCTAGGTCGTTATGAAGTTGTCCCCACTTCGCAGGTCAGAGGATTCACGCGTCACGTTCTTATTCATGCGTGCACAATAAAACATTGTGATAATATTCCAGCATCTGCGAGGAGAATTTTGATAGCGATAAATTTGCTACTTCCGGAGTTTCAGTCAAGGAATTTTATTCCAGTAGGTTCAATAAAGACAGAAATTTATCTATTGAGATGTTTACAGCCTCAACAATTTCTCGAATCTTCAGTTGATGATCGTCCGACAAGGAATTGTGAATATTCGCAACTATTTCGGCCTTCTGTACATTCATTCTCTTAGATTGACGTACGGCCACGTTCAAATTCAGTCGTCCACTTTTTAGCCGTCGCAAAAACAAGCATGTATCGTCGAAAAAATGCTTCGTTGTCAAATGAAAATGAGGCATAATTTTCGTAATTAAAATTTATCTTCAAGGGTGAACTAAACGGAATTACAACAGCTAACAGTAAAAGCGTAAAACTTTAAACTGATTATATCGGATCTCATATCATGTTCTTTCAACTTCAACATGACAATTTAATTAACAATAAAGCTTGTTGCTTCAGTATATCACGATTAAATAATAATGACGAAATGCTGCATTAATTTATAGGCCAAAATGTCTCTTAGATACATTCAAAGGGTAGGGCAGTGCAAAAAAATCAACTTTTGGATATCTTGACTGTTACCTATCTAATTATACATGCTCAAAGAGTCTAAGTGTCAAATTACGCTAAATAACAACCACTGCGTGTCACACACTGTAAAATTTGCTTATCATTTAAATTTAACGAGCATCATGACAGGCCAAGAATGTCGTCTAATCAATAACACCCTCCACCCGTATTTAAGGGTGGCTGGGTCACGAAATTTAATTCTCCTGTGGACACCTTTTTTTTCTAGAGGGAAAAGCTCAGTTAATTGTGTTGGGCATTGTTGATAAGAATTTAATTAGCTTTGAGTAAAAGTCAACCTGTTAACGAATCATGGAAATAAATTGCGATAAAACTTGCGCTCTTAAAAGATATATGTGGAAGCTTTTTAATGAGATTTGTCTGTCATAACTACTTTTGTCAAGCTATAATAATTTTTGGGTGTTTTAATTATGGGATCCAGACAAGAACCTGAGTCAGTAGTGTGATATAGCCGACTGCGCCACTAATTTTGGAAAAATTGTATATTATTTTAACTAGTCGGGAAACCTAGGAGAGCTGTGATACAGTCGATTTCTCGGACAATATGGCCTTTAGCGAGGTGACAACAACACACGTTTGTTGTTCCTGAGACGTGCTTTTTAACGCAGCATTATGATATTTTTTCTTGAATGCTCCAGTTTTTCAAGTTCAATAGCGTGATATTATTTTTTTGTGCTGGCATCTTGTTTCGACATTATCACTCTGACCGGTTTACAATTGTTTGCAACCAGGCGAGTCGTGACGGTCTGTCACAACTCTCTTATTTTCATTTATTTTTCTGGCAAGGTTATAACAGATATTTCCATGTGTTGTGGTGTGATGTTGCATACTAAATTGCTATTTCTTTGCCTCAGAATGACAAATAAAAAAATATGACTTATAGGGACATGGTTAGTGTCGAAACTTATGAACTGACCTTTGAAGAAGTCACCATTTCATACCTAGTCAAGTCACTGATAGTGTTTTGCTCAATCCTGAAATTGAGGAAAACCCAGAAGAAGGAACCCACTCTCCAAATCCAATTATCGATATTGTTGAAAACCATGACATTGTTGTCAGAGAATTCAATATAGATGCAAAAAAAAACCACTTCAAGTATGTCTACAGATCTGAACGGTAACAGGAAAAAAAACCCCAGGAAATAAGCCCCCGAAAAAAAAGCTTCCTGTGATAAAAACTGAAGAAAGTTCATATAACGAATATTATAAATTAGGTTTATAAGGGTGCTTTCCTTATGTTTGATAATAAAATCAAGGGTTTATATAAACAACAATTCTATATAAAGTGTAATATATAATGTATTACAGACATGAAAATACCGTGTCTTCTGTTTTATTCATCTATTAGCGTCTGTAATAATATAGTAGAGAAAACATTTATATACATTTATCGTTTCAAATTGTTTCATATTATTTGAAAATATAAAGGCTAGGTATCAGCATAAGTTGAGGCATTGAATATGATTTAACATAAAATACAGAAATTGTAAAATATCTCATGTTGTTCCAACACAAAGAAAATAAATTTCATATCATTAGAATCAGAAACAAGTAAGTAAAAAATATGTAGTTTTTTGCTGTTATTTTTATGTATTAGTTCTATTTGAAAAATTATAACTTTGTGTCGTATTTGAAAAATATGCCTCTCAATAAAAATATCCACGTATGCCATTGTCTGGGTAATAATAATATTCAACTTTTTTACTTGAAACCTTTTTCCCCATTTGCAACAGTTCAGAAATTATTTACACAATAAACAATCGACCAAAATCAGTTTCTCGCCATTATCTAGTGACCTTTAGAAACTTTTCAAAAAACCAAAAATATTATTGAGATCGTCTCTTAAACATGCACAAAAATTGATTGTTTTACTCCACTATATTATTATGGACGCTAACAGATAGATCAAACTGAAGACACTGTGTTACATTATATATTACACGTTATATAGAATTTTATAATTCTTGGTTTTATTATCAAACATAATGAAAACACCCTTATATACCTAATTTATAATATTCGTTATATAAACTTTCTTCGGTACTTATCACAGAGGGCTTTTTTTCCGGCTGTTTTTTTTCTGGGGGTTTTTTTCCAGGAGTTTTTTCCAGGGGTTTTTTTCCGGGAGTTTTTTTTTCGGGGTTTTTTTCCAAGGTTTTATTTCCCTGGGTTTTTTTTTTCCTAGATTCGATCTGAACATGTCATCTTCCAGTCCACTCTAAGCTATAATACCAAAGAACCCGTTGCCTCCACGTCTACAGCCCATAATCTTTTTGCCACTACTTCTAATGAGATCTCGCTAGAATCACTCACTAGAATCACTCAGTCGATTGAGACGAAAATAGGAGATGATCATTTGGATGCTACAGCAATTTCAAATACTGAATTCCAGTATCCTACGGCTAATCATTCTAGATTTATGCGGAAAATTAAAAAAAACTATCAGATAAAGTGCACTTCCAGTACAGACGATTGCGATCATAATGCGAAGTGCACAACAAGAGCCTAGATCCTATACTAATCTTTTATACAAAGTTTCAGCATTATACGTTTGACGAATTCTGAGATTTGCGAGTTACGCACATACACACATACATACGTACATACGTACCGATATCAAGCCAAAAATAGTCAAAATGGATTCAGGGATGCTCAAAACGGATATATCCATCAAAATCTTGATATGTGAATTTTGTCGATTTCACAATATTTCCTTGTACTTTTAGACCGTCAGATAGTCGTAGATTTAAGTGCCTCATTTTGTTTTTCATGCCTTCAAGAGGTTTGATAAGTATGTATATTTGGAGTACAATAATGCTGAAATTAAAGCTGGACCGTGGGGCGGCCTCGATCTCGGCACCAAACTACCTGGATCTTTAATCCCCTACTCGAACTCGGCACTATGCTATGGATTAGGATTTGTGACTTGACCGTTCTACCTGAGTGAGATTTTCTGGACACATGCGATTTTATATTAATAATAAACCAGACTCAAACTTAGCCGTACTTTTAAACGAATCTAATCACTCGTGTGACATCAACAATTCAAAAGTCCTACATATCGTAGACAAAATAATTTGTTTCCATTTGATGCAAAAAATTCCAATGACAAAAATACTTGAAAAAAATAAATGTTTTAGTTTGATCTATACATATTAATTTATATGTTTTTGTATTAATGTGGGTATGTACGGACAATGTATGAATAAGTCTTTTTTCAATAATATTTTTTCTTCTGAAGTTTCTTTAAATATTATTTGCAGTATTATTTTCAATACAAATTAATTTTGAAATAAAATAAAGAGACTTATAAAACCAAATCTTGCAGGTAGATCGTGGCCTTATTTAAAAATTGACAGTGCCGAGTTCATGTGCACCCCGCGCTAATCGGATTAGCATTGGTGCCGAGTTCATGTTCTTGGTGCCGAGTTTGTGTACGCCCGGACCGTGTGACCAACATTATAAAAATTAATTTTAAATTTGTGTGAAAAAGCATGTTCTGATCCAATTTTGTCGCTTTTGTCATACTTACGAAATGAAATTTAGGGGAAAATATTTTGACATGTAAAATGTCGAACAAACTTCAAAAATTGACAACAGACTATCATTGCGCACCTTATCATTTCAATTGAATTGATTGTTTTATACCGCAAATTCTGAATGTCTGTTATACTCATAAACTGCACTTCCGTTTTGGCCGATTGATACAAACATAGTAGATAACTATTTTGATGCTACAACAAGTTCAAACACTAATGGTGCTATTCTGTATTTTACTCCTATAGCACCGTAATTCTATTGACACTGTAAGCTATAGAGCTCTATAACTGTGGGTCTTATGGTGCTATTCTGTATTTTACTCCTATAGCGCCGTAATTCTATAGACACTGTAAGCTATAGAGCTCTATAACTGTGGGTCTTATAGTGCAGCGATTTCCGAATTCTGTATCTCGTTCTATAACCAGTGTTCCTACAGTACCGATTTTATAGTGTGACTAATTTCAAATATATTATGACAGTTCAGATTTACTGCAAAATTCAGTATTTGTTTGGTATTGCAACTCTTTTGAAAATATAAATATCAAGTTTATATTATCATTGTTATAAATCAAAGTAAGTGAAATATTGATATTATATTATTATATTTGTAAATGAATAAGTTAACCCAATAATTTATTATAATTCACACAATTTTCAAAATTTCATATTGAATAAATGGTTTTCGGATCCAAATTCTGTATATTTATTCATTTCTTATTTATTGTATTTGTATTCTTTAGAAATATGAGTAATATGAAACCGAAAAGGGCACGTTTGTACAATACATCGGACGATCAGTTTGAGGAATATTTTGTCGATGATGGAAAATGATTACGTTTTTCGAAGTGGAATTATAAATCCAAATTTAGAGACGATCATATCAATAAAAAATTGACGGAACTGACTGACAAATTGAATAGTCTTGGCAATGAGCCCTTTTTGACTATGGACGAAAAAGTAGTAAATCATTTCATTTTGAAGTACCTATAAATAAATTATTTATAACTTCTTGAATAAATTTTTAGAGATTCAACGACTGGAAAAACGATAGGAATTGATAAAAAAATCGTCAGGTACTTTGAAAGGATTTTCTCTATCCCTTAATAATCTCCTTTCTATACGCATGTAATTTCTGTTAATAAAAATTGAAAAGTAGGTTATATTATATATGTACACTATCACTATTATAAAAAACTCATAAAACAAACCTTCGATCATCTTATTCCATCAATAAATATATAAATATCAGCAATGGATCATTTGCATACATATTACTTTTATGTGAAATCAAATTTGATTAATTTGACAGCGCACTATAAGGAATTACGGCGAAAAAAAACTCGCTGTAAGATTTATAGAGATTCTATAACTCTATAGCGTTTATAGAAGCATACAGAATCGCAGTTTTCTTACATTGAATGATTTATCAAGGTTATAGAGCTAACAGTGCTTATAGAGACGTACAGAATAGCACCATTATAGTGCAGCGATTTCCGAATTCTGTATCTCGTTCTACAACCAGTGTTCCTACAGTACCAACTTTATAGTGTGACTAATTTCAAATATATTTTGACAGTTCGAATTTACTGTCAGATTCAGTATTTGTTTGGTATTGCAAGTCTTTTGAAAATATATATATCAAGTTTATATCATTGTTATAAATCAAAGAAAGTGAAATATTGATATTATATTATTATATTTTCTATCAAATCGTTATATTTGTATGAATTAATATTCAGAATTTGTAAATGAATAAGTTAACCTAATAATTTATTATAATTCAGTAATTCACACAATATTTCAGAATTTCATAATGAATAAATGGTTTTCGGATTCAAATTCTGTATATTTATTCATTTCTAATTTATTGTATTTGTAACCTTTAGGAATATGAGTAATATGAAACCGAAAAGGGCACGTTTGGCCAATACATCGGACGATCAGTATTATTACCTTCAAGTAGAATGGTGTAGCCGTAATTCTAGATAGTACCAACGGTTTACTTAAACGATAGAAATTGATAAAAAAATCTTCAGGTACTTCGAAAGGATTTTTTATATCCCTTAATAATCTCCTTTCTATACGCATGTAATTTCTGTTCATAAAAATTAAAAAGTAGGTTATTTTATATATGTACACTATCATTATTATATAAAACTTATGAAACAAACCTTCGATCATCTTCTTCCATCAATAAATATATAAATATTGCCAATGAATCTTTTGCATTCATATTATTTTCATGTGAAATCAAATTTGATTAAATTGACAGCGCACTATAAGGAGTTACGGCGAAAAAAAATTCGCTGTAAGATTTATAGAGATTCTATAACTCTATAGCGTTTATAGAAGCATACAGAATCGCAGTTTGCTTACATTGAATGATTTATCAAGGTTATAGAGCTAACAGTGCTGATAGAGACGTACAGAATAGCACCATAAATTTCAATATGCTATGGCTGATCATTCTAGGGGTGGGCAAATACTTTTAAGAATTTCAGGAAATCCTTCTGGCCGGAGGATTGAGAGATTATTCTGCAATTATTATTTTGGAAGACATAAGCTTTTAAAGTGAAACAGATTCATCCTATTATGTTGCATTATTTGCCATTTCATACAGACAGGATTGAATGATTGGAGGATAAAAATGATTTCAATATAAAGTGGATTGTATTAGTTTCCTACAAGCGTTTATTTATTCATTCTACGATTATAATTTTAGAGGCTACGGGCTTTAGAATTGTAATATATTCTGTAGCATTATTACAGGAAAATAATTAAAATTACTCATGTCTTCTACCTATTAGTGGGTTTGGAATACCCAGATTTTAGATGATTGAGTTGAGATCGAACCAGCCGTCAACCAATAAGCATTCCCAATAATACCAAATTAATATATCAAATCCAAGAGTAATTTCTTCATATACTTGTACGTTGTCGTTTAGACAAATTTAAAACGCCATTTTTTGGGCTGATTTTTCGTATTATTGCAACAAATTTGAACTAAATCAATGATAATTATATGTGGTTGTCTGAAAATCACAAGAAAAATGCATTCAATTGCTCAATAATTTAAAAATTGAGGGAAATTTATTTCAAGTGTTCTCTCCTTGATCCGATTACACTCGCATCATTAGTACAGCATTATTTTAACTATAAACATAAATATTTCAGTAATAATTTTTTTTAGGCTATTTTCAACTTTTGGGCCTTATTATTACCGTCATTACGTTAGGAAAATTTCAAAATTACCAGTTCAATAGAAAAATTACATGTTTGTACTCTCTACTATTATAAATAAACTCAAGAGTATTACCATAGTTCAATCTACATTTCATTGGATTTGAGTGCAGAAAGTTGTGCATAATATTTTGTAAATATATGTACAAAGTCTATGGCTTAGAGATAGAGCGTTGATCTATGGTTCAACAAGTATCAAATTTAAATCGCATTCGGGTGAATTTGAAATTTTAATTTTTTTTTCTTTCATACAGATATCTATTTCATCAATACTTTTTACCTAAAGCATCATCATTTACATCTAAGGTATCTTATGCTAGTTATCATGTGCTAATTATATCTTTTATTTGACTGACGACACATCACTTTCCAACCTCAGGCGCCTTGCAAGAGATTCAAAACATAATATATTATTATTTTATAATACTCAATGTGAGACGTGAAAGCTGAAATAGTTATCTATGTATTTAACGCGCGAAATTATACTTTGGTGCTTGAGAATGAAAGCCGAGACACAAATCATTCGAAAGCCCCAAGGAAATTTCGTGCACGAGTTGCATATAACATTTCTTCTACAGTCGTCAAAAATTTATCAAATAAATATTGAAATCATATTGAAATACCAAAACTAGTAGAATTTGTTTTCTTGACAACGTGCACGGGGCACTTTGTGCACGTTGTCAATATAAAATCAGTGCACAAAATACTTCGTGCCCGTTATCTTGATAAACAATTCCAATGTGACATTTCGCATACTAATATTTCATTTTTTGACGTCTGTAGAAAAATTTATTCGTGAAGCAGGGATTTTGATTCTGGCCATCCTGCTATAAACAGTCAGCGACAGTTGAAATCTTGAGTAACTTTTTTGAAAGGAGATTTTGTATATATGCTACATAAGTGCTGACGAGCCGGAGTAAACAATCAAAAGGAGGGTTGGCTTTTGCCCATGCCTGGGCCAAATACATAGGTGTTACAACTTACCTCAGTAACTGTCACAACTTATCTATGTATTAGGAGAGTTGTGACATAAGGGTAGTTTCTGTTTTTGTAGATTTTCTCAGACAGCTTAATACTTTCATTGATAATGGTGATTGTTTCTTGAACAGTATGGAATGAGTTACATTGACTCCTACAGTTCATAAATGTAGAATGTTTCTTAACTGAGATTGGTTGAAGTAAAAATTGCCATAACCTTCATCGGTCCTTCCTTTATTAATTGCGCTTGCTGTATTATCGATCACAAAAACAAGCTTTATAGCAAATTGCATATAAAAATCGGACTGTTCAAGAAATCATCATAAAAATAATTGGGTTCTGTATGAATAGTAAATCAATCAAAAAAAGAGAAAAAATCGTCAAAATCTTTAACGTGTCATCATACAAGCAGACCAAAGGGGTTGAGATTCAAGTCATTTGTCAAACAACTTTACTGATTCACCCAGTATAAAAATGTTGATTTCGATCTCCTCAACATTTCAAGCTCTGTCCCACAGTCAGCAAACCAGTTAATTCAGACAATACAAACTACAAGATCAAATATCCCCACGCACTAGCTTTCAAAGTATGAAATGCCTGTGTACTCACTGCTGTTAATTCATTTTTCTTTATTCTCGTTAAGTTTGGATTGTCCTGGGCCCGGAAACCGGAGCCGAAAGGGCGGTATACGTCAGATGCACGGAGTGATAGTCGCTAGTAATGTATTTTTAATTGTGATGTAGCAAACAGGCGAGGACCCGCATGCAGATCGATTTAACGCCAGATCCTTCGGAGGAATGCCCTCTATATTATTCTTACTAGAAGATGTACCCTCAGTTCTAGTAGGATTTTTCCGACAAGATTAAAATCGATCAAATTAGCACTACATCGATAATCTTTTTGGCGAGAAGTGGACCAATCGAATCCATGTCGCCCCAACTGCACAACAATTACATCTTGCGACAATGACCGATCATTCAAATGTCTAACAACTGATGAAATATTTTCTATAATGGTTTAAATGCCAATTTTTTCTGGAATCCAACCTCAAATCTATTAATTATCTAGTCCTAAAAATCAAGGTGTACAATGTTCTAGTCCCACATTCATTAGTGATAAATCACAATTATTTTATGAAGGCTAATGAGTCCCTCTGAATGCTATGAATGTAAATTACCTCTGGGAAAATTAATATTTAATACAAACCATGAATATAATTACCGCCTCTTAACAAGAAATTAGAAGCAAATTGCCTTCGCGTCACAAAATATTCATTCCTGAACAACTCGGACAAATTACTAGATGTCACCCGAATGAAATAAAACTACGAAATTGAAGCAGGAAGAATGAAATGAGATCAATTTTATTGAAAAAAAAAAGGTCCGTCATGAAATGATGTACCTAAATTTGTTTGATAATTAGAACTCGACTGGAATACTTCTCCTATTATATATAGGTCAGGGAAATAAGAAGGAAAGACATCTTCTTCAAGAGATAATTTTTCTTCCAAATAACCTCTGGAATATGCTGTATAACATTGTTGCATTTGTTTTGGATCTCCCTGTGTACTTATCATACCTCGTTATTCCACTTCAGTTGCAAAAACTAAAGTAGCTTGCGAATCAGTGTAAAAAACAAAAACCACTGTGTTTCCTTCCAACCACATCACGAAGGCCTTGTTAAACCCCATCCCAATAATTTTTCAGCGGTTTAGCTTCGCAGCTTACATTTCCCTTCGCAAATACGACCTATTCCACCATGTAGAAAACCTTTTGAAAATCAATACGTCAATGAGTGTCTTCCATTATAAACAGGTGCATGGTTCGAGTCCCGCGCGGGATTTTCTAAATATTTGATGGCGTGCGGATGTCTAAGCCCACTAATTACGCCAAACGAGTAGTTCTCGCCGATGCCGCAGTGCGTCGCGCCGGAAGCGCATTGCGGACTGCATTCTGGACTCTTGGGAATCCGCGAGAAATGTGACGGTCATTTTCTATTATCGCTGGTTTTGCACGAATAATTGCGCGATGTAAAATGATAGATTTATATAAAGAAAAACTGAATTTTATGGAGCAGTATTCAGCGAGCATCCTTTGATCTATTAGGTTTTTGTGGTTTACTACATAGCTCGCAAATTTTGTAGCATAATCAATATCGCTTAAATTTATGTCACTCTTGTCTCTCCAAATGTCATTTCTTCATGTTAACACAGCACTGAATCCCCGCTATGAGAATTCTACAACACCGCACTTGTATTCAAATCATTCATGCACTTATGTTATCCTTCGAATGGGTGCAATTCATAACAACCACATATGGCACGCAGTATGTACGTTTGTAGTAATGATGTGCCATGTTGAGGGGCCTAGAGTCCATGTTCCATGTTGTGTCCAGAATGAAAAGCCAATTGTTTGGGGATAACATTACGAAATGAACAGGCTTTATTATTGTATTATTGTGTTCCTTTGAGTATTTGACATATTCAAGATCGATGTGTTATAAATCATCCTTTCATGATATCTGAACTAGAATTGACCAATCAATAAAACTGAATATCGATTGGTGATGGAGTATCCATTTTCAAAAAGACTGTTAAGGAAAGAAATTCATGATAACTGCCAAAGTCTTTCCTGGCCCATCGTACTTCTCAAATAATTTTCTATTAGTTTTAATTTCGAACAGTTCCTTTCGACGTACTTACTGGTATTGAAAATAAAATCGAATAGACGATATAAATATTTAGGTAAATTTCTTTCAAGATATTCTCCATTATGTATTGAAACAGTTGTTTCACATCTCTAAAGAAGTCTGATACCTTTAGGACCATAGCTTGTAGCTCTTCATACAATTCGTACGGTTGAAAGTCACCACTTTCACCCACTCGCAGGACTGTGTTTAATATTTGCTCTTTCTAAATTCACAAATATTGCCTGATTTCTGAAATATGAGACCTGAATATCCTGAAATTTGTGTATTCCAAGATAAAATATATAAAAGAGAATCGATTCCGATAGTTTTTGTTCTTACAAACATCATAGGGATGCTATGATCGCACGCTGTATGACTAGAGTAACGGACGGAGGAGAGAATAGCCGAACCAGAAGCACACACTGTTTGACTCTGTATCTCCTAAACGAATTGAGATAATTGAAGTCTGTAAATAATATCATATTCTGCAAGATTCATTTTAATGTAATAAGAATTAGTACTGGAATATCTTGGAAAATACAAATACTATCACCTGATGAATAACATTTAAAGTTTGTAGCTGTACCTTTCGACTCAATCGAAATAATCAAAATGTGTGAAATTTATTGTGATCTACATACTTAGATGTAACGCGATGGAGAGTTTCATCAGAATATCTTCAGAAATACAAATATGATCGATTGAAATTCAATACTCAATAATTTTCTAAAATCGACTATTGTTGTAGCACAATATTTGTAGATGAATCTTCTAAAAGAAACAAGATAATTAAAATTTATAAAGAACATGTTCAACACATTCAATAAAATCAATAAAAATGTCTTAGAAACTGAACTGACGAGATATTTCTGTTTTGAAAATCAAAATAAGAGATTATCAACAATAAAAAATTCGATATACAATGTAAATATTTTGATTTTTATTCAAGTTATTTTCTATTATGTATTGAAGCAGTTCTTTCACATATTTAATGAAGTCTGGTACATTTGGGAGCAAAGTTTGTAATTCTTTATACAATTCGTAAGGTTGGGAGTCACTACTCTCACCCACTCGCAGAACTTTGTGTAAATCCTGAATATTTTTATAATTTGCTCTTTTGGTATATTTTTGAATTCTCTCAAATCATATAGGGAACCAAAATTTTCAAAATGTTCATTCAATAACATAAATCCCAAATCCATATTGTTTATTATAGAATCAATTATTGTGTTGAAGAAACCCGACTCATATCGGCTTGAGGCTTGAGGCGCAAGGCCTCTCGGACTGCAAGACCGTGGGCGGCGGCCCACGTCGCCCATGCCTAACGCCACCTCTATCTATAGCCCATTTCAATAACGCCTTTCACTCGATACGGGTGTGGTAGACATTCATAGTGCACCTGAAGGACTCAACCTCAATTTTCTATCGAATGGTAATTAGGGATGAAACTTTAGTTCATCGTAGTTCAGAAAGGGCTTCTGTTAAAATGTCCAACTGTTGCTGTTTCTGCAAGACAATGTATTTGCTTACAAATCGTTATTAGCTCAAAAATTAATTGATCATCACCAATTTGCTTCTAATTTTTTAGCGTAGCAAGGCTACTAACTATTGAAAAAACTGAAAGAACATTTGGAAAAGCACGAACTTACTTCGAATAAAGAGTTGATTATTATCAGGTAAGAAGTGGGTTTCTCAAAGCCTCTGTTCTGCGTCCTTTTAACCTATTGAACTCTTTGCATTACTTCTCTGGCAGAAGTCTTGTCCGTTTGACAAAGTTCAGGATTTTATCCAGATCTAACTGTTTTAGAGTCTTAGGGTACAGTTTCTCTGTTCCTAGAAGACTTTATTTGTTAACTTGTTCAGGAATTCATCTTCTTCATAACTCCTGCACAATAGTTCTTGTTCCAGTATCAATGCATAAAGATGATATTTATTGCACAGTGTTTCATTACAAGTCCTGCCTGTGTTGTGGTGGGTCAGTGTCCAATTAAATTCCACTCTTTTGTAGCTGGCGATCAGACACCTGGTTCTCTTTAATCTTCAAATGTACAGATACACATTGTTTGCTCGTAGCTCCAGTTTTTGAATATGGTCTAGAACTAGTCCAGACTTCATTCCACAAGATTTTGATGCTTCTGAATCTATCTGGCTACCTGTTTTCATGGAGATTATTTTAAAGTTATAGACTGTTCGTACTTCATTCTTTCTGCTCCATGTACTTTGTCTTGGTTTCATTGATAGTTGGAGCCGTCTGTACAAATGGCAATGTTATTTTTGTCTATTAGATCATTTATCTGCTCCCAAATATCTCTTTCAGGATTTTTTATCCTGCAGACTAGGATACACTTCTCTAGCTTTTACAGTCAATTTTAATGAAGACAGCTTCAGTAGAGTTTTGCCACAATTGGAGTTGTTGATTTTAATTTATCTACTTACCATATTGAACAGGAAGCGTAATCTAGGACATAATTGACACATCATTCATTGCTCTGTATTTTTAAAAGTGTCATTAATTCTCTTGACAAATAAAAGGAGCTCATATATTGCTACGATCTTGGAATAGAATTTTCCCTATTCAAGTTGAACACCGGCGAGCTACAGTGAAGACGGGGTGGGTCACTCAAAATGATAAATATAAAAAAAAGGGCGCCAGATGACCGAAACCGGAATGAGGTTCAACCGATGGGGTTGATCTTCGAACCTAATAGGGAACAAGATCGCAAAACAATCAAACGCCGTTAATCCCAGATAAAGTAAATGTATTTAAATAAATTAAGTAATTCATACAGCTTAAAAAAGAATATAGTTGAAGATGAGTTTTATACTAGTGGAGGTCAAATACCAATAATTCGTACCACATATTAACAAAATTATATGATTGAATAAAATATAAAATAGAGGTTCAAATATTGTAAAATGGTCAAGATTCTACAATGACATTCAACCCTACTTATGCACTGAAATAGATAAACCAGATCGAACCGGAAATGATCGCGAGAAATTATCCTAAGCGGTCCGCGCAGCGAGTTTGTCCGCGAGAATGCTGCCAGGACTAAGATTAAGCATAGTGTGATGGTTCAAAAGCGCACAACGTAAAGGCGGGATACGCGAAGGTCAACCAACGAGCGTCACGCCGCGCAGAACATATAAGCATTGACTGAATTAGTTCTAACAGCGTTTTGCGTTGGACCTACTGGCCACGAGTAATGTCTTTGACGATGAATAAAATAATTGATTTCCAAACGCTCGGTAAGATCAGATATTCACATAAAATCAGCTCAGAAAACAAGTGGTTCTAAATTCAGCGATATATAAAAATCAATCTTAAAGTTATTAAGATAAATATACAGATATGAACAAAAGATAATAGAGTAATCGCTTAGCTGTAGTATCGTCCAAATAGTCGATGCCGATCAGATGTCCGGAATGGTTCGTTATGTACAGTGGCGTAGAAGGAGGAACTCCGTCATCCAATTTCAAAGAACTTGCGGTGTCGAATTCGTACCAATAATAATTCCAATTAACGTTTCCCAATCGTTTCACTGCACAGCGATATTTATTCCAATAAGATCTGATAATCCACTGAAGAGAAGATATAACCATATATCCCAAATAGAACGGTACAGAAAATAATAAAGTAGAAAGTAAAAGCCTAAAAAGTATTCACATGTGAGTCTCAAGTACGCCATTGATCAAGCGCATGCGTAAAACGATAAGACTAATTTAAAATTTTCACTTAATGAAAAACGTTTTTTTTAAATATGACACAGTCATGCATTTAAACGTTTTTTTTAAATATGACACAGTCATGCATTTACTCTAGTTGGACTCAAAATTAGGTAAATACTTTGAAATAAGATTACCTGTGATGGAATGCGGCTTGTAGTTATTTAAGATAAAGAAGATCAATATAAATCCGACTGATGTCGATGAATATAGGAAAATATATTCTATTGCTGTGCTTCCAGTAAAATCCAAATTAATGGGTATTCGATATTTCCACAAAAGATACGCAAAATAGAGTAAATCTCTGAACTTCAGATAGCACAACTGATCTTCACAAATCTTAACGCCCGAGTCCGCATTTCAGGTAACCTCCCGAAAAAAAAATCTTAATTTGATTAATAAAGAATCCAATCTAACCAAACCTATGCGCAAACGGTAGCTACTCATGATTGAACACAGGTTGCACCCAAGAAATCTGGGTTGCCTGACGAAGGTAAAAAAAATATTCAATTGTGAAAAAGGCTAGATTTCATTAACATGAAATAAACCGTAACAATATTCTCTAGTTTATTCAATGCAAGAGTAGTATATAACATTGGTGTCAGAAGTGGAGTTACATGCGATCGTACTGATGCTGGAGCCTACGGCATATCTTAAACTGGTAGTTCTGGAGATTCCGATCGATTTACACTCTGATTCGTACGGTTTACCTTAATCTCACGAAAGCGGACATGTCTTGGAGATAGCTGTGTTTCATTATTTGACTCAGATGTATTGCTGGAGAACTCTACTCTATACTTCTGATTGAATGAAAGAATTTGTTCAACATAACGTTTGCATCCATTACCAAAATGGTCAATTTGATTATATAGATTCCTAAGACGCTGAAGAATCATTCCTGAAATCCACTTATCCTTGTGATCATACCTTGAAAGGAAGTAAACCTGTTAAATAGTTTAAAGGTGCTAAACGAGCTTTCAAACCAGGCAATACTGAAATATTCTATAACTGGTTCATTTATTGCCGAGAGAATCTAATAGTTTGAATTTGCAGATTAAAACAAGTGTACCAGAATTTCTTCACGAACATATACTAAGTACCTATATAAGTTGAAAGAAGATCATGTTGCCCCTGAGACTTGTTGGTTCGTTTTTAACCATACCAGAAACTCCATTATGCTTCCGAAGAAATATACCTTCGAGGAAGGTATAAAAGTAGTAAGAATTATAGGTAATGGTCAATTTGGAGGTTTGTCTGTTTATGTTGAAATTCTGAAAATTACACTCGTAGAAAGAGCTTGATCTATTATTAATGACAATTTCAAAGACGTCTGAACGTAAGCTGAGAAAATTATAGGGTAGAACATACAAACGCTTAAAATTGATTTGTTATTGGAGTTGTCGGATATATTTCATATTTCTTGGAAATTCATGAGCAATACAGTGAACTCATTCAAAGTCTCTCAAGTATTGAGAATCTTCTCTTTGCAATTATTTGTCGCAAGAGGTACTGTGAATTGGGATTGATAATCGGATGAGATAAGTAAGAGAGCTCAGGGAAGCAACTGTTCAACAAAAAGTCGAATAAAATCTTAGTGTCCAATGTTGGTTCATATTTTGACCATTCAGAATGGTGAGAAATAGATGATTCTTTCAAAGAGATTTCTGTACAGCTGGGGTCAAGGAAAGGTTTCTTCTAAATCTATTTGATCAAGTGTCAACCTTGAACAGAACGCTTAGATGTGTGACCTGTGAACAAATCATCACCTCGTTTTGTAGTAGCTCAAGCTTCAATATTCCAATTATATACTATAGAAAAGCTCACTGACTTATTTGTTTTATTATGTATGCATCTACAAATAATGAAAATCCAGTTCACATTCCGCAGAGCAAGTTCATAAATTCAAAAATATTTGTCACGTACACGCGTCATAAATACTCCCCGTTTATTTTATTTGCTCTAGCGTGTTCTGTAGGCGAGCTTTAAAGTTTGAAGCATAGAAATCGCTTCGGATTTAGCTGGCAAAACAACAAACATCAGACAATTCACACTCAAACCGAGAGCTGAACGAGTTGTGGACAACTGCAAAAAGCTAGTGCACAAAGAAACTGAAACCCATTGCAGTCGACAACAAACAAACAACCTAACGCCGATCTACCACCACACTCCAATAAATCAATAGGGGGGTGAGAAGAATAGGAAAGTGTCCCGGAGGAATAGGGATAAATGATGCCGAAGTGTCCCAACCTGCAAAGGGATGTTAGTTAATCTCGGAGGCATGCATTCGTCACCTGGATGGGTTTCCACGTGGATGGACCACACGAAAACGCAAGGATATAGGATACAGTATAAATAGTAGCGGTTGGGAAGAAAACCAAAACGTGAATTTTATTTGGCTGGATGATAAACAGCAAAAAAAAAAGATTTGAAGTTCAATAAATGAAAATTCTCGTTTGCACTTAACAACCATTACATCTCCTCCTCAGATTCAACTCAGGGAACACAATAACAATTTCATTTATCCATCTTCTCAATAGCTGCAGCTTTCATTGCACTGTCTTGCACTTAAGCACCGCCATTGTCCTTTGACAACATATCCTTCTTGTATGAAACATCTTTCGTCAGGAAACACTGATAGAACCATGGGGGAGAGCAAAACGACAGGTACGCAGCAAACCGGACATGTTGCAAACGTTCAGTGAAATAGGACAGCCGTGAGCGAACGAAGACATTCGTTATGGTCATCAGGTCGAGTGTCACGTGTCATACAGCACGTGGACAATTTGTTACTGGGGAAGTCTTTGTGTTGATGGTAAGGGTGATGGGGAAGTTCCGCAAAAAGACTAGAACGTGGATTCTAGCTATGTGGGATGATTAGTATTTAGTTTAACTCACAAACAACCATTCTACAATCGATAGCTGCCTTCGAAACTAATTTCCATTAGTATTAGATCCGGAATCTCACTTTCAGTATTGATTGTAGATAAAATGTGTTTTTAATTTGACTGAAAATAATTACTCTACAAGAGAAATTCCAGGCTTAATAGTTTATGAATAGAATCAATTCCCATGGTAGAAAGAAGAGGCATTAATCTCTGTCTAGATAGTTCGATAAAGGATTCTATAGTTCAGCTAATTTCTTGTGCGCCTTGCATGCAGACATTTCAGAGTGTAAATGAAACAAAGTAAAAACACTGCTATCCTGGATAGTCCTATGAAGTATCGAGAAGAAAAATATACTTTTTCAACATTAGTTGAGAATTGTATTTATTTGCATGAATATTCATACCACCAAAGTGTTATTTACTCTTCGACAGTTCGAATTTATTCTGTGACTTCTCAAGTTAACGACGCAGTCCTTGTATATAGGTAGAGAATGCTCTCTTTTGGGTTACCTATGATAGCATAAATTAGTTCTAAAATCTTGCCTTGCCTTGCCGTCAGGAATAAGGGGCTGGTCAGGTATTAAGTCGTAATTAGACCGAATTCTCCTGGAACTAATATGGGTTTGAGCCACAATACTCAATCCCTGCCATCGGAACATGTCAGGTTTACTCTAGATAACTAGAACGGATATAAAAATCTGACGTGAACATCATGTGACTCACTTGTACATCATTTGATATATACACAAATTTATTCAATAAAGCTTTCTGTCACTTCAGATTATAATTAATTTTATTTTAAAAACGACTTTTGATTTTGAATTCTGTATATTTATTTGGAACTTTGACCAAGGATCTTCTTCAGAAAACAATGATACAAAATAAAACAAGGCAAGTAACAAGATATTAAAAATATACAGAATACTAGATGTGATAACGTGGATATCACACCTAAACAAAAAGAATAAAATCTTCTGGCATTCACCCAAGGCTTGAGGAAAATCACGTGAGAACCTCAAACAGAGGCATATGTCCTACTTGGTACAGCTCCGCACACATCCCAAATCACAAAATATACGATATTTCAACAAGGCAGCATAGCGCTACTCTTTGCTATTGGTTTGGCTCACAACTACAGTGTCAAATAGTCTTCAGTGTATTTTATAATCCATAATATATACAGAGCTACACCAACCAAAACAAAGTCTTTATATATGTGTGTTATTGATTATAGAAAGCCAAACATTTGATAATTCAAACCATCAGTATGGTTAAAGTTATTTGGATGTTTAAGTATCTCAATTGCTTCTCTGACCAATTTACCATGAATCGATGAGCATCTTGCGACTATTCTTGTTTCTTAGAACTTGATGTCATGCAAAAACTCGATGGCATGATCAGCTACAAAAGATTTAGTTGGATGGATTAATTTTATGCATCTTCTAGGTTCAACAATGCGAGTGTTCACCGTTCGGCCCGTCTGTCCAACGTAGACTTTCTCACAGGTACAAGGGATCTTATAAATGCCCGAAGATTGTAGGGGAATCACGTCCTTTACAGGTCTCATAAACTGCTTAGTTTTCATTACCAGAGCAAAGAAAACTCTGAAATTATATCTTGACAAGATCCTTCCGATTTTCTTTGAAACATTGCGCACATAAGGTGAAGAAACAAAATTTTTACTCTCGCTAGTAACCTCTACAGTAGTATTGGTAGACTTGGTTCGAAGAGCCTTTTTGATGGAGTGATAACTGAAGCCATTTTTCTGGAAAGAAATCTCTAGACTATTAATTTCATTATCAAGTTCATCAGGATGACAAATATCATTAGCCCTTTGGAATAAGCAGTTAATTGTTCCGTACTTTTGGGAAGGATGGTGATGTGAATCAGCATGAATATATTGATTCGTATATGTAGGCTTTCTATAAAAAGTATGCAAAAGTCTACCATCATTGGTTCGTTTTAAATTCACATCAAGAAATTGTAAAGGGTCATTATTTTCGATTTCTGATGTAAATATGATATTTTCATGGATATTATTCAAATTGATCAAAAAACCATTTAAACTATCACGACCATGGGGCCAAATGGCAAAAACATCATCTACGTAACGAAGCCATAAGAATGGTTTATGATCACTAGTTTCTGATGCCTTCTCTTAAAAAAATTCCATGTAATAATTCGCAATTGATGGAGAAATAGGGTTCCCCATTGCAACAACATCAATTTGTTTATAATAATCATTATCAAGAATAAAGAAACTGGACCTCAAAAAATGGTGGAATAATTCAATAATATCTGGAGAGAAATTCCTCTCCAAAAATTCTAGAATATCATTTGTTGGAGCCTTCGTAAATAAAGAAGAAACATCAAAATTAACAAGTATGTCATAATCACACAACCGTATGTTATCAACCAATTCAATAGAATGTTTAGAATTTTTAACATACGAGGGAGAATTATTAATTATTGGTCTCAGTAAACTATCAAGGTATTCTGTTTCAGAGAAAATCGGAAGAATCTTGTAAAGATATAATTTCAAAGTTTCTATCGGTAATGAAAACCAAGCAGTTCTTGAGACCTGTAAAGGACGTGATTCCCTACAATCTTCGGGCATTTATAAGATCCCTTGTACCTGTGGGAAAGTCTACGTTGGACAGACGGGCCGAACTGTGAACACTCGCATTGCTGAACATAGGAGATGCATAAGATTAAACCATCCAAATAAATCTTCTGTAGCTGATCATGCCATCGAGTTTTTGCATGACATCAAGTTTTAAGAAACAAGAATAGTCGCAAGATGCTCATTGATTCATGGTAGATTAGTCAGAGAAGCAATTGAGATACTTAAACATCCAAATAACTTTAACCATACTGATGGTTTTGAATTATCAAATGTTTGGCTTTCTGTAATCACACATATATAATGACTTTGTTTTGGTTGGTGTAGTTCTGTGTATATTTTGGATTATAAAGTACACTGAAGACTATTTGACCCTACAGTTGTGAACCAAACCGATAGGAAGAGTAGCGCTACGCTGTCTTTTGAAATGTCGTGTATTTTGTGATTTGGGATGTGTGCGGAGCTGTACCAAGTAGGACATATTCCTCTGTTTGGGGTCTTTACGTGGTTTTCCTCAAGCCTTGGGTGAATGCCAAAGGATTTTATTCTTTTTGTTTAGGTGTGATATCCACGTTATCACATCTAGTATTCTGTATATTTTCAGTATCTAGTTACTTGCCTTGTTTTATTTTGTATCATTGTTTCCTGAAGAAGATCCTTGAGCAAGGGATCAAAACATCAGAATTTTAAATAAATATTCAGAATTCAAAATCAAAAGTCGTTTTTATTCAATAAAATTCTGAAAAATGTATAAATTATTAGTATAATTTTAATAATAACTTCAAATTATTGAACGCAATGACCTTGTGAAAGCAACAGTCGCTTTCAAAAACGACTGATCTGAAGCAGTCGTTTTGAAAGAGATAACTAACTCATCCGTTTAAACAGCCTCAAAGTATATGCTTTGAAGGCAACTGCAGTTTTTAATTACAAAATCAGTACCCTGATTCGACCCTATCCGACCGCTAACTAACCAAATTGACCCGACAGTCGAATAGTTCGGCAGACTTGGAAATATGTCCCAAGATATCTGACGCGAACATAACGTGACTTCTTACTTGTACATCATTTGATATATACACAAATTTATTCAATAAAGTTTTCTGTCACATCAGATTATAATTAATATGATTTTGATGATATTTTGACACGTACAATGTCAAACAAAATCAAAAAATTGACAACAGATTATCATTGCCTACCTTATCATTTCAATTGAATTGATTGTTCTATACGGCAAATTCTGAATGTCTGTTATACATATGAACTGCACTTTAGGTTCAGCCAATTGATACAGAAATAGTAGATAACTATTTTGATGCTACAACAAGTTCAGACACTAAATTTAAATATTCTATGGCTGATCATTCTAGATTTATGCAAAAAAATCAAAAAAGTTTCAAGTAAAATGCACTTCTGGCTCAACCGATTCATATAAAAATAGCAGATAAACATTCTGATAAAACATAAAGTTCAAATACTGAATTTCAACATCCTACGGTTCGCGAGATGCACAACGAGACCCTATTGCAGTCTGCAGTTTCAACATTATACGTTCAACCAGTTTTGAGATTTGCGAGTTACGCTCGAATGAACATACGTACCAACATCAAGCCGAAAATAGTCAAAATGGATTCAAGGATGCTCAAAATCGATATTTCCATCAAAATCTAGATAGGTGAGTTTTGTCGGTTTCACAATACTTTCTTGTACTTAAAGTAAATAAGTAAAAATGATATACTTGCTCTAGAGATTGGATAGGATATCTGATTAGCAGATAAGCCGTTGAGTTCACCGAATACTATAGTGAACATCGATGCTCACAACACACGTGAGCTGATCGATTTATCCACTCTTGGAACAGCCACGTTGCCCGCAATAACACACAGAACATGCGGTTAGCATACATACATCCGCGCGCTACATCGACAGAATAATGTAGCATCGGTGGTACTAGCTCTCAGATAGCTAGTTCTCAAGCACTGTTTATCTCACGTTAGACGTGTCTACTACGAATAGCTGCCACGTAATGTCATACCGATGCCTGCGATATACTCAGGCTGGTTGATTCATACATTCTTGGAACAACACCGCTGCCGCAATAACACAAAGTACATGCGGTTGGCAACAGTCACCTCCGTCATACGGATAAGGTGTGTGCACCGATGGCATTGGTACCCCAGGTAGCTAAGGATACTAACACTTTAAAGTAAAAGGATCATTCTTCACGCACACTTAGCGAGACGTCACCACATGTGACACTAAACATACCAAACTTATTAAACTCACCAATTGATAGAAGCTCTCAGCTACTGCACAACACTGATTTGAATAATATGATGGCTAATTAATCTCATATTTGTTCGACTTTAAGGTGACACAAATGTGTGCACATTACGCTTCCTGTATGGTTTCCTTGAAAGCGATCAAGGTTACTTACTCGAAACTGGATTTTATGTATACTACGGTTTTTGGGTCATATTGGTGTAGCAGGGTGTGTTGAGAATCTGTTCGCATTCCGAAGACAAAGTAAAGTATTTTCGTGAAGTATTTAAAAATTGTCGTAACACTGTTTCTGGGTAGACACCTGGTATACAATACCAGTATGAAATTAAAAATATCGAGTTACGTATGAACATAATAATCGAATAATCTAATTGCGGTATAGAATTTTTGAAGTTCGTGATATTCGATATCTAGAGGCTTAATTTATAGTTTGAACTTCGCTAATCTAAAATTAAATGATGCTTTGAAGTTTCAGATAGACATGCAACATATTTAATCTCACTAATGACATATAGATTATAGATTAGGCATTAGAATTACTTTGCAAACAACAACACTTTGTTGTCAATATTAAAATTTGAAATCTGAAAAGTATGTATGATGTTATTTGAAGGATAGAAGTCTGTTATTATAACTTGAGAACCGCTGCGCTGGTTCGGAAGAATATTTTCTCGAGAGGATGACCTGAATATACAAGGTCCGGCAATCGAATTGGACGGACTCTGATAGCTTGCTGAAAGGATGCGTAGGAAATATAGGAGCAAATTGAGACAGCAAAACTATTAGTGCCCAATTATTACATCTGTAAGATGTTCATCTCCAGCTTCTTTGCATTGCTGCAATATATTTTGAAATTTACATAACGCGCAGAAGTAAAGCTCTATGAGATATATCTTGCAAATTGATATTCCAAATAGAGTACAAAAGTGCAAAAGAACAAAAGAGTCTAACTTTTTGTACATTTTTCACAAGGAATACTCTTATCCTGTTTTGTTTAACAAAAATTAATTGTTGCTCTGTTCTTATCTTGCAGTTGCTGGATGAACAAAAGAAGGACGCGAAAAATGCAGTAGGATTATCAAAATAAGAGGAAATAGAAACCCTTCTGTTATTTTAAATCTTTCAATAACTCTATTTATACTTTGATATCTTCATACCCAGTTCATTCCTTTTCCAGGAGCTATTTCCACATTATTTTTGATGTTCGATGTCAATGTGATTTGATAAATTGATACTTTGCTTTGGACTTCCATCTTTCTTTATCAAAATAGCAGAAGAATAACATTTTCCCAAATCCCAATACAAGATCAATTGTTCGAACCTTGTACTCTTGTAGTCCAATGAAGACGATGGTAGTCACATGTTGGAGACAAATATCTGTCGTAGAACATCTAGTGTATCTGCAAGAGGAATGATATTTATAATTATCTCAATATAATTCTTGAGCTAAGAAGCATAGCTGTGTTGGAAAAACAGATTTTGAAACAGTCAGATTTCTGGTGAGTAGAAGGAACGTTTCGCAGCGCGCACATTTATAGCGGAGAGTGAGCGAAACAAGATAAACTCAACAAATTATCTGTTTTTAATGAGGGATATTGTACCAAGTCGACAATATGAATAATCAATCTCGAATTATTCTGTTAATACTTCTTCATTATTCCTCTGACGTATATTTTAGAAGCTGTGCACAATGTTTTCTGCATGTAGTGTATTTGTTCAGGTTTGAGAACAGCCAGAAAAAGCTGCGTCTGATGTTGCGCACATATATCTCATTGGAAAAGCATGCATAGACCCGAATCCAGTCAGATTTTGAGACAACCAGACTTCTAGTGACTGAGGAAACGTTCCGCAACGCGCATAGTCATGGTGAAGAGTGAGCGAAATAAAATCAACCCAATAGACTTTTAATGTTGAATATTGTACCAAGTCGACAATGGGAACAGTCAGTTTCAAATTATTTTGTAAATAATCCTTCTTTCTCATTTCTTTGAGATATATTCAAGAAACTGGGCACAATGTTTCCGTGATGATCTTCAGCGTTTTCCCCAACCGACAGCTACCTTCATTCCAGAACAGGCCGTGGTAATGTTCCAATAGCCACGCGATTCATTCAGTTCCTCCCACGAGAACGGTTTTTCAAGTATATAATGCTGTATCTTTTCGCCGTCTTGCGGCAACACGACAATCTCTTCTGGAAGAAAATCACTGAAATTATCCGTGATATCTTGTATATCCACAATCACAATCAATTCCATTGCATATTGGAACTGCTTGTGTTACTGGACAAGTTTTTCAACTGAATTACTCTTTATATTATATTCAACAATATGATCGTGAATAACCAAATAGTAGACGGCGGGTGTTGTATCGGAAATTTTCATTCCATTCGAATTCCAATCGTACCTCTACCGGAGCACTTTTGATGCTTTCATTTTGTTACGAACAACGTTTTACCGTCCGAGTGTAGTTATTGTGCCAAGTCCGCTTAGCAGAATTGTACGACACGAACTGTAAGTCCGATTTTTTTTTAAGTTCGTTAGAGGAACTTAGATTTGGTTTACTTTTGCTGTTTCGAATTTGGAGTTATTTTGCTTTTTACTCTTTTTAACTTAAGTCACTTTTGTTTCACTGTAGCGTCTGGAAAATAAGTCTAACTTCATGAACGTTAAATTGGGTTGTGTCATGAAAATAAAGTTGTGATTTTATATTATATTTTTTATATACAATATCAAACTATAAGTGTTAAAACTATTCTTATGATTTATAAATGAGTATATCAATTATAATTAATATTTAAAATTCAATAAATTTTGAATAAATGAAAGGAGCATTAAAACGCTTCCTAATTGGTCCGACATTTACGTGACGTCACTTCGGTGATAAACAATCCAGCAGTTATATACTCAAGTAAGGTTTTCTTGTGTATCGTCAATTTTTTATTGGAAAAACTATTTTTATATAAGCAATGTGTCTCAAAGATAATTTCACAAAAGGTAATTCAGGTAATATACCAGAAGTTAATCCATTAATGATTTATGAATACATAGTGGTGAATGAAGAATTCAATACTCTAGAAGTACGAAGTATTAGGTTATCAATGTGAGCAGTTTTTTGAAATTATTTCCTCAATATGCAAATGCTGTTACATCTTCTTGTACAAATCCAGTCGAGAATCATTTTGTGATAATGCTATAGGATAGGCTATGTGTGTATTCGACTCGAAAATAAAACTTGTATTGTGAGAGGAAGAATCACTCCAGGATACCTGTTCTATAATTTTTCATGACTTTCCACCCACTTGAGGTGATATATTAATCACGTCAATATCACCTTCTACCGTTGAAGCATCTGAAGGTACTCGTACTTGCTTTAGTTTCTGGTTTTATTCATTTATGTTGATACACCATATACCTATAGTTTGGAAATTTGTCAGATATTATAAATATAAACAATATAAAAATTATTCATATCTTACAGTATTTATCAATGAGAATTAAAATATGGCTGCGTAATATTTACTGTTATTTAAATTTGACCTATTGCATTCTTAACATAAGTAAGATTTTAAATTGATATTTTTTTACAATTATTATGAATTTTCATCTTATGGTGGGCTTATGCACAAAAATTTTGTGTACTTCAGCTCATAACTAAATATTAAATCCATCTCAAAATAAAATATGAAACACCATAACCTCAAACGTCAAAATATCACCAGTGATAACATTCTATCAACACCTCTCTGCTTACAGAAATCTTATTAGGAAATTTTTTTTGTGTATTAGGATAAAAATAAATAAAACAACATCTATATAATTTTTTTTCTGATATAATTCTTGCAATAAGGTTCAGTAATTACTCTGAGTAAATGGTAATCTGAGCTCTGAGCACCGAAGTGACGTCGCATGTACATCGATTGCGCTCAGACGTTTACGGCAATTTCCGACGTATTCAAAACTTGAGGCTTTTAATTTATTAATAAAAAATGTAATGTTTACCAAAAAATTGTGTAAAAAATAGTCATAATACAAAATTTAATAAACTTTTATATGGTATTCTTACTTTATATACGTGATAGGACCCAATTAACTGAAGTCGCGTCATCATCACTGGCGTAACAGCCCTTGCTGGGCCTAGGCCTTCCTAATCGGTATCACCGAGCCGCATTATAGCACCGCCGTACTGCTGATCAGAGTTTTGTGTCATTGCTACAAATTTAAGGTCTATAGGTAGGCAACCAGTAGCACCCGAATGTGTTGATGCAAGTAGCTGCACTTTTTATTTTTACGACAAATCATACATTGTCGGCGAGTGGATTCGAACTTGCGACCTCTTGGTCGCGTGACGTCACAGCATGTATAGGTGAACAGACACGCTCGGCCATCCGAACTCACGTCACAATTAGAGTGAAGTCACCTTTTAAAAATCACCGTTGATTTCAAAGCTGGCAAAACATTCTGGTTTTCTGTGAAAGTTAATTCACCGTTTTAGAAACATCTTCACGACTCCACAAACATCGAAGACAATTTGTTTTGAAATCTCTTGCCATCTTCGACCATCTTGGTCCGTCTTACCTATCTTCTGTTTATCCGGTCGTCAACCCTAATCCTTTCCTCTGAGCTATCCAGCCGTCCGTCTTTAGAAGCTGCGTCACCGATCGCATTGGCGCCCGAGCACATCCTCAGTAGTTTCGACAGCGACGCTGTAGTCAACGACCCGCCAGCTGGGATGTATTGTTACAAAATAACAAATCAACAACAAATAATAATCGAAACTCAGAATGCATATCAATTTTGATTCTGGTTAATTAATCTTCATTACTTATATTTATTTATGTTCAAAATCTATAATACACTGTGCTTGTCTCATCATTTACATTCCACGTGACATGATGATCATAGCAATTTGAGGAGAAGGGGGTAAAAATATATGACAATGATTAATTGATATGAATAAGCATCATTATCTATAATCAGTCGAATAATAAAATTTTGTCCAAATTAAATTGGAACAGCGTTGAAACAGGATAAATAATAATTAAATATTTCTGCTTACTCGCACAATATTTTCACCAAATATTTGGTTTTCTGTCTATTTAATTAATTAAGCGACAAAACACTGGAGCCAATTAGATAAATAAATCTATTGAATGTGCTATTGTTTGAATAATTTTTGTTATTATGCAAAAATTTGAAATTGTAGCATGAAAAATATATCATTGAAATGTGTATAATTATTTGGTCATGTTCCTGTATAACTTAATGAAGTTATGTACCAAATTCATGAATCTAGGTTGCGACTAGTAGTAGTAATGCGGTGCTTCTAGTGCAGCCATTTGGGCTGGAATCTGTCTGCTACTAAATTAATTGTACCTGCTTAAATTAGGCTAAGTTGAACTGAACTATGGATGAGCTAAGATTGTACTACCAGGCAAGTAAAAAAAGCATTTGACGACGATTTCAAAGCTGCAGAAAATTGCTCGGGCGCGAATTCCTCCCGCGGCAATATGACACCCTTCAGTGCTACAACCGAATTTGAGACCTCTTTGAAACAACCCCATTTGTACGCTACTGTCTCACATCTCCCTCTGGAGCTTAATTACTGTCAATGATATGCTCTTTTAATTTAATAACACACAACGAAACCGAATGCAAATTTACAGAATAAAGATAAAAAGATAATTTTCACGCTTCAATGTTTTTTGATAAGTTTTTGTTAGTAGAAGATGGAAAATGCGCTTGGGAAATAATAGGGGTATTATCTGATGCAGACAGAAATAGATCAGAATGATTTTTATGTTTGATTCAATTCATTCTATATGCAATAATAATACAGCTACCAATGACAGTTATAAAATAATATTTTGGCACCTTCCCAAATTATTCCCCACTTTCTGCCTCATTCTGTTCTCTTTCAAAAGCTTTCGCGGTTTTAGGGTGACAAAGATATTAAATATTGTCTCTCCTGAAACCCATTTCTTTTACATTAGTGCGCCTCAAAACCAGAACCGCCTGTCTAAAAATCACGCGAATATTACGTAGTCCAGCCGGCTTGATTTCATCCACGCAGATTATTCTGTCAGCGTAATGTAATTTTTATTATTTGTCATTTATATTTAATTAAATGAAATGACGGGAAAATGGTCATGCGAAATGAGTGTGGGATTACAGACGACAGAAAAGAGATTTTTTTGTTGGGGAAATATTTGAAAATAATTATGCTTTGAATGTGAATATTCCGGGGGCTGACGAGTCTACAAAAGTACTTTGAATGAGAACTGGCAGTTATAGTCTACTTTTCATGTTGTTTTTTTCATACAATCAACCAACAAATAAAAAAAAAATATTGGAATTGGAAGACTCTCCAACTATTGTTTTAGCCCCATTTTCATGAATGGCGTATGACAGTTGTTCAATGCTCAGCCATCATCTCGTCATCCATGCAGTCTATTCAATTAGGCCGTGCGACCGAAATCAATTTACGCGAGGTGTGACCCGATTGATTTCAGTTTGTAATTGGAAAATGCGAAGCTATCGTATGTCACGTTGTGTTGCATGAATACCCTATGTTATGCTGAACAGACAAAACAGACTGTCTGTTTTAACTGAATTAAGTGAGAGATGTTGGAGGATGAATGAATGAATGAACGGGATTATATTTTGATGACTTAGAACAATCAACTTCATTTATTATAAGTTAGAACTTCCATGTGAATTATAGGAAATATGCATGAAATTTAAATTCGGTTCTAATTTTTTTTTCTGAATTTTTATTGGCCTACATTTGTACTAAACCATCATTTTGCTAATTAATATCTTTTTAATTGCTTAAAATTCATAAATGGAAGTGCAAAATAAGCGAGAGGAATTCAAAGTTCTAAAACGCAACACCATTGGTTAAAACGAAACATGACGTCAAATACTATACCAACGAGTGCGCACTGCCTACATTTGTATGGCATTCCAAGCTTTTGATTAGAAAACATAGTAATAACGTGTGTGTTGTTGATTCATTTATTGTTTTAGTGTGATTTTAGCATCCTAGTGAGATTATAAATCATTTAAGACAAAGTGGTTTTGTAAAAGCACAATCGGATAATCTGCCAAGAATAGATCCATTCATGACGTCGTCTTATTTCCTTTTAAATCCAAATTTCACGACCGCTGAAGTAGAAAGAATGAACACTGTAAATTAATTATTTAAAAATAATACATTATGTACGCTATTTCAATAAATACAATCCAAAATACGATGAGCAGTAAGCATAACCTATAATTTTTGTTTATTTTAAAACTAGCAAATGTTAAATGAAGCCGCATACATACACTGTATTTTGTGGCTAAAACTAATCACATATAATGTTATTTATGATCTGTCAAGTTTATTATAATAGTTCATCTCTTTTGATAACCTCACATCATTTCTTACGTATTTTAAAACCTATCTGGATTAGTAAAAAGACTTTATCGGGAACATTTCTGATAGTATTTCGCATTAAGGCACAATGCAATACTTATAAACTGACTTGTGAGCTTTTTTAATACTGGAATAAGCTGAGAACGAAAACACCTGTGGTAAACAATAGAGTGTAATGTCACTGAACATAGTATTTGACGTCATCAATAGAGCGCGCGAGAATGGCGGCGTTTAAAGAGCTCAAAATTATTCTCAGCTTTAAATATTTTTGAAACTTGATTACAGCACTTCTTAACATAATTTATATTTTTTACTATGTTATAACGACGTAATCAGTAAATTAGAAATATAAAATAAATTCATGAATATACCCTATTGGACAACGTATGGGCAATACGGTTATATTCGTTGAAATATCCATTTTAATAGCGGATTTAATTATGTATCAGCTATTTAGAATGTCAATAAACAGCAAACATACCGTTACAATAGAATCAATCTTCGAAAAATTCAACAATTCATTCTGATTTCTGTCCAATTTCTTGACAATTACTAATGATGTTAAACTGCACCTTTTCAGCAATATGGTCGTGGATAATTGAACAGTAGGCGGTGGTGTTATCTGGATTTGATTCGAATCCTAATCGTACCTCTACCGGAGCACTTTTAATATTTTGTTTCGAACAATCCGTCACAATGATGGGCGCTTTGTCAATGAATTTTTTTCGAAGATTGATTCTATTGTAACGGTATGTTTGCTGTTTATTGACATTCTAAATAGCTGATACATAATTTGAGACGATACTAACCTACCAGTAAGATATTTGGTCGAATAGGCGTTTGTAAAAAGTACAGGTTCTCCAATTTTTCAACATTGTCCGTCCAAGATGATAGCATAGGTAGCTAATGGGACAATATATGGACAATTCGGTTATATTCGTTAAAATATCCGTTTTAATAAAGGATGATGAATTCATTTTATAAGCTTTAATTGGAGTCATCAGTCTGATTTCCGTCCATTTTCTTGACAATTACTGATGAAACGCGCTGTTTAACTGCACATCGTTGTCAGCGTATGATTAATGATTTCAGGACGATAACCCAGATTCAAATTCTGCTTTCACCCTTTCATATTATAACAGTTCCATTATGCCAAATTTTGAAGTTTTTGCTCTTAGAGGAATTATTTATTACTAAAATAGAAGTAACTATTCAATAAATTAAAAGAAAATAAATGTTTTATTATTTGATGCAACACTATGCAATTAATTCCTTACTCACATTATTAAACTTTAATTACAAAGCCACTAATATTTATTAATAACAACTTATTTATTCATTACACTTCGCGCTTAGCTGATCACGCTCTAGATATTCCCTACTCTTGGTATTCAGTGCTACTCAGTCAAGTTGTTTGTCTCTATATATTCGGATGTCCATACGTCTAGAAATTTCTACGTCATTCTAGCAAGTTGCTCGAATGTTCGATTGGATAGATGGGCGCGACACAAAAAGAAGAAAGGCTCCGCCCAGACGAGTTGGATTCAGGGCCTATTTTATTTTTATGAACTATGACACCTTCGCACGTTACAATATTATAAAACAGTAGCTATATGTCTTCTAAATGATTCAATTTTAAGAGAGTGACAATTTGTGATGTCGTAATGCGGAATATTTGAAAGGTAGAAAGGAAACAGATTTCACAGTGACCGGAGATGGGGAAATTGTAACAGCTGTGCAAATTCCGTCAAACTTTTCAACGATTCTACTACCGGTTTGGAAATAGGGGAGCTTATTTCTATTATAGGAATACAGAGATAAACTCTGAATCAGGTTGTTGCTACGTAGTCCTTTATTCTTACTTTTTGATAAAGAACTGTTTCAGTGTCTCAGAGCGATTTAAAATATTAGAACTACGGTTCTGATTTCCAAATAGAATAGAAAAGACAGTATGTAGTATTTTCTTGTTCATATATTTCATGTGGTACTTTTCCCGTGAAATTTAGAAAATTGGTAACTATTTTACCAATTTTCAGGTGTGCCTTAGCGTCCAGAGGGACTTGAAGCTAATTGGAGTATTCGAAAGTCAAACAATAATTTGATGTATTTTCATACGGGCAGGAAGCCAAACAATATTTCAAATCAAATGAAATATGAAATTTATTGAATTATGGAACAGTTTTTTTGAATTATATTCAGATTCTGTGATCATACGAGGGTAGCCTGATTGAAAACGATGTTCTTACTTTTTAATACCATCAGAATGATAACATGCATTCAAGTCTGCAAAATGATGGTTCGTCACAGCTTCGGCCTGTTTATTTGAGGTGAGTCCTGACCCTAGCCATTTCTCCAAGTTAAGAAGGAAAAAAAACGCTGGGAGCCAAATTTGGCGAATATGGAATCAAAGTTTCTTGAATTTGTTTGCAGGTGCATTGTCATGATGCAGTTGCACTTTTTATTGTTATTCAATCTGTCCAGTAATAATAGTTATGCCTTTTTCTAAGTAGTCTATGAGCACTACACCATGAGAATCCCAGAAGACTACTGCCATGACTTTTCTGCCAAATGGAACTGTTCAGGCTTCTTTGGACGCACTTTTCTCTGCTCCAATCTATTTTCTGGATTACTGCTTTATCTTAACCGTGTATTCATATTGTAACGGTTTTTTCTTTTAATTTAGGGAGCATTTCTAAGCACTACTATCTATTTTTATAATTTATCAAAATAATAGATTAGATAACTACCACTATTATTTAATAACTAGATCTAATTTAAACTAAAGATTATTATACACTACACTATAACTTAACTTTAATTATTTATGTTAATGTAAATTTATTTTAAATAACACAATTTATTTCTGTCACTAGCAATCCATAATATAAGGTTACTATGCTGAAAAAATCAATCCTGCTCCTCGCTTAGTCAGCGAATATATACCGCCGGTCTCTCCCCACTACATAGTTCCCGCAAACGTCTAGGCGTTTCTAGAAGAACGCTAAAAGGTACCAGCATTTGCCAGAAAACAAATATTTTCGCTTCTATTTCTCGATGTAAAATAATTCCACAATGATTGTGAGCACTAGTATAGCCGAAATGACTAATTTATAGACTTAAATTCGCTACACTGCCCCTTCCTTAGGACTGTTCCGTCCCGGAACGGTTCTTCACGAATCCGTGAAGAGTCATGTCGGAATCTGCATTGGTCACCCTAGGTACATCGGGATGTTTTGTAGAAGTAGCAGTCGATGGTCCGTCCATTATTCGTCTGCTGTTTAGGGTGGTAGCAACAGACGAGGATTTCTATTCCGGTAGACCGGAAGAGGATATCCAACATATTCTTTACTACCCTCCAATCCAAGTTATCTAGTCCATAACCTAACTTAGGCACTGCCAGCTTCATTACGTCGTTATCCAATAGACGGAAATCGAGCAGAGCATTCCACATAGTGCGTTATGTCGGTTTTTGGTAGGAGCATGACTTAGTCACCATATAGTACAGGTATCGTTTGTGCTTCGTGCATGTGTCCTTTAGGTGTAGTGTTTTCCCGACTGATGGATTTTGGTTGGCCAGCTCTTCTAATCTTCCATAATTCTTCTTGAAAATGACGCTATTCTTTGAGACATCTTCAAGTCACTCGCCACACATTGAGCCAGGGAATGGTTCAAAGGTACTGTGAGCAGGTCTTGTTGTTCTTTTTTCGTCACGCCGTACCGCATTCCACGACCGTTGGAATAGCAGGCCATGAACTCTTCAAAGGTTGGTTCTTGCTCAAAAATTCGTCGAACCGTGGCTCCATGTCTGTCTTCATGGTTATCGCCGGCAAATAAGGCTAGCCGATTAAAGTGGACGACTCTCGGCTTTCCGTTTGGAGTTTTCCGTATCCGGTAGATGATGTCGTTAATTCTCTTCACCACTTCATATGGACCTTCCAAGTTCCACTGAAGTTTTGGTGACAACCCTCGGCGCTTCTAGGGGTTATAAAGCCACACCAAATCCCCAGGTTGATAACCACCTTTCTCGGCCTTGATGTCATAATTTTCCTTCATTCGGTCGCAAGCATTTTGGATATTTGAACGAGCTCGGTCATGAATGTCGTCCATTCTTCTTCGAAGGTTGGTAACGTAATCTTCTCTTGCTAGATCTTCACCTGGCTTACCAAATATTAGGTCGCATGGCAAGCGCAACTCTCGTCCAAATAAGATGTTCGCTGGTGTCTGCCCAGTTGTTTCGTGTACTGCTGAACGGTATGCTAATAGAAACAGATAAAGGTGTTGGTCCCAATCTCGCTGATGGTCGGAGACAACCTTTGCCAGATATCGATTGATTGTTCTGTTCATCCGTTCAACCATGCCGTCGGACTGCGGATGTAATGCAGTGGTCCTAGTTTTGTGAATTCCCAAGATTTTACAAATGTTTTGGAAGACGGCTGATTCGAAATTACTTCCCTGGTCCGAATGAAGTTCTCGAGGTACTCCAAATCGACAGATACATTCTTTGACCAGAACTTTGGCATACGCCTCCACCCATTTACTGAAATAGTTCATCACAACGATTATGTATTTATTTCCGTTGTTAGTTTCTGCAAACGGTCCGGCCACATCGATCGCAATGCGCTCGAAAGGACTTCCCACATTGTACTGATGCATTGGAGCTCTTCTTTTTCTCTGTGGCATGTTACTACTGACGCAGACCACGCATTTTCTACACCACTCTTTAACATCCTTCTTACAATTTATCCAGTAAAATCGCTGGCGTAATTTTTCCAATGTCTTACTGATTCCAAAGTGCCCTCCACCAGCTTCATCATGAATTCCTCCCAATACTTCCGGTACTCTGTTCCTAGGGATTATCAACTGCGTCCTGCTCTCATTTCGGTCCGTGCTCTCCACGACGCGTTTCAGGAGGCCCTATTCAACTACATTCCGAGAGTGTGGTGCAACATCTTCCCAAGCTGGTCTTAAATTATCATTTTTCTACTTCAGTCGGTCATAGTCACCTTGTTCGTCTTCTTTTGATGTTTGAAGAACATTCATGGCTTCTCCCCGCAACGAAACGGTCAATGCTGTGGCCTTATCTGCAGATGACCGTTCATACGCCTTCGCAACAGCTTCGAATTGTTTAAAGTAAATCGACCACGACGTCTTCCCATCAAATTCCAATGTCTTTATGTGGATCTTCGCCTTATTCTCTCCTATTATTATTCTTACATTGCCCGCTTTACATGCAACAGACTCTGATATCGGTGATGAAGTCATCTTTGAGAAATTTTCTTCCAATTCCTGTATTTTCTTCTCATAATCTTCCGTTAAGTTCTTCAAATCCTCTTTTGCTTTTCTAGAACTCCCTTCCAATTTCTCTTCTATTCTCTGTTCCAAGGTTCTGGAATTTTCTAACAATTCTTCTTTCAGTGCTCTACAATTTTCAGTTAATTTGTCTTCTAACGTTCTAGAGTTATCTAGCAACTCTTCTTTCAATGTTCTACAATTTTGAGTTAATTTGTCTTCTAATGTTCTGGAATGTTCTGTGAACTTTTCTTCTATTGTTCTAGAATTGTCTGTAAATTTTTCTTCTAATGTTCTAGAATTTTCTGTAATCTCTGTTAATTTTTCTTCTAATTTTCTAGAATTCTCCATTAACTTTTCTCCCATTTTCCCGAAATCGAATATGCCACACGGAATAAATTCATTAGGATTCTCATCAGCATTTTCCAAAGCTTGTCGGAGACGTTGTTGGAGGACGGTCTTGGTTCCTGTTGTCTCCAGTTCTCGTTCTTCTAGCTCATTCTTGAGATCAACCACTTTTAATTCACTCAATTTTACTGTCTTTGACGCCATTTTATTTATTTGAACTTGAAACCCGGCACCTGACACCAATTGTAACGCTATTCCTTTTAATTTAGGGAGCAAAAGTTTTTAAGCTCTACTATTTATTTTTATGACTAAATAAAATAATAAATGAGATAACTACCACTATTATTTAATAACAAAATCTAATTTAAACTAAAGATTATTATACACTACACTATAACTCAACTTTAATTATTCATGTCGATGTAGATTTATTTTAAATAACACAATTTATTTCTGTCACTAGCAATCCATAGTATAAGGTTACTGTGCTAAAAAAATCAATCCTGCTCCTCGCTTAGTCAGCGAATATATACCGCCGGTCTCTCCCCACTACATTGTTCCCGCAAATGTCTAGGCATTTCTAGAAGAACGCTAGAAGGTACCAGCAATTTGCCAGAAAACAAATATTTTCGCTTCTATTTCTCGATGTAAAATAATTTCACAATGATTGTGAGCACCAGTATAGCCGAAATGACTAATTTATAGACTTAAATTCGCTACACTGCCCCTTCCTTAGGACTACATTCAATATGCCTGTATAAATTAATTGATCTTAAATAATGATGATGAGAGACCATGAAACTATCTGTCTTGTTGACAGATAGAAAAATCTTAAATCAATAGACATAACTTGGAATCGAAAGTACAAATTAGAAGGGTATCTTCTCATTTAATTTGAACTTCTTGGCGATTTCTGCATTTCTGCAAAAATGAACGCAACGACCGCTTCGACCCACCTTTCAATCGCGGACGTTGTGAGCTTGAAGTGGTCGAGATCAATGACGTCATCTATGACGTATTTATCATGAACGCCAAGACTGCTATCGTCCTGTGGAACGATTATTGAGGCAACATGAGCGTTGAGGTATTCTAGTGGAACGTACCCAAAATGTAGTGAACACAATCTATCGAGATGTTCACAGTATCACCAATTTCTCGAACCTCCAGTCGAAGATCGTTTAGTATAAAATTGTATAGTTTCGCAACGATTTAATCGATCACGACGACTTTTTGCGTCATTCTGTATTGACGTACGGCCACGTTTGAATTCAGTTGTCCACTTTTTAACCGTCAAAAATGAAGGAGCAGATTCTAGCTTATTTTGTATCTCTGTCGGCTTTAATCGCAAAACGAACCTCAATTTCAATTGGAATACTTTCGGCCGAGTACTTTTTGAAATACTCCCGACAACTATCAATCAAATCTGTCCTCATTGAACTCATCAATAAAATCTAGAGTATAATGAAGTTTATCCATGGATTAGGTTGAATGGATGATGTAAATTCATTCGAAATATTTGTCCGGAACTATGGGAAGAGGAAATTCTAATAAACATTTTTTTCTGTTTCAGGTAAAAATATCAGACTTCATATGCATCTTCTATTAGAGAGTAAGTAAAATATAATTTCTATATCATCGTCTACAGCAGTAATTTCATGAGCAGTTTCATCGCTGTTTTAGAAATTTAGAGCGCCGCATCAATTAAATGAACATTTAAAAATGAAAGCTGACATTGTTAAAATGACAGCTGTCATTGTCAAAGTGACAGCTGTTATTGTTAAAGTGATAGTGGTTATTGTAGAAGTTACAAATGGCGGTTATTCTTTAGTCCTTACTTTAAATGAATATTGTTTCGAAACTTGATCGCCGGAAGTGTAATTTGAAGATGGTAACGTGGAGTCCACTACTTAATTATTTATTGTTGTTATCTACTAAGCTTATCTCCTTAAATTAATGCCAAACTAGACATCATTTGAATGATTTGTGGTAGAAAAACTGACAATCGTTAAAATATCCTCTTTGACACTTCTACTAGAATTATCTCCACAAGAATTTCCATTTGATATCAAACACGATAGAGCCAAGCTACTCATTCAAAAAAAACAATTGACGAATGATTGCTTGTGATGTCAAAACATGAGTGATAATAATTCTAACTACACATCACGACTCTCATTATTTCCTTGGTTCAGAAAAATATAACGAATTCTATAATAATTAAAATTTTGATAATGACAAATGAACCGCTGATAATTTTGAAGAATCTATTGTGAAAATGCTGTGCCAAATCATTCAAGGATTAGGTTCATTTATTCCATATTTTATGATAAATACTACCGTGCATAAAATTAACGCAAGAAAACTAAAAGTTCTTTCAATATAATTTGAGTACCTCTGTTTGAAAAAATCTCTTCTACGAACTTGAAACTATTTTTTTGATGAAAAACCTAAATAAGAAATTTCAATCAGAAATTCTTACGCGTTCTTAAGTTATCGTGCTTACACACGGACCGACTTTTTTAAAATTATATGTTTTGGGTTCAGTAGGGCCTAATACGTGAAGATTCATCAAAATCTCGAGCTGTCGAAGAATCACGATCACAATATTTTCCCTATCATATTGTAATATAGATTGTTTTTAAAGAATTGTTCATGGTTAAAAAAAGTCACTATTTAATGAATAAAAAGAAAATGAAAGCTTTACTTTTCGAAGTATTACTATACAAACACCATGCAATTTAATTCTTACTCATTATTATTAAACCTCAACTACAAAGCCAGCAATATCTATTTACAATAACTTATTCATTTATCACGCTCTGAATGAATATTCACTCTATTCCACTATTCCTCAGTCAGGTTGTTCGCCCTTTTACGGAAACCAAATATCCAGAAATCCCTACTTTATTCTCGAATGTCGCTTGGCGCGACATGAAGAGATAGCAAGCTCTGCCCAGATAACAGAGACGGATTCAGGACCTATTTAATTTTTGCGAATTATGACATTTTCGCACGTTACAATATTATAGAACGAGGAAGTAAAAATGATTCAAATACTCATACGTTTGACAAGGCAGTAAAGCGTGATGTGATGTTTATTGCTTGAAGAATCAGTTTGTAATTAAATAAAAGTCACTATTTAATAATCTAAATGAAATAAAAGCTTTATTCTCCCTATGTCACTAATAACACTATATTTATTTATTTGTCATTTAATTCTAATTTAATCATGGTCACAGATATTTATATTTCACTATTTATATACACTGTTCACTTTACTGTCATTGTTCTAGTTCCATTTCACCAGTACTACTCTTATTACTGTACTGTACTACACGTATTTTGCTTGGCCTTATATAGAGAAATATTGTTTTCTCGACTCTTTCCATTTCTAGAGATCACTAGAGGCTTCCAATGGGAGGGGTGATGTGCTGCGACGCGGCGCAGCGTAAGCGACGACAAGAAGCTCCTCCCCATACTACGTCGTCTTTACGAGCTTCCTCCCCCCACTCTCGCACGTCACAGTGAGTTTGTCTTAAAGGACTAACATTTTAAAACTGAAACAAAGTTGATACTAGCAGAAGTAATGAGTCTTTTTATCTTTTTGGACAAAGTCTTCCTACTGGTTGTCTTATAATAATTATTGGTATGTATTTGGTATGTAACTCAGGCAATTTCACAAGCAATACATCTTTGGATATATTTTCAACTTCTATTATTTTATAAGCAATCAACATATACCTTTTCGGTGGAAGAGAATCTTTCACAAAAAACTAGACTATTCAAAAATTTTCAAAAAAGTAGTGGTCGCCCAGCGGTCGAAATTTAAACGTTATTGAATTTATTCTTCCATCCCCAGGGATTCCAGATATAATTAACTTGGTATTCGACGCTCCTTCGGAATCTTAAATCAAGAATAGTAGTTCCCATTCAAGATTTGAGAATAACTTTTTCCTCTCAACTCTCGGAAGGGAAAATAAATCTTTTTTTTCTCCAGCTATTTTCTATTCGGTGCATATTTCTCGATATATTCCAGTAAAAAATAATATCGTTTCCAACAGTGATTTAGAATTGAAGCTTTCTGCACTCCTCCTTCACATAAACTTCAAGTATGTCAAATCTCACATTTCTTCATGCGCACGACAAAGTTTTCTCTCCACGTGATATTGAAATAGAATACCCTGTACATAATTTCAGCTTCCAGCACTTCTCCACATGAACTCTAAGTATGCTAAATCTCACATTCCTCCGTGCATGCAATATGCTTAAAAAAGGGCCGAAAGTTTTCTGTTAACGTATTAATATATAGATATTTATTCTGACTTCAATTGACATTGAAAAGTGATACGCATTTCAGACCTTTGGTCTGTTTGTTTGTGGATATGTTGAAGATTGTAATTTTCAACCAATTATGGTAAGGACGTAACCAGATATTTCGTTTAGGGGGAAAAGAGGTTTAAGGGATTTTCACTCAAAATTAACTCTGTGAATCAGTCTTTTTGACTTTTCGTGGCTACGTCTTTGAATTTTGGCAATTCATTTCAAAATTCTTTGAGATGCGACAATTTTCAAATGAAGTACCAATGTTGTTGATGTACTTTCCCACTGTCTGTGAATTGTTAATAAAACCCTATATTTGATGACGATCGACGAAAACAAATTAATTTCGTCATAGGTGGTTTCTCTCTCTCTTTTTTTTTGATATAGATATCAACTAAACTACTTGTACATAGCATAAGCTGCAGCCGCTTATGAGCTTTGATATGAAGCCAATTACAATACTATAATCGTAAATACATTAGCATAAGCCTATGGGAGGCTAGCAAATTGTCAGAGGATATCTGCGTGTCACGCTCACGGTTCGCTTAATTGGAACCTCTGTGAGCGAGTGCGAGTCCATCGAGGCTTATAAAGCCCTCACAAGTCGCCTGGGATATCAGCCCTCATAATTTGTTATCAGAACTGCCCTTCGACAAGAGAAATCTACTATAATATGCTACCAGAATGAATGAAATGGAAAAAAATCTTTTGGACTCACATGCCTCTTTTATACTCCTAGCGAAAACTCCGGGTATAATCTGGATATCATGAACCATCTTCTCAGAAATAAAAGTAAACAATAATATCTGTAGAGGAAGATGGTAGAAATAATGACTCTAGCTACAGCAGATGATTATGAGATCAAAAGCTTTCCTACTGTCTTATCTTTTCATCTCCTTCTAATCGGTTTATCTTTGCTCATTTTTTGCTTTAATACTTACAAATCGCGCAGACAAGATGAGAATCTAAATCAAGAAGATCAAGAGCTTATATCAGCAGATAATATGTCTTGTATATCTTCTTTTACTTTTTCATCCGAAAATTATACCGAAGCTCTATAATATCAAGATGTGAATGCAATAGATTAAAAAAGTCAACTTTTTTGCACAACTTCATCGAAAACAATCCCAAGTGTGACCTTATTGAATTAAAACCCGGTTACTAACTTGTCCTGAAAATTGTGTCCAGCCTACAAGGGTGCCTTAATCTGCACGAGAAAAACGTCATCCTCACTGTCAAGGCTTAATCACTTCCGCATCCAGCTTTAGAATTAAAAACATCCCAGACCACCCCGATCCCAGTCTTGTGTGAATTCCACCACCAGGAACTTTACCCTAAATCTGCAGCTTTGCGTACCGCCCTCACTTCTCAGACAGATTTCGACCGTACAGGGATGAATCTCCGCTATTTTTGACTTGATACAATAATGTATATTCTTGTAAATTACTGATTTTAATCAAACTTGTCACTCCCCCAAATCATTTTTAGTCGGCATGAATCAAAAACATTATGACTGATCATTTGATGTCCAAAGTCCATCCCTGTCACCAAGCTCAACTGGCAACGCGGTTGTACAGTGTTACCACACTAAGTGCATTTCGATGTTGAGAACAATCGCACCAAGTTGGATCGCTAATACGAATGATACATCTCAATTATTCAAAGTAAAATTCGCGCAGAGATATACGATATTTGTATAATAGATAACAGAGTAAAAACTCAAGGGATGTAATTAATTAAATGTTTGTTGTATTCTTGAAGGGATGAAGGCAAAAAGTTGACCCGGACAGGTGAATCGAGCAAAAAATGGATGATTTATTGTCATTATGAACTGGATAGATATGTCGAGGTGTTGGGTTGTTTACTATAGGGATTGAGTATGTTTTGTTCATTTGGATAGTAATTTATTTAGAAAAAAAAGTCACTAGGGATATCTTCTCAGATACTTGACATTGTCTCTTATCCATTTAATGGAACAAACTTTATAGCAACACAATTTGACTATCGTCAATGTCAAAATATATATCAATATCAAGTGCTTTACAGAATTGAATATGGAAAACAATGAGTTTCCGATTGAAGCTTTTTACAAAAAACGAAACGACCAAAATAAAAAAAAAATAATAAGAGATTTTGAGTCCTCCATGATTCTCAACACCTTGTAGACGGCTCCAATGTAGAAAATAAAGGAGACAGTGCATCTCTCTTGTGTTCACAACCATATTTATGAAAACCTACAAAATTAGACAAAAATCAAATCAGAAACACCATTCCAGGAAAAAAATCCTAAATAATAATATCCATGTACTAGAAACCAGGCACACAAAATCCAACCATGGACGAAAAAAAGTCCAAGAAATATATCAGAGCTAACAAAATGTAAGAAAAGTATAACAGACATATACACTTGAGAATTAAAATGAATATGCAGACAAAAAAAACCTAATTGATTTATACCATTGGACCAAAAATTGATGAAAAACTAGGAGAAACACTACAAAAACAGACTTTCAAATAAGTTATCTGCGACCAAAGCAGAAACGTGAAATATTCTACGAGCCCTGGTAAAAATATATAACTATAAAGTACAATATATTCATGGATTTATCAAGCTCAATAAATAGCATCAACAACACCGTGAAGAAACGATCATTCAAATAATACAAGATCAAATAATGACCACAATAAAGCAACAAAAGGTTCAAGCTGTGAAAGAATAACCGACATATCTACTCTAACACGAGACCTAAAAACAATAATAAAAAACAAATAACATAACTATAGTAGGAATAATGGACGAATACCACCAACAACCACCTAAGAGATATTGAAGCAGATACAGAAAGATGGCACAGTTTGCAAAACAGAAGAGACCAAATAAATATTACGCGAATGAGCAAAGGACACATGGTAATATCACTCGTATTCACTACCCACCCACCATAAAAGAAGCACTAGCCAACGACACTACAAAATTCCAAAGCGTAATCAAATAAATAACTAACACAGACAAGCCTAATAGAATACATATGAGATACAATAGAAGCAAACAAAAACAAAATATGAGTAAAATGTATAAAAAAACATGTTGTATCAGGTATCAATGATCTTGGATGTCGGAGCACCCTTGGTATATCATAAAAAAATATCATCCCATCCTCATTCCACCTTAAAGGATGAAAATAATGAAAAAGCTGATAACATAATTATGGAAGGAGAAGCGGACGAAAACCTCTAACAACCATCTAAGAGATACTAAAGCAGAAAGAGAAAGATGGCACGGTCTGAATAACAAAACAGACTATGCGAATAAGAATCAGACATATGATAATACCACAAGAATTCATATTTTAGAAAGTCCATCCACTATTAACCTGTACGATGCCAAAAATACACTACCCAGAGAGCACAAAACAACATCCCGATCATCATTAAAGAAGCACAAGCCAACGAAACTATGAAACTCCAAAATGTAATCAAATATAAATACAGACAAACCCAATAGAAATACTGACACATACAAACAATAAGCAACAAGAAACAGATTGTTACTGAATTGATATAAGACCGTCTTTCTAACAAAGAAAAAATATTGAAATCGGTCCACGTGGTGGAGAATTATCGCTGAATATACATAGCAGTAAGAAAAAAATCTTGATAAATTAAGAGCTGAAAGTCGATTGATAGAAAAAGCAGTGATTTCTTAAGGATTGTACATCATTTTTTCCACTCCATTTGTTGCACCACCAATACTTTTTTCTACTATGTATTTCTCTCCCAATGCTATATTTTCCAATTTTTTTTTCTACTACCGTTGTCCTCCCTTTTCCACTCAAATTCAAAATCTGGCATGCTACGGTAATGTTGTCGATGATGAACTAGTCAGAAACACTACAATACTCCAAGACCTAATCACCACAGACAAGCCTAATAGAATACATACAAAATACAATACAAGCAACCAAAAACTAAATGTTAGTAAATTTATATAGGACTATCGATAAAGTACACTCTTTCTTACAAAAGAAAAAAAAACAGACATCTGAATCGGCCCACGTGCCAAAGAATTATTGTAAGACAAACATAAAAATAACAAACAAAAATTTTGACAAATTGAGAATCTCCTTTTCTCTTTGAAGTCGGTTATGAAAAAAGCAGTAATTTCTCAAAAATTGTTCATCATATTTTCCTCTTCATGTGTTGCACCATACTTTTTATCCACCAACTTTTTCCTATTATGTATTATCTTCCTCTATTATTCTTCCAGTAACTTTTTTCTGCTATTTTCTCTGCTCTTTTTTCCCACTCAAATTCAAAATCCGACACTTTTGGTCAACTTCAAAATAATAGTGATGGACTTCTGTTTCAAAACTAATGAGATCTTGTGAAAATATTTAGCAAACATAACGAAATAATGACAAGGGGTCAAACCTTGACCTTGAATTTTTTCCCTATATTCAAGAGGTACTCCGACAATGAGCCACTAATACCCCAGTACAATAAGTTTTGTTCATATCAACACTCCAAGATTATTATATTGTATTCATTATATTTTATATGTTGTTGATTAAATTGGCTGTGTTTAGGAGTCCAACGAAATTTTTATATGGTTGTGTTCCGTTTATAAGATTATCTTTGAGGTTGTTGGATACTGTATTCATTATATTTCATATTTTGTGGATTTGATTGGTTGTGTTCAGGAATTCAATAAGATTTTTGTATGGTTGTGTTCCTTTTGTAAGATTATCTTTGAGGTTGTTGGATACCGTATTCATAATATCTCATATTTTGTTGATTCAATTGGCTGTGCTTAGGAATCCAATTAAATTTTTGTATGGTTGTTTTCCTTTTGTAAGATTATCTTTGAGGTCTCTTGATATTGTGTTCATTATATTTTATATTCTGTTGAATAAATTGGCTGTGTTAGGAAATTTAATGAAATTGTTGTATGGTTTTGTAAGATTTTTTTAAAGGTTGTTGAATGTGTGATGTATATGTCATTGTGTGTCGTACTTTTGACAATTTATGATGATATGTTTAATTGCTATTGGCACATTAGGACTTTCACAGAATATGGTTATTCTTTATTGAGCGGGTAGGCGTGTGTTATGTGTAAGTCATGTTTGGTGTCTTCTATTCTCCAGAGATAGTCAAGCATCGGTGTCATCTTTCATACTTCTCAGTTTATTGTTTTTTGTTCAAAGTAGTTCTTTATTATTCGTGTATTTTCATTTTTATCTATTCTTTGTGTCTTCTTAAGATACAGAAATGTTGACTATATTGTCTAGTATTGTTCAAGTTGTGTAGCTGATAGTTTCTTGGATCTTTTATATAATTTTTTTTTTGCTGCAAGTGTCCTGGATGCTTTGCATAGCATTCAGAGAATTTTAATAGATCATATGCTTTCTGTGATTTGTTTGGGTTTTTTTATGTTGTATAGCTCATCTGCTGTGTTATTTGGTTGGAGGATGGTACTTGGGTTTGACTGTTTGGTTATGACCCTGCTGGGTAATTTTTCTAGATCCATCGCTATAAATTGAATTGGTTGGGGAGTGCTTTTCTTTTATTGCGTAGTATATATTTCGGTAGGTCTCAGGAAGTGTTTGGTTTGTATTTTGTTAGGTCTAGATTAAATTCAAGCTGTGTATAAGTCCAGGAAGGAGATTTGTAATAGGTTTTCTGTTGGATTTAGGGAATGGCGATTTGGAGTTCTGTTAGATACTTATAAATGTTTTGTTTGGGTCGTGTTGATTTTCCTAATACATTTTGATTCTGATATATTTTATTGAATGTTGAGCTATTTGAGTTTCTTGCTGATTTGATGTATTCCAAGGTATTATTCTCTCTTCTGTGCTCTTGTGGTAATTCACTTGCTTCGATATATTTGTTTTCATACTAGTCTCTTCGACAATCTAATAGTTTTTTGTAGAACTTTTATTTGAGACATTAGCTTACGTAAACAGCTCAGTGTAGGTTTCGTTTCCGGAAGATTTTTTTTGCTTACCCTCACTTGTTCCAGCTCCAAAATAGATGATTTTTTGTGAAAAGTTTATACTAGACATGAGAATAATTGGAAAAAAAATTACAAAGAAAACCTGCCAGAAACATAGTCTGAACCAAGCTTGCAGATTTTGGCACCACAGTAACCGTAGAATCCTTCTTTTCTAAAACAAGTAGCAAGAAAAAGGGAAAAAAAATATTGGTGGAAGAAAATTGCTGTGAAAAAAGGAAGTGGGAGAAATGAAGTGGAAAAAATTCTATGGTCCTCAAGATATATGCTGTTTTGTTTTTCTGCTACGACCATCTGGACACATTTTGCATAAGGTTTAGAAGAATATTCTGATGAATGCATGGCTGTATTTTACCAGTGGAGTATTTTGGTTATCAAGCTCTGGTTTCGGAACCTATAACCCATTGAACACATCAAAATTTATTAAGTTTTTTACTAACTTATATTTTGTTGTACTAATAGAGATTTATAGTATTTTAATTATAATTTTAAATGAAGCTAGACTCAAAAAATAAATAATAAATGGCAGCCTCAGCACAATTTAGCATTCGCCTGGAAGAAAGAACATATGTTCTAACTTCAGCTAACTTTATCAACTAAAATAAAACTTTGAATTTCTCTAGAGGATTTTTTTGCTTCGTTGAAACTTTTCTACATTCATATAGCTTTAAATATTAATAAAGGATGAAAGAAAATAATAGTTTAAGCACGGTAGGATACCAGCCCTACAATTTACATTGAATAATATTATTAGAGTATAATTTCATGAAGTTAGTGTAATGGTAATGTTATTATCATAGAAGAAGTAGTTAAACATGAGAACATGCTGATAAATACAAATTGGGCCTCTATCTGAAATAAACATTTGTTACTGTTTCCCTGCATATTTTGTGTTTGTATCTATATTGTAGTATGATATATTTTGGTTTTAGATTATTTATTTGTAGAATTAAATGAAAGATTAATGTCCATCAATTCAGTCTTTTAGATAGCTCATGTTGAAAAGTAACGACAATTTCCTCATAAAAGTTGTATAATTGGTTGACTCTATTTTTAAGTACGTGTCACACTTACTTAAGGGAACATATTGATCAGTTATTTGATCGATCCAAAATCAAACATACTAAAATCATCCATTGGGGCTTAATAATTGTTGAGATAATTTGATGCTCGTAAAATCAGTATAGCATGGAACACAACGATTATATTTGTGATTAATATTCATGGAATTGAGCTCAATTATCAATTATTGCTTTTACGCTAATGATGAAAATGATAACTTCATTGTTGGTATTATCATGAACGCATTTGAGCCCAAAAAGCAGTTATTGTAGTCAAATGGAAAAAAAATTGATTAAATTAGTGAAAATATTTATTATGAGTTCATAGTGGGGTCAATTTTATATAACGGAAATATAGAGTGTCCGTAAAAATAGTTTAAAAAAAGTGGTTTCGTGCTAAATATTGGAGGATTGGGGCGCTGCCAAAAGTGATAGTCCTTAATACTATGATGCTGATCATTCGACGACGATACTTTGTTGATAAATTTCCAAATTATGACTTTAGTGATGATATTCTTGCAGTTTCATTATATTCTCTTGAATTTTGTCTGCTTGTAAAATGTTGACATCTCCTGCTCTCCGTATCGATGTTGCAGACGTCATAGGATAACTGCGGTATGCTGGTCACGTAATCGGTATTGTATCGGTGTACGAGGACCGGTAGTGACCAAGAGTAACCATTCAATGAACGGTTTATTACAGTTCCTCATTGGTCGTTTACTGTGGTCACTCGACCTGGAGAGCTGGACACTAAAAACGAATACTTCTCAGGAATAAGAATCAAATTTCCAAGAGTACAAATATGAATTTGTTGTCATTTTGATATTTTCAATAATAGTACGTCAATTGAGCTTGTATTATTAGGATTATGAATGTGGATTAAGTGAAAGAGGTGTGCTTGGATGGAGGTATCTGACGAAAAATTAAAGCGCGTTGAATGTTGAATGGGACTCATATTAATCTAATTTCATTGACTTTGGCGTCGCTGCCGGAACTGCAAAGAGAACACTCGAGCGCTAATGCAGCTGGTGACGCAGATTCTAAAGATGGACGACTAGAAAGCTCAGAGCGCAGGGCTAGGGTTGTCAGAAGAATAATATTCAGGAGGCAAATATCACTACAAGATCTATTTGCTCACAAGAAATGGAGCTGGTGAGCATGCAACATATATATTGCAGGAATTGGCACAGAGGTTAATTGGTTGTAGGCTGACAGCTACGCGGCGACTGCTCAAGTCAATCAACGTTCGCGGAATCGTCCCAAACGGTGGATTGGAAAATTGCTCTATGTTTGTGAAACCAAACTGATTTTCAAGTGGTGGCTCTACTTTACTGTTCCAACGCTGTGAAGCCAACAATGACCTCTTCAGCAGTGGCTCTACGTTAAATTAGTCCAACGCTGTGAAGCCAACAATAACCTTTTTAGCGGTGTTTCTACGTTAAATTTGTCCAACGCTTAGAAGTAAACAATGACTTCTTCAGCGGTGATTCTTCATTAAATAAATCTGACGCTGCAAAATCGACAAAGATTTTAACAGTGGTGACGCTACGTTAAGTTAAACCAACGTTCGCGGAGCGGATCCAGCCCCCGGAGTTCAAAATATAGCAATACAAAGACAAAAAAAGGTTTCTTTTACGAACTTACAAACAGTCGGACTTACAGTTTGTCCTAGACACTCGTACTAAACGGGCTTAGCACAAAACTTCCAAGGGACGTCGAGCAGAAAACACAATAGAACACTCGAGAGTTGAACTGTCAAAGAAGTGACTTAAATCAGCTACGAGGCCTAATTTATACTCAAAAATTATTGAGACATTACTTTTAATCTAGCTCCAACCACATATTGTGAACGGTATACATTGAAAAATATGGGGGGAAGCTCGTAAAGACGACGTAGTATAGGGCGGAGCTTCTTCGGCCGCTTACGCCGCACCGCGTCGCAGCCCATCATCCCTCTCAATGGAAGCCTCTAGTGATTTCTAGAAATGGAAAACTCGAGAACAATATTTCTCTATATAAGGCCAAGCAAAAGACGTGTAGAACAGTACAGTTACAAGAGTAGTAGTGTGAAATAAATAATGAAGTAACAAGAACAGTGACAGTGTATATAAATAGTGAAATATAAATATCTGTGACCTTGATTAAATTAGAATCAAGTGATTAATATATACATATAGTGTTATTAGTGACATAAGAAGAATTAAACTTTTATTTCATTTAGATGATTAAATAGTGACTTTTATTTAATTAAAAACTGATTCATCAAGCAATAAACATTACAATATAACAACAAGAATATCTTAACTACTCAAAATAATCGAAGGGTCAAGATTTTTTAGCAATGGTATATATTTTAGATGAGATTCAAACTCTTTCAAGAGTTTGAATATTGAAACACAGAACCTTTATCCGTTAACACTCTACATAAAAGACAGTCATAATAATAATCAACCAGTTGCCCGAGATTGTAGTGCAATACGTTTAAACTTAGCAGACGGAAAAAAATTTGATCCTCTAATTATTTTGAGTGGTCTATTTACATTGTTAGTTCAGTTCATGGTCGGTAGATTAGTGGTTGCCAATATGTCGAACGTCAAATATTCATTTATTGAGTCCAAATGTACGGTAAACAAATACAGTGAACGGAATATACAAACGATGGGTATTTGACATTTACAAAAATATAACCCAACTTCAACCACATGTTGTAAAAAGCAAACATTAAAAAATATTCATTCGGACTGATTAGTAGTATTACGATTAGTGATTGGGTAATATTCGAACTAAACTATGGCTTTCAAAATAAACAGGGAGAATAAAATATGAAAACAAAATATGGCAGCTGGAGGTTATATTATGATGAGTAACTATGCGCGAAGCATTAAAGAAAAATACAAGGATCCATCATAGTATTATATATGTATATGAATTATGAATTGATTGAACTACTCGATTTTGATAGCACTAACTAACGAGGATGTACGTAGAAATCCCATGACTATATTCAATAATGTATCAATTACAAATGCAATACATAACTGTAATCAGAATCAATTAAATGATGTTCCAAATAACTGGATTTGTTCTAATTAACTTGCTTAGTATCAGTGATTGTGTACGTACAAATGCTTATATAGTGAGTACATTAAAATGTTCCGTATATGTTTAGTAGTGCCCTTTTGGATTTGAAGTCTTCCTCTTTTCCGGTTGGGTCTTGCAAGACCGTAAGCCTGCAGTTTTTTAATTAGGCCCTGTATTAGTATCAAAATATATTGCATTGTTGTGTTTTACTAGCTACTAAGACAATTTCTGATCTATCCGTCAGATTACAGGAACTGTGCTATAAGAACCGATTGGCGCACGAGCAAACCATTACAGCTCCAACGTCGACGTTAAGTACAGTCGGTACAGACTATGTCTGATTCCTGGATGTGTTATTCCTCACTTCATTCATAACGTTCAGAAGATGCAAGAGCCAGATATACACATCGCCACATTTTAGATGATCATGATATATGAAATATCTTATAACCAATCAAAATCGCGAAAGCTTCCTGCCCATTTGTGCCCCGATTCGTCTTTGATCAGGCTGGTACAAAATCTGACTGGATTCGTGTCCGTGCATGTTACTCCCATAGAAAAGTGTGCGCGATAGAGGTGTGATGTCATAAATAGCCAGACTGGCTGCGTTAGAACCGGCGAATATATACTACTACCATAGATGTAATTCAAAATGATAACAAGTATATGGCTAATGGACAAAAGTGACGTGTGAGTTATTCAGGCCAGTGGGGGGCTTATATTATTATTATCCACTTTACCACCTGAACGTTTATTGAAAGCAGCGATTTGTTACGCATTAGTATTATTTTTTGGATGATATAACAATTGATCCAAATAATTCTCCAATTTGTTTGTGATGAAAAAAACTAGTATTGATCACAGTATTGTTTGATTCACATATCTAATCCTTTCTGCTCATCCAGCGTCAATTCCTTGTTCGGTCAGTCACCGTGGGACGCTTGTGTCGCTAGCTTCGTAGCGACACGTGGACAGCGTTACAATGAAAGTTAACGTTACTTGCAGCACACGTGGACAGGTTGAACGTGTGCTATCGGAAATTGATATGTCACCAACGCGCATGGAATGAAATTATTTTGCTGATATTCCAATTTGAAAGATGGAAACAATATTCTAGAGACTAAGTATACTTGGAGCAAGGAAATCAACAACAATTGATCAACATTTCTTGTAATGGTTTTTACTGCCGTTGTGAACCACATAACATGATTCTACTTCAGACAACTTGGGTGAAAACTGCATTACAAATTGACAATAAACCGTGAATAAGCAACATATAGATGCGCAAGAATACCCATCTTACAGTGTTATCCTGCAACAGTATCGCTAAGATTTTGTCTTAAATATTTAATCTTGATGTCATTGAAGCAGAATTATGGGGCTAGTTTTATCAATATTTATTTTTACTGGCATGATAGTGAAGATTTACAATGATGTGATTTTCAGTAGAGGGTTGTTGGCTACAAGAAATCTTGAATTATTCAGATTAACACTTGAGTTCAAACTAGACCCGTACATCATTATATGAAACAAATATTGACATTGCAACCACATTCTGTGGTAGAACCAAATTTGAAATATTCGTAAGATTCTTTGTTACATTCATAGTAATTTTCCACGCCTTAAAAGTCTACACTGAGAGAAATTTATGAAATTATGACAACTCCGCGCGGAATTGACAAATTCGGAGTCGAGTCTATAGAATCATGGTTCACGCGAGTCTATCGGAATCAGTGTAACCGTTCAGCATCCTTAAAACCAACTGCGTGAAGGAATTGTAGTTAAATATCTCGTGAAGTTGAGCGGATTTAATTTAAGTTGGATAAACGAATCTATTTATTGATGCAACAAAATATATAGTAAAATGAATAACCCTTCAATGACTGACATGAAAATTTCTATATTTGAATTGATTTATTTTTAAATTCATTGTAAGCTTGAAAAATTCTTGGAATATTTTTTCAAGTAATCTCTTGATTCATAGTAACAATTAAAATGAAAAAAATATATATTATGAGTTTCAATAAGTGTAATTGATATAATTTTTCTAGTATAATTTATTTATCCATGTTATAATTTATGAAAATGGTGAATAATAATAAAATAATGAATCTGTTTATAACAGATTTCTTAAAAATGCTTGTTGACGTAATATCAATTAGATTTAAAGAACTGATCCAAATTTTTTCCGATACATGAATACATAAGCCAATTTATTTAAAGAAAAATTTGGTCTCTTAGCATTTCTTGTTCATTTAAAAGCTATTTATTTTAGATTAAAATAAAAATTGTATCCATTTAAGATCATTAGGTTGATTCATTCAAAGTTTGTGAGAGAATCTGATGTTTTCACTTGAATGAATTATTTTACGTTAGCCATTTAGCATTTTTTGTTTTTTTGAGTGGACTAAGCCTTGTTGAACAAAATATTAAATTTGTCTGTACTTTGGGTTTTATTACTTGAAATTCTTGGCGCACATCTGTTTGTCCCTTTCACAGCCTGTGTTATAAACCAGGGGCTTTCAACACCAGCCCGCGAGAACACCAATCTGGCCCCCGATAGCAGTTCAGACTTGTCCGGTAATCGACCCGTTATTGTTTATTTTGATTACATTGAAAGATTCAGAATGTGGGTGAATAATACAAAATTATAATCAAAGATGTTTTTATTCAACGATCAATTCATATTTTGGATCTTGAAATTTGGTGGAGCGTGGAGGAGTTTGAGGACCTCTGTTCCAAACAATCACAAAACAAAAATTTGTCCACCCTACCCTCAAGTTTTCTAGAAGAATATTTACCGTTTTATTTTATTTTTGGAGAGTTCATTTAGTTTTGAGCTGTTACTGAAAACGTATTGAACCAGTGCTTGATACTGTTTTACAAAATAGTGGAATAACAGATGAAGAAATGCGAGAGATTTTGATGGAATAGAATATTGGAGCTCATAACTACTTTTAAAGGTAATTTATCGTACTGTATTCAATCATTTGAATTTATGTGAAATTATTGAATAACTGAATCAGTGATTGCATTTCAGGATCAAAAATCATCAACAATAGATTGAAGCTCCTAGATAATTCGTCTAATAAATAATTGATTCTGATTATTGATGACTGGCTGGAATTTACTTCTAAATAGAAAAATGTATTTCAGAAAGATGCAGCTAATGAGGATTGTCCTACACAGTCAATTTCTTTCGGAAACCCAGACAATAATAATGGAAATTTAAGTGACACTGTTTTATTATTCCTGTAATAATATAGTAACAATATTTATATAATATATAACAATTCTAGATGTCTGATGCAAATAGCAACAATAAGGATAATGAGAATTGTGTATTATGAAAAAAGGATAGCGAAGACAATACCCACATTAAAATACAAGGCGGAGTTGGAAATGAATTTTCTATCAAATCACAATGATACAGGGTCCATCAGCGAGTACTCAAACAATCGAACGCCTCAAGAAAAGTCCAAATAGAACTTTTAGGCAAGTATTATTCTGTCAGATCGTGTATTTCAGATGGAAAATACGAATAAATCTATCTGCTTATATTATCTATTCTTTATTCGTTACAGATTAAGTAAAAGCTTCTTTGCTAGGCTGGAATACAACAATACTTTTCCAGAAATCATGAAGTATTGGAAAATAACCGCCCAGGCACGCTACCATCAATTAATTTAATCTGATGCTTTTCATATTACTATAAAGAATATTTTGCTCTTGCTAATGTTATTGAATATAAAATTAGTATACACCATATATCCCTATAGAAAAAATTAATCATCAATAATTGGATGACATTTATGTATATATGTATAGATTCATGTTCCGTATTTTATAATAAAAAAGTTTATCTGAACATTAATGAATAATAACATCAATAGCCCAATCCTATAAATTAATAACGAGAAATACTTTTTGGAATTTAGTATGAAATTCAGAAAGCGGTTATTGTGATTCTTTCGATGAAATGATTCTATTTTCTCGAATATATTCGATTTTACTTCAAATGCTTCCGCATCTAATTCAAAGCTAACAACAGTTGAAATAATTAGTTACATGTTTCTCTCAACACTCTTATATTCTCTCTCAACACTTTTTAATATTTAATCGATCGAACACGAATTTAAGGAAATTGGAGAAAATATTAAATGAACAATTCTTTTTATTGCCAGAAAAGTAAATCATTTTACCCGAAAATATTTTTTTATTTGTATCAAATATTTTTTTAATGTATTGAATGATGATAGCAATCAAATGAAATTAGTAAGTATTAGAATGAACTCCCAATGACATATCCCAATTCCTTACGGAATTGCTGTTATGAACCTTTCAAATGCGCTGAGGAATTGAGTTAGCACCTTTGCGCATTTCGCCGTATCCAAGTACGCCGCGCAGTTGAGAAAACAGAAAATCATTTGACTCAAAACAACATTTTTCTCAGTGTATAATTCAGGTCGCAATCAAACCTTTATACGCGCGTTCAAAACTCCATATTTACTGAAAAGTTGAATACAGTAAAAATTCTGTTACATCAATTTCCTCCTTTTGAACGGTGGAATCGACGTGAGTTCCACGTAACATATCGATTGATACAACGACTGTGCATTATGCCTGAAAATAGAGCATACATCATATGGCCGCGAGTGCTGAAAGATTTGCGGTTTTGCAAAGTTCAAAAAGTATCTTCAATCACAACTTTTGTAGCAATATTTCAAAAGTTCTTGTGAATTTTCACGGGTATTATTCCTAAATATGTCCACATGGATTGCGATCCCTAGGGCGTTGCATTCTCCCTCTGTATGTATGTAATTTCGTGACGTATGTTTCAATATGTTACAAGGAAACTTTTCATTTTTAACGAGTTAGGAAAATATGACTGGAAGCTTCAATACATTCTTGTGCTTTCATGATAGGGAATAAGAAGGAGTTCAAAATAAACAAAAAAAAATGTATAATTTTAACCGATAACATTATGCAAGAGTAGTACATACTCGCAGGTTTCAACACAGCAGCTCTGACTGTCTGTGACGATAAAATTGATCTACGCATAAAAAATGCGCGGTTGTAATTGGAGTAGGATTTTGTTTCAAGAAATTGAGCTTCAAGATTAGCTTGATGATATACCATGAAGTTCAGTAAATAGAGATGATTTTCCCTACAAATGGTCTCGTAGTCTTGAATTTTTTGCACCATGGCAACTTTTGTTACAAGCGGAAACCATGGAATTTTTGCACTTTTTTCAAGTTTCTCAATTTACAACTTTTTCTCCTAAGTTTTTTTTTGTACGACCAACGGTTACCGAGATATGGCGCAGCGAAGAGGAGTGAAATCTCAAGTTTTGTCGAACTAGCACTTTCTTGCCACTTTGACTTTCGAGAACTCCAATAAGACTTTGTTTAAGGGGGAAGTTGCTCATATAAAAGTTGTAGAGAATTCAATTAGCTACCAAATCCGTGCATCAAACATTTTTCAACGTCAAATTTTGAAAAATGGAAGTAAAGTTGAAGAAAATTATTCTATTGCTTCATTAATTCTGGGATCCAGCCTGAATCTTTCTGCAAACCCAGACAACGTGCTTGATATAACTTTTTTTGGCAGTTATGGTGGTACTGAGCATCAGCGGCAGTAAATTCTAATTTCGAGGAACACGAGTGATCATTTTTTGGCTCATTTGTTCCTTCGTTTTCTGGTTGCTTCCAGAAAATTTTTTTTTCTCGTGTTTCTCAACCAGATGAGCTGGGTTCTTTTTTGAAGGCATGACTCACTGTTGAGCTCTCTCATAATCTGGAGGTATTTCTTCCCCACATAGGAAACTATGTTCCATGAAAGCAACTTCTGACCTGAGCTTTGGTTCTTCTGGATGGTCTAGCTTCCGCCTCTTTCATTGCTGTAATTTTTGGAACGAGAATTGTGAACTTGCATCTCATCTTTATCCTTTCAAAATTTGGCATTATTCCTTCTTTCCCTTTTAAGGCTTGTTTTCTACAAAGTATTCAATCCTCTTTTCTTCACAGTAACTTCTCTTTTATTCCCGCATATAAAACACTCACTATCTAACGTCCTTTGGTTTTAATAGAATCCATTCTTCACACATGTATCAAACAACCCTCACTACAGTCATTCCAAACATTCAAATCCAATACTGTTAGGTACGTAGTAGACTCAGAACGACCCGAACAGCCGAAATATTACCAGTAAACTAAGATTGGATGGGATTTCTTTCCTATTCTACCTCACAAGTCACAAAGGTTGGTTGGTTGAGCAGATGGGCTTTTGACAGTAGGTAACGGTAACAAAAAAGAGTACCCGACTCATTCATTACTCTCTGTGGATTGTCTTTATACCTGAGACGGGTCCATTCGGTGGAAACTCTTACAGCACAAACATTTGACAGAACATATAGGCAACGTATACTTATCATCATTTATCATATGGCAAAAATAAAAATAAAGGAGAAAAGTGCAGAACAAAGAAAAATATTCAAGAAGAATGCTGAAATAATTAAATTTAGAGAAGACAAACTGAAAAATGAATAGATGAAGGGGAAATACCGCAATAAAATAAAAGAGTTGATAATCAATACACTACACCCGGATACGGATAGTATACAAAGATATGTGGAGTATTTTTAAGTATATTACTACGGAGGCGACAAAACATACATGCAGAACAATCAGAAACGTGCTCAACAGGAAGCAAACCCATTGGTGAAACGAACAGGTTGAGAAAGAAGTAAAAACGAAGGAACGAAAATGGAAAAAATACTTAAAGACAAAGAGAGAAGAAGATCATGGAGACCACAAAAGACAAAAAAAAAAATAGATAAAGGAATAATCAAAAAATCAAAAACAGAAACATGGGAAGTATTCAGGGAAAAGCTAGAGACGAACTTCAAAGAAAACCAAAAATTATTTCACAGAGTAACAAAAAAAAACAAGAAAGGAAAACAAATAATGTCAAATCGATTGAAAAGTGAGCAAGGATAAATATTAAAAGGAACGAGGAAATACTAGAAAGATGGAGAGAACATTTCCAAGAATTACTGGGAGAGAGTCAACTCACAAGCGAAATAGAAGAAAACGAAGAACACTAAAGAGAAAGAACAGAAATAAATAGAAAAACAAAGGAAATCACAAAAGAAAAAATGACAATAGTTTTAAAAAACTGAGAAATAGAAACGCAACCGGACATGACTACATAAGAGGAGAATAGCTAAAATATATGAAAGCAGAAGGTGAAGAAATGCTACAAACGATTTTGAACAGAATATGGAAGAAAGGAACAGTACTAAAAGACTAGGAAAAAGCAGTTTTATTTCCTATATACAAAAAAAGATACAATAAAGACTGCAGAATCTTTAGAGAAATATTACTATCATACTCAGCAGTGTAAGTATACGAGGCTATCTTAGAGAGCAAACTCAGACAATGTACAGAAAAAACACTGGAAAAAACCTAAAGCGGATTCTATGGTCACTTGAAAAGAATGCCCGACAATGGACAAACTAGAATAATATGGAATTCCAGAACAGCGAAAAGAAGAAAAAGGAGAAGATCAGCAGAAAACATAGGAAAAATAAAAGTCCAATCTCGATGCCCAAAAAGGTATTAAACAGATGATAATAATATTAATATTTATTATAAACAATGCAAAATTACCTGAGTTTGATGACAATTACAAGAATGCGCCTAGACAATCTTGAGCCAAAATGACAAAAATGCAATTTTGCTTTAAATTTACCCCCACTCTTCAGAATTTGATGTCAAGAAATGTTTGAGGCATGGACTCTGTACATAATTAAAAGCTCTACAACTTTTATTCAAGCAAGTTTTCTCTGAGATGAAGTCTTCATGGAGTTTTCATGCATCAAATTGGCAAGAGAACTTATATTTTGCAAAGCTTGATATTTTATCCCTATTTTTCTGCCCCATATCTCAGTAACCGTTTGTCAAACAAAAAAACTTATGGAAGCAAATTTGTTGAAATTGAATTTATTACAATCTAATGGTCCGAACAGCATATAAAAAATTTAGGACTATTGGACCTTTTGTAGGGTAGGCTCCCTTCTGTCTCAATACATTGAGCAAACAATGTCCTCCCAGCAACACTAGGTAAAATTTAACTGCAAATTTCAATAGGGGAAGAAAAATAAATTTCTGAATCGAAAACTTTGTCATCAAAAAGCTCAATAACATTAGAAAGCTAGGCCAGTAACTAAACAACACTCCTCTATGTGTACAATATTAACAGAGTTGCAACTACCACTAAATCGAATCCTGAACTGTCTCAAATTCAGTTTCCGATTGTATAAACTAGTGGTAGTAAAAAAGTGAGATATAATAATTGCATGTTTTCTAGAATGCAGAAACTTCGATTTCCATATCTAACAAAGGAGAATAGTTGATCTAAAACAGATGAAAGGGACAATACATGCTATGTAATGAATATTGATACGAAAATCAATTTCAATGGATTTGCATAATTGATAAAAATCTATATCGGAAACAAGTGAATTACACGTTTGACATTGAATCGAACAATGAGTAAGCGTGGTGAATAGTTGAATAGAGGGGCTCAATACAAAAACATCTATTATTTATAGCTAATAATGGCACTTACAGACTCTTTTGTGAGGAACTAGAATCAATTTCCAACTTTGTAGTTTTTACATATTACCTATGGAAAGTTATATTCTTATTGTTTTCATATAAGTATAGTCCAAATAAGCTTCACTAAGTTTATAAATTGTATGCAGAAATAAGAATCTACAGCAGTACCATTTAGCAAGTTTAATAAAAATATAAATACGTGAGACAAAGTGTCTGCAGTTGATGGTTTGCAAATCGACCCTCAAATTTAAATTCTCATGGAATACTCAGATGTTTTCAATATTTATTTTTCCAAATATCGAACTATTGGGATCGGCTAGAACAATGTGTCATTCATCACAAATTCGTGTTTGATTTCAATATTATTTATTATTGATCTAAAAATCTGACGTGGATATCACGTGACTTACTAGTACATCATTGGATATATATAATCAAACACAACATCTCATCATTCCACGGCTAGTCGGTTGCTATGGAAACAGTAGGTCATCATTCTCATGCTACAACATTCCTGAATACTGATTTCAAGAATTCTAAAGCTAACAGTTCTGAATTTATTGACAAAATTCCAAGATCGTCAAGTATAGTGCACTTTCGACTCAGTCGATCTCAATGAAAATAGGATATGAGCATCTAGACAATATTGTCATCTTGAATACTGTATTCTAGTATTCTACGTCCAATCGTTTTGGATTCATGCAGAAAATTAAAAAATGCTCCGAGTAAACTGCACTCCCGGCTTAGCCGATCACAATCATAATGCAAGATGTACAACCAGATGCTATAAGAGTGCCTAATACAAAATCTCAATATTCTGCAACTGATTATTTTAAATTTATAAAAAGTTTCATGTTAAGTGCACTACCGGTACAGACGATTAAAACCCAATGCGAGGTGCACAACTAGACCCTATACCAGTCATAAATACAAAATTTGAACATTATACGTTCAACCAGTTTTGAGATTTGCGAGTTACGCACGCACGCACGAACATACGTACCGACATCGAGCCAAAAATAGTCAAAATGGATTCAGGGATGCTCAAAACGGACATTCCCATCAAAATCTCGATAGCTGCATTTTGTCGGTTTCCCAATAATTTCTTGTACTTAGTACAAGTAAAAATTGCTCTCTACCATGAATGTGAATGTTACTTCTGTGACACAATATGCTCCTCCATCAAAACAATGAAGATCTAAAATCTATATAAGGTTTCATGAGACTCATATCTATTCAGTAAGAATTAGCATCAGTGCACGTCTATCCAATATCTTGAATTTATTTCACAAACAGCGATATGAAACGGGAGATCGGTGTATAAATCAAGACGTGCTTGGTTTGGGATGGTTTTGGGATGGCTCAGGGTGGTTATTGCGACCGCGTTATGCGTAACACCCCTGCAAGGGATGACAACTCTATTCCAACCCCAAGTGCGGATTGCTGACTGTTGGTGGAATGTTGTATTGATGCTAAGGCTCCCAAAATGTTTACAGAGTATAAATGTGATACGATTGGGAAATCCTTTGTTTTCCGCATAATTTTTCCCTTATTTAGAATGCCTCTCAAGAAAATCAACGTACACTTTTCTTCGATTGTCCTTCTGCTCAGCACTATTTTAGCATAAATGCAAAACTTTGATCAAAATTTGATGTACGGTGAAAATGTTCAAGTTTAATTGGTCGCCCATCATTCTTATTATTAAACGGCGCTCTGATTTCACAAGAGCCTTCACACGCTTGACGATTTTATTGGTTTTTGAAGATGAAGGTCTCTCTAGGTTCATCTTCAACGTTTTCTCAACCTTCCAGAAATGATTTGTGTTAGCAAAGAACTTGTGCTCTTGATAATGATTATTCTCCATAGGCCTGTTTTAACTTTCCAAAGATTACAGTCGCGAATTCCTCAAGTTTTTCATAAAACTTGATGGTATTGCGACGAACCTTTACAGTTTTGCAAGGCTTCATGCACCATTTCACATCCTAGAGCCTTCAGCTGCCGTATTTCGATCTAAGTTCGAAGTGTTCACGTTTTACCGTCCGAGTTGAGTTTCTATGTCAAGTCCGTTCAGCACAATTTTACGACACGCACTGTAAATCCGATTATTTTTCTGAGTCCTGCTGTTTTGAATTTCAAGTTATTTTGCTTTTTGCTGTTTTAACTTGAAACGTTGAACTAACTGAAGTCGCATCATCGCTTAGAAAATCCTCGTGAAATAAATTGGAGAAAAGTCACCATTTGAAAACCATTGTTTATTTCACAGTGTTGAAGTAAATTAAAGTAGAGTCACTGCTCGGAGATCATTCTGGTTTCTCGAGCGATGAAGACGATGTCAAAGATAACTTACCGTCAGGGCCGGAACTAGGGCGTGGCGGGGGTGGCCCCTGCCACGGGCGCAAACTCCTAGGGGGCGCAAAATTTCATGAACCGCATTGAACAAATTATTTAAACTCGAATTTAAGAAATGTTTTATGACGAGATTTGCGTGAGAAAGCTTATAAGTACCGTTATACCACCTTCTACCCATCTCATCTTAAATGGTCAACTATATAATTTTATCTGGGTTTATATTGCTTATTGTAAATATACATTGCTCTATCAGCATCTGCATTTCGTGTATGGTGTTTGGAACGCCGAGCCACTCGCTATGCTTCATTTGTTTAAGAAGGATATAGTTTTAACTTTCAATTTTTCACCTATTGTTCAAAATCTATTTCATTCCGGCGTTTTCTGCGGGTAAGTAGATATATTTTTATATTGTGCCATCATTTTATTTTCAAAATAGAACATTTTTATTCAACTAGATAACAGTATGCCACCTAAAAAACCGTCAGGTGCTCAATTTCGGAGAATAAAAGAGAAAAAATTAGCTGCACTTCGAGAAAACACAGTTAGTATAGATAAATATTTCACAAATAGTGCAAGGCATGTTAATGAGATAAATGAGAATTCATTAGAATCATCTGAATCACGTGAATCAGTTTGTGATGCACAAATTCAACCAAATTTAGATTTGGACTTAGAAAATTACCTACCAGAAGAAAGTACGAATAACAATAATGAAACAATATTAGCTAGTGTTACAGTAGTGAAGGAAGAAGAATGTGAACATTCAATAACAGATTTTAATGATCCCACAACATGGTCCATTAGTCAAAAAAATATTAAATTTTTTATTGAACATGGTGCAGATCTGGGAAATGATTTAAATGTTTATCCAATTAGTGAGGAAAGACATTTTGATAAGAAGTGGTTTATCAAGATATTGTCTAATGGTGAATATGTTGAACGGACATGGTTAATATATTGTAAAAAATCAGATTCTCTTTTCTGTTTTCCATGCGTTTTATTCGCAACTAATAAAGATAATATATGGGTTACAACAGGCTTTAAAGACTGGAAATATTTGAATCCCTTATTACCTCGTCACGAAAATTCAGAAAATCATAGAAATTCGTTCATAAAGCTAAAAACTTTTGAAAGATGTTTGAAATTTGGGGGCCTAGTTGATGATAATCTGGAAAAAATTATCCGAAAAGAAAGAGAGAAATGGAGGTATATCTTAAAAATAATTTTAGATGCTATTCTACATTGTGTCAAAAATAATGATGCACTACGAGGCAGCAGCGAAATTATTGGTCATCCAAACTGCGGAAAATTTTTGAATTCCATAGATTCATAAGCCATTATGATCGTATTCTGAAAGAACACATAGAAACACACAACAAAAATCAAGTATCTTATTTTTCTCACAAAATTCAAGACGAATTAATAGCATTGGTTGCGGATAAAATCAGGAAATATATCCTTTGTGATATTAGAAAAGCAAAGTACTTTCCAATTCTTTTTGATAGCACTGTTGATACAGCACACAAAGAGCAAATGACAGAAATAATTAGATATGTACAAATAGATGCGAACAAAAAATGGAATATTGAAGAGAGTTTCATAGATTTCATTGATATTCAAGATAAAACTGGCGAAGGAATAGCTCATGTTATAGAGGAAAAGCTTGCAAGAGATGAATTGGATATAAGAAATCTAAGAGGTAAGTCACATATCTCTATTTGATTATTGATTACCGTATTTTTTTTATACTCTTCTATTTTGCAACAAAAAAATATAATTTCAAAAAAAAAAATTTCACCTGAACAAGTATATATCAACTATTTTCCATAATTTTGACTATTTTCTAGTTTATTTATGTCATCATATGCAATGTTTTATTTTTCAGGTCAGCCGTATGATAACGGGGCAAATATGGCTGGCATTTATAAGGGAGTTCAAGCTAGAATTTTAAGTACTAATGATTTGGCAAAATTTATCCCATGTACAGCTCACAGTCTGAATTTAGTTGGTGTTCACGCTGCTCAGGTTACACCAAAAATCAAAACTTTTTTTGGAACGGTTCAAAGTGTTTTTAATTTTTTTGTATCATCTTCATCTCGTTGGGGTGCACTTAAAGCTATTTTAAAAATTAATTTAAAAGGAACAAGTGATACGCGATGGAGTTCCAAGGCAAACGCTGTTCATGCATTAAAAACACAATTACATCTCGTTTTAACAGTGTTAGAGAATATGATTTTATCTGAAAGCAGTAATGCAGATACACTCACTGGGGCAAAAATTTTATCAAAACAATTAAAAAACTATGAGTTTATCATTTATCTAGTTTTCTGGGATAATGTTTTGAATAAAATTAATCGAGTTAATCTAGCAATACAACAGAAACAAAATGATATTTCAGTAGGTGTAAAAATGATTAAGGGCCTATTGAATGAAATGAATGCTTATAGATCAGATTTTTTTGATGAACTAAAAAACTCTTCTGAAAGTCTAGCAGAAAAAATTCAAATTAATGCTGTTGTTGATGAAAAACGGCGAAGAAAAGCTCCAAGACTGACAGGAGAAGAATGTAATGATGAAAGATATCATATTGATTCTCTACAACACATAAAAATTGATTTAATCCAGGCTTTAGATTCAATAATATTTCATACTGGAAATAGATTTGATGCTTTAAATAACGTTGATCAAGATTCCTGTTTTCTAAATGGTCGATTTATGAATGAAAATAACGTGGAAATTATAAGAAAATATGCTGCCGATTTAGCACTCAAGTACGAAGATGATTTGGATAGTAACGAATTTTCAACTGAAATCAGTAGTTTTAAGTACCAAGCCCAGGTACTTTTTGAGAATTTTGTTGAAATGGGACCTCTAGAAATATTACAAAATATTCACGACGTATCTTTAGATAATATTTATCCCAATATAATTATTGCACTTAGAATATATCTAACGTTACCTGTGACAACAGCTACATGTGAACGGTCATTCAGTAAATTGAAAATTGTTAAATCTTATCTAAGATCTACATTAGGTCAAGAGAAACTATCAAATATATCATTGATTGCAATAGAGAAAACAATAGCAAACAGTATAGATTATGATGATATAGTAAATACATTTGCAGCAATAAAGTCTAGGAAAGTGCATTTATAGATATTTAAATGTTAGTAATAATTATTCAATGTACCTAATTAATTATATTTTTTTTTTGTTTCATATATATATATTAAGATGTACCTGATCAATTATAATTTTGTTTTAACTATGTCACCACTTGTTTTGAGGAATATATATTTTTTTGAACTATATATCCTTTTTGCTTTATATTCATCATAATTCTCTACACAAAAATAGGGGCGCAATTTTATAATCCGCCACGGGCGGCCAATACTCTAGTTCCGGCTCTGCTTACCGTTTTGGTAACCACTTCACAATTCAGCAAACGTTATTAAAAAAACATGCGCGGACACGGATCCAGCCAGATTTTGAAATGGCCAGATTTTTGGTGAGTGGGGGAACGTTCCGCAGCGCGCACATATACAGTGGAGAGTGAGCGAAACAAGATCAATCCAATAGATAACCTTTGTTTAATGTTGGATGTTGTACCAAGACGACAATGGAAACAGTCAGTGTCATATTATTTTGTTGAAACTTCTTTTTCCTTAATCCTTTGACGTATTTTTTAAGATCTGTGCACAATGTTTCCGTGATGGTCTTCAGCGTTTCCCTCAACCGTCAGCTACCTTCATCCTAGAACAGGCCGTGGTAATATTCCAATAGCCACTGGTCCTCTGTCTGACATAATTCGTTCAGTTTCTCCCACAAGAATGGTTCTTCAAGTATATAATGCTGTATCTTATCGCCGTCTCGCGTCAACACTGTAATCTCTGTAAGAATAAAATCACTGAAGTAACATGTAAAACCCTGTCTATCCACAATAAATTTCATTGCATAACTAAACTGCTTGTATTACTACTTTTCAACTGAATTACTTATTGTATTATATCCAATAATACGACCGTGAATAGTCAAACAGTAGACGATGGTGTAGTCTGGAAAAGTTTCATTTGGCTCGAATTCTAATCGTACCTCTAACAGGGTATTTTTGATATTTTCATTTTGTTTCGAACAATGTTTTACTGCCCGAGTATAGTTTTTGTGCCAGGTCCGTTTAGCAGAATTGAACGACATTAATTGTTAGTCCGATTGTTTTTTTTTGAGTCTGTAAGAGGAACTTGAATTTGATTTGTTTCTGCTGTTCCAACTTGAGTCATTTTTGTTTTATTTTGCCATCTGGGAGCTAAGTCTCCACAAACGTTGAATTAACTAAGGTCGCATCACTGCTGTGAACATCCTTGTTATTTCACAGTATTGAAATAAATAAGAGTAGAATCACCATTTGGAAATCATTATTGATTTCACAGTGTTGAAATAAATGAACGTAGAGTCACTGCTCGTAAATCATTCTAGTTTTCTGAGCGTTAAAGGCGATGTAAAAATTAATTCACCGTTTTGTGAACAGCTTCATGATTCTACAAACGTCGAGGACTATTATTTGTTTTTAAATTCCTCACCGTCTTCGACTGTCTGGGTCCGTTCTGCGGATCGCTACACTGCAAAGTATTTCAAGTATTTGTATCGACCTTTTGGGGTTGTACACGGGCGCAACTTCAAGGTAGAATCGTTCTACCTTTTCTAAAGGCCGATGCACCGACCACTACCTGAGGTGCGGGTGTCTACCCTAGTCAGAGGTAGAAACGTATCTACCTTATGATGAGTGGGTCACAGATTTTAACAGTGATCTCCACAAACACCTCAAAGCGAAATACATATACTTTCAAGTATGGTCGATGCATATTCCCTGGCGGTATCCTGTTATGCCTTGAACTATATATATGCCAACCTCATGATAAGTGGGATATTTATACTTACAGAGATATGGATAAATACCTTCAAGTGACATACGTTTCCTTCTTAGTGTGGTTGATACAAATATTCCAAAGGTACTTAGATATACTATAATCCATATACACAAACCTCCAAATAAGGTCATCATAATTATATGTAGGCTTGAGAAATAAACGGAAAAGATACTTAATTGATCAATTAATGCAGTTTGAAGAATTATTTCATTTAAAAAAATAGAAAATTGGATAAAAATACCTAGAACACATTCAAAATCAAGATAAGAACATAGGTAATGTTATATACATACAAGAAAATGATTCACGAACATCAAAATAATATTAATTAATCACTAATTAAATTGAATATTCTCTGAATACATACATTTTTCTTAGGGACACTCAATTTACCTACAAATTTACTCTAATAACTAATAGTTTTATCAATTCCAGGAGGATATTTTAACTAGAATAAATAAATTATTGATATTAAGTCAATCACTGCTTCTACCAATGAACTATATTCCGTAACTCTGATTTTTCTCACACAAATATAAAAACTGTTATATAATAAAAAGGTCACATGAGTGAGCAATGGCTGCCACAATTGCGGGATCCGGAAGAACGTTTTCTGTGACGATGGTATCCTTGCATCTTCCTGTAATAAATTTGACAGTACAAAACTTGCGTTATCAAGAAGTATGTCTATGAACAAAGAAAGAAATAGGACTAGCTCACCGAACTATTGATGCAATCTAATAGTCGATGGCAAGCTAGATAATATTTCAAAGGAATTGAGATATTTGCCTGAATGATATTTCGTTAAATCAGCACTGGAATTTCTTTGCAGTTGAATCAAATCCAAACCAATTCATCATTTAAATAATTTTGCAGTGTTTTTAAAATAGAAACATAGTGATTGTTAACAGTTATTCTATTGGTACTATCACCAATGAATCAATAAGGTTTCAATTTTGTTGGATGAATATGATTTAAAGATTTTGGAATACCATTTTAGTTTCTATCAACAATGGACTGGACACAAAAATGATAATTCAACATTTTGTCTTTGTTCTCGTCACAACATTCGAATATTTTATTTTTTTCTGAATTTTAAACATTAATATCTCATGTTTCAACCGATTTTGCACAAATTGAAGCTTTTTTTTGCAATTATTGACATTACAGTTGTACGTATCCATTTTATGCACTAGAAACAAATGTATGAGTGGCTATAAAAGCTCATAACTGACAATAAGCATGCACATATAAAAATATATTGTATACACTCACCTTTAAGTTAATTCCCACCAAAATTTAATATACACAATTCTTGTTTTTCACTCTTCGGCACTTTCTCTTCAGTAGACAACACAATAATGATAACTTTCTTAAACTATGCTGCTAAATAAACCTGCCAGCAGGCAATTCACTTTGTACTTACAAGCACCCCATATGCGCCGGGTCTTCCAATTTTCAGGGACGGGGAAGTCGATCTATAGGAATTTAATTTTTTTTCTATGGTTTTTAGAAAACATCCTAATAATTTTCACGTTGATGTATGGGTGCTTTTATGTATATATGCATCCAGGTACAGATTTATCCAATCACGGTATCTCTTTTTCTTGAAACGGACAGAAGATTTAAATTGTGCACCCTTCCTATATTCGGTATCTATAGTCAGCCTATTCTTGGGAGATTGCAACTTTCAAGACCAGGGTTGTTAATGCTTTGAACATTTTTATAAGAAACATGTGTTTCAAAATTCCCAAAAGAATGTTTATTAAAAACCATTTTATACTTGACATGATTCAGTAAATTATTCATCTAAGCATGTTTCTCATCAATATAATCTGTAAGTTGGATATCAAACATTGGAGAAATACACAGAAATGCGTTCTTCTTAGAAAAAAAAAAGCATAATTCCTATTTCAATTAAAAGTGATAACAGAGAATGAAAGAAAAGTACATTATTCGCAAATTTAACCTATTTGTTCCATAGGTATACCGTACATTTGAGTTTAATGATTCACTCGTTCGAAATTCAAATATGAGTCAAGTTCAAGAGGAAACAAAGTTAGCAATAATTATTTTAAATTAAGTCTTAATAATAATAATAATATTTAGCACTACAGGCCAAGAAGGCCCATGGCTTCTTCGATAATCTTTCGCCACTGCACTCTGTTCTGAGCTTTCGCTTCCCAGTTTTTAATTTTCATCTGCTTGATATCATTGAGCACTTCATTTTTCCACTTTTTTCTTGGTCTACCTCTTCCCCTACCCGTATTCACTCCACTTCCTAACACTGTTTTTGTTGTTCTGTCTGCCGTCAGTCTCATTACATGTCCTAACCATCTTAACCTCTGAGTTTTAATGACTTCTATGATGCCCGGCTCACCAAATAAGTTCATCACTTTCTTATTAGTCCTTCTGAAACACCTGTCTTCAATTTTCACTCCTCCCAATATTTTTCTTAAAATTTTCCTCTCCCAAATCCCAATTTTTAGCCCTGTTGTTCAAAACCCACAATTCAGAACCATAAGTGACTGTTGGTCTCACAATTGTTTTATATATTTTTAGTTTGGCACCACGGGATATATTTTTATCTGCAATTATATAACGCATTTTCCCCACGCATCTTTATCCTTTTACTAGCCTCGCGTCTACTTCTTCCTCTTTGTTATTAGTATTTGTTATCGTTATACCCAAATAACTGAAGCTCTCTACTTTATCGAACTTATACATTTTACCTTGTTCTGTCATAATTTCTAGTTTGTCCCCTCCGGTATTGCTTGCTTCCCTCAATACCAAATACTTAGTTTTCTCTTCATTTACTACTAATTCCACTATTTTCGCAACTTCCTGTAACTTTTTGAAAACTTCCTTCATTTCTCTTTTTACTCTGGCAATAATGACAATATCGTCAGCATACGCCAATACTTGGTGCCTGTGGTGATATATAGTTCCGTTTCTGTGAAGTCTGCTTTTTCTCATAACCCATTCCAGAACCAGATTAAACAAGATCGGTGACATAGGGTCACCCTGTCTTAGTCCTCTCGTCACTGTGAAACTGTTCGACACCGACCCATCGGCCAGGACTTTACATTTTGTGTTCGCTTGAGTCATTTTAACTAAATCTATTATTTTTTCCGATATCTTGAAAGCATACATAATATTGTACAGTTTTTCTTTGTTTATCGTATCATATGCCTGTTTAAAGTCAATGAAGAGTAAGTGAAGGGACAAATTGTGCTCGTAACTGCTCTCCATTATTTGCTTTATAGTAAATACCTCATCAATCGTGGATCTATTTCTCCTGAAACCTGCTTGATAATCACCTAAGTTTCTTTCTATTACTTCCTTTAGCCTGTCTCTCAAACAAATTGTCAGCACTTTGTGTGCTACATCCAACAAGGCTATACCTCTATAATTACTACAAACTGCTTTGTCACCTTTCTTCAGCAAGGGGTAAATCAAGGACTCACTCCAGTTTTTAGGCATAATTTCTCCTTCCCAAGCCTCTCTTATTATTTCATGTACCAGGTTTTGCAGCGTTTCATCTCCCATTTTATATACTTCTGCTATTAGTCCATTTTCTCCAGGGCTCCTTCCGTTCTTTAGTTTTTTTATTATTTCTGCAACTTCTTCTATAGATGGAGACTCTGTGTTTATTGTTATATCTTGATCTTCCGTCGATACACTCTCTGTAATTTCTCTCTCTTCATTCAGTACCTCTTTAAAATACTCCGCTTATCTCTTTAATCTCTCTTCCCCTGTGATTAGCTGTCCTGCCCTATTTTTGCAATATATTTGTTTTTGGATGTGACCACACTAACTCTTTTTAGTTTCTTGATAGAAGTTCTTAATCTCTTTATTTCTGAAACTTTGCTCTATTTCAAACAGTTTTTCTTCTAATGCTTTCCTATTTTTCTCCCTACATATTGACTTTGTTTTCTTCCTTTCGTTTGAATATATTTTCCTGTTTTCCTCATTTGAATTTTCAAGAAAGTACAATCTTGCTATATTTCTTTCTGCTATGGCCTCTTCACACTCTTTGTCAGACCATTTTTTCTTACCTGATCTATTTCCACCACTCAACATTTTTTTGGAGACTCTCTGTATTGCCTCTTGCATGTACTTCCACTTTTCATCTATATCTTGTATCCCTTCTATCTCACTCAACTCCTTTTTCATTAGGTTTCTGTACTGTTCTAACAGCTCATCATTTTGCAAGCCCCTCACACATATTTATTCTCGTCTTCGTATTGTTTTCTCATTACATGCGGGAAATCTTTGTTCGATTTTAATTTCCACCATAAAATGGTCTGGGTTGGCGTCGGCACCTCTTCGGGTTTTCACATCCTTTATTATTTTACTATGTTTACTTTCAACCAATACGTGGTCAATTTGATTACATATTCTTCCGTTTGGAGCTAACTAGGTACCTTTGTAGATATCCTTTCTCTGGAAATGTGTACTCATAATTTTCATTCGGTGTTCTATCGCAAATTGTATTAACAGTATTCCATTTTCATTGGATTCCTGATGTTTACTAAACCCAGCTGTAATGTGTTTATATGGGGCTTCGTTCCCTATCTTCGCATTTAAATCACCAATAACTATTTTAATATCGTGTTTCGGGACCAAACTCAATAAATGTGAGAGTTCTTCATATATCTTATTCTTTTCTTCTTCAACTTTATCATTTGAATGAGCATGTACATTGAAAATACTGATTTTCTGTGAACACCCCTTATTCTGATTGACGCTAGTCTCTCAGAAACTGGATTGAAATTAATTATTGCCTCCCTCAGTCTTTTATGAATCATAAAACTTGTACCCAAATACTTCGTTTCCCATCCACTATTGAATACAATGTAATCATCTATTTCAATTATGTCGTTTCCTTTTTGCTTAGTCTCTTGTAATACAGCTAAATCTATCTCATATTTTTTAAAAACTACTACCAAATTCGTATATGCTCCTTGTTCGTTCATACCTTGCATATTCCATATTACCATTTTCAACTTTTTGTTTGCATTATAATTATTCCTCACTTGTTGTCCATTTCTGTGCCCTTTCGTCAACTTTTTCTCCGTCCTTTGCATTCTCAGTTATTTGATGTTCCTTTTTCCACGAGAACTTCTGTCTTCTCGTCCCATATGAACTCTTTTTCATTCACTATTAATTTGTTGAACAGAAAATTAACTTTTTTCCCACGCATTTTCTCCTCTCTTGCGGCTTTTCTTATTGTGGCCAGCATTTTTCTTTGTTTTTGCGTGAAGTCATTATCAATGTATATTTTCTTTCCTCTCAATTTATTTTCATTTTTCATAATTTCGATTTTGTCATCGAACTCATCAATCTCCGCTAATATTACAGGTTCAGATTCGTCTTTTCGGCCAATAACTGTAGCTGTTCTTACTTTACACGTAACTTCTAAAACCTCTCCTAATAATATATTAAAACCGCTTCTTTTGACCTCCTTCCTTCCATTTGTAATCCATGAATTACTATATTCTTCTTTCTACTTTTTCTCTCCCGGTCTTCCGCCTCATTACTTAATTTTCGGACTTTTTGTATAAGTTCTTCTCCTTCTTTCCTATAATCTAATAATTCATTGTATAATAATTTTTTCGTCTTATGTATTCTAAAAAAACTAATAACGAGCTAATATCAATTTTTATGGGATATATTAAAATTTCACTTGTCCTATGTTTCGGTAAAATATAATTTGCCGAAAATTTTACAGATATAAGTTCTTTAATTGTTTGTTGCCTCTATAATTCTTTGAATTTTCTGCCTGTGGGGAATATGAAACTACCTCTGGTCAATAAGTACTAATGTAGTGTCCCGTATTTTCCTTAAATGACCTGCTTCAACCTTATCTATATACAGTCTTTTCGACTTTTGTACCCACAATCGACTTAAAAGCAGATACAGCTACTCATAGGAAGATGGAAAGACTCTTAAACTACCTCAAAACTTTGCAGTGTACTGTCGTGAGTCTTGTAAAGTCATGCTAATTCATGAAAAATATATGTTGTATGTTCACCGTCTCCGTCATTTGAGTGTAAATTGATCTCTTATGCCCACATTACACGATCATATTTTTACATACAATTTTACATGTAATTTTATAAGTATTTCTTGTCATATTTGACAATTCATATCCGCAACTGCTGGCACAAAATTTGTTAATACTAAAATTTATTTCTAATTCTTAATTTCTTGAATTATTAAAATTGAAAACTGCATTTCACACGATCAAATATTCTCAAAATATTTGATAGCATGAGAGCGGCAGTTAATATATTTATGGTGTACATACGTTAGACTTGGAGCAACAAGCTAAATATTAGTAACACTTGTAAAAGTTTGTTTTTGTCTGTACAACATTATAAATTTTATTATTTTTACATCTTTTATAATAATTTTCCGCAAAAACAAGAAAGATACTAACATTGACACATAGCACACTGACAACTGCTTGAACCATAATAAGAATGAAGTAAAATACTAAACGTTATTCACTCAAGCCTGCAATCACAGACTCCAAAGTCCCTAGATATCACTGAAATTTGATGAAAATGGCCTTGAAAAATTTGAGCACGCTATATTCCAACTATTTCTACAAATTCTTGTTGAACAATACCATTCTGTAAATTTCTGACGCTTTACACAGTCAAATATCATTGAACAAGAAGATTCTGTAAAATTACACGTATATTTATAACCGTGTGAACTAGGCAATAGAGACACCTATCTCCTTATTATTATTTTTGACAACTCTAATCCTTTCCTGTGAGCTATCCAGCCGTCCGTCCTTAGAAGCTGCGTCATCGACCGCATTTGCGCCCGAGCATACCGTCTGCAGTTTCGACAACAGCAGCGAAGTATTATTACACCATAACGTTGCTAGAAATCTCGTTGTCCAAAACTGATGGCGCTCTCGAAAATCACGTGATGGTTGTACGCACAGAGCTGAAACTCGGACCGAGATTCTGGAGAATATGAATACATCTGTCTAGATAAGTAGAGCAGCACAGTATTGCCAGACTGTTCGCAATGCTGTCAGCTTCATTTTCTTACACACCTTGTATATATAGGAGAGAATGTAGGTGGAAATAGAAAACTTATGATGAACTGTTTAAGTCTAAATGCATATTAGTCGTCAAGCTTTTGGGAAGAGTGCTTTCTGACTTTTTGTTCAATCTAGAATTGACTTCATGGTCTTTAGATTGTATCGAAAGATATTCTCGTTTCTATTATTAGTTGAAGCTTAGAGCTTCCTTTTTTAGAATGAGCAATGTCCTCAAATAGTTAATAATATGAGTTCGATATTTTTGACTATGTTTCCATTATTTCCCAGTACATTTTTTTCTCTTAATATTCTCAATCAATAATGAATTCATTCCCTGAAGAGTGCTCCGTATTGTTTCCAAGCACTTTTCACTCCAACTCAAGAGGCCTGCATTGAAATTCAAAATAAATTTTGCCAGTTTGCAGAAATTAGAATATTGTCTCCCTATAACAATGATGAAATTTGATTCAATATTCAAGATATTCTCCGGAGTTTATGCATTCTCTGATGATTATCATACTTTCCACAGGATCCAAGTAAAAAATAGATAGATAATATCGAATAATTATATTTCGAGAGTAACGATTCCGTAACCAAATGTGATTTATTTTCCGAACTATGTTTGGGAACTGTGGACGTGTTGTTATGTTGGTAGATAGTATGCTGTACGCTCAATTGTCAAATTATCGGAGTTTTTCTCAAGCTCATCGAAATAGTACCATCAGTGAATGAAATAAGGAATGATACATCCAGAAGTAAATATAATAAACGACTGAAGAATACAGCGCATGTTGTATGAAATAAGTTCGAGTAAACAAATTATCCGGGATGATATTTCTTACAGCATATAAAAAGTTGAGTAAAATAAATAATGCAATGAAAATAAGTGTGTTATAAAAAACAAAGGAATGAAAAATGCAGAGCAATTTTGTCACCATTGAGGCAGCTGACACGAGACAATTGGCGCAGCTGAGTTGCAGCATCGCTGCATTGAGTGCGCTGTCTTCTCATGACTTATTTATCACTGGAAATACGTTCGTCTTCTGCTGTAGAATTGCCAACAGCAAAAAATCACTGAAGAATATTTAGAACTCAATACCTACTTTCAATAGTTTTGTTACTCTTTCAAGGAGGCTACATTTTGTTCAAGATTATCCCAGATAAAAGACATCACAGATACAGGATTTATCAAAATCTAAACGTAAACGTAATACATTGCTGCTTAACCTATCGCTGATGGAGGTGAAATGACAATCATTTACCATCCCTTCCACCAACAGTGTCTCCATCTAGCATACTTCACCCATCCATGTAAATGAAAAACGTGTCTTATCGCTAAATCTCCAATGTTACATCGTTGCACTTGTGCAAGAAATACTCAATTTTCAGCTTCAGCTACAGTTTCAGCGTTGCTTCAGCAACTTCGAGCTTGTTTAGATGTGTAATCCTTCTTGATTGGTTTTACAGCCCACCCATCATCCATAATACATCGCAGTTTTCAGTGTAATAAACTCAAGCAATAAATCTCAGACATGTGAGTTTTTAGTGTATTTCTTGGAAGTACATGAGCCGAACGAGTAATTGAAATAGTGCAGCTAAACGAAGCTATAAATTGCTGATATCGCAGCAGTTTTCAGGTTACTTATCAATTCTACAAATGAGGTAGGCAGTTATTTAATGCCAGATACACTGAACAAGGTTATATTTGCTGTCAATTCCAAGAACCAATAACATATTCGAGCAATCTTAGTTTGAACATTGGAAATACCACAAATGAAGTCATTTAATTGCCTTCACCTTCTTCCAAACTTGCGTGACATTTACGACCTCTAGTTTGCTTCCAAACAAAAGCAACTAACCCTTGAAAGTAGTCCCGTTAACGTACTCTCCATCCTTATTCTGTTGACGCAAGTGTCTTACTTGGTGGATTTACAAGTTGCGAGTTGGTGGTCGACTCCACCTCTACTAACACCGACTCGGTGGTTAATTCGGAGTCTGCAATGCCGGTAAAACGTGCAAGTCGTTTGTTACGGAGCGCTTGAAAACTTTGTCAATTTATTTTACATTAGTGCGTCATACATTATGCAGACTTGCCAAGGGCCCACTTGGAGGAATGGGAGGCAGCGAGGCAGTAAACTAAATCTTGAAAAAAGTGAAGAAGTGGGTAACACCTTCCGACATAGATTCAATTAGACTTTTTTATTTATTATTACTTTAGCCTCTCATTCATCAACACAAAGTTAAAACTTTTTGAATTTATTTCATTATTTAGCGTTAGGATTTTACTTCAAGACAGGAAGTTTCAAATCAGTTCCAGGGATATAATTCTAATTCGTAGAGATAGTGTCTTGATGTAATTTCAAAGACTCTTGAAACATGTACCATCTAGCGGACAATTTGACAAGTGATTTAATGTCGTCATCGTTGAAGACAATCTTCCAGAAGTAAGAGACAAGATTGATGACACTTTGTGATATTTGTATGTCATCAAATAAATGTTACTATTGATATAGAGACTGAAACCTGTCTCCAAGCTGTCTCTACGAATTAGAACAAGACTTCTGGTTTTACAAAGATATCTGGGTGACCATTCTGGTCCCAGAATATCTGTTTGCACATTTCGCCATATCTCGCACAATCTATTGCACGAAATTGTATACTCTTTAGCAATTCATCCCCGTTCCTTCCAACTAGACCTGCCAACCCATTGCCTCTTAATTCTGACGCTGTTAGCCCTCGTATTTCCTACGTCAGTGATTTCTGCAGAGGACTATGGTGTTACTTGTTAATGAATAGGAAGGAGAAAGATAGATTACTACAAGGTACTGAAAGGTTCAGATTGTAGAATTGTTTCAGTTGAGCATCACATGAACCCTTTTATAACGAAATCATTATTTATTTGGGATACAGTACAAAATATCGATTCACCGAACCACATAGCATTGCCACACCCAAGAATCTTTTGGGGTGCAATTTGAGATTGAAGGTTCATAAAGCACCCTGATATGTATGTATATATTATATGACGATTTTAGTTTGAGTATGATGTTTTCAGGTCTAATTTATTATTTTTGTGATGATATAAAGAGACTTGAACATTGAAAATAGAATTTAGCAGCGTTAAAAATAAAAACGAACTAAACATTTTTCTTAAAGAAATTTTGAACTGTTAAAATACATTTATTTTTTCCACATACAATGAAAAACGAAAGAGTAACGTGAATAAGTCTAAATAAGTAAATTTTAATTGCAAACTCGTAATTTTCGAGAAATTTTATCCTAGATCACACTTTTTTCCCAGCATTCTATCATTAAGAATAGAGTTACAGATTTATCAATAGTTTCCTGAACGAGTACTCGTTATAAACAGGGACATCCTGCTCAGCAGGAGTGTTTTTTAGTTCAAGAAGATATCCAGAACAAAACTTGATCCTTCAATAATTTCTATCCTTCCTCTAGAACATGGGTGGGCAGATACTTTTGAAGACAGATCAAAATTCCAATTTCAGGAAATTCTTCGGCCCGAAGGATTGACAGATTATTCTACGATTATTATTTTGAAAGATATAAGCTTTCAAAGTGTAACAGATTTCAATATAAAATGGATTGTATAAGCTTCCTACAAGCGTTTAGTTGATTATTCTACAATTATGATATTAGGGGGTACGAGCTTTGAAATTGTGATATATTCTGTAGCATTATTGCAAATTTAACATTATTGAAATCATTCATGTTTTTTACCTTGAAAGTTGGATAATTAAGCTGAGATCAAACTAGTCCTCAACCAACAAGCATTTCCAATAATATCAAATAAATATATCAAATCCAAGATAAAGTTCTCCATATACTTATACGTCGTCGTATGGACAAATTCAAAACTTTTTTAGGCTGATTTTTCGTATTATTGCAACAAATTTGAACTAAATCAATAATAATTATATGTAGTTGTCTAAAAATCACGTGAAAACTGCATTAAATTGCTCAATAATTTAAAAATTGGGGAAAATTTATTTCAAGTGTTCTCTCCTCGGTCCGATTACACTCGCATCATTAGTACAGTATTATTTTAACATTTAACTTAAATATTTAAGTAATCGATTTTTTTGGCTATTTTCAACTCTTGGGCCTTATCAATACTGTCATTACATTAAGAAAATTTCAAAATTACTAATTCAATAGAAAAATTACATGTTTGAACTCTCTACTATTATAAATAAACTCAAAAGTGTTACTATACTTCAATACTACATTTCATTCGATGCAGAAAATTGTGCATATTTTGTAAATAGAATATATGTACAAAGTCTATAGCTCAGAGGTAGAGCGTTGGTCTATGGTTTGACAGGTACCAAATTAGAATCGCGATTGAGTGAAGTTGAAGTCTTCATTTTTACTTACTTGTACTAAGTACAAGAGAGTATTGTGAAACCGATAAAATTCATCTATCAAGATTTTGATGGGAGTATCCGTTTTGAGCATCCCTGAATCCAGTTCGACTATTTTTGGCTTGATGTCGGTACGTATGTTCGTGCGTAACTCGCAAATCTCAAAACTGGTTGAACGTATAATGTTGAAATTTTGTATTTGAGACTGGTATAGGGTCTAGTTGCGCACCTATTATGGTTCCAATCGTCTGTACCGGAAGTGCACTTTAGTTGAAACTTTTTCGAATTTTTCTAATAAATCCAGAATGATCAACCGTAGGATGTTGAAATTCAGTATTTGAACTTGATGTTGTATCAGAATTGTTATCTGGTATTTTTGTAAGAATCGGCCAAACCAGAAGTGCACTTAACTTGAAACTTTTTTTGAATTTTTCGCATAAATATAGAATGATCCGCCATAGCATATTGAAATTTCGTATAAAGAACTTCTATAACATCTTATTGTATATCTTGCATTATAATTGCGATCGGCTAAACTGAAAGTGCACTTTATCTGAAATTTTTTTTTTCCTGCATAAATTCAGAATGATTAGGCATAGGATACTGGAATTCAGCATTTGAAATTGCTGTAGCATCTTAATTGTCATCTTCTATTTTCAGTCTGCTGTAGCATCTGAATGATTGCCTACTATTTTCATAACAGTATACTGAACCGGAAGTGTCCTTTCAATTTTGCGCATAAATTCAGATCTGTTGGTAGTCGTAGGATTTTGGAAATCAGTATTTAGGAATGTTTAAGTATAAGAGTAATGGCCTACTGTTTCCATAGTAACCGACTTGGCCTAAAGCGCATTTTACTTGACAGATTTTTAGAATCTCTTGGGTAAATCCAAAACAATTATCCGTGGAACGATGAGATTTTGTGTTTGATATATATTCAATAATGATATATATGATCAAACACAAAGTCACATCGTATTATATATATATATATATATATATATATATATATATATATATATATATATATATATATATATATATATATATATATATATATATATATATATATATATATATATCCAATGATGTACAAGTAAATCACGTGATGTTAATGTCAGATTTTTTTCTTCCATACAGATAACCATTTCATCAATATTACTTATCTAAAGCATTATTATTTACATTTAAGGTATATTATGCTAGTTATTATATGCTAAGCATATTTTTATCTGACTGACGACTTATCACTTCAACGGGCGCCTCAGGCGGAAGTGGACTTATAAAATTGTGAATCAAATTTTATTCAATTAATTAATTTTTTCCTATGGTTTCTGTACTGCAGAAGTGTTACAAAACCATATATCACTGTATATTCTATGGGTACGTTCCACAGGGCGACCGTTGCGGTCGCCTCAATAATCGTTCCACAGCACGATCGCGGTCTTGACGTTGAAAATCAATACGTTATAGGTGACGTCAATAATCGTGATCGCATCAAGCTCACAATTCTTGCGATTGGAAGATGGATAATTTTTGTAGGAATTGATTGAAAAAGTGTCTTTCCAGTTTGTTCTTTCGATTCCAAATTATGTCGATTGATTCAAGACTTTTTATTTGACAATATGACAGACTACTTTACGATCTCATATTATTATTATTTTTTATTCATGAGAGGATAATTTACACAGGTATATTGAATTATTGCTACGAGTTAGTTTGATCTTATTGATGATTCACTCTTCGATCCTACCCACGAATTGTTAGTTTACTTGACATCTAGCATACACTCACATCATCCTACTTGAAACGTCAACCATAACAATCATATGTTAGCGGAACGGCAAAAACTGCGTTCGTAAGCAAATCATTGCGATCGCCTAGTGGAACGTACTCTATCTGTCCTAAATCGCTAAGAAGTATTAAAAATTCTGATGTAATAAGTAAGAATGCGAGTTTTGGGCAATAATTACAGCCCTTCCGAATTTTAAGAAACTAAGAGCTATTTTCATAAGATTTGGATGGGAATAAAAAGTGAGTTAAAACCCCCTATTCAATCAAAATGATGCATTATGGAAAAAAGTAAGAATAAATCAGATTTAGGCTCAAATTTTAGCTAATTTTAGATTATGAGTACGTTCCACTAGGCGGTCGCAACGATTTGCTCACGACCGCAGTTTTTTCCTCTCCACTAACATATGATTGCTGTGGTTGGTGCTTTAAGTGAAACGATGCGAGTGTCTGTTACAAATTGGAAAGAATTTTTTTCAATTAATTCAAATTTCTTGGTGGTTTCTGCAAAAATGATCGTAACATCCGCTTCGACCCACTGTTCAATCGCAGGTAGTGTGAGCTTGATGCGGTCGCGGTTAATGGCTCCATCTATGATATATTGGTTTTGAATGCGGACCAGGATCATCTTGTGAAACGATTATTGAGACGACAAGATAGTTGTCGACGCCAAGTGGAACGTACCCTAATATTTATGTTTTGTTTGTTTGTGTATTTATGTAGAAAAAATTGAGGAATCTATCTATGTAATAAATTTTGATGTAGCTCTGGCCATTTTCAGGTAAAAATTTAGTGACACATTCAAAAATTTATTGTCGCCAAACCATATGAGATAAAAAAACTGTGAGATATAATATATATAGCTTGATCCAAACAGAATTCGAATTGTAAAATTTTTGATCTCAAAGTAGGTTTGTGCTACCCGTTTTCGGGTATAAGCTTTATATATCAATATCTCTGGAACAACTTAAGATATCGACATGCAGTTTTCGATATTGTCCTCAGTGAGTATCAAGCTTTTATCTTAAAAAGTAACGGTGAGATTCAAGGATGAATCAAGCCCTTCTATTCAAATGCAGACTGATTTATCGATTCCGGCTAAAGTCTTCCACTCTCGATAACGAAAGTTAATATTGAGTTCATGACTTCCTTGGACATAATTCATGGCACCTCCTTATTATAATGTTAACAACATCACGTTCGCTCGCGCACCGAACTCAGTTCCAGTCCGGGGACTCCGGGAGATAAGTTTTTATGGCGTAGTTGTAAAGTCATGCACATACCACAGACAAGAATTGTGTTCTTGGAACTAGCTGGCAGTAAAAACATTGGCGAAGAAAAATAGTAGTATGAAATATTTGTTACTTGTTCAAGGATATGGCTTTGAACTTGACCGGATGGAAAACCTCCGGAGAGTCTGGAGTCGTGATTTATAAGTGTATTCGAGAAGAGGTACAAAAATCACGTAGAAATTCAACTCCTTAGTATGTTTGAGGACTTTCAAAATTGTGTGTAGTGATCTTTATGAACACTTTCAAGTCCTATGACATCTTTTGACTTAACCCAGAAACAGTTGAGTTCACGACCCCCCAGCTTTTACCAGTATTGGATTTTGCTGAACCATTTTAATCACATTTTATGAGATCGTTAATTTTTATTAGAGATACGCGCAGCGCATTGGTTGGTACCGTGCAAGGCTAACACGATTTCGCTTTTTTATCGAGGAATTCAATACACGCCATAAGCTACCAACGAAAAATTACCAAATTACACGTGTAAGCCTCAATTACTGAATACGAAGCCGCTGAAGGGCTCTGGAGGTTTCACACATCGTAAATATCATATTACTATAGCTTTGGATATTATCTTATACGCAAAAATGACTGGGAAATTGAAAATTACGGTCTATTATCAGAATTAGAGATTTTTTTTGTACTTCGGTTCAGAATAAATCAGTTTGTCAAAGACCTTCCAGTGATGCACCAAAAATTGTTTGCCTATTTCACAGCAGTCCTGGGAGAATGTGAAATGTCTTCGTGAATTGATTATCAACTAAATAAGTGTTACATAATCCTTATTCAGCGGCATGACTTTCAAATCCTGACGGTCAGTTCACCTCCAAGTCAATCTAAAATCCATTTATCAAAACCTACAATGTGCATTCAAGAGCACTGAAAAAACTCAAGTCATTTCTTTAGATTGCATCTTCACCCACTGCATCCTATTCTTCAATGCAAATCTGTGATCAGCAATGACCACCATCTCTGTGAGGGCTGAAGCTATGAATCTCAATTAAGCTCGACCGAAAGCTCCTTGTAAGAGTTCCGTCCAAATGTCTATCAGAAGGCTCGAACTTGGGTTGGCTAAGTTCAGAGGCGAATATTGATTGCAAGGGTTTTTCTCTGGTCGCTTCCTTGTAGAGGGGCATCAATGCTTGTCTTTTAACTTTTATATTACGTCAAATTTAATGATTATAAATCTATTGGAAGGGTAGAAAAAATCTTGATGCGTTTACTGTAACTCAAGAGAAGTTTAACTAATTTTCTTTGAGTTTATTGGTTCATTTATAACTGAATATTATTTACGAATCACTTCTTTCTTTGAGACTTATCAGTGCCCTCAAGTATAACCTATATTTTTTTTTTGTCATGGGACTATTTTGTTGGTAGTAATGATCATAAATTACTCAATCAATCCAATTGTTCCAAACAAAGCAATATCCACCCTCTTTCTCTTTTGGATTTAATAATTCCCTGATATATCACCCCGCTATTCTGAGTTCACCCTTGTCCATCCCCACGCTTTATGGCCTTTGCTGGAATGCATTTGGCAGGTAATTGCTAATCATGTATCAAAATGTATCAGTCCCATAGCTCTGATGAAAGCACCCCCCCTAATTGTGAAACCTATATGATATATTTATATCGCCTCTGGATTTTGATGGGCCTGGTAGGCTTAAGGGTAACAATAGAGGATCGAGGAATGATTTATGAAAGTGTGTTGTAATGTTTTTAGGGCTCGAAATAATAAACAAAATACGCCTATTGCGTATCCTCTGCGGCTCCAATCTATCGGTTAAATTTTACATCTATGAGATGTGCCGTCAGAAACGTCAAACTGTCAAACATCATTTTTGTATGTCATATCAATCGATAATCATGAGTATAAAATTATAAATCATTCACTCACTTAGAAACTGTTGCGTTGTTGGATGTACTAATACTAAAGCAAACCGCCTCGAACTATATTTTTATTGGTCTCCGGGAAGACATTATAAGCGAAACAGAGAGAAATGTGGATAACAGCAGTTAAACAAGTGTAATTTTATGCAATAATCTATGAAAATGTATTAGATGTCATTCAATTCTCAGTTTCAATCATATTTTAAGAATAGTTGAATATTTTAATTGTAAAGAAATTCAGTACCACTTAGATAAGTTTCCAAATTGACTGAACAGATACACAAATTTGTCTTAGAATCCTTTACTGAAAGCATCGAATTTTTGCTTCATATTTTCTTTTCTCAGAATTCAAGAGCTGTTTTAAAGATAAACAAGATGAGAAATTCTATTTCCTCCAAGGATTTCGCTCAAATTCTGTACGTATATAACACATTATAAATTTAACTGTACTTGATTACCTACCTTTAGATGAGTCACATGAACAATTAAAAAAATCTAACGTGGACATCACGTGACTTACTTGTACATCATTGGATGTATATATATATATTGGATTACTTTTGATTTATATAAAAAATTCTAAAAATCTGTCAATTAAAATGCGCTTTTAGCCTAGTCGGTTACTATGGAAACAGTAGGTCATCATTCTAATGCTACAATATTCCTAAATACTGATTTCCAAGATTCAACGGCTGGCAGTTCTGAATTTATACGCAAAATTGAAAAATAAATTCCAACTGAAGTGTACTTTCGGTTATTATTATTGTTATTAAAATAGTAGGCAATCATTCAGATGCTACAGCAGACTGAAATACCAAATTTTAATATTCTACAGATGATCGTTCTGAATTTATGCGAAAAATTCCAAAAGATTTTCAAGTATAGTGCATTGCCGGCTCAGTCGATCTCAATGAAAATAGGATATGAGTATCTAGAAGACGGTACTACCGTCTTGAATACTAAATTCTAATATTCTACGTTCAATCGTTTTGGATTCATGCGGAAAATTCAAGAAATGTTTTGAGTAAACTGTACTTCCGGTTCAGCCGATCGCAATCATAATGCAAAATGTACAACTAGATGTTATAGAAGTGGTTAATACAAAATTTCAATATTCTAAGTAATAATATTGACCATGGTTGATTTGCTGCTTCTAGAATATTTTTGTCCACAAATGTTGTCATAAATTGAATACGATATTATGATTAGGAATAGAGATGGTACATCATGGGTTTTATTTCGACTTTAAAGCACACTGACATTTTTCAAAACATTGACGGGTGATATCACACCTCGAAGTTGTGATTTTTGAATAACATGCGGCGCTTTCGTCGGAATTTAAAGATAAGCAACAGGCCTATAGTATTATTTGAGAATAGATAAAAATTGAAGTTCACTGGATAAAGCAAACAACTAAAATTTAGGTTGACTTGCTTCGTAGCTTTATTTATTCTCCGACTGTTGGTTTTATTCTGTAACCTATCTCAATTTAACGACACAGTCCTCTATAAAGCCAGACGACAAGATCTTTCTCGTTCAAAAGGCTGCTAAAATTACCTCAAGATATTTCAGAAGGAATATGGGACCGTCAATAATTCATTTGGCAGTTTCACTGCGGCTACTTAACGACATGCAACTATGATCGTGGATCCTTTTATTTTTGTATGCAGGGTGCTAATACTAAGTTGTAACACATGAAAAAAGCAGTTAGAACTCATTGAGACAAACTACTTTTCGTCATTCAAATTTTTGGTTTAAAGCGTCAGTTTATAGTTTTTGAAATTTTTTTGTTTTTCGAAAAACCGTCATTACTTCTTAATTTTAAAAATTATTCAAAAATTACAAAAAATTTCAGCATTTGCTTTTGGTTGACTAATATATTTGTGTAAACAATTATTTTCTATTTCATCAAATAACAAAATAGCAGCAGATCAAAAACAAAACAAGATATTTTAAAAGCCACTTGATCGATTTTTGAAAATAAAACTTTCACAAAATCTTTAACTATTTACTAATAATATTTATGTGACAATTTTTTTTTTATCTGTCCATTAAAAATTCTTGTTCAAATTGAATTACAATATCTATTTTAACACACTGCAAAAATCATTTGAAACAAAGTAGGCCCACTGCCATTTAACAATTAAATAAAAGCCTAATAATAATAGTTTGTACGTTCAAATTTAAATACTTTTTTTATCTCTGTGACGAATTCTTCTTTCAAAGCTCCGTAACAGTTGCACATCGAGCCTTCCGCTATCGTCCTACATTTTGAAGTTCATCACATCTAATTCTCACATCTTGCTTGTCCTATAAATTTTAAAGAACCGTAGCTCTGTTTAAACACTACACCACCACTTACCGCCATCAGCTGGAATGAGTACGTTCTAATATTTCACATGTGGTTGGATAAGATTATGTTTTTGAAATCTGAAATACAACTCTGTACTGTATGATCTGTGATTATGTCATGTACCCACCGTAAATGTACTCTCTATAAAATATTTTGTTTCTGATTTTGTTTATCGTGACCTTTAAGTTTTAGAATAAAGATCTGATATTTGACAGTTTTAACCCTATCGACATATGACTAAACTATCAACGTGAGCAAAGATGTATCTAAACAAGAAAAGAAGCTAGAAAATTTGTTGTGAAGAAATTAGTATTTGTGTAATGACTTCTTTTTAGTATCTCTTCTTAACAATATTCTAACAGCGCTTAATTTAAACTGGTTTCAAAGACAAGTTAAGTAATGTTTCAGTAAACTTTAGGTATAAATAAGGCTTTGCGGCTGATTCAAGTCACTTCTTTTGAAAGTTAGTTCTCCGAGCCATCTTCCAAAGTACTACAGTGTTTACCGTTCGACGTTCGAAGTTTTCGTGCTAAATCCGTTTGGTGCGATTGTTTAAGACAAAAGTAAGTCTCATTGTTTTCTCCTGTTTTTTACAAATCCGTAGAAGGAACTTAGTTTATTCTACCATTTTTTTTGCTGTTTTTGAACTTTGAATATTCTTGCAAAGTTCAACTTGAGTCATTCCGTTCTATTTTTGCTGCCCGCTCCGCGAGCTTTAGATTAACTTAACGTTAAGTTACCGTTGAAGAAGTCTTTATTGATTTCACAGTGTTTGATGGTTTTACCGTAGAATCACCGATGGAGAACTCCTTGCTGGCCTCAGTGTTGAACAAGTTTAACGTAGAGTCATCGCTGGAGAAGTCTTTGGTGATTTCACTGTGTTTGAATAATTTAACGTAGAGTCACCGCTGGAAAAGTCATTGCTGGCTTCACAGTGTCAGATATATTTAACATAGAATCACTGCTTGAGTGGTCAATTGATGGTTTTACAGTATTGAAACAACTGAACGTAGAGTCACTGCTTGGTAACAAGTCTGGTTTCACACGCATGGAACGAGTTGTAAAGTTGAGGAAATCGCTTCGCGATTTCGCGAATGTTGATTGTCTGATCCATTCCTCTGAGCTACTCAGTCGTCCGTCTCTAGAAACTGCATCACTGACCGCATTGGCGTCCGAGTATACCATCGGCAGTTTCGACAGCGACGCCAGAGTTACCAGCCTCGCCAGCAGAAATATCTTTATTTTCAGAAAAGAGTTATTTAGTGCTTCATCTTGAAAAGTTTTTGTTATGTTCATCATTTGTGTGCCTATTTTGCACAATTTGTGTGTATAATTATCAAAACGCTGAACTTCTTGACATGCTTTTGATTATTCGAGAGAAAAGGCGCAATATGCTAAAGAAGCTAGTATTTATCGAAGAAGATATCCAAAACGTCAGTAACCAAGTTGTATTGACAAAAGAACATGTAGACATTTGTCCAGAGCCTGGAAGTTTTCAGCCAACAATTAGTAGATATTCCAATAAATTACGTCGAACTCCTGCATTTGGTGGAGCTGTTCTTAATATTATTGAAGATGAGCCATCGAGGAGTAGGAGTAATAGCAAATAGATTAGATGTGAATCACGTGGCAGTTTGGCAAATTCTAAAGGTACAACTGCATTTTTTAGGCAAAAAGGGCAAGTCTCTGGATCGAAGGGCTACCAGCCAAGGTTGTTGTTTTGTCATTGGTTTCTTACTTTTAATTTTTCATGTCCGGATCAATTTACTGATTCACGGCCCAATATCTGGCTACGTTAATTGCATTTTCTAGGGGGCAGTTTCGACAGTTTAGGAGATATTCTGTAGATTGAATTCCGTCACATGTGCAGAAGGTATCTTCTGGTTGTTTGAGACCCAATTTTATCAGGTTATTCTTCACAGGGGCTACTCCAGTTCTGATTCTGTTTAGGGTCTTCTAGATAATCCAATCTATGTGGATGCCGGCCGGAGGTTTCTGCTTCAATGGATAATTGATGGAAGGCTTAATGGATACCAATTTTTTCGTGATTCCAAGCACTTGTATGAGGTACTTGCATTTCATAGAGTGGATGTCGTTCATCTAAGAATTGTCGGAACTTTTCTGCGTATTTAGATTCTTCAAGATTACGCCTAGGTATTTTGGTTTTTCTATATGTTCCAAAGTATTTCCTCCCTAATTTATTTGCAATTTGCGTCTGGCTTTTTTTGTATTCAAGAGGAATGCGCATATTTGTGTTTTTGATGGGTTAGATCGCAGTAGTTTTTTTTTCATAGAATTTACATATAGTTGCTAGGATTCGCTCGAGCTTCTCCTCGACCTTCTCAAAGTTTTTGTCTTCTACTGCTACAGCTAGGTCATCAGCGTATAGATTCTGAGGAACTTGCGGTGTAGGTTAGTCATTTGTGTAGATGTTAAAAAGCATTGGAGCAGGTACTCTGACTAGGGCTGCGCGATATTCAGTTTCAAATATCGATATTCGATACTGAAATATTATCGATAATTTCCGATATATCGATATGTCGATTTATCGATAATTATCGACAAATATCGATAATTATCGATGAATATCGATAAATATCGATAATTATCGATAAATATCGATAATAATCGATAAATATCGATAAATATCGATAAATATCGATAAATATCGATAATAATCGATAAATATCGATAATTATCGATAAATATCGATAAATATCAATATCTATTGATGGAAGTCAATAATTATAGATGAATATCAATAATTATGGATGAATATCAATATTTATTGAGTTATATCGATAATTATTGATGAATATTGATAATAATTATTGGAGTATATATCGATTGGAAAAAATCGAATATTGAGACGCACGAGACGAATTCGAGGGCAATTCTCACCTGAGAGATTGAATGCACTTGAGTCCTCTGTTATATACGCTATTATTCGCACTACCGTATTATATTGAATCACAATAGTCTAAAAACAGATTATTAAATCTTCCAATTTATCAACAAACTTGATACAAAAATCACCATAGTAACAAGGCTGGCTACAGCAGTCGTTGAATAAATATGCTTGCTTTCAAAAAGATGAGTGCGAAATTTGATGATATGATAAGGCTACAGAAAAGGTAAGAAGAATTTACTACCCTGGAAAACTAGAAAATTCACGAACAACAATACGATGCATTTGTAAAATTGTATAAATTGCAATAACGCTGATATAAATATTGATATAAATTATTATCAATGATGAAGATTTGAACTCTAATAAGAATAATTCAATTCGACACTCAAGTACTTCGATTATTCACTTGCCTTATGCTCGGTTTTATAAAGGGCAGAGTATTTCACCTCCAGAGTAAATGAAATTTACTCTGTTAGATGACAGTCGATTATTTGACAGCAATGGTTGTGTTGTCATAAGGAAGCTCAAACTGATTAGAATTTGTTTCATAAAATAAATTTACTTCAGGATACTTGGTCTTTATTAGTTTATTCTACTTTGGTTCCTTGGAAATTTTTATCATCTCAGATGCTTCTAGACTAAACCCAAACGTAAGTCCCTGAAATAAGGGATTCAATTCGTCTTCCACTCCCGGGATTGCGGAAAAACTTTTTTGCAAAAGAGATTTCTCAAATTATTATTATTTATTCGCAAAATTGTCACAATTTTCCATGCAATTGTGTGTTAAGTAAGAGGAGTAGTCATATTTTTTGAGAACTTTATCGAAAAAAATCTTCGTCAAGTATTGTTGAATACCGATGATTACTTTCAATGAATATAAATAATTATCGATAACTATCGCTAAATATCAATATTGATAGCTATCGAAAAATATCGATGGATGTCGATACAAATCGATAATTATCGATATGTATCGATAATTATCGATAAATATCGATAGTTATCGATATATCGATGATTATCGATAATTATCGATGAATATCGATAATTATCGATAAATATCGATAAATATCGATATATATCGATAAATATCGATAAATATCGATATATATCGATAAATATCGATAAATATCGATATATATCGATAAATATCGTTATATATCGATAAGTATCTATAATTATCGATAAATATCGATAAATGTCGATAATTATCGATAAATATCGATAATTATCGGAATATCGATATATCGATACGGAAAAAAATAAATATCGAAGTCCGATATTTGGAGAAATATCGATAAATATCGATATATCGATATTTTTCCCAGCCCTAACTCTGACCTGAGGTAAACCGCTTTTTTTTGCTTCCTCTATCTGATTTTTTCATCTTCCAGAGTAACGTAGAATCTACGGTTTTGTAGGATGGTGATCTTCTGTTGTTTGGTTGATCCTGAGAGGTAGCTTTTTATGATTGACAATGTCGTTAGCTGCAGATAGGTCAACAAAAGCCACTCCAGTAATTATTTTTTGTTCAAAGCCGCTTTCAATAAGTTCGGTTAGAGCCAGGACTTGCTCTGTGCAGAATCTCTTGAACGTTGCAATCTTCAGGAGCTTTTTGGAAAGTTTTTCAGTAAATTTATAACCTGGAATCTCAGGGAAGTACGTTATTGGACCCTACATTCTCCCGAACCGATTGAATGGTAGAAATTATTTCACTTTCTCAAATAAAGTTCTGCCAGAGTTTCTGGATGACTTACCGCTAAACATCGGACATGATGGAGCATCAGCTCATACAACGCAAGAAGTCATAGCACTATTAAATAGAGAATATCCGAATAAATGAATTGGCGGAGGAGCCCGACCTGACTCCCCTAGCCTTTTTTCTGTGGTCAGAAGAAGACTTCTGTATATGAGACACCAGTAGACACCGGATTAGAATTGGTGGCTAGAATAGTAGCTGCAGCAGAGGATATAAAAGAAAGCAGGCAGAACTTGCAAGTATCTCTTCTAATATTAAAGCACGCTGCTGGGCTTGCGTTGCTGCAAATCTATTTTGAAAATCAAATTTTTGTAATCATTTATTGTTTTCTTGTTTAATTTTCCTGTTTAATGGCGCTATTACTCTTTCTATTAATATCCAAGTATTCATCATCCAAATATTCTTCACTACGAGAATCGGTAGAAAAATGCTGATTTGAAAATTGAGCTTCTGCTCCCAGCAGACTTTCGCTTCTGTAACTGTGAATAAAATTACCATCCTTCATTTGTTCTTTGATTCTGTTTTATATGCAGCGGTGGTTGATGGTGACCCCTACTAATTAACTTTGTCGTCACGAACCCTTTCCCTTCGCCAGTTTAGGGTGTTTTACTGCCTGCAATTTCACACAGTAGTAATTTATCAGATCGGGGATTCAAAACTCCTATCGAATAATTTTGAAGTATACATCACATCACAATGAATATCCTTCAATCGAATTGCCTACTTCTTGAAGTACAAGAGTTGTTGAATTTTTATGGTTTCTAAAAGTTCTTCAATCGTCAAACGAGTATGAACTGTAGTTGAATCGAAGGAGTATAAAAGCTATTTAGTAACAAAATTATAAATGTCTATTGAGTTGAGTTGGAAATGGTGCTTCCAAGCATCAATTGTGGTCTGGTAGCTCGCAACAACCGAGCGACAGCTTTGTATGAGATTCTCTCGCTGAAATCTCGTAAAATAAGTGCATAAGCTCGGAACTCCGCTTACAATGGAACGATAGCATTCGCATTTACCTTCGAATTCAATGCTATATTGTCTATGCTAATCTTTGTAATTTGCTAACTTTGTAGGAGGGCATTGTCATCTTCACGATACATGTGGACTATATTATTGTTGCTCTAGCCACCAAGTTGGCCATTATGTTACTAGTTCAAGAAGTAAATGTTACATTTTTTACAACTTTCTAAAAATTTTAGGTACAGACTTGCATACATCGTCATATTTTAATCATTTTTGGAAAGATGAATACTCAAGTCCTGTATTTCGATGCAATCCAAATTCCTCCTACGTGACATTTTACAGGACGTACAAAATATCTCTTACTTCCCATTTGCGGCAATTTTCATTAATTTAATATATTTTTAGCTCGATAAATTCTGTATTCCTCCAGTAAATTACTACAGATAATTAAACGAAGCATTCCCTTTGAGTTCTTCAAGTTCATTCTCTCCTTGAGGAAATTCTGTAATGGGTAAAGTTTTCATGATGGTGTTTTCTTAAGATTTTGAAGTATTTCGACTTGGTTATGATTCATAAAAGAGGCGGTTATCTGGAATTTAGGCAATAAATGATAATTATGAATATTATTAATGTTGACAGACCCAATATTTTATTGCGATTGAATAAATGTATCCCACATTACGCAGCCAACTTGTAGCTCTTCTAGTTAAGATTCTAGAGGCGGACAAATAACTGTTCGCACCCTGCGCAGCCAAGAAGCTAGTAAAACAAGAAAAGTACTTTACATGGATTGTAACTTTGTAATTTTATTCTATTTTTCATCTTTGCTTTACCCTTTTTATAATTACATCACGTTACGTTATTAAAATATCCTCATGTAAAAATTCCATCCACGGAGAAACCATTTGCCAACGACTTTGTTCACACACACACGTACATGGCGCTACCGTCGTCATGAAACGCATGTGCTCCGTGTTTTTTAAACAAATAATAAATACAAAAACGTGTTGATGTTGGACGCGGAGGTTGGTCATTTTATTACAAAAATACTGGCAAATGAATTACGTTTTTGTGGGTCCTAACGATGCGTGAAATTAATTACTGCAAAAAATGTTGCTTTATACCACTGGAACAAGTGGTAGGAAAGGAAGTAATTGAGAGATTAGTGAGACTGCTTTTAATTTGGTACAACAATCTTCTTCTACTTCAATAATTGAATATTCATCTTTCTTCTGACATTCTGTATATATAATGTACGTGATTCATTAGCTAAAGATTGAATTCAAACTCAGATACTAAAATGTAACAATCCGAGCGAACAGTCCTAATTAAAATCTGTAATACAGAAACAGTCCTCAGGACATCCAGGATAATCCACTAAAAGTCGACACAACGCTAATGAAAGGACAGGACAATAATAGAATTAAAATACCACATCTCATAGCTACACTCCAATTAGAAGCAAAACAGAATCAATATAAGTTTTACTGCTGTTCCAATTTAATTATATTATAATCTTAATATCATAATTCAACTATACAAATAGGTGTTCATCTTTTCAATAAGGGCTGTTATTTTCTGAGGCATTACATTTCTTGTACCCTAAATGTTATTATCATGACCATCCTCAATAAAGATTGGACTAAAGGCATCACCATTTGAAAGCAAAAGCCAAACGCAGTGGGAACCGGGGTTTTCAGTTCTTAAAATTTCAATGGTGGTGCAAAGAAATGTTCATGAGCAATAAGCATCCTTTCAAACAATATTAAATAAATAAAGTTTATGATGAAGCTTAAACTGAGTCCCATTTTTAAAATAAAGTCATCAAAAATTGCATATAATGAAAATTATCATTAGATTGAGGAATTTTATGATACAGTAGATATTGAGTCTTTTTTGTAATTAACTTTATGACCATTCTATCATAGCACACTTTAATTATCTTCCAGACAGCAAGTGCATTTATTGCGTCCATAATAAACTTAACAAGATTTATGTCCAGAATGCAAAGTAAAGCGACATTTGAATTTGCATATAACGTAATAATTTTCAATTGAAATTTAATTAAAACTTGCTTCCTGATGTTACAACACCAATATTCTTCTTGAATGACTTTATATTTTGGTTCTCAAAATGTTGGAACATCATGCGTTTAAAACTATTTCACTTCTCTATTTTCGGAATGAGTGATCAAAAATATAAATTTAAGGCATTCGAAAACATCATTCTGTCTTCAGTATAGTATTTTTAATCTCCCCTCAATCAGTACTCACAGTTTCCAAAGTTTTACATTATTGGTGCAGTGATGAAGAATTAATTCATAATGAGAATTATTATACCTATTGTGGGTTTGAGTTTTGAACACTGCAATTGTATGCAGGACAATGAAGACGTCATTTTGTCTTTAGTTTATTATTTCTACATACTCCTTGAGGTAGTACTCACAGTTTTAGAATTTTCTTATTGCTGGTTCAGTCAGCAATTAGTAATTTATTTCAAATCTACCAGATTTACAGTGACTTGGAGTTTGAAACACTATAATCTTGTAGAGAAGATCGAAAACGTCATTCTCTCTTCGGTATATCATTTCTACATTGTCCTTGAGTCAGCAGTCATACTTTGAAATTGTTTTATGGCCTGATTCTTTAAGAAATCAATAATTTATTTCAGAAGGACTGATGGGACTATTATATCTATTGTGATTTTGAGTTTCGAACGCTATAATTGAATGCAGGACAATGGAGACGCCACTTTGTCCTTTGTGTATTATTTCTACATCTTCTCTGAGTCAGTATGCACAGTTTCATATTTTTCTTGTTACTAGTTCAGTCAGGAATCTGTAGTTTAAATTTTTGAGCACTATAATTTCATGGAGAATAAAAAATAACCTTGTTGACACTCATACTTCCGAATTTTTTTTAGTTACTAGTTATTGCCGGAACATATAATTTCCAGAGGCCTGATAGGAATATCATGATTTTGAGTTTCGAACATTCGTGTAAAGAAAATAGGACACGTCATATTGGTTTCAGTATATCATTTCTACATCCTTTCTAAGTCAATATTCATAGTTTCGAATATTTTCAATTTTCAGTTCAGTCAGAAATCAATAATTTAGCTCAAGAGACAGTGAGTGCTATTATATCCATTGTGATTTTGAGCTTTGAACACTATAATTGTGTAGAGAGGAACGAAGACGTCACTCTATCTTCAGTATATTATTTCTGTTTAGTTGTAGCTTGTAAATAAAAACACTGTCAACTTTGTTTGTAATCAATTTGATTCAGCTCAGTAAAATACATTTGGTTTTCTTTATGATTATTTAACAACTGCCAGACCTTAGTTCCCCTGGCAACATTTACATTTTGTTCACCAAGCTAGGCTAACGATATTAAAACATTAATAACATATTCTAACATGCCTCCCTTTTTATTTATTAATTTTAACTTATTAATGACTAAATCTCAACGGGGCTTTTCTCTCTCTTGTGGATTGTCTAATCTTTATAACATTTTTATTTGTCCTATCATTTTGAGTATCATTTTCAAAATTATCTTCAAAATGAACGGAACTTCCAAATCTTTTTTTAATGTAAATAATATTTCTTCTATAAAATTTATTACTTCCAGTTTTAACTAAATAAGTCATACCAGCATATTCAGCAATATCTGCTCCGATTTTATAGAACGGAATATTTGGTATCTCATGATTTAAAAGAGGTTCTGAAATTTTAGATCGACTAAATTTCATACAAACTGGACAATTACCAACAAATGACTCAATATCGGAATTCATGGCTGGCCAATATAAATTATTTTTTGCAATAGACTTGATTTTATCACTCCCTAAATGAGTTTCATGTAGATTTTGCAACACAAATTTCCTCAACTCTTTAGGAACTACAAGTTTATCTTCATAATAAACTAAATTATTCTCTACGGTTGTCATTTTTAATTCTGTAAAATCGCTGTATTTCACCTTCAGCAGAACATTTATTTGGCAAACCATTTTGATAGTATTGAATTATTTGTTTTAATACATCATTCGACTCTGTTTTCTCTTGAAATTCTTCTTCTCTATTTTTTGACATATTAAATACTCCTACACTAATAGTATGAACAACATTTTTCATTACTGGATCATAATCAACATGTCTTCTAATACAATTACGTGATAATAAATCAGCAATGTACACTTTTGAGCCCGGTAAATAATGTAACTGAAAATTATACAGTAGTAACCTCATTCGTAATCTACGTATTCTATTATTTTTTATTTTGTGTAAATCTTTTTTAAGTATTGAAATTAATGGTTGATGATCATTAAATATTTTTATCTCATACCCATGAATATAGTTATGCAGTTTTGAACATGCAAAGCATACAGATAACAATTCTTTTTCTATTTGGGCATAATTACATTCAGTTGTGGTCAAAGAACGGGAAGCAAAAATGACAGGTTCACCATCTTGCAGGCGACAGCAACCCAAAGCATCTTTAGAGGCATCACATTGGATCACTATTTCTTTATTTGGTACAAATGGTACTAGCATAGTAGTCTCACTTATAATGTTTTTAATTTGATCTAATATCTTACTATGCTGCTCATTCCATGTAAATTCATAGTCCTTCTTTTAACAGATCTCTGAGAGACGAAATTATCTCTGATAAGTTTGGTAAGAAATTTCTTGAATAATTAACGACACCTAACAGTTTTTGTAACCCTTTTTCATCAGTTGGGGGCATCAACTCTTTAATTGAGTTAATTCTATTTGAATCTGGTGTAATCCCCTTTTCACTGAAAACTAAACCAAAATATTTCATTTCTTTTACAAAATATTGTAATTTGCTAGCATTAAATTTAATTTTATATTTTCTAGCTGTATCTAATATATCAGAGATAATTTGGTCCATTTCTTCTTTACTAGAAGCTGCACACAATATATCATCGAAATAAACAGTGACACCTGGTATATTACCAAAATATTTATGTGTTAGTTTTTGAAATATTTCTGGTATGGAACAAAGACCAAAAGGTGCTCTTTTATACCTAAAGCAACCAAATGGTGAACTAAATGTGCATGACCTTAGTTCCCCTGGTAACATTTACATTTTGTTAACCAAGCTAGGCTAACGATATTAAAACATTAATAACATATTCTAACAATTTCTACATCCTCTCTGAGTGAGCACACAGTTTAAAATCTCTTTTGTTGCTGATTCAGACAGCAGTCAGTAATTTATTATTTAATAAAGAGGAGGACAGGTGGAAGTACTCTATGTAATTATAATTGAGTGGCGAAGATCAAAAATATCATATTCTCTTCAGTATATCATTTCCACACGTTCCTTAAGTCAGCACTCATACTTTCAAATGTTTTCAGTACCTGTCATTTCGGGACCTATAATTTCAAGAGGCATGCTAGAAATATCATAATTTTGAGTTCCGAACACTATGATTATGTGAAGAAAGAATAGGACGCCATATCGTCTTCAGTTTTTTTTTACGTTTTTCCTGAGTTAGTATTCATAATTTCAGATATTCATAAAATCCAGTGCACTCAGGAATCAATAATTCAGGGCAAGAAGCAGAGAGGGTTATTATAACTATTGTGATTTTGAGTTTTGAACACCTTAATTGTATTAGGAGAAATGGAGACGTCATTCTGTCTTCAGTATATTATTTTTACGTCCTCTCTGAGTCAGTAGACACACTTTAAATTTTTTCTTGTTGGTAGCTTATTGAGCAATCAGTAGTTCATCTCAAAAGTACAGATAGGAATAATATATTCATTATGATCCAGAGTTTTGGGCACCATAATTTTGTGGAGAAGATCGAGATCGTCACGTTCTCTTCAGATTACTATTTCTACATCCTCTTTGAGCTAGCACTTATAGCTTTTTTTTATTGCTTATTCAGTCAAAAACCAGTAATTTAACTAAAGATGACAGATAGGGGTTTTATGTTGTATGCATGAATTTAAAATATTGTAATAGGTTATATTCATATGAGTTTATTTTATATTTTTAATTCACTGATTACATCGTTATAACAGTAAAAAATATAAATTATGTTTAAGAGTGCTGTAATCAAGTTTTAAAACAAAATTAGAATTGAGAATAATTTTAAGCTGTTTGAACGCCGCCATTTTCGCGCGCGCTTTTGATGACGTCAAATAATATGTCCAGTGACATTACAGTCCATTGTTTACAACAGGTGTTTCCGTTCTCAGCTTATTTCAGTATTAAAAAAGCTCAAAAATCAGTTTATAAGTATTGCATTGTGCCTGAATGCAAAATACTACCAAAAATGTACCTGAAAAAGTCTTTTTTCCAATCCAGACAGGTTTTAAAATACGTAAGAAATGATGTAAGGTTATCAGAAGAGATGAAGTATCATAATAAATTTGACAGATCATGAATAACATTATATGTGTTTTAGCAATGAAATAGTGTATGTATGCGGCTTCGTTTAACATTTGCTCGTTTTGAAATAAATAAAAATTATAGGTTATGTTTACTGCTCCTCATATTTCTAATTGTATCTATCAAAATAGCGTACATAATGTGTTATTATTGAATAATCACTTTGCAGTGCTCACTCCTTTTAGCGAACCTAAAATTTGGATTTGAAAGAAAATAAGACGACATCATAAATGGATCTATTCTTGGCAGATTATCCGATTGTGCTTTTACAAAACCACTTTGTCTTGAATGATTTATAATCTTACCAGGATGCTAAAATTACACCTAAACAATAAATGAATTTACAATACAAACGTTATTACTATGTGTTCGAATCAAAATCCTGCAATGCCGTACAAATGTAAGCAGTGCGCACTTGTTGGCATAGTATTTGACGTCACATTTCGTTTTAACCAATGGTGCTGCGTTTTAAGACTTTGAATTTCCCGCGCTTAATTTGCACTTCTATTTATTAATTTGAAGCAATTAAACAGATATTAAATACCAAAATGATGGTTTGGCACAAATGTCCGGCCAATAAAAATTCGGAAAAAAAAATATTTGAACCAAATTAAAATTTCATCAATATTCCCTATTGAGTAGAGAAGTTCTATAACGTCAGTTTCTCTTCAGTATATTATTTCTACATCTTCCTTGAGTCAGCATTCATACTTTTAATTTTTCCAATTTCTGTTCATTCCGGAATCTATAAGCTCAAGAAGCCTGATGGGAATACTATGATATTGAGTATACACTATACTTGTGTGAAGAAAAGAGGAGACGTTACATTGCCCTTAGTATATGATTTCTACGTCCTTCCTAATCAAAAATAGTTTCAAATATTTTCAATTACTAGTCCAGTCAAGAATTAATAATTCAGGACATAGATTATCATTGTATCTCTTATCATTTTGAACACTATAATTGTGTGGGGAGAGAAAAGGACGTCATTCTGTCTCCAGTATAGTATTCCTCCATCCTCTCAGAGTCAGTACTGACAGTTCCAAATTTTTCTTATCGCTGGTTCAGTCAGCAATCAGTATTTTATTTCAAGATGACAGATAGGAGTACTATATTTAATTATCTATACATGCTTTCAAAATTATATTATAGACTTTTTTGGTTTTAATTCTGTATATTTATTTTTATTTTGACATTTCGACTCTCTAACCGAAAGTCTTCTTCAGAAAAAATGATACAAAAATAAACAATGCAAGAAGTTATCTAGATAATTATAAATTAAAAATTGAAAATATACAGATTACTAGATGTGAAAACGTGGGTTCCACATTTAGTGCAAAAAGAACAGAATCCTATGGCATTCACCCAAAGTCTGAGGAAAAACCACGTAAAAACCTCAACAGAGGAATCAACGATATGAGTCTTGACAATTATTATAGAGAATAAGATTTAATTAATATAACACATGAGGACGATGTCCCGTTTCTACAACGCACACAGTTTCAAGGTCCAATCATGTCATAAAAATTTCTAACAAACAAACTGAATTTCAATAATCTACGTCTACATGAATATAACAAAAACAAGTGTCAAGACAAATATTTCACAAATCAGATATAACTATTACAAAGGAATGAAATAATATGAATCTTGACAATTATTATAGTCAAAAATGAATGAAATAATATAACATACCAGGACGATGTCCCGTTCTTGCGGACGCACACAGTTCCAGAGTCCAAACATGTCATAAAATTTTTTTTACAAAAGAACTGAGTTTCAGTTATGTACATGAACGTAATAAAAATAAAAATTAAAACAAATATTTTACAAATTATGGAAGCCAAACATTTGCCAACTCAAAACCATCAGTATGGTTATTATTTATTGAAAGCCAAACATTTGCCAACTCAAAACCATCAGAATTGAAACCAAAAAAGTCTATTTAGTACTATATTTATCATGATCTAGACTTTTGAGCACTCTAATTGTGTGGAGAATTTCGCAAACGTCACATTTTCTTCGATATATTATTTTTCCATCCTCTTTGAGTCAGCACTTATACTTTCAATTTTTTTTCGGTTCAGGGTTCATTTTGGAATCTATAATTTCAAGAAGTCTGATACGAATATTATAATTTTGACTTTCGAATATTGTAATTGTGTGAAGAAAAAAGGGGACGTCATATTGTCTTCAGTATATCATCTCTACGTCCTTTCCGAGTCGGTATGCCTAATTCGATGTATCTTTAATATCTAGTTCAGTTAAGAATTAATAATTTAGTTCAAAAGAACAGAGAGGACTATTATATCTATTGTGTTTTTGAATCTAGAACATTATAATTGCATGGAATGGCGAAAAGCAGGGACGTCATTTTGTCTCCTCTCTTAGTTTAGCCTGCACTTAATTCCAAATATTTATGGATAGCTAATTTTGCTGAGAATGTATAATTTATATCAAAAGGACAAACAGAATTGGAATATATATTGTGGTTTTGGGTTTTCAACACTATAATTGTATAAAGTATCACAATAGTTATTTTTGTATTAAGTGTGCGAAGTGATTGTTTTTTTTGTTGCGCGTGAGAATGTCAATTTGAACCGAGACCGTAAGGTCGAGGTAACAAATTCATTCGAACTGTCAACAATCAATTTTTATATACAAAAATAAGTAGTTTTGTGTACAAATTCATATTTATTTTTTGTTAAATACTTGTTTGTTCTCATCCTTGTAGCATCACTAAACTGAATTATATTAGATCAGTTGTGCAAAGATAGAATTTATTTTTTCACTAGTGAAAAAATATGTTAATTTTTTCATTAGTGAAAAAATATGTTTCATTTTTTTACTAGTGAAAAAATCACGTATCCATAACAATATAAAAATATCATGTTTTTTTGACAGTTGGCGAAAAAAATGTTATTTAGTCCTCTGCATATTATTTCTACATTCATAGTTCCAAATTTTTTCAATCGCTATATCGATTAATTTCGAGAGAATCTATTGTGATTTTGGGCTTTGGAAACTCTTAATCATGTGGAGAAGAACCATTCTCCCTTAGTTAGCACAAATACCGGATTGGGAACCATCGATGTCCTTTAGCTGGTGAGAGTTTATGAGATACTTGTAAAAGCCTTTAAGTTGAAAACCCTTGGGCACGTGCCTTTTGTACCTAATGAGTTATCCGGCACAGAATATAAAATACATCGGTGTTATAAAATGGGGTTTTGCTGGAAGAGCTTCATATGGTATACATATTGCTGGAAACGTAGTACCTGCGTTAGAATATGCTGATGATGCTGTTGTCTTTGGTAGGACCAGAACAAAGTTGGAAAAAATCTGAGAATTGAATCTGAAGATATTCGAAATATCAAATTGGACTGTGACGAGTGTTGTGATTGATTCATTTACTGTCGCTAATTGAGTCATGTCTTATAATCAGTACCTTCTCAACCGATACTTTATTACCAAGTTGTATTTAGAACGACAAAATCATCAACTAAATATCCAAATAACTACTTTTCTTGGCTTTTGAATATGGACGATTACCAAACATGGTATTTATTTCTAAATTAACTTATCAAATCCTTATCAACCAATCTTATCGAGTGTAGAGTGCCACAAAGCAACACTTAAGTTTTTACCGCCTGCTTATTCTTGGAAATACCAAATCGGCATCATTTAAAGGTCTCCTATCCCAGGAGTCGAACTGCAGACAAATCGTAATGAGAAATAAATTACTTTATGCAAATGTGTCAAATGCTAGTGACTTGTGCAGTATGCACCACGTCTAAAAAGTCATTAGGTCCTGCGTGATTGATGGCGATTTTCAAATCACATTTTGGAACGTTGTTGCATGACAATTCAATGCAATAATGCATTAGAATTTCAAGCTTAATAATCCGGGGCCAAAGAGGCTGGAAGCTGCGTCTCACTTAAAGATGATGGGACCTTTGGGGTTTATAAGGAGGAGGGAGTCAATAACAGTAAGAAAATACGATTTTATCCTATCCAATAAATAATTGGTTAGTTAGTTCATCAATATGTTGATTTTGTTAACTTCCGGTAAACATTTACCAACTCTAAATGATTGTTCATTGATTTGCTGTTTCAAATTCCAGGATTTGTCAAGCCTATGTACGTTCTATATTTGAACAATCATTTGATATCTTCAATATGTTCACTTGGTAAATATAACCAGATAGGAAATGAGCATCATTTCGTGTACTAATGAATTGTGTGTCATGGAATGTTCAACAAGTTTAATTGTGGTCATTGAGTCAAGCAAAATCTTGATGACTAAAAAACGAGAGCACTTATCAATATCTGCGTTAAAAATTTGACAATTGGTGGCACCTTGAGGCCTCGCTTGCTGCTGTTCAGTTACTTTTAACTTTACAAATGTGTGCAAAGTCCTTTAAAAACATTTGCAGTGATTCTACTAATCCGGTAAAATAAATAACAAAATCCCCCTAAAGTAACTTTAATCTTCTTCAACCTACGTCAACAGTCACATTAAGCCCACCCTTCCACAATAAACTCAAATCTTGGTTGGCGTGGTACAGACTGTCGAAGTAACCGTCATCCTCCTTTCTGCAAAACTATTTTTCCAGTAACCACATATCAAGATTACACAACATGACACTTTGATTTCTCTCGGCTGCTTCAAGCTCCCCTTCTTCATTTCCGGATTAAAAGGACCTGTTTTAATAAATAAAATAACTGAGGAATGAGCCCTTCCGTCCAAAGCACCCTTCGAAATGCGCATCGCACTTTCGGAATGCAAATAGGAAGCACGTCAACGTAGGGAGACAGGGCAGTGTATGCAGTTGGGCCTGCAATGAGAGTTTTTACTATTCTGTGTTTTAATTTATTAACAAGTTGGGGTTTGAGCTCTGTTGTTTCAAGTGCTCAGCCCAAAGGGAGTGTACAATGCGAGAAAATTGTTGTACTTGCGACAAACATCAATTTAGACCTCATGGAATCCTTTATGGTCCCCAAATAGAAGTTTCTAGTATCTTAAATTTGAATAATTGATTGATTTTATCATGAAACTTGATTGGTCAATACATTTGTACTATTGTGGTCTTCAGTTCATTATCTTTCAAGTTTAGACCCACTACATTAATACAATATCCTTCAACTTTTCACATCCGTTAGTTGACAATTCCTCTCTTCAAAACATTAACTCCTGTCCTCATATTTCAAAACATGATTAAATTTATACACCATTCATCTGTCGTGAGTCTGTGAGCTTCCATGCTCTCACATACTCACCCGCTTGCTCGTCCATCCAGCGTCAACGTCCCGGGCATGAAAAATAGAAGAGCAATAAACATGAGATTTATTGTGTCCATTTTACAATGTGTCAGGAGGGAGGGAATTATTGATTTTTGTGGACACTAGGGGTTTATCATCTTTGGAAGGTTTGAAAGTGGACAGTGGAAATGCAATATGATGACGCAAGAGATGTCCTGTCTTCTTGTCCTGTCATTATTTCTTCTGCTTGAAGGATCAGTGGTAACATATGGACTGTTTTCAAGAAGAAAAGACGTTTTTGTTGGAATTGGTTTTGTTATGAAATATTGAAGTTTTAGATAAGAAAAATGTAATGCAGCACTTGACTTCTCTGTTTTTTACTTCAAACTGATTTTACAATCAAAGTAAAGGATTTATTTGCATACTTCTGTTCCAATCTGATGATTTGATAGACTTTTTTTTTTGGAAATCCAATTTGAAGACCATCAGAGTCGCTTCAAAACGCCATACGTACAAGATCGTACGAATGCTCATCGTCCATTGCTGCAGCAGGTATAATAACATATAAGAAGATATTATCTAAAAAAAAAACACTTATGTTTGGCTGATGAGCTGTTGTCTGCCTTGTCGTCAAGAGCAAGGGCTGGTCAGATGTAAGGGCGTGATTAAGCCAAATTCTCTTGAAAGTAGTATGAGTTTGAGCCACAATACTCTGTCAGATGTCATCAGAGAGTCATACACATCCATTCCCTGCCATCGATGCATTTCAAGTTTTGTTTAGATAACTAGAAAAGATATAACAATGACAAACCTGCATCAGAGGTTGGATAGGATATCTGGTTAATAGATAGGCCATTGAGTTCACCGACTAGACGCAGCTACCAGTACTATAGTGAATGTAGATGCCCGTGACACAAGCGGGTTGGTCGATTTATCCACTCTTGGAACAACTCCGTTGTCCGCAATAACACAAAGTACATGCAGTTGCCATACACATATTCCCGCGCAACACCGACAGAATAATGAACTGGCTCCCAAATAGCTAAGTCACTAGCAATGTTTATTTTACGTTGGGCGACATCTACGGATGGCTATCAGTACCGTAATACCGTACCAATATCTGCGACACACGCAGGCTGTTCAATTTACCCACTCTTAGAACAGTATCGTTGCTCCAATAACACAAAGTACATGCGGTTGGCTTGGCAACAATCTCTATCGTCACACGATCAAGGTATGAGCACCGATGACATTGGTACTCCTGGTAACTAAGGATTCTAACACTTTAAAGGAAAAGGATCAAACCCCACACACACTGAAGATGACGTCACCACATGTGACGCTCAACATATCAAACCCATAAAACTCAATGACAGACAAAGTCACTAATTGATAGAAGCTCTCAGCTACTTCACAACACTGAATTGAATAATATGATGGTTAATTAGGATCGAATAATTGAAGTAAACAATGCACAACACAGATAAATTGAACTAAGTTCGACTTCAAAGTGATGCAAATGTGTGTAGTACACGCCTCCTGTATGGATTGACCTTAGGAGTGATTAGGGTTGTTTACTCGAGACTAGGTTCCATGTATACTACGGTTTTTGGTTCATATTGGTATAGCAGTGTGTGTCGAGAATCTATTCGCATTCCAAAGAGAAAGAAATGGGTAAGGCCATATGGAGAATTTTTAACCGATGAATATTTCTTTCGAAAGCAGAAAAACATTTGGAAATAATTATTGTATTGTCACACTAATTCGTAAGTAAATTTCCAGCAAAATATGCACGGAAACTGACGAACAGTACGGGCCCAGTGGACGCGATTCCCTTCCAAACCACATACTTGGATCATTCGTGCGAATTCGAACAAGTTCAATTTCGCAGTTTTCCGGTCTTAATGAACGAAAGATCGGTGCGGATACTACAAAGTTCAAGAATAGATACTCATAGAATGGTTTTGAGCTTTACTCATCAAGTATTGAAAAATAGCACCCTGAAGGTAGGACACATACATTTCCAAGAAAATAGCATTCTTACTCTGAGACTTCGAAAGAAATCAATCTTATTGGTGCTATATAATGGAGAAGAAAAAAATTGACGTTCAACTGACAAAGCTATGTTAAATCTAGCTTTATGTAACCATCAAAAGCTCCAATTTTATTGAATAAAAAAGTATTCCAACCATTATAATATCGTTATAAATCTGAAATATAACAACCTAATGTAACCATTAGCTTGCTATTCAGAGAATTTTTATGTATAATCACTTTACATACTGAAACATGCAACAGTATTTTACAACTGCTGATGCCTTGTACGATAAAAAATTTATGAAATTATGAAAATTCCACATTATTAAGAGAAAAAAAATTATGATGTCGTCACATGTTTTTATCTGAGCTATTTATGCAGACTTTATATATTTAAAATACCTGATGGGATATAATAGTTCTTCTTAAAATAGCACAACTGCAGACAGTATGGTTGGGCGCCAATGCGGTCGGTGATGCAGCTTTTAAAGACGGACGGCTGGATAGCTCAGAGAGAAGGGTTAGAGTTGTCAAAAGAATAATCAGGAAATTTATTCACACACCAATAACGAAAACGATGAACATAAGACAAATATGTTTCAAGAATTAGTACTGGTGACTGAAAAGCTGAAGACTGACACTTGACACCAGAGGTCCGCAGTACGAACCCAGGCAGTCAAAGACGGTGATGAGCTTTGAAACACATAGTCTTCGACGTTAGCGGAATCGTGAAGCGGTTTTCAAAACGGTGAATTAACGTCTTCAACGCTCGGGAAACCAGAATGATTTCCGAGGAGTCACTCTACGTCAATTTACTTCAACACTGTGAAATCATAAGGATTTCCTCGGTGGTTATGCGACTTCAGTCAATTAAACATTCGTGGAGCTAAACTTAGCTCCCAGACGTCAAAGTAAAACAAAAATGACTTCAAGCTAAGACAGCAAAAATCAAAATAATTTCAAGTTTAAAACAGCAAAAGCAATACAAATCGAAGCTCCTTTTACAAACTTAAAAAAAATGGGACCTACAGTTCGTGTCGTACAATTCTGCTAAACGGACTTGACACAAAAACTATACTCGAACGGTAAAACGTTGTTCGAAACAGAGGGAAAATATCAAAAGTGCCCCGATAGAGGTACGATTGGAATTCGAATCAAATGAAAATTTCTCAGACAATACTACCGCCTACTATTTGACTATTCACGATCGTATTGTTGAATATAATACAATGATTAATTGGGTTGGAAAGCTTGTCTAGTAGCACAAACAGTTTAGTTATGCAATAGAATTAATTGTTGGTATACAATGTTTTACAGGTAGCTTCAGTGATTTCATTCTAAAAGAGATTGCAGTGCTGACGCAAGACGGCGAGAAGATACAGCATTATATACTTGAAAAACAGTTTTTGTAGGAGAAACTGAACGAGCTGCGTTGGAAAGAGGTCCAATGACTATTGGAATATCACCACGGCCTGTTCTGGAATGAAGGTAGTTTTCGGCTGGGGAAAACGCTTAAGACCATCAAAACATTGTGCACCAGCTTTTAAAGTATACGTCAAAAGAATAAGGAAGAAGACTGTTACGATAACCTTGGCTGATGGCGTGGTTGTTACTTTTGGCGTCGCTGTTGAAAACTGCTAACGGTGTGCTCGGGTGCCAATACGGTCGGTGACGCAGTTTCTGAGTGCGGACGGCTGGATAGCTCAGAAGGGAAGGGTTAGGGTTGTCAAAAATAATTATCAGGAGGTAGGTGTCACAATGAGATTTATTACACAAAACGATGACGGTGAACATAGAACATATATTTTACAGAACACTTGCACGGAGATACTTCGGCCGACGGTGACGGAACAGCTGTACATGACACTCGAAACCAGTGGTCGCAGATGACGAGAAATCGTTCTATGCGGGTGGAACCAAACTTGCTTCCTCGCAGTGATTCTATGTTAAGTCGGTTCGATACTGTGAAGTCACCAGGTGACTCCTCCAGCTGTGATTCTACGTTAAGTATTTCAAACACTGTGAAGTCAGCAATGACTTCGCCAGCGGTGCTTCTACGTTAAAATAATCAAACGCCTCAAAATCACTAAGATTTCTTCAGCGGTGCTTCTACATTAAATCAATCAAACGCTTCAAAATCACAAAGACTCTTTCAGCGGTGCTTCTACGTTAAATAATCAAACGCTTCGAAATCACGAAGACTTCTTCAGCGGTGCTTCTACGTTAAATCAATCAAACGCTTCGAAATCACGAAGACTTCTTCAGCGGTGCTTCTACGTTAATCCAACGTTCGCGGATTTTGGGGCCTAATTCGTCACAAGACGTATTAACAAAATAATTTCAAACTTCGTCTTGGTACAATATCCTACAATAAAAACAAGTAATCTACAGGGTTGATCTTGTATCGCTCACTTTCCGCCGACTCACCAAAAATTTGGCTGGATCCGGGTCCGCATATGTTTTTTCAATGATTGTCAGTTCGTGTCGTACAATTGTGCTAAACGGACTTAGCACAAAAACTCCACTCGGAGAGTAAAACGGTAAACACTTCGAAGATGACAACCGATTTCGGAACTAGTAGCACACTTTGGATCGACTACTCAGAAGACTAGACTTCCAAAGAAGTGATTTAAATCGGCTACAAAAAAAATAAGAGATGAAAACTGCTCTAGGATGTGAAATTGTGCGCGAAGCCTTGAAAAACTGTGAAGACTTGTCACAATCTTAACAGGGACGAAACAAGAGTCCATGCAGTGGGAGCAGAGAGGTTTCACCATACTCCTTCTGCTTGTCTTTATTATTAAAATGGGGCTTGAAATAATGAAGATGCCTCCATTTTCATGTAGTTCAACTTTACAACTATCGAGCTTGAGCTTCACGCTTCACTTTTCCAACTCTTGCATGATTAATAACATTCAGAGAAGTATCGCAATATTCACACTTTTTCTCAACATATTCTCAGAATCCTTTCCAAGTCTTCTGGGATATCGACAACTCAAAAGCATTTTCAGTACACCATATAAGAAATCCCGACGATATGTCTAGTGTCAAAAGCAAACGAATAAAAACTGGAAAATGTTAAAAATTTTATGGGGGCAATCACAGTACGCGGGAAACAAAAACGACGCGTCAGAACTTGAATAAAGGTTATTTGTCAGTAGAATACGCAATCACTGCCTCAATCCCTAAATGGGTAAAGGACGAATGATTGTAGAAATTGAACCTCGGTCAATGAATTTACATATTAGAGCAAACTGATTGTAACTATCATGGAAAATGAATATTACAGTGGGAAGAGGCCAAAAAGTACCAAAACTAATAAACCCGAAAAGAATAACGGCTTGAGTGCTCCAAATTGCTCATCACCTTTTGCATGTGGTAAAAAGTCTCAGCAGACTGTCGTGCCTATTTACTGTTTTTAATCAGTGACAGCCTTGTTCTATTTGGTGCACGAGCATTTTCTTTTACTACCGTACTTTTAAAATACATTACAACTCATCCTTCCAATTTTGTTTTGAATATTTTCATTAAAACAACGAAACGAGAAGCCATCAGAAAAATATTTTGTTGATAATATTTCATGTCCATCAGTTCCATATTTCGCAAAAAATGTGCAATATCAAATCAAATCGAATCATCAAACGAGTTTTGCTGTCAATGTTCTAATTGGATATTGGTAATTTTTATGAGAAAATTGAATTTATGATCGATTATTCGAACAGGTTTGGGTATAATTGATATTTCATGAATTGATGGATGTGATTAGCACTATTCAATTCATGACTATTGATAAAATAATAAGAAAAAAGTTTATTTTGATGAATTGGAATGAAATATTGGATGAAATAACAATTGCTCTGACTGATTCGACTATGTAGAAAGAACCTCGAAAAAATGAAAGTGGATTGTGTGGTCTTTGGATTTTCAAGTTAATGAATTATTAGACAGAGTTTTCGGTTATTAATTCAACTAAATACATTTGGATGTCACTTTTTGGAACGGCTGAACTGAATAGAGATGTGTTTATTGAAATCAATATCAAAATCTTTTCATAGCATCCATAGCAAAATTATTTGATATTTATGTTGTAAGCCGATCATATTTCAATACTCGAAATAATACAATACATACATGACATTTGAGTATTGGACCGTCATTGAACCCTCTCGTATTTTATGCGACACATTTAGCACGATGCGAGCATTTCCGTTTAATATTCCATTGTTCCAATGGCGGGTAAAACCAGTCATAAATATTACTAAACTAAGGTACATTGACTATTCAGAGTACACTCTGTAAGTTTGGATATTAGCGCCAGCTCAAGAATAATCCAGCAGATACCGCAACGTCAACACCCAATATTTGGTTTGTCCTAACCGCAATAGAAATCGTGAGAGAATTAGGAGAGAGCATATTGTGAATTGTAGATAATGCGGCCGCAGACTGTTGTCACTAATGATCCCAAAAATATCCACTACTTTGAACGTACCCTTATGGATGACAACTATTGGAGCGCAGCTCTTTACTTCGTCGAAATTACATTATCTGCGACTGAGTTTTGGCATAGGATCCAATAAATAGTTAGGAATTCAATGTGGAAGTTAGGATCAGATATTTTCTCAGTTTTACGCCTTAGCCAGGATAACTTTTGAATAATTCACACTAAATTGGATATGCTTTATAAAAACTTGCGGCTGACTTTTGACAAAAGTCATGTCGCCGGGATTCCCGACTGATTCATTGATCGAACGTTTAGATATCGGCGTCAGAGCTAATCAGGCTGAATTAGGTAACTGAGAGTCCTATACGAAAGTTAGAATCAGGCATTTTCACAGCTCTATGCCTTAGTAAGGACTATATTCGGTCATAGATGGAATGCGACAGGAAAACTGGTGGCCATTCACAAATCGAATGGACCCTCACAAGTATACTATCGTTATGCCACTGTTTTAGAATTAATCAACTTCGCTGAATAATAACAAGGGCCAAAATACCTCGAAAACCCTGAAAGACTCACCAAACTTGAGACTGTATCTACAATTCATTTCAAAAAATACCCACTAAATTGTGAAGATAGATGGACTTGAAACGTCTGTCTTTCACAAGACTGAAGTTGATTCAAGACCCGTTGAGAAGACGGCATTACATATTTTGCACTTTTGACAAAGAATCAAAATGATGGACCTGCATTTAAGTCTCCGTTACAACGTCAGATAGTCAGGAGTTCGATTGAAGGTCAGAATTAGGTACCCCAAAACCTCAGTGTCGTAGTTGAAACAATAGGAAAACGGGTGGTTATCAGTTTGAATAGATCCTCACAACTAAGCAGCTTCATTGAAGGATCAAAATGGCACAATAACCTAAATGCCTCCTAAATTTTGATTGAAACACGAGTTTATCCAAAAAGACATAGCAAATTTGGGATTATATTAATAATTAGCTTCAAATAATACCCACTTAATTGTAGTCTGTCCATTACGAGGCCTTCAGGCTGATTCTCGATTGAAGCTGTTTGAAGACCTGCTGACAAGGCGTCATTGCATACTTTCTACTATCGACAATGAATCAAAATGATGGACACAAATTCATACCTCCGACATAACTGACTTTTCAGAGCCCTGTAATCTGGTTAAATTTCAGTTAGTCAGGAATATGAATGTAAGTCTGAATTAGATACTTCACAGCTCTATGTCGTAGTTGGAATAACGAGGTACGCAATAAGAAAACAAGAGGCCACTTAATTTTAATAAGTTCCTACTGCTGAGTTATTTTACCAGATAACACAATGACCAAAATGCCTCCCTAAAAAATTTATCAAACTTAGGATTGTATCAACAATTGGCTTCAAAGAATATCCACTGAATTTTAGTAATAAGGGGACTCAAAATGTTTGTTCTCTACAAGGACTTCAGTCTAGCTCTCGAATGAAGTTGTTTGAAGACCTGTTGACCAAGCGTCATTCCATACTTTTTACCGGTGGCAATAAATCAAAATGATAGACACTTTGAATCTCCGTCACAACAGACTTCTCAAAACCCTGTGATCAAATTGGATTTTAGATAGTCAGGAATCTAACAGCCAGCTCTGTGTCGTAGTTGGAACGACGTGGAGCGCGATAGGAAAATGGGTGGCCACTCAATTCCAATAAATCCCTACTACTCAGTACTCAGTAATTCCACTGAAGAGGCAAAATGACACAATGGCTAAATTTCCTCCTAAAACTCGATTAAAACAAGAGTTTACCCTAAATAGCATACCAAACTTGGGATTTTAGCAACAATTTGCTTCGAAGAGTACTCACTAAATTGTAGTATATTCTTCACGAGGTCTATAGGCTGGCTCTCGACTAAAGTTGTTTAAAGACCTCTTGACAATAAATCAAAATGATGGACACTTTGGCCCTCCGTTATAGCTGCAGAGCTTTGTAATCAGATTGAATATCAGATAGTCAGAAATCCGACTCGAAGTCAGAATTAGGTACTCCACAGTTCTGTCTCGTAGTTAGAACGATGTGGTAACAGAAAAATCATCAAACATCAGCTGCCTCTGAAGTTGCAGGTATCACGCTGGATAAGCTCAGCTACTGATATGTTGATTCTTTGCAGCTGCTGATGTGTTCTTCAGCTACTGGGCGAACTGTAATACATTCAGAAAAGATTAGAGATTTGTGATATTGCAATTATTTTATTATTACTGATATTGTGGTGATGGCAATGACCTGAAAAAGAAACCTGAAAGGAAAGTTTGATTAGTTCCAGCGAAGACTGCTTTCAAAAGGACTGCTTTGACGATGGTAGCTCAGCTGATACTCAATTTGAAAATCTCCACAACTAAGCAAATTCATCGATGGCTTCGTCATAACTTCAGGGCCTTGTTCAGATAGTCAGAAATCCGATAGAAGTCAGAATTAGGTACTTCGCAGTTCTGTCTCGTAGTTGGAACGACATGGCATGTAAAAGGAAAACAGGTGGCCACTAAATTCAAAAATCTCCACAACTAAGCAACTTCATCGAAGGGTCAGAAAACTCAATAGGAATGAGCTTCTTCGCCTAATGACATATTGACTAAAATGCCCTCGGAAACTCAATTTAATCAAGAGTTTACCCAAAAAGACATACCAAACTTGAGATTGCAGCAACAATAAATTGTAGTCTGTTCTTTACGAGGCCTACAGGCTGGCTCTCGACTGAAGTTGTTTGAAGACCTATTGACAATCCACCAAAATAATGGACATTTTGGCCCTCCGTCATGACTGCAGAGCTCTGTAATCATATTGGACTTCAGATAGTCTGGAATCCGACTCATTATCAGAATTAGATACTTCGCAGCTCTGTCTTGTAGTTGGAACGACTTTGTATATAATAGGAAAACGGGTGGCCACTCAGTACGAAAATCCTTACAACTGAGCAACTTCATCGAAGGATCAAAATGCCTCTAAATACTTGATAGGATTAAGCTATTTCGCCCAATGACACTATATTAAAAATACCTGTTGAAACTCGATCAAACCGAGAGTTTACTCTACAACACTTACCAAACTTGGGATCAACAATTTGCTTCAAAGAATACCCACTGAATTGTAGTGATGGAAGGGTTCAAAATATCTAGCATCCACGAGGACAACAAGCTGGCTCCCGACTTGAGTTGATTGGTGGCCTGTTGATAAGGCAATATTCCATACTTCGTACTTTTGTCAACGAATCATATTTGTACCATTTTCACAACTGGCTTTCCAAAACCTTGTGATTTGATTGGATTTTAGAGGGAAGTTAAAATTAGGTACTTCCACAGTTCTGTGTCGTAGTTGGAACGATTTGGTACAAGACAGGAAGACGAATGGCCACTCGATTCAGAAAGATTGTCACAACCTAGCAACTTCACCAAAGTTATATACCTTCAAAAAGACCATAAATGCAAAGATTTTTTCTGAAGGACTTACCAAAGTGGGATTGTATCCACAATCAACTTTGAAGAATACCCAAATTGAGGTGGTAGATGAACTAAAAACATCTGTCCTTCACGGGGACTTTAAGCTTACTCCCGATTTAAATTATGTTAAGACAGACGTAATTCATACTCCTCACTTCGAATCAAAATGATAGACTCGAATCACAGCTCTGGTCACATTTATCTTTCTAATACCTTGTACGTAGCTGAGCCCTTGTTATGGTTTGCCTGGGTATTTTTGATTAGTAGTTGACATTTCAAGCTTCTAACGAGCAGATACTACTTAAGACAGAATTAGTTGAAAATCCACTAAGAAGCCACGTTTCCGGTATGAACTAGTAGTGGAGTGTCTGGAGCATTAAAAACATTGATGTCCGACTAGTTTATTATTGTTGTCATAATAACACTGATTTCAGGGTAATTACGTAACAAATAATACCTGAAGGAATTATTAAATAAAAAACAAGTTTTCTAGTTACAGCAAGTAACTAGAGTAATTTCTCTGACAGAATTCACAATGACAGGGTATACATTGCTAAAAATTTTGATTGAAATACAACAAAAGTCGGACATTAAACACTGAAGGCACCACGGGAGTTGAACACTGAACACCAAGGGTGTTAAAAGGACAATAATGCTTACGGTCAAGGTACACACCCCGGGCCAGAGGCCCTCAGAAAGTACACTGTTGACCTCAGGCATTATTGCCCTTTTAACACCCTTGATATCTTAATTACTATAAAAACCTCGGGCTCCAGTTACAGTGGATGAAATTTAAAAATTTCAAACGGAATGTTCAGCTGATGATATATGTAATAGTATATGATGCTACAAGCACCAAACGACTCTCATTTTTGTTCAGGATAAATTTGGCTGCATTCAGTAAAGACGAGGGCAAAGCTCAAGGCGAAGCTCCGTGCAGCCAAATTTGTCCGTGACGATAATGACAGTCGTTCAGTGTCTGTGTTGCATACGATACTTTTTGTAACAAGTGCACCAAAGTACCCCCATTACTAAGCTTTTTGAATTAATTTGGATGTATCGAAACTATCTTATCGATTTGACGAACAGATTTTTGCAAATGCAATCACATTACAGTAAACTAATACAATGAAACATAACTTACATGATTTATTTTATTGATTGATATTTTTCACATTCTCTGTGCTATCGCGTTCACAATATAAATGCACATACTATAACGAACACATTCTATAGTACAAATTTCTTTCAAATATCAATTTGACATATATCACTGAAATGAAAAAATCCAACAGCATCCATGATCCATGATCTACAATTTCATTTTTACCCAGCGGACATTAATATCCATTAATTCCCAGTCAACAGAGAATTAATGAAAATTGTTACCATAGTTTGGAATTGAGAACTTCCGAAACATAAGTCAGCTCAGTAGTAGGGTACTTTCGGTGTACGTTTACAAAAAAATGTTTACCTATTGGAAAATAGTGATCTTGATTTGAAAAAAAGATAAATTGATGATCGTTACAATCCAAATAGTATAATACATTTTAGGCTTTGGAATATTTTATTATATCCAAATTAAGCTCACGCATTCATTTATATGAAGACAGTAATAGGAAAAAAAAAATTAATCAAGAAAAATTGAATTAAAAAGAAAACTATCCATGAAACATTTGTTCGTTAAATATATCAGAATTTCCGAGGTTCATCGCTACAATAATAATTATATACAAAATATTACCTTCTATGAACTCTATAGATAGTAATATTGTAACCAACATTGTGATAAGTAATGTGAATGAGTAAGTGTATTATATGGTTTGCTACATCAGCGTACGCTCCGGCCCACCGTGTAGGAAAATCAAAATCCAGCGTGATTTAATTCCCAGTGATAATAAATAAATCTTCTGCTGATGAATGGTTACAATGTGTGTAAAAATGATGGAATAAGTGGACACAGAGTGATGAAATCAGTTTCATTAAGAAAATAACTATAAAAAATGCATTAGACAAATAGTTTTGAACTAATGACTTTACGTTTCAACAATTTCTTACAAAATTTGCTCTTAGAAGGTGAATACATAGAGTAATACTGAAACTGCCATATTATTATTCTCTCTTTTCCAGCAAGCAAGCTCATTTGGATAGGTACCATGGAAGTACTGGAAAGATTTCCATCAAATTGATCTTCTAACGTGAATTTCTGCTTACATCGTTTTTGCTGTGCCCCGTCACAGCCCTATTCAATAAATAATAAAAGTTTTTTTAAACCTGTTTTTAACTCATCGATAGAACTTAAAACCTCTTTCTGGACTGAGGATAGACGCCTAGTGCTATGATCAACTAGCGACTGTAAATAACATTCAGCAGATGACTGTTATAGTTTTTCCCAATGGATAACATTGTTTTCTAGTAACTTTCATCTGATCATACGGCGGTAATGAATTTTTGTCTGATTTATTAACCCTCTGGCATATAATTTCATATTGGTGAGTTGATAAATTGGCATCTATGATCATACCTCATGCTTCATCTGCAGATAAGGACGCCGGATCACTGATCATCCTTTTACGGGCTCTTAAAATTGTCGTGTCCTCTATTCGGTGAACCAATTGACAATGATTTCTTCACAATAGCTGCAGAGTCTCTTTCACCCGCTTTGCGAAGATTTATTCAGGACTAGTTGATACCAAACTACTTCGAATCTCTCTCTTTTTAGTCCTATCACAACATTCTGCAAATTTCAGTCCCGGCCTGCCCGATTCAATAGAATAAGAATAAGATGAGATTTCTTGTACATCCGTATGTGGTAAATTTATATTAACGCTCAACCAGTCTACGTTCTTGTTCAAAAAACGTTCGCGATGTCGACAACTTGCAATCCATTTTCACTCCAATGTGAAACACAAGGTTCATAATAAAGCTTCAGAAAACTCGATAGATTGGTATTTGTTCTTAAAAATAGCACAAACTACTTACAAGCGCTTATTTTTTCTGTTAGAAGTCCAAATTATCAGTTTTCTCGTGATTTCGAGAACCATTCAGAAAATTGAACAAAATGTATGAATGTCGCAAAAATGCGCCAGAGATTGTAACTGAATCTGGAAGCCAAGACTCGATGCTATGATATGTTCATGCTTTACCTCTGGAATAATGCGGAATAACTGAATTTCAGCACTATTATATCCACAATTTGTTATTGAAAATGTTTATTTTGTCTTCTGATTCGAATGATGTTTTTTCATAAACTTATCATTATCACTTTGATTAAATATTCTTGTACTTATCTAAGGAAATCTCGCCGCGTCAAGTGTAGATCAAACGATCAAATTTATGTCAACATTTTAAAATTTTTCTCCAGTACATAATTATTATGAGCAGTTTTCCAGCTACAAATAGATATCATCGGTTCGCGAATCGGTAAAAGTTGACATTTGGAACTAAATCCCGTAAGATTTTGGTTTTCCCATACTGTGGCGGCCCCGGGAATTGGTGAATCCGCAACGCGCCTAAACATCTCAAAATTTAGGAAATAAAATATTCTTTCGGAATATTTTATTCGAAGTACTCTGGTATTTTATGCCAAGCCTCATTTGTGCTATGCCTACTACAATAAGCCCGATTGTGTCATGGTTTTTATTATAAAAATAATTGATATTCTCAGAAATACATTGGTACGGGTCGCGGAAGTTAGAGAATCTTGATGCACGTTTTTTTTTAGGATAAATCATTGTTCTGAAGCATTTTTAAGTATAAAGAATCACTATATAACGTTCTAGAATGTTCTTGAGTGTTTTGGTACGTCCTGAAAGATTTCATAGCATTTTGGAACGTCCTGAATTATTCTGAAACATTTTATGACGGTTTGGAGTAATCTAAGACATGCTGCAGCATTCAAAAACATCCTAAAGTATTTTGAAACATTGTATAACATTTCGATGTGTCCGGGAATGTCTTAGAGTGATTTGGTACGTTCTAAAGCGTTCTGAGACGTCCTAGAGTATTGTACGGCATTGTGAGCCGTTCTTAAGAATTCTGGAACATTTGATGAAGTTTTGAAATGTTCTAGAACATTATGCAGCATTATAGAATATAATAAGGAATTTTGAAACATTGTATAATATCCTGATGTGCCCTGGAATGTTTAAAAGTGTTTTGGTACGTTCTGGAAGATTGTACGACGTTTCAAAGGATTCTGGAATATTTTATGACGTTTTCAAATTGTCTGAAATGTTTCTCATATTTTTGGAGCATTTTAGACCATTCTCTCGCATATATCACAAGAATGTTTTGAGGCGTTCTGAAATATTGTGTGAATGTATGGTGTTTTAAATCGTTTTCAAATGTTTTGAAATATTTTATAACGTTTTGGAGTATTCTAAAACATTTTGCTGTATTTTAGAACATTGTGTAACATTCTGACGTGTTCTAAAATGTTTCAGAGTATTTTGGTACGTTCTGTAACACTGTATGACTTTTTAAAGCGTTCTGAAATATTTTATAACGTTATGAAACACTCTGAAGTATCCATAAGCATTCTGGAGCATTTTAGAACATTCTAAAGCATATTAAGTCACTGTATAGCATTTTAGAACTGCGTTCTGCAACAACCGTAATAAAAAGGACACCTAGCGAGCTGGTTTCTATGGCGCTAAAAGACATTTTGAACATATTTTGGTAAACCCGTGGTATCGATCATATCAAGCATGTCCTGAAATTAGCACAGACTCATTAAGCACGGGTTGAACCTAACTTCAATAATTTTTGATTAGATTTTTGCTATCTCAATTTGCGCGTTACTTTAAACACTCGCTTCGCTCGTGTCTAAAAAGACATTTATACTCTGATAAGCGTAAGTAGTCTCATCAGGTAAGTTTGGTTTTCATACGATTTAAAATCAGCAGACAAACGCCAGGATACAATTGTCCCTATCATACCATTTGTAAGAAAAAGATATACAATTCGATCAGGCTATTTATATCTCTAGAAAAAGTCCCAAGAGACTGCTCACGCTTGTCAGAGTATACGAAACATATTACATAATATACTTTCTCCAACACTGTTCTGGAATTTGCATATTCCATAACCAAAAATTAAGTTGGAACGAATGACGTTCCAAAAAATTATTTAGAATGAATCCGTTTGCCGTTTAGAATAATTCTGTAAGCTTTTAGAATCATTTCGACGAATTAGAGGCTGTTAGTTTGGCTACTACCATGATTACTTCCTAACAATTAAAGTATTCATATCTGGATTTGACATTTGACATTTAATAATTTTTTAAGTTTCCTCTGATATATTGGTGAGTTTCCAAAACCTTGTTAGAGAAAGTATAGTCTACAACATGTTTGGAATGGCATATTCCACACTCGCAAACCGTTATCCTCGCCTTCGGCTCGGTTTACAAACTTTTCGCTCGTTCAGAATATAGGCCATTCCAATACTTATTGTAGAATATACCAATTCAGTTGTACATTGCAGCTACCACTACCGTTCTCCACTCCACGTTGTACTAACTGTTTAAGGGTGTCGTTTATCTAAATTTTATTTCTGTTCAGTTCGAACAGGGGGTTTTCAGTGCATGCAACCCAAATATCTTGCTCAATCATCTGGTAGTCTATATTTGAATTTATTCAAAAGCAGGTAGTTCTCCTAATAGAAAAGTTTATGATATAGGTTTTGGGTTCCATATTTTTCGACTCGAATAGTACCTGAACTTAATCTTTAGTTCAGTGGTTAAAATGTTATCTGCAGATATTTACAAAAAATTATTCTACAATATCATTTTCAATTTAGGAACAAGATGTAAAATGAACCAGATATTTTGTGAATAAAACCTTTAATTGAATATCCAATCAACGCTAATATATAATATAAACTATCAACTGAATATTCCAAGTGATAATCCTGCAAAGTAATTTTTCCCGAATTTATGGGGGTATAAATAATGTATTATAATGATTTCAGTCAAACATGATTCTATTAGAAAGTTGAATTATTCCTAATTTATAATAATTGCCAAGTCCAGATCGTAATGTGGGTAATAATCTAATTTAATAAGCCATTGTATAAAAAGATGCAAAAAAAAGTTTGGGACAATTTTTTCTTATTTTTCTCGTTCACGAACTTCGATACTTTCACAGATGTTTCAAAATTTGCTTCAGATTTTTCTGAATTGGTTGAATAAAGGCTTAGAAGCTTACTTCGTTGAACTAAAATATTTTCAAGATGATATTTTTTCCAATTAAATTGGAAGGCGGCAATAATGTTCCTATTTTGAATAGAGAATCTTTTTTATTTTATCGTTCGATTATGGAAATAATTTTGCATATGGAATACTTAAATAATAGATTGTTTAACAAGTAGAGAAAAGTGAGAGTTTACTAGCGAGTATAAATGTTTCAATTCTCGAGCGAGAGCAACGAGCGAGTAAATTAAATTTACACAAGAAAAGTAGTATCACTTTTCTTCCGTGTGAACATGCTATTTTTTTGTATACTTGATAGAAGAACTTGAGTGGAAGACGCCAAGAATAGAAATAATTTTCTACAGGAATACTTATCAAGGCTGTGTTCTTGCAAAAACGTAGTAATGGTTTTGACAACTGCCAAGCAAAAGCATAATTACAAACAATAGAATATTGTGTGGCTAGAGACGAAACAAGACGATTTCAGTCGAGGGTGAGCGTTGCTTGCCCAAGCGAAGCGAGGGCCGGCATCACTCTCGGCTGAAATCGTGTTTTGTCCCCTTGCCACACACTGTATTTTTCATAATACCTGCATTGATACTTTTCATGTTACACGTTTGTCGTAACAAAATTAAAAAAATTCTTTTGATTTTGCAGGTAACAAGTTGAGAGTAGCTGCTTGTGCTTTATCAATAAGATATTGTGGTGTACTTATAATAATTGTCGTATTAATACTCTTTTCTTGTAACTAATCGTCGTACACAAATAACAATATTTTCTGTATATATTCTCAGGACGGGATTGAATTATTAAATATTATGAATCTGTTAACGAAATGTTATGGAGCAAACTTCTAGCAGTGAAGAGCATATTATTTCTTGGAATTGCATATAACTCGACTTTATATGTTGGCGGATGACTACAAACAAGTAAATTTTTCAAATTATTGATGAATTTCTCGTCGAAAAATATAATACTTCGACCAACATGTTCAGAGAAATGAAAAAATAAATAACTTGGGAATGTTCATATAATTCAATAATTGTTTATTCCATATAACAATCGAGTTCATTATTTTAATTTCTAATTTTATAATCAAAACTGTCTATTGGAAATCAAAAATACTAATTTCGAATATAGACACAATTTTTTTTTTTTTTAATTCATTGATAATCTACTGCAAGTTTAATACTTGGAAAAATATCTTACTCATTTCTAAAAAAGTATGACGATCATAATGTGTCAAGTCAGACTTTGAAATCTTAACACTGTCAAAAATTTTTCCACGATTTCAAGTAAAATCTGCTTGAGGACACCTGAAAATCTGCATTATTGATGAGCACCATATTTACTTTGTTAATAATGCCTTTGCATCATCATAATTATAGATAAACATAGTTCACGTGATTGCGATAAAAATTCATTCTGATATTATGTGAAAGTGGCAAGACGAAAATAACAGAATGAAATAAATAAGAATAAATTTATGTCTATTGCATATTCGACCGCTCTGAGAAAGGTGTCTAATAAAAGAACAGGTAGTAAGTGATTATAATTATATGTAACTCAAGGATAATATTGACAGCTCCAAGAAAAATGTCAAGCTGATTGCAGGGGCTGAGTATAACAGGCGAAATATTTTAGGAATAATTTCTATTTTTTTTTGCAACAAATTTTTGCGTTTATCTAAAATTGCAGTGGAATGATTGAAAATTGGAGTAGTACGTTCTATAGACTATTCTTTGAGGTAGGCATATGTAAATTTTTGCACCTTAAAATATGATAGAATGTCGTAAAATATCATTTGCTTATTTCAGTTAATGTGCTTATTTCTCGAAAAATATAAACAATTTTAAAATTCTGTTCACATGATTCCATAGGTATAGTGATTTACAATATACTGAGAAAAAGTTTTCAAAAACAGTAGTCTCATAAAAGCAGAAACTAGATATCCGTGTGAAGCTCAATTTTTCAGTTTTTTGTTCATGTATTCATAAATAAATAAAATTGGAATAATGTATGACTCTTTTTACAACAAATGGATGAAAATTTTAAAAATCGGGGAAGCAGGCTCCATGCTTTGAAGATTTATCTATCAGAAGCACTACTTGATCATTAAAAATAATCTATGTGACGAGAAATAATTAAATATGCATAAGCCATGTTTTCATGATTTAGGTAAACGACACCCTTAAGGCCTCTACGACATGTGATCCACTCAGGTATCTTTGGAAAATATTCTTCTATGTATATTCAGGTTAAATTGAACATATACATAGAAAAAAAATTGATTTAAAATCAAATTATATGCTAAAATATAATTTTTTTTGTCTTCTGCTCAAATAATGAAAAAACCAAAGCACAAAAAAATTTCTGGTAAACTTTGTACTTTATAGTATGAGAAACAAAATTCCACCTCAACCATATAAATTCATTCACTGTTACAAAAGTTCGTGGTCTAACCTTCTAGGCACTACGCTATAGTGCATCTTGATGAGCCCGCTCCAGAATTTGAGATCATTAGCGATTGAATTATATGTCATTGAAGGACATTATTGAAGCTTAACAGATTATTGGATAAACCATAAAAAAAGATAGTAACTAAAATGTAAAATCTTTAATACTATGCATATAGCCGAAATAAACCAATCACGTAAGAATAATGGGAAAAAACACCCTAATTGGACTATTCTCAGTAAAATGAATTATGTTAGTTGTAGGAAAGTGTAAATATTTGTGAATATGGCTTTTTTTCTACCGATATAGTTTATATCAGTCGTTATTTGTTTATGAAAGAATAAAATGAATTGCTATCCAAGTTCGTTTATCATTTTAACTCACAATTTTTGGCATTTAGAGAAGATACTATATTTGAGAATAAAAGATTCAAGTAATAAACTTAGTTCAAACGGTATATAGGGATTAAGAGAAAAATGCTCGCATGGTCTATGGGATTAGGACAAAACTGACCGCCGCGCTCAAACGGTATATCTCCCGAAAAAAGCCCTTCCCGTTTGCGTTCGGTAATATCAATAGGTGAACGACCATTCTCATTTGATGGTCAAGGATTGCTTTGCTGGAAACAATAATTCATAATCTTTCCCATTATACAACTCAAATGATGATCAGAGAAAATGAGTCATGTAAAAATAGGTTCATTTTCAAATATTGTTTTAGTATTCCTGGATGTTCGATTCCAAATGATGGTTGCCCAACGCAGGAAGTATTTGCAACAATATTATACAGCTCCTGAGCTAGTTCCGTCCTTCCTGTTTATTTAGTTTGTTTTGAATAAATTGTATGTGTAATAAAATAACCCCGTGTCCAAATAAGAACAGATGCGTTAGGTAATCCCATTTGCAGCAGGGTGTACGTTCAATTTATTGCGTTCCGATGCGTATCTCAACAAATACAAGCAACGGGGGTAGTTTTAAGAGTTAGGCAGTTCTACTTTCACTCTTGAAGTAGGTTCAGGTGACACTGCTGGTTAGAAGATTGACCTTTGTCGTTCATTCCAAGAGAGTACGACTATGTGAATTTAAGGGATGGGGACAGTTAGACTCAAGGTATCAAAGTTTGGAACAATGAGGAAAGAACAGAGAGTTCTGAAATAATCATGACTTCAGTTCGCAAAGCAGTTTTCTCACTTTGGGCTGATTTTGATCACTTAGAATATATTGGTAGTATACAGTTTCATAAAATCCAATAATGAATGAGTCTTCGCATAGTTTCCTATAACATATATCTTCCATCAATCTGTCACCACAGCTGCGCATTTTTCCATGTCTCCTGACAAGTCCTAAAGCTTAAAAGCGTAGATTCATATTGTTGATAAAACAAACAAAAGTCACAATAAAAAACAAACGCCTGTAAAAGACGCAGCGAAGACTGTATTGATCTATCTGCACAAACATCGGTTCTATTCTATAGGGTTTCAAGGAGATGGGGCTCTACGACTACAGTAGGAGGGGCTGCCAGATTAAAACGAGTTGTTAATCAAGGCGAGCGTTAATGAAACTCAGCCGGAAAGAATATAATTGTACAAGAAAATGTCTTCGGTGCCACCAAGGCTGTTACCCACAAATTGGATAGGGGGATGGAACACGTGGTGCTTCGAATTGTTCGCAGGAGCGATCAGTCTAATTCTTTTGCATAATTTCATGATCACGATTGTTCTAATTCTCTTAATATCATTCGTAGACATCTTTCTAATCATTTATTCGATCGGTACTTCAAGACTCCTCCAATATTTTGATTAATTAAGAGCTCGATTGAGGGAATGATTAGCACTTTTCACTCCGGATAAATGTTGAAGTGTTCGGGACACTTTTCTCCTCTTTATTACGGCCATTTTATGCGGTGCTTTCCATGAAATGGCCCCTTAAATTCATCGGATCGTGAACGCCGAGAACACAGACACACTTGGATGGAATTCCAATCGATGATGGAATTATATTCAATCTGCAACCAAATGAGTTGATTGATATATAACTGTAAAAAGCACCACCATTTCCTTGCTGTCCATAAAAACTTTATTTAATAATGACATAAAAGAGAAACACTTCCAACACATAATAAAATCCTTTTTTCAATTCCCGGACACAATGCAAGCATAAATCACCTTTTTTCTCTTCAATCGTAACTCTGCAGGTGTCTTACTTATGGGGTAATAACTCTGCAATAACCTAGCGCTGCACCCCAATTCAAGCGAGCTTACGAGTCGCTCATGGATGTTTAAGAGTTGCCGATCACGCGGAGATTCTAGATAAGATTTCAAGTCGCGGTGTAATCCACTTATTAAGTGGGTTATTTGGATCAAAGATGGATCAGGTTGATGATGTGAGGGTAGAATAAGGGGCGATGAACTTGTTTATTAATGAGGTAATAACCGCGTGAGAGGTTTGAGGAGGATCAAGAATATTTAAGATTCTTAAAGAAGACCCTCTTTTATCATCAGAATTGCAATGTTTTCGATATGAGTTGCATATCAAAGAGAACTGGAACAATAAACAGATTCGCGAATCGCGTGCATGAAACATCAATTCTGTCATAAAGCTCGTAACATCGTAAATACAATATTTTTTTTTCCTTTCATCTCTGTGTTCGATTCAAACTAGCAATATTTTCTTAAAGCCTCATGCTTCATCTATGACGCGCTGCGACTGTGTAGCACACGCTTCTCTGCCATATTTGAATCTCGGATATATTACATATTCCGTAACGGGAATATATTATTGGATTTTTGTTTCAATATAGTGGAGCGAACACTTGAAGCAAAATATTGGGAAAGTTATGTCGTGAGAAACTGATGACTTACCTATAGGAGGATATTTCGTCTTTTTATAGCAACGAGAATAGTTATTTACACAAAGAGATACTTTGTTACTAGGTAAGGAGTTTAAAAACATATTTTCTCCCGTAGGAGCGTGAGTTATGTCCGATTGAAATGATCCTCGCAGTAAACGCACCACCACTTTCTTCCACACCGTTGATTATCCTTACCCCATATTGCAAAATCAAATTTCCAATTCCTGTTTATTTACGCGTGTAAATCAACACCATTCCCTTTGTGTTCCACGTGTGCCTTCAGTCGCCATATGGGCGCCAGTATTCTGGATCTAGGATTCTAGATCACGTATCCTGATTGTGTTGTGTTAGGACTACAGGAGATTATCCTCAAGGACTGATTACGTTATGTGTGATAATTTACTTGTTGATACTGCAGGAAATGTGAAAAGTCAAAGGGGATGATTTGTGTTTGATTTTGATGGCAATAAGTTTGATGAAAACTACAATCCAAGAAATTTTATTGAAGCTGTATGTCGATACATGATAGACAAATCCATTGCACAAATATATTCTCATTTATGTGGGAAGGTATGGATACCTTAATGAAGTAAGGATACTCTGGCGTATAAATTCGTTTATCTGGTGAGACCCAATAAGGACGAGGCACGTGTCTATAATTATACAGTTAAAATCGATTATTAGATTTGAATTTACGTGAAACATGCCGGAGTTTCAATTTTCATTCTGTTAGCAGTTATAATTTAATACAATTCAATAGAAAGTACCTCAGAACAAACAATCAAAATGGGTGAATCAAATTTCATCAGGTTTTCTATTGATATTTTCATTTCTGTCATTTCTACAATGAGATGTTTGATATCAATTGATAGAAAAAAAACAGCAATATATGGTTTTCTTGCCTCAATTTAACACAGTATAGTAGTCGAATAAAATCTGGAGGGTTACACATTGAGCATTATTCACGCATAAAGAAATATTGATTGCTTTTCATTTTTTCATGATTTTGTGTGTTACGCGGGAGAGTGTCACGGTTCGTAAAAATAAAATAAGCCCTGAATCCAGCCTTGTCTGGGCGGGGCTTTTCGTTTCTTCAAATCGCACCGCCCCGCCCCGCACGGTCGAAAATTCTTGTAGAACATTTCCAGAAATGAGCATCTGCATATATATGAGCAAACAACCTGACCGAGCAACAGTGAAATAGTGAATATCAAGCAGTGAATATCTAGTGAGTGATCAGTGTAACAAATAAATAAGTTGTTAAAGATGATTATGAGTGGCTTTGTGGTTAAAGATTAATAATAGTGAGTAAGAAAAGAATTGTATAGTGTTTTTTTAGTAATACTTCGAAAGATAAAACTTTTATTCTCATTTATCAAATAGTGATTTTAATTTAAACAATTAACAATTCTTTAAGAGCAATAAACATTACATGTGTCATTTTCAGCATGATTATTATTATACTGGATGTGTTTTGATATCGAAACAAGTTCAATAGTTGAAGCTCTCACAAAAGGTGACAAAAAGCGCCGCTTTACACCACAACTCAAAAAGTATTAAAACTTTACATGGAGTCTTATCGAAACTAGTTTTTGCTACGACAATTTTTAATACAATGACTTACAGTATTTTTTTACTGTAGGTAAAAATATACCATATGGCCTGACCCATATTTTTTATCTTCGAAGTGCAAACCCTTGACGCACCTTGCTGTACCAATATCAGTCAAAAACCGTAGTATACATAAAACCTAGTTTCGAGTAAACAACCCTAATCGCTTCCAAGGTCAAGCCTAAGAGGAAGCTTGTGCTGCAAAGACATTTGCATCACTTTAAAGCCAAACTTTGGTGCATTGTTCACTTGAATTATATGGGCTTAATTAGCCATCATATTATTCAATTCAGTGCTGTGAAGTGGCCGAAAACTTCTATCAATTGGGGAGTTTGTCTGTCATTGAGTTTTATGAGTTTGGTTGTTTAGCCTCAGATGTGGTGACGCCATGCTAAGTGTACGTGGGTATGATCCTTTTCCTTTAAAGTGTTGGTATCCACCTACCTGGGGTACCAATTCCACCGGTGCGCATACCTTGACCGTGTGACGGTGGTGATTGTTGCCAACTGCATGTATTTTCTAATTGCGGCAACAAGGTTGTTCCAAGAGTGGATAAATCAACCAGCCTACGTATGTCAGAAGCATCGGTACGGCATTACAGTACTGATAGACATCCGTAGATGTCGTCCAACGTGAGATGAACAGTGCTAATGGCTTAGCTATCTGGGAGCTAGTACATTATTCTGTCGGTGTTGCGCGGTAATATGTGTATGCTAACCGCAAGTACTGTGTGTTTTGCGGGCAACGGAGTTGTTCCATGAGTGGGTCAATAGTTCAACTGTGTCGCGGGCATCGATGTTCACTATAGTACTGGTAGCTATCTATTCGGTGGACTCAACAGCGTATCTGTTAACCAGATATCCTATCCAACCTCTGAGGCAGGTGTATGAGTTATATATCCGTTCTAGTTACCTAAACTGAACTTAAAATGCGCAGGTAATTGATGTATGTGACTCTCATATTACTTTCAGGGAAATTCGGAATAATTACGCCCTAATACCTGATCAGCCCCTTACTCCTGACGTCAAGTCCACCAACAGCTCATCAACCAACATTTTTCGAAGATATTATAAGACTAGTAAAAATTGGTTGCAAATGTTTTCCTCTCAATTCAATCCTCCGAATCTGCAATCAAAATTGGAATAGGGACTCTAGTTTTGATGTAATTCCCATTTGAATATGAAGTGTTTGAACCAATTTTATGACATATTCATTAATAAGTTTTCACCTTCTACTTGGAATGTTCAGTGGATGGAAAATACTTTTGACCTAATTTATCAAAGAGTATGACCTCTAAAAGTGTATATACCGAATTTTAACGAGATTGAAGAAGAAAACATTTTTTCGCGAAAAAATAATCAAGACTATAGTCCAGGTTTTTTTTAAGACAAAATGGGACTGAAAAAAAATTAGTTGCAAATGTTTTTATTTCAACTCAACCCTCTAGATTCCGAATCTGCAGTCAAAATTTGAATAGGCTCTCTAGCTTTCACGTAATTCCCTTTTGAATATGAAGTGTTTCAGTCAATTTCATGACATATTCATTAATAAATTTTCACCCTCTAATTGGAATGTTCAGTAAATGAAAAATACTTTGGACCTTATTCATGAAATAAAATAACCTCTGAGAGTATGTATACCAAATTTTAACGCGATTGGGGAAAAAATATTTTTCCGTGAAGAAATACCTAATCAAGGTTTATAAACCAGGGTTTTTTTATGGAACTCAAAAATCATAAGTTGCACATGTTTTTTTATCAACTTAACCTTCTAGAACTTTAATCTGCAGTCAAAATTTGAATAGGCTTTCTAGTTCTTACGTAATTCCCTTTTGAATATGAAATAATTGGATCAATTTCTTGACATGTTCATTAATAAGTTTTCACCTTCTAATTGAAATATATTCTGAATGAAAAATTCATTCGATCTTATTATCAAAGAGTATGACTTTTGAGAGTATATATAGGCTACGTGCATGAAGTCTACTAGCGCCTCTAGCGAGCAATGGAGAACGATTGAGCTCCATTTTATCATTGTTTCATACCTATAATTTTTCAAATGTACTAATATTATTTAATTCAGCTGTGTGCTTATAATATAACTTGCATAACATAAAAGGTACGTTGAAATTATTTACTTTGAGTATTTTTTTCTCCAATTATAACGTACCTATTAGAGAAAACGTCTTAATTCGTCCAAATTGACAGGATAACCTCAAATTATGACGCCGATGATCTTGCAGATCGAGTTTGTATTTATCAAATACTGTATCCCTTTTACCGAGGAAACATTGAAGAAAAGCGTGAAATTAGTTTTGCCATATTAAACATGTTGAGGAATATGTTGCTGACAATATTAACAACAAAATTATTACGAAGTGCATCCGACAAACTTCTATCACTGAAACATCTTACAAATTGGAGATAGAGGTAAATTCATGAATCCCAAATCGATGATGAATATTTCTTATTTCACAATTGAATTACAAACATGTTTGTTATATAGATTAATAATGAAAGACAGAAAATACTCTATCTACCGCTTTGATTCACTCCTCTCGTTTTTTTATGTTATAACTGGGTACATGAAATCTATGAAACTATATTTCACTTGAATCATCCTTAACACAATAACCTAAAACAGAACAATTGTTTTCCCATGTTTTATATGCAATTATTTCCACTTTTAAACTACAACGCTCAATGACAGCTCAATGACGTATTCTGAGAAATGGAGTTCGATGTTCACAATTGTGCTCATCATGAGTGCTCGCATCGATATTCGTTCAAACTTCGCCCCCTTGCACATAGCCTATACAAATTGTACCAAAATTAAAGAAAAAACCATTTTTCCGCGAAAAAATAATGAAGGTTTTAAACCAGAGTCTTTTTGAAGATATTGTAACGTGCGAGAGTGTGGAGGCTCATAAAATCGGAGTAGGCTTGGACTTGACCACACCTAGGCGGAGCCTTTCGTCCTTCCTGCATCGCGCCGCTCCGCATCACATCACCCCTTCCGATGAAAGCCTCTATCAATATTCCAGAAATGTGGTAGAGCATTCGAGAAATTAGATTTCTAATATAAATAAAACGCAAGCAAACGATTTGAGTAGTAGTGTAGTGCAATGGTGAATCTAGAGAAGTGAATATCAATCAGTGAAGTGATCAGTGTATATAAATAGTGAAAATTAAATATCTGCGGCTTTGTTTAAGTTAGTATTATGTGATAAATATATAATTATAAACTATTTCTTTAAGCAATAAACATTACATTATTATGGAACTGAAAATAAAATAAGTTGGACATGTTTTTTCCTCAAATGAACCCTCTAGAGTCCGAATCTGCAGTCCAAATTTGAATGCGATCTCTATAGTTTTGACGTAATTCTCATTTGAATATCAAGTATTTGAATCAACTTTGTTACATGTTTAATAATAAGTTTTAGGCTCTTAATTGGAATATTTAGTGAATGAAGAATACTTTTCACCTCAGTTATCAGAGAGTGTGACTTCTGAGAGTATGTATAATGAATTTTAACGAAATTGAAGAAAATACTATTTTTTCGTGAAAATATAATCAAGGCTTATAGTCCAGGGTTTCTTTGAAGATATTATGAAACTGAAAAAAATAGTTTGAACATGTTTTTCTCTTAGTTCAATCCTCTAGATTCTGAATCTGCAATCAATATTTGAATAGGGTCTCTAGCTTTTACATAACTCCCATTTTAATATGAAGTGTTTGAATCAATTTAATAAGTTTTCACCCTCTACTTATAATATTTAGAGAATGAAAGATACTTTTGGCCTTATTTATCAAAGAGGATGACCTCTGAGAGTATGGATACCGAATTCTAACAAGATTGAGAAAAAAATAATTTTTTCGCGTGAAAAATAATCAATATTATGAAACTGGAAAAATAAGTCGCACATTTTTTCCCTTGATTCAACGCTATATACTACACCAAGCGGTGATTCCGTCGCGGAAGATCCGTCGCGTAAGATCAGTCGCGGAAGACCAGTCGCAAAGCGTCATTACATTTTATTGCATGGTTGTCGCCCACACTACGCGGAAGATTGATAAATAATCAGCGGTGTTTGTCCCGTTTTGACCGAGCTTCCGTCAGTGTTAAATCAACAGCGTAGTATTTGTATATTACTTCATTCGACATTCGTCAAAAAGTCGGCTGTAATATCTTCTATCTCCTGGATGGCTTACATGTTACAGGATTCACACCGGAAGATTTATTTTGGAAGTCCCAAATAGAGTTTGCTTTTGGATCCTATAAGAAAAAACCGGTCAGAACGTCAAATAAACAAGCAAGTTCAGTAGCTCATCGAACTATTGAATTGACATTCGATAATATGCGAGTGGCTTTTCTGGATATTATTTTAGTTTTACCTATAAGGTGAAAAATTGGCCCATTTCCATTCTTTGAAAGGTTCATAATTAGCTATCAATTAGCTATTGGGTCAATTTAGTATGTCGTACACACTGAAAGTCGACTGTATAATGTTCAGTAGCGGATTTACCGCTACAGATCTTCCGCGACGGAATTTCCGCGTAGTGCAGTACAAATACTACGCTGCCAATTAGACAGAAGTTTGGTCCGCGTAAAACGGAACAAATTTCGAAAGCAAGCGCTCCACTGATTACCTATCCGATGACTGCAAATTATATGCAATAAAATGTATTGACGTTCCGCGACGGATCTTCCGCAAAGCAAATCATGAGGTCTCAGAATATATAAGCCTCCAGAGGATTCGGATAGTTGCGAATAAGGGCTTTTTGCAGGTCCTACAGGTGCCTAATTTTTAGATTTGAACTGGCCGGCGCGCTCTTATGATTGCGATTTTTTTCTGTGGGGATATCTAAGACTAACGCAAGGATCATGACAGCTCTCAAAAACTATATTCGAGCACAAATCGCCGAAACTCCTGTTGTACTGTCTCGAAGGATGCACAAAAACTTCAGAAAAATGGTTACTCAGTGTTTGGGGTGTGAGGGGCGCCATTTGGGAGATACTTTGCCCAAAACCGTATTAACTCAAATTTCCTGACTTATTGAATCAAAGAGAAACAAATATCAGATCATTTTGCAAATATATGCGTCCACCGTGCGCCACCTTTATCAATGCTTACCTTCAGAAATTGGTGCAAAAACAGATTACAAATTAGATATTCGCGAAAATATCTGCATGATCGCAGACTGCATAACAAAAATTTCATTGTTATTTGTACAGATTAAGATAGGTAACAAAAATAAACCTGATTAATGAATATATTATCTCTGCTTTTGGCATGGAATAACAATGGATAGAATAATTTGCATTTTTCACACTGTTTGTTTTTAATTAATTTAATTATAATTAATTATGTAGATGCGTAATGAAATGATAAATCTATGCACTGATTCCTCCAATAAATTACAAAATGAATAACATTGCAATATTTTACATTCCCATTTTGCTAAAGCAAATAGTAGAAATATATGAAGTTTTTTTTTTATCGTGGTTTATTTATTTTAGTAGCTATCTCATAATGTTGTTGCATATATGAGAAAGGTGCGGTATACGAAAACGGATTCGGAGCGTAAATAGGGTGAATTGGACACAGAGGTGTACTTAGCAGTGCTAACCAGACTTCGTTATTTGGTTATTGATATTTTCTTGATACTAGGATTAAAATGCTTTGAGTCCTGCCCTGACTATTTTCTCCCCAATGGCCAGAGGCGCGCAAAATCCAGAGGAAGCCTCCTTGGTGATTTACTGACGATAATTCGCGACAGTGTCCGGTCCTGATAAACCCTCCCACTTCTACGCCCATGAATGTATTATGCCTACTTTGTTTTACATTTGGTTGCCGCAAACCTCAGATAATGCCACGATAGACGACTTTATTTATTCTTTGAACAGGAAAACGTGTTTCCCGGTTCAGATAAGTGAAATGAGGCCGAAAATCATGCCGAAAAGTTGCGGATTGTTGGAGTTGTTCAGGAGGAACGAGCCATATGGTTGACGTTTTGTACCAAAAGAGATGATAAATTCAAAATATCGTAGTGAATTTTTGTTGATCAAACTACCCTCAATTTGACAACAACATTCACCACTAACTTTTCATATCCAACAAAAAAAAATGACTTACAAGAAGTAAATGCAAAGCAATAATATTGCTCCAATAATTTATCGTAATCTGCAAATTACCTAAATCCAATAAAATGGCTGCGAAAACAGCTCCCGACTTCACTTTGACCACATCTAAAGCTCAAAGATGGAGTTATGTCCTGTTAAAAAAGCGATAAAATGTAAATTCTATATCCGAGAATATAAAAACAGTGCAGGGCATCAAAGGCGAGCTTGAAGCTTGCATTTCGCAGCGTGAGCTTTCCAGGCTATGTGAAGTTCAAGTTGAAGCTTCAACCACAATGAATGCTGATCGAAATGAGGATTCATGTTTTATTAATGCGTTCGTTTGTTCGATGTGTACGAATCGAAGGTGAAACTCGAACTGTTGGCTGTTTGTTGTTTACATTGTGGAATATTAAATGACGGGAAAACTTACTGAATAATTAGAAAAAGAAAACCTTGCATTATTTAATATTTAAAAGCTTTGCAATTTATTTTAAATGTTTGAGCAAATTCTGTAATGCAGCTAACCAACGTCCCTGAAGTCTAAGATGTTATTATTGTGTGATTAATTGTTTTCTTTTTTATTGCAGGTAAGACCAAATCACTTCATTCCATTCTTCTATATGTAAGTAAATTCCAACTTCTTTTTAGTTGTTAATAAATCACCCTCCAAACCTGCAATTTGAAACCACAGTCAGTAAATCAAATCTGCGCTGAAAATAAAGCTGGTGTTTTTTCCATAGAAATCCCTTGAACACATGTGTAGATAGTACGTCAACAGCATTCCAGCTCAGTGCAATGTAGTTGTCTAGCAATCCCTTGTTGATTTTTCCACCCGCCGTTAGTATCCGATGGCGCTGGCATTGGTAACCACAGCCACAAATCAAATAATAACCACGAGGCTGGCCACACGGTGCCAAGTTGCATTTGTGAATTTGCGGCTGTGTAATAAGTTATAGAGATAGTGGGGGTTATAAAAAGAACATTTGTAAATTTTAATCTATGCGAGTTCACAAAATCCGCGATTTTTACTCGAAATACACTTATGACGTATAACAAACTGCACTCTAATTTGAAACAGTTACTCTCCTTGTATGCTTTTGTAGTATTCAAGTACCATACATCAATGTTTTATTCAATTGCCACCTCTTGTTCAAGGTTCGCTCAAACAAAAACTAGAATAAATTAGCAAAGTGCTATAGTATGAACAATTAAGCTCAAAAAACAATTGATTTCTGTCTGCCAACGCATCATAGAGTTATTTTTATTGCAAAAGTTCAGAACAAAACAGCGGCAGACATCTTTTGCCTATACAAGTGCGTGGGCATTTCGACAAAGTTGTATCAATTTATTGTTCCATAGAACAATTAGTCCCCGTCTGCCATTGATGAATAAATGTATAAATTTCCAAATTAATTTTTTATATAAAGTATCTACGTGAAAGACTTGGAAGTGGCCTCAATCAACTTAAAAATCAAGAAGCTACTAATACTCAGATTGGCAGACGGGCTCCTAGTATATGATATTAAACTAATATCAAATTGTAGCTTAGAATTTAATAATATAAACCTAAAAATTCTATGGGTCAAGCTGAATCAAAAAATTCGAACTTTCCAGGATGGATTGGACCATAAATTTGTAGGAGTCAAGTTAGACCAAGTTTTAGTCTTCTACCGTCAAGATTTTGCCAGATCAGAAGGACCTTCAGATGCCAATAGGCCTGGTCAAATCGGACTTGAATATATTCGGGCTTGATAGAGTCAAGCTTGAAAATTTTGACCTGGGCCGACCTATACTTTTGATATTAGATCTTGATGTTTGAACATCCATGCCAGGACTCCAAGAAATATTCGGACTCAAATCGTTTCTTTCTATAAGGCAATATGAACACATCGACAAATAAACGTAGCTTGAAGTTCAATTATGTAGAACCTGGTCTTTAAATTCTATGGGTCAAGCTGGACCTGGCTTCTGAATTTGCCAGGCTAGGTTATGCCATAAATCTGTAAAGGCCGAGTTTGAACAGACTTCAGTTTTCTACTCTCAAAATTGTGCCAGACCAAATGGGCCTTCGAACGGCAACAGGCTCAAACAGTTCGGACTTGAAAATTTTGACCCTCACAGACCTCTACCTCAAATATTTGTTTTTGATGTTTGAACATTCGAAGAATTCGAATAATATTCGGAGCTAGATTCACTGTTCCGACCAAACTTCAATTTTTTACTTTCAAGATTGCGCCACAGCAGATAGGCCTTTGAATGGCAACAGGCTTAAACAATCCGGGCTTGAAAATGGTTGGGCTTGGGAGGCTCAAGCTCCAAAATTTTGGCCTAGGCAGACCTCTACCTTAGATGATTGAACATCCCGCGATTCTCAAGAATATTCGAGGCTTATAAATGCTGCTGTACTTGGGTGAATCTAAACTTGTCTCTCTCCAAGAGCAGAAGTGAACGTACTAAGGTCTGTGTCTTAAAATCTTAACTGACTCTCCAAATTTTTCAGGATGAATCAGACCATAATTTATAAAGATCAAGTTAAACCGGGCTTCAGCTTTTTACTTCTTGAATTGTGCCAGATTAGAAGGGTTTTCATGGCTAGAGTGAGCTCAAAAATTGTCGATCTTGGGAGGGCCAACTTTCAAAATTTTGGTCTGTGCAGACTTCTACATTTGCTTTATTTCGGAGGTCCAGAGAATATTCGTTGCTGGAATTAATTATTGCAGTTTGGTAGCGAGCTCATATGAATCCAAACTCGTCTCTTGCCAAATGCTGACGTAAAAATATGTTCAATTGACTGTAGCTTTGAAACTTGATATTTAATGACTATTCCATTCGTAATATTTATAACAAGGTTAACAATGCTAAATCGCCATAGAAACGGTGCATATCAGTGGGTATTTGGTCACGTATAAATGTCATCGGGTATTACACTAGTGGTCCAAGTGAGTATTTTACTCAAAGATGTGGATACCTCCAATTTGTGCTTTCTTCGTATTTAATGGAATATTTTTCTGAATATCTTCATCAATTTTATCTTCTGATCTATCACCAAACCTTTTTGAACTAGTTTTCATATCAAAACGCAATTTATTTCTCTATTATTCGTCAAAGAAAATGCAAGAAATTCTAATTTTTCAGTTTGACAGAGGTTTATTTACTCGTTTCTATGAAAATTACGTGATTTGTTACTAGATTCAAAGATAATTAATTTGAAAAAATGGTTTGACTCCTGGAATAGTCCTCTATATACCATTTGTAGTTAAAGTATTATAGACTATTTTTGTGGTGCAATCACTAATGCTTATTGTGCTTGTGAATATCACTCGTGCTGTACACTCGTGGTATTCAAACGCAAGCACAATAAACATTCGTGATAGCACCACAAAAATAGTCGATAATACTTCAACTACTTATGATATAATAAATGACAATTTCTAAATAGGACTGAGTCTTAAAATTGAGTGAGTCGAAGTGGACCAAGCTTGCAAATTCTGCAGAATAAGTTGGGCCATAAGTTTGTATGATCCAAATTTGATGGGGCCTTCAGCTTTCTACTTTCAAGATTGTCTTAATGTGACAACAGGCTTGGAAAAATCGGGTTTAAAAATAAACGGGCTTGGGAGAGTCAAGTTCAGAAATTTTGGCTTGTGCAGACCTCTACCTGTGATATTTGATGCATACTTTGTATATTGGAGAATAATTGGGCTGGAGTAAATTACAGTTTGGTAGCACCTATACATGCTCATGTGCTCAGGTAGATCCAAATTTATCTCTCTTCAGAAGTTCATATGGAACTATCAATAAATGATTGTGACATCAACCCATCAACCCTGGGTCTCAAAATTCTGTTGGTCAAGCTGGACTGGACCTTCGAATTTCCTAGGCTGGGTGAGGCCATAACTTTCTAAGGGCCGAACTTCAGTTTTCCACTTTCAAGATTGTCCCAGGCCAAATGAGCCTCCAAATGGCAACAGCCTTAAGCAGCCCGGACTTGAAAATGGTTGAGCTTGAGAGGACCAAACTTCAAAATTTTGACCCGTGCAGACCTCTACCTTAGATATTTATTTTTGATATCTGAACATCTGTACCAGGATCTCAGAAAATGAATTTATGTTTGGTGATGGCCTTTTCAAGTGCTCGGGTAGATCAAGGTTGTTCACTTCCAGAAGCTGATATGAAAATATCGACAGATGACTGTTGCTTGAAATATAATGAAGTTAACCTACATAGAGCTGGTTCTGAGGATTTATGGATCAAGCTGTACCAGGTCTTCGAATTTCTTTGGTTGAATTGAGCCACAAATTCACAAGAGCCATGTTGGACCTGGATTTAGCTTTTACCATCAAAATTGTGCCAAATCAGGACAGCCTTTAAAAACCTGGCTTGAAAATGGTTGGGTACCTTTTTTTTTAATGTTTAAACATCTGTACTGGAATCTTGAGAACTTTTTAGGGCAATTTGTGGCGGCCTTTTAGTGCTCATGTGCTCGGATAAATTAAAGTTGTCACTTTCCAGAAGCTAATACGAAAATATCGACAAATGACTGTTGCTCGAAATATAATGACGTTCACCCACATAGGACTGGTTCTTAAGATTTATCGATCAAGCTGGACCTGACGTTCCAATTTCTTGGGCTGGATCGAGCCATCGATTTATAAGGCCAATATAGTTTAAAATTGTGCCAGATAAAGATGGCCTTCAGAAACTTTGCTTGAAAATAGCTGGATTTGGCTGGACCTTTGATATTTGAGCATTTGTCGGGTCTTGAGAAATATTTGAAATTGGAATTATTGACAATTATCAGATAGTAATTTTGTATATATGCTGTATACTCGGGCATATCGAAAATTGTCTTTCTCCAGAAGCTAATATAAAAATATCTTGATACATAATGACGTAAAGTACATAAGACTGGTTCTTAAGATTTATAGGTCAAGCTGAACCAGGTCTTCGAATTTTTGAGCTGGCTCAAGTCATAAATTATAGGACCAAATTGGATCGGACTTTAATTTTTACTGTCAAAATTGGGCCAAATCAGGACATCCTTCAGAAATCTGGCTTGAAGATAGTTGGGCCTGGCTTGACCCTAGCTTCAGAAATATTGCCCGAGCAGAGCTTAGAATTTTATATTTGAGCATCTGAAATATTTGGGCTAGAATGAATCACAGTTTGGTAGTAGATGCTTGGGCTGATCTAAACTTGTCTAATATAATAACATAAACCTTAAAGGATTTAGTCTTAGGATCTTTGGGTTTAACTGGACAGGATCTTCAGGCCATGAATTTGTAGGGGCCAAGTTAAATTGGACCTTCAGATGACAACAGGCTTGGACAAAGCGGGCGTGGAGATAGTCGTGCTAGGGTTATAATTTAGATTCATGGTCTGTGCAGACCTCTCCTTTGATAATTGTTATGGATGTTTGAAAATATATACCGGAATCTTGAGGAAGGAATCTGGAACAAATTTATGTTTAATAGCAGATTTATACATGCTCCAAAGGCTGATGTGAAAATATCTACAAATAACTGTGGCTTAAAGCTCAATTATGGATCCCAAAATTCTATGGGTCAAGCTGGACCAGACCAAAAATTTTCCAGGATGGATTAGGCTATATATTTGTAATTAGACTGAGCTTTCAAGATTGTGCCCGATCAGAGGGCCATCAGATGACAAAAGGCTTAGACAAATCTGGCTTAAAAATAGTTTGGCCCTCACAGACCTCTACCTTAGATATTTGTCTTGAGGTTTTAACATCATATCCCAGGCAATAGTTGGAGCAGCAGTGAATTGCAGTTTGGTAGCAGTTTCAATAGATTTTTACTTATTGTGAAACCGAAAAAATTCACCTATCGAGATTTTGATTGAAATATTCGTTTTGAGCATTCCTGAATCCATTTTGACTATTTTTGGCTTGATCTCGGTACGTATGTTCGTGCGTGCGTGCATTCGTGCGAGCGTAACTCGCAAATATTAAAACTGGTTGAACGTATAATGTTGAAATTTTGTATTTAAGACTGGTATAGGGTCTAGTTGTGCACAGTTCCAATCGTCTGTACCGGAATTGCACTTTGCTTGAGAATTTTTTCGAATTTTTCCAATAAATCCAGAATAATCAACCGTAGGATGTTGAAATTCAGTATTTGAATTTGACGTTGTATCAAAATGGTCATCTGCTATTTTTGTACGAATCGTCCAACCAGAAGTGCACTTTACTTGAAACTTTTTAAATTTCTTGCATAAATCTAGAATGATTAGTCATAGCATATTGAAATTTCGTATAAAGCACTTCTTTAACATCTTATTGTACATCTTGCATTATGATTGCGATCGACTAAGCCGGAAGTGCACTTTATTCATGACATTGTTTTTAATTTTCCGCATAAATCCAGAATTATCAGCCATAGGATAATGGAATTCAGCATTTGAAATTGCTGTTGCATCTAAATGGTCATCTTCTATTTTTGTAACAATCGGCTGAGCCGGAAGTGCACTTTTTATGACAGACTATTTGAATTTTCCGCATAAACTCTAAACAATCAGTCGTAGAATATTCAAATTCTGTATTAGACACTTTTATAATATCTAGTTGTATACCTTGCATTATGATTGCTATCGACTAAGCCGGAAGAGCACTTTATCCGAAACATTTTTTGAATTTTCCGCATAAATCCAGAAGATTGAACGTAGATTGTTATAATTTAGTATTTAGGACAATTATACCGTCTAGAAGCTTATGTCCTATTTTTATTGAGATCCATCGAGCCGGAAGTGCACTTTACTTGACAGTCTTGTGGAATTTTTCGCATAAATTCGAAACGATCAGGTGTAGAGTATTGATATTTGGTATTTCAGTCTGCTGTAGCATCTGAATGATTGCCTACTATTTTCATAACAATAGACTGAACCGGAAGTGCAGTTCAGTAGAAATTTATTTTTCAATTTTGCGCATAAATTCAGATCTATTGGTAGTCGTAGAATTTTGTAAATCGGTATTTAGGAATGTTGAAGTATAAGAATAATGGCCTACTGTTTCCATAGCAACCGACTTGGCTGAAAGCGCATTTTACTTGACAGATTTTTAGAATCTCTTGAGTAAATTCAAAACGATTAGTTGTGGAACGATGAGATTTTGTGTTTGATTTTACATATCCAATGATATATACGATCAAAGACAAAATCACATCGTATAATATATATCCAATGATGTACAAGTAAGTCACGTGATGTTCACGTCAGATTTTTACTTTCAAGATTATGCCAAATTAGAAGGGCCTTCGGATGACAAGAGGCTTGGACAAAACCGGATTAGAAAATAGTCGAGCTTGAGAGCGACAAGCTTCAAACTTTCGACCCGTGCAGACCTCCATCTTTGATATTTGTTTTTCATGTTTGATCATCTATAAATATTATGATTGGTTCATTGGCTATCCAGTGACGCTCTAATTGGTTTAGAATGTGTGGAGAGAATGGACCGTAGAAGCTACTCCTTGAATCTCAGGATGCAGACCGATTTAAAAGAGATGTGGCAATTTTATTCAATCAAAGCTATGGTATCAAAGATTCGCATGCATAATGTACTTTTTCTGAAACGATTAGTCTGAGAAGAGCATAAAATTCCATCTGAATCATTTTAAATTATGAATAAAATTTTGCATTTTAATTCAGTCCAGAGATACCTCCTAACGATGAATATTCTGCTTCGTTTAGCGTTATTTCAACTACGGAAATAAAATAAAAATTTGGTTAAGAAAGTGCCATTTGCGGTAAACTTCCCTTTCCACCTTGACTCTTACCCTCACTTCTGACTCATATTTAAACGCTGAAATACGAAACCAGGAACTTTTATTTTTTTCGCGCAAATACAAACAGCAAAAGTTACGCATTTAATGGGACATTAAAATGCAAAGTTTAAATTCGCGCGGTCCTAACGGATGCTGCGCCAAGCAGCGCTCTCTTGAAGTTTTCATGTGACTAAATTATTACTAAGTAGGACAAATTCCCGAAAGTGGCTGCAGCGGGAGATCAAAGAAAAGGATTCTTCACTTTTTTAAATTTCTTCCAAGACGTTAACTTAGTTCACCTTCAAAGGGAATAGCTTCTTTTACCCCTTTTGGTAATTTTCATTAAAGGAGGTCATTATCCAACAGGAAAATTCAAATTTACTCTAATTATTTCTAATTTTGTGAATAAATATATCTGGATGTTGGGACGTAATGAAATGCATACCGTATTTACTCCATACAAACTCCAAATATTTTTAATAATTCAAAAGCTTAAACAGTAAACATTAATTTCAGTACAAAATCTGTCATTATGATCTTTTGTCGAACAAAGAGCCTAAACCTGAAAATTACATTATTCTTCCCCTAACATCCCATTTAGAATATTCCCAATTCTCTTCGAAAATTCCCTATTCTCTCCAGATTTGCTGATACGTTTAATGATGACTAAGAACCTTATGTTGTGTGTTATAAACTTGTTTAAAAGTTTGAGCCTCCTTTATCGCTGAATATTGAAACTTGGAAGCGAAGTTTGACGAAGAAGAGGCTTCGATGTATGTGCGGAGAAATGCGATTCTAAGCCGGTGTTTCTAATGTAATATACAGACAAAGTGGAATGCCTTAATGAGGATAAATAACCGTTCACGGAGGAATGATTTGAGAGCAAATATTAAGGAAATTATTGTTATTTTGTTACGTTGTCTGCTGGATATTTTGTGTAGGTAAGTTGGATATATGGAAATGGGTACTGCTGAAGTTGCTGAAATGAATTTATTTATTATTTACACTATAAACCTTTTACAACAAAATTAGATGAATCAGGATAACATCTCTCCGCAAAAATACTGTTTACTACTGTAGTACAATTAACATTTTTGTTGTGATGGTCAAGGCTTGATTCTCTTACTGCTCTTTAATATGAATGTTGAGTTTTTTTCACAAGCCAATCGTTTCCCTCGCAAACTAATGAGTCTATAGGAGAGTTCAAATCATAGTCTTATGAAAGGCTGACTAAAATTTATGATAGGTTATATTTTTCAAGCGCATTTGCTACTTTTTCATAGAAAAAAGCGGTATTGTCCTCACTTTAACATCTGCTGTCTGGTTTCTAGTATATCGATTCCTCCTCCTTCAATTTCAAAGATATTAGCGTAACTATCTTGCTAATTGATTGTTCATTAAAAAGTAGCAGGCAACCTGGAAAAAAATCAATTTTCTCAATTGTATCCATAGCAATTAATTATTTAATGTTTTTTGCGCTCTGGGCCGCTTTGAGCTGCGCTTGGTGTGACACTAGTTTTCGCAGCACACGAAGCACCCTACGACACTTATTGTGACTTTAGAACGTGGCTATTGGAAGGGTTTTAAGGCCGTGGTGTTCTTAATATGCTCGACGAACGACACTGAGAAAACTAAATTGCGCCACTTAAGTGGTTATAAGTATGAGTGGTGAAACTGAAGTAGTGAAAAACGAAGTTGTAAATCAAGTGCGACATATTTTTAGGAGATAAAGTACCCAAAAGATATACAGACTATTTTTTACTTACATATATAGTTCAATTGAGATGAAAATACATCTTGTAATCCCAAAACTTTGACGTTGGATGTCTTTTTGCTTCACAATTGCAAGTGGTACTGGTTACTAATTAGGTGATCAGATTTTACAATTTGAAACTGCAAAATCTTATTAATTACCATCACATCGACCTTACCACTTCAAGTTGTCGAGAATACCATTCAAATTGCTCACGTGTAGCCTCAATTATTATCCTTATTACTTTTTTTCCTATATAGGATGCAGGATTTTGTTTTTTTACTTTTTGTTTTCCTCTGTCTTTGATTGTTACTCCACCGTTTTATAATATAATAGGAGAAGTATTGTAATCATGATTTTTTGATAGTTCGAGATTTTGATGAATCTACACGTTGCACGTTTTAGACTCTACTGAACCCAAAAAACATATTTTTATAAAAAGTCTGTCTGTCGGTCTGTCTGAAAGCACGATAACTTGAGAAAGTGTACGAATTTTTGACTGAAATTCTATATTTGAGCTCTTCATCAAAAAGTTGGGTTCAAGTTCGTGGATGAGTATTTTGCGTTTATTCTATAAACGGTAGTATTTATCATAAAATATAAGAGAAGTGATACTAATTATTGAAAGATTTGGTATGGCATTTACAAGAAACATTTTTCAAAATAATCAGCGGTTCATTTATTATTATCAAAACTCAAATTATTATCAAATTCGAAATATTTTTCTAAAACAAAGAAATAATGGGAACAATAATAAGGAGTTAAAATTATTATCACTAATATTTTGACATCAAATGCAAACGTTCAAAATTGTTTTTTCAAAATAAGTAATCAGGCTCTATCGTCTTCAGTACCATATTAAAGCTCTTGTGAAGATGATTCTAGTAGAAGTGTCAAAGAGGATATTCGAACGATTGTCAGTTGTTTCTTCCAAATATCATTTAAGTGATGTCTAGTTTGGTACCAATTTTAAGCTCTCAGGGAGATAAGATCAGTAGATATCAAAGATGAATAATTAAATGGTGAAATCCACGTTATCATCTTCAAATTACACTTATATATTCCAATGAATTAAAGACCCCGAAAATCTAAAAAATGACTCTTTATTTACAAAAGTACTCATTTTATGTAAGGACTAAAAAATAACCGCCATCTGTCAGTTACACAATGTCAGCTGTCACTTTGACAATGAGAGTTGTTGCTTTGAAAATGACAGCTGTCACTCTGATAGTGACAACTTTCACTTTGAAATATGCAATAATTAATAAGGAGTATTCATGAATTTTTTTTATATTTTAACATAGTAAAAAATATAAATTATATTTAAAAGTGCTGTAATCAAGCTTAAAAAAATATTTAAAATTGAGAATATTTTTGAGCTGTTTAAACGCCGCCATTTTCGCGCGCTCTATGGATGACGTCAAATAATATGTCCAGTAACATTACAATCCATTGTTTACCACAGGTGTTTTCATTCTTGACTTATTTCAGCATTAAAAAAGGTCAAAAGTCAGTTTATGAGTATTGCATTGTGCCAGAATGCAAAATACTATCAGAAATGTACCTGATAAAGTCTTTTTTCCAATCCAGACAGGTTTTAAAATACGTAAGAAATGATGTAAGGTTATCAGAAGAGATGAAGTGTCATAATAAACTTGACAGATCATGAATAACATATGGGTACGTTCCACTAGACTGCCGCAACGCTCATGTCCCCTCAATAATCGTTCCACAAGACGATCGCGGTTTTTGCGTTCATGATATTCATAGATGACGTCATTGATCTCGACTACTTCAAGCTCCCTACGCCCGCAATTTAAAGATTGGTCGAAGCGGTCGTTGTGTTCATTTTTTAATAAATCGCCAAGAAGTCCAAATTAAATAAGAAGATGCCTTTCCAATTTGTACTTTTGATTCCAAGCTATGTCAATTGATTCAAGATTTTCCATTTGTCATATAACAGATAATTTCATAGTCTCTCATTATCAATATTTATTATTCAAGAGCGACTAATTTACCAGACATATTGGATTTATTTCATTCGAATATCCTTTTTGCTACAGGTTAGTTTAATCTTATTTATGATTTACTTTTCGATTCTAACCAAAAATTGTCAGTTCATTTAACATTTAACAGACACTCGTATCGTTCCACTTGAAGCACAAGCCACATCGACCATGAGTTAGTGGAACAGCAAAAACCGCGGTCGTGAGCGTGAGCTTTGTGGTCATTAAGTGGAACGTACTCTAAATGTAATTAGTTTTAACAATAAAATTCCGTGTATGTATGCGGCTTCGTTTACTGCTCATCATATTTCGGATTGTATTTATTAAAATAGCATACATAATGTGTTATTAATGAATAATTACTTTGCAGTGTTCACTCTTTTTACTTCAGCGGACATACAATTTGGATTTAAAGAAAATATGACGACATCATGAATAGATCTATTCTTGACAGATTATCCGATTGTGCTTTTACAAAACCACTGTCTTAATGATTTGTAATCTCAATAGGATGCTAAAATTACACTTAAACAATAAATGAATTTACAACACACACGTTATTACTATGTTTTCTAATCAAAAGCCTGCAATGTCATACAAATGTAAGCAGTATTAGTAGTATCTGACGTCACATTTCGTTTTAACCAACGGTGTTGCGTTTTGGAACTTTGAATTTCCCGCGCTTAATTTGCATTTTTATCAATCAATTTTGAGTAATGAAATAGATATAAAATACCAAAATGATGGCTTAGTACAAAAGTCCGGCCAATATAAATTTCGGAAAAAAAATATTTGAACCAAATTTAAATTTCATGCATATTCTTTATTGATGCGACACTCTGAATTTCTGAAACAGCGATGAAACTGGCCATGAAATTTATGGTCGAGGAAGTACTGTGTGACCACAGCGGATTTTGATGTTTGAAATATATTTGCAATGGATAAATTGATCTAAATGATATCTCCAAGCCATGTTTTCAACTAAGTCTTTACAATAAATTGTTTCTATTATTTAATTGAGCTCGTTGCGTCTATTTGATTGTAAAAAATCGTCAAGATCGAATGAATAATTATATATAACCGAGTATGCGAGTCTTCAAAGTAACAATTTTTCAAAATCTTGCGAAATACAAATCAGTGTTGCATAGTGAATGCGACATAAAGCTGATGATGTAGTCACGTAATTTCGATACCCGTTCTGATTGGTTATGGATAGCAGCTAACAGCAAACATTCTTATAAAACAAGTCGCGTAGCAAGCACAGCACCAGGAATCAGACTAGCGAGCAAAACTGCTTGAAAAAATTATTAAACTACATTCAAAACCACTTTAAACTCTGCTCAATTGCCACCCGAGGTTCAAATTCGCAAGATTAAAACTCGTGGCATTCACAACCACTTTTAACATCACTTGAAGTTAAGTATTGTCATATATCAAAACAAGCACAAAATAGTGCAAATATTAAATACTTTAAATAAATATGTTTTATTGGGTATAAGTTCTGTAATTTATTAGAAACACAACGTTTCAACAGCAAAGTGCTGCCTTTTTCAAGTGAAAAGAAATATAAATATAAATAAACAAAATTGTCTAAACAACAAAAATAAAAATAAAAGTACAAATCATAACTAGATTAGTTTAAAATATATTAACTCCTAGGATCGTACAGCTCTGCCTGTAATTGATGATTCAATATCCACAGGTCTTCAGGAGATAATAATTAAGGTCTAAATAGGGAAATTGTCAACTCCTTGTGGTTCTAGGTCAATCTGGCTCTACTCTTTTTGGTTTGGCGCATAACTGAACCATCCTCAGATCTTCAGGAGGTGGTGATGAAGTAACTCTTGCAAGTAGATTCGTAGATACAAATAACTTGAAATTATGAACAAATGATTGGTAGCCATGATCGATTAAGTTCATAACCAGTATTCAAATTCAAATTATTCGGTGATTTTTTAATTTCAATTGCTTCTCTTATAAGCCTCTTGAACCAATTGTTCTCTTTAGCCAGAAGCTTCGTATTATTGAAGTCAATGCCATGTAATTCTTGAATAGCATGCTCAGCCACAGCAGATTTTTCTGGATGGTTCAATCTTATATGACGAGAATGCTCTTTCAATCTTGTTTCTACAGTCCTCTTGGTTTGTCCAATATATATTTTGCCACATTGACAAGGAATCTTGTATATACCTGGATACTGTAGAGGAAACCTGTCTTTAACATTACCAATAAGATTTCGAATTTTCAAACTGGAAGTGTATGGAGTTTTAATGTCATATTTATGTAAAAGCCTTCCAATTTTATCTGTTATATTGGCTACGTAAGGTAACGTAACATATATTTTCTTATTATTTGGATCTTGAACAGGTGGCGTAGAATTCTTCTGTCTAAGTGCTTCCTTAATCTGTGTTCTATTATATCCATTCTTCAAGAAAACATCATCCAAAAATTTGATTTCATCAGAAAGTTTACTTGGATGACATAATGAAGAGACTCTCTGATATAAAGTTTTAATAGTACAAAATTTCTGAGCAGGATGGTGATTTGATGACTGATGTAAATATTGATTTGTATGGGTCGGCTTCCTATATACAGAATGGATAATTTTGCCATTACCTTGTTTCTCTAGGTAAACGTCCAGAAAAGGAAGACAGTTATTTTCTTCAACCTCAATACTGAATTTAATGTTCCTATGTTGCATGTTAAGATGATCCAAAAAAACATTCAATTCATCTCTACCATGAGGCCAAACAGCAAAGACATCATCAACGTAACGAAGCCAGACAGTAGGTTTCTTCATAGCAGTGTTTAAAGCTTTTTGTTCAAAAATTCTCCATGTAAAAATTAGCGATAGAAGGAGAAATAGGGGAACCCATGGCGACACCATCAATTTGCTTGTAGAAATTACCATTAAAGATGAAGAAACAAGAAGTCAAACAATGTTTAAAAAGCTTGACAATATCAGATGTAAAATGATCTTCTAATAATTTCAGAGTGTCGATGATAGGTACTTTCGTGAATAAAGATGAGACGTCAAAACTGACAAGTAAATCATTATCTGTCAATGTCATATCACTAATCAAATCCACAAAATGACGGGAATCCTTGACGTATGATGTAGTATGACCAATCATCGGCTTCAACAAACTATCCAAATATTTGGCTAATCCATATGTTGTTGAGCCTATTGAATTGACAATAGGTCTTAGAGGAACTTCCTTTTTATGAATTTTCGGAAGACCATAAAACTTGGAAATGACAGGATCTTGGGGAATAAGCTCTTTCTGAATATCTTGAGGTAAAGAAGATTCTTTCAAAAGTTTTGTTGTTTGATATTTCGAAGAGCTAAGTGGATTATTATTAACTTGAATGTAGGCAGCATCATCCAGTAATTCATTTGCTTTTTTAATGTAATCTTCTTTATTCATGATGACCGTAGCTTTGCCCTTATCAGCTGGTAAAACAACAATATTCTTATTATTTCTCAACTCCCTTAGGCACTGAAGTTCACTTCTTGATAAGTTGGATTTGACAGCTGGAGCCTTCTTCAAAATACGCACAGTTTCATGACGAATTTCTTGAGACTTTTCTGCAGGTAGCAAATTGATAGCAGCTTCCACATTTGTTATAATTTCTTCAACAGGAATACGGCTAGGAGTAATTCCATAACCCAAACCTTTACATAAAACATCACAAGCAGTATCTGACAAAGAATGATTACTGAGATTGATCACTAATTTATTTTTAGGTAGTGAGTGGGTGTCAGTTTCAAGATTATGTTGCTCAAATAATTTATCAAATTCAGTTTTTTGTGAATTATTTAACTTTTGATGTTGATCTGTTGAACGAAGAGTAAGAATACTATCCAAAATTGTCCAATCTTCTGGTGCCAGAACTGAAGACAGGTATAAATGAAGAGAACAACATTCTTTGTCCAGGCGATCAATTTCTTTTCTAATAAACTGAGAGCTCTACGATCCTAGGAGTTAATATATTTTAAACTGATCTAGTTATGATTTGTACTTTTATTTTTATTTTTGTTGTCTTGACAATTTTGTTTATTTATATTTATATTTCTTTTCACTTGAAAAAAACAGCACTTTGCTGTTGAAACGTTGTGTTTCTAATAAATTACAGAACTTATACACAATGAAACATATTTATTTAAAAATTAGTTCTGAAAAGTTTTTTCCTTCATTAAATACTTTATTCTTTTTTCGTCTTGAAAAATATATTTTTAAATTCAACGGCCAATTATACGCGGCTTATGTCGGGTAGTTAGTTAGGCCAGCGTCTCTAGGGTGAAAAGTACCTGAGATGCAATGCGTATGCCAATTCAGTAGAGCTAAAGTGAAAGCTTGCATTGCAATTTGGAACTAAAATGTGCTAAATACAAATTTTAGCCGGATGACATTGCCTCTTCCTTCAGACTCCTTTTTAATAATCAATGAAGGACTGTTGGACGTAAAATGGCACGATCGTGCAGGAAATATTGAATTATTATCAAGTAGGACAACCCAACCGATCTAATCTGGATAAGCTGGCGTCTGTTTGATGGAAGGATGAAATGGGTCATGTGTTATCCCACGTATAACTAATTTACAGAAAAATCCCCAACATTAGTGTTCAAAAATGTTAAATCCTGTTCTGAATATTTTACTCAAAGATATGCAATGGGATATGACTTGCATTGCAGACTTTAATTAAATTTGTAATTCAGATGACCCCGGTATTCCACCATGTTGTACAAATATTTGCACAGACGCCATTTTTAACATCTTAATTTATTGTGTTTGAGATTAGACGTGACGAAAATGTTAAATGTCGTCAGGATTAAAAGCTGGCCTAATTTTTAATAAAATATTTATGTTAGTAGATTCTTACGGTAATAGGAAAGACAATTAAAATTCTAACTGCAGGATCTGTAGTTTAATTAATATGCATAAGAACAGGAGGTAATTTGGTGAATGAAGTACGCAAAAAAGTTGGAATTTGTTCTATGAATTTAATTTAGTACGGCTATTAACACTATTTTGTTTTATTTTTAGAGTAATTTATAATTGTAAGCTTTTTGCAAGGTAGTAAGGAGAACTCATACATGCAGGATCCTAAAATTAGAGCAAAATAGCATTATTTCAATATGAAGTACGAGCGTTTAGTTGATCATTCATGTTTTCTACCTATTAAAGGGTGCAACACACCCAGATTTTGGATAATAAAGTTGAGATTAAACTAGCATTCAACCAACAAGCTTCTCCAATAATATCAAACAAATATATCAAATCCAAAGAAAATTGCTTCATATACTTATACGTTGTATAGACAAATTTAGAGCGCCATTTTTTGGGCTGACTTTTCGTACTATTGCAACAAATTTGAGCTTAATCAATGATAATAATATGTAGTTATCTGGAAATCACAAAAAAACTGCATTTAAATTGCTGAATAATTTAAAAATTGGAGAAAATTTATTTCAAGTGTTCTCTCCTCGGTCCGATTACATTCACATCATTAGTACAGCATTATTTTAACTATTAACATAAATAGTTCAGTAATCATTATTTTGGGTTATTTCCAGCTTTTGGGCCTTATTGATGCTGCCATTACGTTAAGAAAACTTAAAAATTACTAATTCAATAAAAAAATTACATATTTGAACTCTCTACTATTGAAAATAAACTCAAAAGTGTTACCATACTTCAATACTAAATTTTATTCGATTTGTGTGCAGAAAATTGTGCATAATATTATTGTGAGCTTTACACAAGGTAGTTTGGAGAACCCATACATGCAGGATCCAGAAGACTGATTGTAAAGCAATAATGACTTCTTTTAAAAAATTCCCAAACATATCCATACTTGAGTAACGACGGTGTAACCTCCACTTTACTTTACGAGATGTTATACGTGTGTTCGGCATAGTAGTTGATAACCGTAGATCGTAAAACCAACGTCTCTATATTTTATCAAAACATCTAAGAGAAGCGAGGATACGACCATATCTTCCTGAAACGATCCATAACTTCCTGAATAGTAGCTTCAACTCTTCCTCAGTTTTCAGCCGTGTAAAACATTTGGAATTCACGATTCGCCTCACCACCAATGGTGATTAATGCGATTCAAGATTTATCGACAATCGCCGGATCAATAACGCATTATTCGCGAAATATTACGATTCAACAAGGTAGGCTGAGACGAAGCGGCAGAAATCGAGGGATGAAAACAATCAGCTATAAATATAAATTGCATTGTCATCGGATGATAAATTCTGCAAATGTGGAGAGTGCTGGGTTGACGTGAGTGATCACTATTGTCTGGGTTTCATGTTACCTTTTTCTATGATGCGTGCTTTTTCATAGTTTGATGTTATTTCTCGTCAATTTGGAATTGGAGACTCGTATATGTGAGATATTTTATGGAAAGGTCAACATGAGATATGTTTTCCATTCATCTAGACAGTTTAATTCAATTTTTCTCATGTATTACGCATAGGGTAAAGAGACTGAAAACAATATCTCCTTTTTTCATTATGATGGCTGTCTCTTTGAATCGCCGCTTGAAGGTGTAGTCTTCTTATTGGACTATTTTAACCTGATCCCACTGGCGGTGGGCTCAGCTAACCTTGATTTGGTTATTTCACTTCTTTCCGTGTGCCATTTGTGTTCTTTGACTCTAAGTTCCAGAGATCTTCTTGCTTGTCCTACGTAGGCTTTATCACACTCGCAGTTGATTTGGTAGATTCCAGTCTCGGTCCAGAATCTTGTTTGCACGTAGATTTCCCCGCATACTTTCCTGACTTTGTCGGAGTCTCCTTTGATGTATGGGATGAAAAGTGGGGTTTCTGTCTCGGTGGTTTTCCTGGAGGAACGTTCTTTTCCTAACTTTTTTATGGTCTTCTATATGGAGTCTTCACTCTTTCTGAGAGTGCGAGTGACCTTCTCCACTTCTTGTTTGTATCTATCTTGTACACTACAATGTGTTGTAGTCCTAGAAAGCAGTGTTCTTGCCATACCTATTTTTACTTACTTGTAGAAAGTAACAAATTCACCTATCGAGACTTTGATTATCCGTTTTGAGCATCCCTGAATCCATTTTGACTATTTTTGGCTTGATGTCGGTACATATGTTCGTATGTTCGTGCGTTCGTACCTGCGTGCGTAACTCGCAAATCTCAAAACTGGTTGAACGTATAATGTTGAAATTTTGTATTTGAGACTGGTGTAAGGTCTAGTTGTGCACCTCGCATTGGAAGTGCACTTTACTCAAAACTTTTTTCGAATTTCTTCAATAAATCCAGAATGATGCAGGATGTTGAAATTCAGGATGTTGAAATTCAGTATTTGAACTTGATGTTGTATCAAAATAGTTATCTGCTATTTTTGTAAGAATTGGCCAGGCCAGAAGTGCACTTTACTTTAAACTTTTTTTGAATTTCTTGCGTAAATATGTAATGATCCGCCATGGCATATTGAAATTTCGTATAGAGTACTTCTATAGCATCTTATTGTATATCTTGCATTATGATTGCGATCTGTTTAACTGGAAGTGCACTTTACTTGAGATTTTTTTTAATTTTTCGCATAAATCCAGAATGATCTGCCGTAGGATACTGGAATTTAGCATTTGAAATTGCTGTAGCATCTCCATGGTCATCTTTTATTCTTATAACAATCGGCTGAGCCGGAAGTGCACTTTATATGACAGACTTTTTGAATTCTCCACATAAATTCTAAACAATCAGTCGTAGAATACCTAAATTTTGTATTAGGCACTTTTATAATATTTAGTTGTATACCTTGCATTATGATTGCTATTGACTAAGCCGGAAGAGCACTTCATTCGAAACATTTTTTGAATTTTCCGCATAAATCTGAAACGATTGAACATAGATTGTTAGAATTCAGTATTTAGGACGATTATACCGTCTAGATGCTCATATCCCATTTTTATTGAGATCTGCCAAGCCGGAAGTGCACTTTACTTGACAGTCTTTTGGAATTTTCGCATAAATTCTAAACGATCAGGTGTAAAATATTGAAATTTGGTATTTCAGTCTGCTCTAGCATCTGAATGATTGCTTACTATTTTCATAACAATAGGCTGAACTAGAAGTGCCCTTCAGTAGAAATTTATCTTTTAATCTTGCACATAAATTCAGATCTGTTGGTAGTCGTAGAATTTTGGAAATCAGTATTTAGGAATGTTGTAGTATAAGGATAATGGCCTACTGTTTACATGGCAACCGGCTTGGCTGAAAGCGCATTTTACTTGACAGATTCTTAGAATCTCTTGGGTAAATTCAAAACGATTAACTGTGGAACGATGATGTACAAGTAAGTCACGTGATGTTCACGTCAGATTTTAGTTCTTTTAGCATGACTCGATTCAAAATTCAAATAACGGCATGAATGAGTTTATTTTCGGTATACTGATGTTTGTATACTGTTGCCTTTTTTCGTGAAACTGATGTTTTCTCGTTAACTGTTGAGATAGTCTAGAAACGATCGTAGTTCTTCAACTCTTTGATTTCAAATGATGAAGGTACCATCTACATCTATTAATCAAGCCTTAGGCTTCGTTTGAGTTGATTGCAGGGCCAAACTCTCAAAAAAACTCTATTAGCGATGACTGGTGATAATGGCAATCCCATGGGTAGACCGTCTTCTTGTCGAAAGAAATGATAATTTACTTGGAAGTAGGACGTCTGTGCGCTCCATAAGCTCTTCGTCTTCTACTAGTTCCTTCCCGATGACTTTCATGGCTTCATTTATTAGAACATTGGTGCAGACTTTCAAAGTCGGAACTCACAAAACGATCTTCAGGTTCTAGCTTGACAGTTTTCATCAATTACAGGAAATGTTTGGAATCTTTTACAAAACTTGAATTCTTCCCCATCAATGGTGATTAGATAGGTAGAAGAAACTTGGCTAAATTATAGCACGGTGAATTTCTGGAGCTAATCTTGTTTGTTGGGTCTTTGTGTCTAAGATGACGATACTGGCGACTCATAAGTGGAATCAAATTTTCTCATTGGCAATAAAACAGTGCTCCATATCCAGATTCGACGTGGAATCTTGAATCCAAAACTGAACACCTCATATTGTTTTTGATCTGCCATCATTTTCTCCGACACATGACTCCACGCCGGGCCATGTCAGAGCGAGGGAAGCCCGCTCGTTAGTTGGGTGCGAAGCTCTGCCGGTTAGAAAAAAAGCCATTGTTTCGGAGCCAAAATTCTATTTCACCAGGGAGCCGCTAGTGTCACATACACACACACACATGCACAATGTTTACATGTTATAATAATCTGATCGCCAGTAGTTATGTGGGCCACATCCTGTATAACTAAAAACTTAAAAAACTGTAATATCTTTTCGAAACATTTTGATCTGGACCAAATTTTGCCGCCGTGACAACAATCTCGTCGCAGCCTGTTCTAATTAAAGGAAATTCTAAATTGGTCATGTTTTTCAGCGAAAAATTTGTTGTGAACTAAATTATTCTTAATGAAGTTTTTAATTCGTCCATTTGTCACAACTTAACAAAATTTGGTATTTTGATAGCTATTACGCAACAGATAAAGAATAGAATGAAACAAAACGAGCGTTATGACCAAAGCTTTTTCTTGCGAGTCAATCTCGCGCAGTGCACAAAGCAGCACAAGTGCCAATACTTCAGTTTCTGATGACCATCTTCAAGATCCCCAGCTTTGCCACCTTTTCACAAACAATTATTGGACCGACGCTTCCAGTGAGTCAGGCGACGTTATTTCGGAGACCCAGTGGTTCAGCTAAGTAAACTGTTGTATTTTATTTGTTTAATTCAAGTATTTGTCGATTTTCTAGTCTAATTGGAAGCTCTGCAAAATATATGTGTGTAAAAAAACCAAACCAGTAACTCTAAATTAACTTAAAGACAAGGATGGTGATATAGTGCAAGAAAACAAAGAAATGAAAAGATGGAAAAGAGGTTACAATTATAATAAATGCGAACAAGAAGAGTAAGAGAACAAAAATACTAATACAGGAACAGGAAATATCACAATGAAAGAACTAAAAGAAGCACTCAGAGAATCGAAGGATGGTTAAGAACCTAAACATGATAAAATTGAAATAAAGCAAATCAAATATATGGGAGAAAAGGGTAAAGATATATTGCTAGAGATGCTAAATAGGATAAGGACATTAGGAAAAAGCCCGTCAGACTAGGAGAAGGCGGTGATATTTCCAATGTTTAAAAAAAAAGACACAAGAAACTGTAAAAAATATGGCGGAATACCACTGTTGTGTACAACAGCAAATTTATACAATCAATATTGGAAAACAAAGTAAGAGCAAAATAGAAGACAAATAGGAAAAAGCTCAGAGCGGATTTCGGGAAGGACACTCTACATAAGAATAGAATATCCACGCTAAGAAGAATTATAGAAAAAACATTGAAACATTCATTACTAGAGAAGACAGGAATAAATGACCAATAAATAACAGCAATTAAAAGCGTGTACGACAGAATAACAAGCAATTATATAAGAACGGATAACAAAACATCAGAGGAATTTTATTTATCATATTTCTAGACAACATATAGAGAGGAAGACGAAAAAAGTGGTGATTGAATAAGTTATCCATAACAATGATTGGAGAATGCACATTTGCAGACGATCTGGCCATATTAGCAAAACATGAAAAGGACATACAATACAATCTTGATACATGGAAATAGGAATTAGAAGAATACAACATAAAGATAAATGTAGAAAAGACAAAAATATGGTAATTTCGAAGGAGGATACACATACAAACATAGTACTGGAAGAGAAAACAATACAACAAGTCAAAACATTTTTCTACTCATACTAATAACAAAGGTAATCAAGAAAAAGAGATTAACAACAGAATACAGGCAGCTAATAGAAGTTTCCATACAATAAACAAAACATTTATAAGTAACAGGCAAATAGGGAAAAGACCAAAATGACTTACAGGCCTACACTCATTCACGGAAACGAGTCATGGGCAATAAATCAAAGATCTATCAGTAAAATACAAGCAGCTGGAATTAAATTTCTGAAATATGTACAAGGTGTCACAAAACTAGACAAATTTAAGAATGATAAAATTAGAAAAGACCCTCAAAATGAGAGTATTTGAAACACTTAAGACAAAAAATAGCTAGCATGGTATCAACACTTAATAAGAATGCCAGAAAACGGAAAAGAAATTCGAAACGCCAGAATAATAAAGAAAAGAAAAAGAGGAAGGCCAACGAAGATAGAAATAAATCCACAAAATAGAATAAAAACTCAATCTCAACACTCGGAAGGACACAACGAGACTCAAAAAGATTATATATTGTAACGTGCGAAAGTGACCTGATTCTTCAAAATAAAATAAGCCCTGAATCTGGCCCTATTTGAGGCGGGATCTTTCGTCTCTTTTTATCGCACAGCACCGCACCGCGCGGTCGAAAATTCTGACTGAAAGACAGTGAACATTAAAACAGTGAAATAGTGAAAATCCAGTGTAAAATAAGTGTTAAAAATAGATATTTAGGGCTTTGTTGTTAAAGATTCATAGTAGTAAGTGAGAAATAAATTGTATTGTTTAGTATAAATTCGAAGAATTTATTGAATAATGATTTTTATTCAATCATAAACAATTTCATAAAAACGACTTTTGATTTCAAATTCTGTATATTTATTCGAAACTTTGACGTTTCGATCCTCTGACCAAGGATCTTCTTCAGAAAACAATGATACAAAATAAAACAAGGCAAGAACTAGATACTAAAAATATACAAAATACTAGATGTGATAACGTGGATATCACACCTAAACAAAAAGAATAAAATCCTCTGGCATTCACCCAAGGCTTGAGGAAAACCACGGAAAAACCCCAAACAGAGGAATATGTCCTACTTGGTACAGCTCCGCACACATCCCAAATCACAAAATACACGACATTTCAACAAGATAGAAGAGAAGGCATTAGAAACTAGTAATCATAGATCACCCTTATGGCTTCGTTACGTAGATGATGTTTTTGCAATTTGGCCCCATGGTCGTGATAGTTTGAATGGTTTTTTGAACCATTTGAATAATATCCATGAAAATATTAAAATTACATCAGAAATCGAAAATAATGGCTCTTTACCATTTCTTGATTTGAATATATACCGAACCAATGATGGTAGACTTTTGCATACTGTTTATAGTAATCCTACACACATGAATCAATATATTCATGCTGATTCGAATCACCATCCTTCACAAAAGTACGGAACAATCAAATGCTCATTCCGAAGGGCTAATGATATTTGTTATCCTGATGAACTTGATAATTAAATTAATAATCTAGAAGTGATTTTCCAGTGAAATGGCTTCAGTTATCACTCCATTAAAAAGACTCTTCGACCCAAGTCTACCAATACTACTGTTGAGGATACTAGCGTAAGTGAAAATTATGCTTCTTTACCTTATGTGAGCAATGTTTCAGAAAAGATCGGAAGGATCTTGTCAAGATAAAATTTCAAAGTTTTCTTCGCTCCGGTAATGAAAATCAAGCAGTTCATGAGACCTGTGTAGGACGTGATTTCCCTACAATCTTCGTGCATTTATAAGATTTCTTGTACCTGTGGGAAAGTCTACGTTGGACAGATGGGCCGAACTGTGAACACTCGCATTGCTGAACATAGGAGATGCATAACATTAAACCATCCAAAATCGAGTTTTTGCATGACATCAAGTTTTAAGAAACAAGAATAGTCGCAAGATGCTCATCGATTCATGGTAGATTGCTCAGGGAAGCAATTGAGATACTTAAACATCCAAATAATTTTAACCATACTGATGGTTTTGAATTATCAAATGTTTGGCTTTCTGTAATCAATAACACACCTATATAATGAGTATGTTTAGTTGGTGTAGTTCTGTGAATATTTTGGATAACAAAGTACACTCAAGACTATTTGACACTGCAAACCAAACCAATAGCAAAAAATAGCACTACACTGTCTTGTTGAAATGTCGTGTATTTTGTGATTTGGGATGTGTGCGGAGCTGTACCAAGTAGGACATTTTTCTCTGTTTGGGGTTTTCACGTGGTTTTCCTCAAGCCTTGGGTGAGTGCCAGAGGATTTTATTCATTTTGTTTAGGTGTGATATCCACGTTATTACATCTAGTATTCTGTATATTTTTAGTATCTAGTTACTTACCTTGTTTATTTTGTATCATTATTTTCTGAAGAAGATCCTTGGTCAAAGGAACGAAACGTCAAAGTTTCAAATAAATATACAGAATTTAGAATCAAAAGCCGTTTTTATTAAATACAATTCTGAAAAATGTATAGAATATTATAAACAATTCCTTTGAAAGCAATAAATATTACAATATTATATGTAATTCATTGAGCGCAAATTGGAAGCCAAATCTATGAACAATGATAATCATGTTGCATATTGGCCCTTTTTTATATTTAAATACATATTAAGTGCATCTAAAGTTGGACAATGGCAAATAAATGACAGTGTTGTGGGCTTAAATCCCAAAATAAATCTAAATCTCATGAAACCAGCTCATTCATTTAAATCCTGAACAGTGTATTGTCCAGGAGAGTGGCACTAATTCATTTAGCACATACAGTCTGAATTATTTCATTGACTTTCATATTCACTGAACACTGATGTACAAAAATCATAAAGCCACACGTTTTTCATCCCCCTTACCAACCCTTGCCTTTACACACATACACACAATACGGACACAATCTCACTTATCAATGTGTGTAAAATCAGTGCATGACGTTAACATCCGTCATGGTATTCAGTCGACCTGTGTGTTCTTTAGCTGGTAACAAAGAAGCATCTGGAAGGGTTAAACAATAGGTTGGGATAAAAGGTTTGGACGGAGGAAGCGAGAAGTTGCGGGAATACCATTAAGAGAAAAATTTAAGAGTATCAAATTATAATACTAAACGCTGTGATAATAAAGAGATTCCAGAAACTGCGATCTGTCTTGGATGTCAAAACACTATTCACCATTTCATAAAATATCCAACTTTTCATTTAGTTCTTGCCACCCACCTCTCCTCATCAAGTCATACCAAACAAAAGGTGCATCCATCCAACTGCATGGATGCTTGTAAAACAACATGTTTATTCGACCGCAATATCTCTCGCAGACTCCGTCTAGAGTTGTCAGAGTTGGGAGCGGGAGGCGTCGACAGCCCGACGTGTTAAGGACTCAGAAACAGGATATCTGAACTATGTCGACATGAGACGAGCTTCACTGCAACTTAGACACCGGAAGACAAGTGATACTCTGGGAGAGGTGGACAATTGAGGTTAATATTACAAGGGTTGAGGTGACAGGATTAAGTGAGGTTTCATACTTTAAAGAGTTAATAGCAAATTTCTGGAATCCCTGCGCTTCTGAGAACTTCTATCTAATTCAACTCAGAACACCTGAGGGCAGTTTATAGTTTATAGATGAAATATTTCTCCAAATTTAACCACGTACTGAGATATGTATACAGTTCCGAATAATGTTACTTTGAATTTCATAAAACGAAAAAAACCAAATCTCATTTTCAGAAGTGGAATAAATTTAGAATGCCAATCTTGTTCTTCAACAGACAATCCTTTTTATGTAAAGCACCAGCTTTTTACGAGGTGTAAACTTCTTAAACGACTTCAAATATCAGCTTCAACCCTTTTAGACTTCCACTATATTGTATTCCGTCTCTTTTATTTGAAGTCTGATTGTGTCGGCTTGCATTTTCTTTTTATTTAGTTTCGTGAGAATTTAATTAATCTGGAGTATTTAATATTGATCGTCTTCTTGAAAACCAAATACAAATACTTTGTGCATACTTTGAGATCATTCCTCGAAAAGTTATTCGCGAGAGGGATTCACTAATCATAAACTATACTCTAAGTTTTCCTCTTTCAACAATTTGAAGAAAATTCAATAAGAAATTATTAATTAGAATTATACGCTTACAGATTACACAAATTATCATACCAACTTTTTGTTTTCCATTTACTATCATTCCCTAATGGCGGAAATATCAAATCCAAGAGTTTCCTTATATACTTATACGTTGTCGTACAGACAAGTTTAAAACGTCATTTTTTGGACTGACTTTGCGTATTATTGCAATAAATTTGAACTAAATCAATGATAATCATATGTAATTATCTGGAAATCACGAGAAAACTGCATTTAAATTGCTCAATAATTTAAAAATTGAGGCAAATTTACTTTTAGTGTTCTCTCCTCGGTCCGATTACATTCGCATCATTAGTACAGCATTAGTTAAACTATAAACATGAATAGTTCAGTTATCATTTTTTTTTGATATTTTCAACTTTTGGGCCTTAATAATGCTGTCATTACCTTAAGAAAGCTTCAAAAATACTAATTCAATGAGAAAATTACGTGTTTGAACTCTCTAATATTATAAATAAACTCAAAAGTGCTACCACACTTCAATACTACATTACATTCGATCTGAGTGCAGAAAATTGTGCATAATATTATGTAAATAGAATATATGTACAAAGTCTATGGCTCAGAGCGTTGGTATATGATTCGACAGGTACCAAATTAGAATCGCATTCAAGTGAAGTTTCATCAATATTATTACCTAAAGCACCATCATTTACATTCAATTCATTTTATACTAGTTATTATGTGCTAAACATATTTTTTATTTGACTTACGACTCATCACTTTTCAACGGGCGCCTCAGGCACCTTGCAAGCTTCTAGTCAGAGCCGGAATTAGGGCGTGGCGAAGGTGGTCCCTGCCACGGGCGCAAACTTTAGGGGCCGCAAACTTTAGGGGCCGCAAAATTTTATAAACCGCATTGAAAAAATTATTTGAATTCAAATTTAACAAATGTTTTATGACGGGATTTGGATGAGAAAGCTTCTACCGTTATACTACTTCTACCCATCTCATTTTTAGGTCAACTATGGGTGCGGTCCGAATCATGCAATTGCTGCTTACAACGCTCACACCGCTCACAGCTGGTCCGAATTAATTTAGCGCGCTCACACTGCTCAAGAGCTTCACGATTTGGATCGTTCGTAAGCACACTTACATTTTTGCTGTCATGAGACTTTGAGAGTTAATAGAAGAGAAAGATAAAATTTAGATCAAAAAATTGAGGGTTAGGCTCAGCTACTTCGCAACGAGGATAATTTGATAATGAGAAACAATTAAGTTATTTATAATGTATACGTCAATTGAAATTCGGAAATAACTCTTTGTATTGTGTATATAAGTAATCAATTTACGAGTATTCAACTTAAAGAGTGTTTTAAAAACTTTCAATAACCGAATGAAATTGGCAATATGTATAATTATTTTTGCAAAGAATTTTTTAATTGCTATTGAGCATTTTGAAAACTGGACAATTTTTTTATATGAATCAAAATGAAACACTTATTTCTGATGATAATTGAAAAAAAAACAATAAAATAAAGAGAAACCTTATAATATATATACAAAAATATTTACAGAATATATAAGAAAAAAATTATACTCATTTTAATAAACTTTAGAATAATATTTTGTATATACTCTTTTATTCACCACGTGTTCTCACAGCACTTACAGTGCCTATCCTTTTGACTGTGAGCAGTGTGAGTGTTAATGATGACGTCATCTATGATGTCACAACGCTACACAGAGGGTACGTTCCACTTAACGACTACAACGACCGCGCTCATAACGACCAAATCTCCGTTCCACTAGCTAGGCATCGTCGCGGGCGAAAACTTAAGTGGAACGGGTTTATGAACATATGTAAATAGACAAATATCTGCCGAGCTAAACATGACTGCTACTACTGCTGTCATTGGTACGTATATGAGGCGTCGAATAAATAGACAGTTTTCGGAAAGTTCAAGCTCTGATGAAGAATGGGAAGCAGCTCTTCATGAAAGAAAAAAGCGAAAATGTCGTCCTTGAATGACAAACTATCCTGAAGTTGTTGGCCGTTACAATGGAGCCGAATTTAAAAGCCATTTTAGATGAGTGAGAATTGACAACTTGATTGTATTTATTATGTTGTTCGCTTGTAAGATTCAAAAAATTTAACTCAAGCTGATAGTTTTATTTTATTTGCAAAATGTCAAGGGCTACATTTGAAATTCTGTTGGAAATTATACGGAAAGATTTAACTAGGGCAGTAAAAGGTTGTCCCACAATTAGTCTTCTTCTGGAGTTAATAAAACTTCAACAACATTATGATTTTCAGCATTTATGAGAGACAGTTACTGCATTTGTTGTCCTTCTGCCATTTTCTTTTGTATACAAGCTGTCGGATTTTAAAAATGGCGCGAAAAATCCCAAACGACCGCACAGACCCATGCTCTAACTGCGAGCGTTGTAGTCCTTAGGAGTGACGTCACTAGTGACGTGTCCGTGACGTTTAAAACCTCGATCGCAACAACCGCGGCCTTAAGTGGAACGCAAAATGGGCGACAGAATCGTTGCGGTCGTTAAGTGGAACGTACCCAGAGCAAAATTTGAGCACTCATTGTGTGAATCAGACCGACTGTTAGCGCGCTGTTGGTGCTGTAAGCGTGATTCGGACCGCACCATATATAATTTTACTTGGATTATATAAATTGCTCTATCAGCAAATAGTCTAGATTCTGCATTCCTGAATATCGAGTAGTGTTGCCACGAGACGAGACGAGACGAGACTTCAGTGAGTCTCGTCTCGGTCTCGAGCTGGTCTCGCCTAGCTCAGTCTCGTCTCGGTCTCGAGCTGGTCTCGCCTAGCTCAGTCTCGTCTCGGTCTCGAGTCTCGACGAGAGTCTCGCCATGATTTTTCAAAATTACATTTTCTTACATGCGGAAATCAATTTGTTTTACCTGATTATTATTTGCCATGGATTCTACCCAAAAAATGTATTTGTATGTTTGGTGCGCAGAGTTATGTTTCATAGCTTGCTCATAAACCCCAGACGTAAGCTTCTAGCTTATTTCACAATCGTTAAGAACCACAAAAACACTACGCTACAAATAAAGTCTCTTAAATTCTGCGCATTACACAATTATTTTCATCTTGCTGAGCCGCTTTGGAAGTTATGATCACATGATCAACGTACAATGCGCTTGCGTACAGCCTACATCAAATTTACAATACCGACAGTCGCTCTGGGGCTCAGTTCTAATTTGTGAAGACTATCTTTTTACGTCATTTCATAGACTCTTGACACATGTACCACCTATCGGACAATTAGAGAAGTGATTCAATGTCATCTTCGTTGAAAACAGTCTTCTAGAAGTAAGAGACAGAGTCAAGTCAGTTTTCTTAGCTCGTATGTCATAAAATAGTAATAATAGGAAAAAATTATACAATCATAATTAATAATAAATCAGGAAGCTGATTAAACATGAATCGAATCTGATTTGAAACATCATTCTTAACTAATTGTTAGCATAAACTGGTCGATCATATTGTTTGCATCAACATACAATATTCAAGTCCCTATAAATGTAACTATGATATTACAAAATTGATATAGAGACTGTGATCTGTCTCCAAGCTGTCTCTATGAATTAGAACAGGACTTCTGAAGCCACGAGAATTCGAGATAATAAAAAAGGAATAGTTTTATGTAACAATTGTTTAAACCTAAGCATTATGACGAGGCTGGAGCTACATATTTCAAGTCAAGAATCGCTGAGTCACAAAAAATATTAAACATCAACATTCTAACATTGATTTTAATTACGGAATGATTCAATTCTATCATACTGTGTTAGAATATTCATTCCAACACAAGTATTACACGTTTATGGTATTTATAAAATACAAAAAAATGCTATCTTATTAATTCATATCTATTCTAGAACTGATATAGTTGCTATAATTCAGTTTAAAACGATGAAAATTTAATTTTCAAATTAGAATAAGCATATGTCACAGTGACATGTCGCTAATACAGATTCCAAATAATATTGAGGTTATGTCATTGTTGACTTATATTGTATTTTATATTTGATATTCTATCGCGCTGCATCTATTCATCAATTATAACAATTAGTAGGAATATCAAATCAACTTAAATTAAATAAAAACTTCAGGAGTTTTGGTTGAGTCTATGTTTCTGAGTTCGTAATTTTCTGTTTCCCTGTAAATTGCCGAATTTATGGTCGTAGAGAAAGTATGGTCTGAAAAATGTCTGAAATGGTGATTCAGCACTCGTGAATTCGTCACACTCGTTTATGGCTCGTGCTACAAACTTTTGGCACTCATGCTGAATAAGCTTCATTCTAAACTTGTTGCAGAATATACTATTCCGAATTGAATAATGCTAGTTTGCACATGTGTTTTTTCAAGCCACATGATATTTCTTCTACGATTCTCAATATGAATTCATAAACTAAATTCAGGTTACTAAAGCGTTCATATGGATTGATGGTAGGTCTGAGAGGCCTACATGCTCAGTTTACACATTGTTTGCGACGTGTAAACGACCAAATTCAGAGGTAGATGAAGAAAACTCTAATTTTCAAATGAGGTTATGTTATTGACTGTAAATAACGAGCTATATGGTTAAAATTACCAAGAATTTATGAATGAATACAATTGATTTTCTCTTCCTATGGCCCAGTCTGATATAATTTTGAATGAAATTAGATGAGATACAGGAATATAACTACGAATCTTATAAGAGTCGATTCATGTAACGTATTTCCAGTGAAAATCAATTGAAGTATTATAATATTTTCTTCCATTATGTCAATACTTTTTGGGAAATTGAATGTGTTGTGCTAGTATTGGAATTCCTCCTGTTGTACAATCTCATCATATGAAATCTGCTGCGGCCGCACAGTACTTTATTGGATTTGACTTTAAAATTAATTTTAAGTGATTATAATATAAGTCTCGTCGAGAGTCTCGCGAGACTCTCGCCGAGACTTGACTCTAGTCTCGTCTCGGTCTCGACTTTCAGCTCGAGACCCATTCTGTGGTCTCGTCTCGACTTTTTGAAGCGAGACGAGACGAGACCGAGACTGGTCTCGAGTCTCGTGGCAACACTAATATCGAGCCACTCGCTACGCTTGATTTGTTAAAGAAGAATATATTTTTGACTTTTAACATTTCATCTATTGTTCAAAATGAATTTATTCTGGTATTTTCTGCAAGTAAGTATGTTTTCATATCGTGGCATCATTTTCTCACCCAAAAAACCGTCAGGTACTCAATTTCTAAAAATGAAAGAGAAAATTGTCCAGCGGGCTGACTAAATGGATCGCAGAAATTATAATAAGAGAAGTATTGTGATCTTGATTCTTTGACAGTTCGAGATTTTGATGAATTTTCACATTTTAGACCCTCAAATTCAAAAGAGATAGTTTTAAAAAAAGTCGGTCTGTCTGTCGGTCTGTCGGTTCGTCTGAATGGAAGCACGATAACTTGAAGACGCAAACAAATTTCCGAATTGAATTTCATTATTAAGTTCTTCATCAAGAAGCTAGGCCCAAGTTCATAGATAAGCTTTTTTCAACCAAACTTTACTGCAGAAACTTTTTAGTTTTTTGCGTTTATTTTAGAAACGGTAGTATTTATCATCAAATATGAAATAACTGAAATTGATCTTCAAATAATTTGACATAACATTTACCTGAAACATTTTTCGGAATGAACCATTCGTCATTACTAAAATTTTTAATAATTATAAAATTCGTTATATTTTTCTGAAGAAAAGGAATAACAGGAATCATGACATGAAATTAGAATTATTATCACTCATATTTAGACATCACATGCAAACGTTCGTAAACTTTTTTTTAAAGTAATTTGGCTCTATCGTTTGTGATATCAAATTAAAGCTCTTGCGAAGATAATTCTAGTAAAAGTGTCAAAGAGGATGTTTGAGCGACTGTCAATTATTGTTTCTTTTACAAATTATTTAGATGATGTCTAGTTTAGTATCAATTTAAAGATAAAATTAGTAGATATCAAGAATAAATAACTAGTGGAATCCAAGTTACCATCTTCAAATTACACTTCCGGCTATCAAATGTTAAAAATGTATGTTCCAATGAACTGAAGATTCCGAAAATCAAGAAAAGGATTCTTTATTTTCAAAAATACTCATTTTTTTTTGTAGGACTGAAATATAACTGCCATCTGTCACTTTGACATTGACAATAATCACTTTGACAATGATAGTTATCACTTTGACAATGACAGTTGTCACTTTGACAATGACAGCTGTCACTTTGACAATGACAGATGCCATTTTAACAATTACCGTATTCGGCTCACAAAACTGCCCCGGGGCAGAACAAACGAATATAGCCGATATTAACCAAAAAAAGAGCCGAAGATCCCCGATGTCGTTTGAATTTCGAATCTCGGTAAAAATTTAAGCTCTTCGTTTTGTTTCGTAACTATTCGGTCGCCCTGCCCGCTGACAGTTTTGTAAGCCGAATGCGATAAATAACAGCTATCACTTTTACAACGACAGCTGCCACTTTGACATTGACAGATGTCCCTTTGACAATGGTAGCTGCCACTTTGAAATATGCAATCAATTGATCAATTAAGATATAAGTAATATTTAATGTACCTGATTGATTATAATTTTGTTCTCACTATGTCACCACTTGGATCGTTATACTTTTTTTGTGTTATATCCTTTTTGCTTAATATTCATAATAATTCTCTACACAAAAATAGGGGCGCAATTTTATGATTCGCCACAGGCGGCCAATACCCTAGTATCGGCTCTGCAGTTCGACGTCGTATAGTTGGGCCAGCCTACCTGCTACAAATTTTTAATCTCAAGGGTCAACTAATCTCACAGTATAGTTGGGCCAAATACCAGCATCTGATCATTAAGCAAGGTTATAAAATAGAATACCATAAGACAGAAGTATATTTTTATTTCATAATTGTTTTGTATGCATTTGGTTCATATAAGTACAGTCAAACACATACATATAACATATACATTGATATATATATTTATATAGGTACAGTCATATACTTTTATATAGGTACAGCCACATATACATTCATATAGGTACAGTCAAACACATATATTTACATTTGTTTATAAACTTGGAGCATGCTTGTGCGCCACACTTTTTATGCCCTTTGAAATAACTGGATTTGCTCTGAATGTCGTGTGCAATAATTTTGCCGGTTTTTCATGTAGGTTTTTCAAAGCCTTCCTTTTGAAACTGTTACTCAAGATTTGTCTGGGTAGGGATGTGTCTCCTCCGTGATTATGGTTTAACTTAAATTGTAGAACTTCTGCAAAATTTTCAGCCGTCGTGTAAAGTTTTGCAGGACACTTGAATTTTTTATTCACACATCTCCAGTGTACAGTTCCATTTTGCAAAGAATTTGCTACAGAAAACTAGAAATTATTCACAATTAACAACTGATTACCTTTTTCACTCAGCATACGATATTCATACCTCCCATGTTTGAAATATGGGTAAAAATTAGATAAATTCATTCGAGATTTGAAATTTATAGAAAATATATCCTACACATCCCATAAGTACCAGCCACCACTGCCGAGAATTGCTTTAATCCCTTGGTTGCATGATTTTGGCCCAACTACAAGGTAGGATTAGTACCTGAGGATTAATTTGGCCCAACTATAACGCGCCCCTGCAGTTCTAGTAATTATAAATTTATTGGAATTTAAATAGAATTATCATTAAAAACAGAGAATCAAAACATAATATATTATTATTTTATAATACTCAATGTGACACGTGAGAGCTGATAATTTATTTGTAAATCGTATAAAGCAGGGATTTTAGTATTGACCGTCCTGCTATGAGCAATCAGCGACAGTTGGAATCTTGTGTAATTTTTTTGAAAGGAAATTTCGTATATATGCTACGTACACAAGTGCTGACGGGCCGGAGTAAACAATCAAAAGGGCCAAATTGGGCCCGCGGGCTAGCTTTTGCCCTTGCCTACATTTAAGAAATGCTAGCAAGAGGGGCGCATTCCTACTAATTGGAAAGAAGATCTAAACCAGCTTACCAAAAAAAGGGAGGCTCGAAGATTGCCCCAACTATCATCAAAATTTAATCCATATATTATTTATAAGAATGTCCCGCAAACTCGAACCAAAGCTGCGGAACAAACAAATTGGCATCCGCCCTGGTAGACGCATTGACCAATTAAATGCCCTTAGACTAATAATAGAACAGTCCTGCGGATGACATGCAACTCTTGACCTGTTCTTTATCGACTTTAAAAAAGCCTTTGATGGTATCAATCACGAAGCAATCTGGAGGATCCTGCAACTAATTAGGATACCACAGAAAAATGTAACATCATCAAAGAACTTTATAATGAATCCACGTGTCAAGTTCTACACCACGAGGAAACAACAGAGAAAAAAGCAGTGGATACTTTCTCCTCACTCATTTAACATAGTATATGTAACGTTAATATCCAAAACAGGATGATCCGCTGCGACATACAACACTTTCTAGAAGATACCGTCTACGCTGACCATTCTGCCTGCTCTCCCATATCTATCAAAATATAAAACAGAAACTCAACTACTTCGTCTTAGAAATAAACTAAGTCGGCTTAGAAATTAATGTCCAGGGAACCAAATGCCTCAGGATAGGTATCAAAATAAAACCGCCTTCTTTGTTAACAACCAACTAGTAAAAAATGTGGAAGAATTCTTTTACTTGGGTACCATAATCACCGTAGAGACAAACAATATTTGATGCTCTCCAAATCTCTCATCAGGCACCAAGCTTAGAATCCTTACCACTAATATTGATGCAGTACTACTTCACGCCTGCGAAACGTGAAAAGCTACTTTAACTTAAGCTCACAAACTACAAACAGTCTCAAGTGCCGAAGGAGAGTTCTGCGTATTAACTGATATGATCATGTGACAAACAATAAGATACTTGCATGCAGAAACCTACAAGACATCAACAATGAAATTAAAAAAGGTAAATGGAAGTGGATGTACTCAGGCGGGATAAAGAGAACATTGCAAAGAAGTCTCTGAACTGGAACCTTCAGGGGAGTAGGAACATAAGTTGACCCAGGATCAAATGGAGAAAAACAGTGGTCAAGGAGCTAGAAGAAACCAGGAAATCGTGGAACCAGGCCAATCTGATCGCGCAAAACAAATCTAAATAGAAATCCCTCCTAAAGGCCTTATGTTCCAATTAGAGGACTTGGATTTTATAATAGTGTACATGAATAAATATGGCTTGGACTTTACTATTCCTTTCAAAAGGACAGGATTCAGTATTTGACACTCTGATTTAGAATATCAAATGGACATAACTTAGTCTCAACCAAACCTATCCTTTCAAAAATTATCAGATTTTGTGATCACGTTGCAAGATCTAATGAAGCCAAGCTAAATTTTGAGCCAATTATAGTCTTTCTTCAGGGAAAGGCTCTCTTTTTTCATGGTCCAGTCCAAAACTTTTAGTTTAATTCGTCAGAATGAAACTTGATACATGTTGGGCACAATTTATTCCTCACTTCTGGGATATATTGCGGAGGTAGCACCTTCCAGGAATAAACTCTGGGATTTCTGCACGAATTGGGGATCATATCCTGATTGTCGAAAAAAAATTATTTCTGGTAATTAGGTAATTTCTTTAGAGACAACATTTCAGATAGAGCTCATGATTAAAATTTGTGACGAATTATGTCCTAAAACTCCACCTCATTTGCACATCGCAGAGCCTTCTGCTACCGTCAAATATTTTGGAGTACACCATAACATGTTTCACATCTTGCACACCCTATAAATTTTGATATCCGTAATTCTGTTTAAATATACATCACCGGTTACCTTAGTATTATCAGCTACCAGTTGGAATAAATACATTTTTAATATTTCATAACATGTGGTGGAATGAGGTTAGGTTTAAAAATATCTGAAATTAATTTCAATCTATATTTGTTTGATCCGTATTTATGTCTCGTGCTTACCGTTAATGAATCCTGAATGAAATCAACCGTTGTTCTATAAATATGTTGTATATTGTATATTTTGTTTGATGTTCTTTGTGACCTTTGACCATAAACAAATAAATATTTGACATTTGACAGTTAACCGACAAAGGACTAAATCGTAGCTACTCTACCGATAGACAAAAAGAATTTAGGACAATTTGAATTTCAAGGAAATGTTTATAAGGATATATTTAGTAGGGAAAGATATGAAATTTATTGTTGTGAAGAAATTTGTATTTGTAAAATTACTTCTTCTTTTTATCTGTATCTCCTCTTTACATTACTGACAGCACTAATAAGAAACTAATTGTGAGGCAAGTTAAGTAAGGATTCAATAAAATTCAAGTATAAATAAGGCCTTCTGGCCGACTTAAATCACTTCTCCGAAAGTCCAGTCTTCTGAGCGGCCGTTCCAAAGTACACTTCTAGTTCCGATTCTGAGTGACATCTTCAGAGTGTTCACTGTCCAAGTGGAGTTTTTGTGTTAAGTCCGTTAGCACAACTGTCTGACACAATCTGTGAGTTTGTTTGTTTTTTATAAGTCCGTAAAAGGAACTTAGATTTGTTTGCTTCTGCTGTTTTCAATTTAGAATACTTTTGTTGTTTTGAACTTAGGATATTTTTGCATAATTTACCGTAGAGTCGCCGCTGGAGAAGTCTTCATTGATTTCACAGTGTTAGATGTTTTACCTAAGAATCATCGCTGAAGAAGTCCTTGTTGATTTCGCAGTGTTTGAATAATTTAACGTAGAGTCACCGCTGGCGAAGTCTTTGTTGATTTCGCAGTGTTGGATTAACTCAACGTAGCGTCGCCACTGATAAAGTCTTTGTGATTTCGCAACGTTTGATTGTTTCAACGTAGAATCACCGTGAGGGGGTCATCATTGGCTTCACAGCGTTGAGCAAGTTAACGTAGAGTCACTACTTGCCAACCAGTTTGGTTCCACAAGCCTCAAAGATAAGTCATCCACCGTTTGGGAAATCGCTTCACGATTTGTTTGTTTTGAAGTTTCTCGTCGTCTGCGACCGCCTGGGTCCGTACTGTGACCGCCGGTGTCGAGTGTCATGTACAGCCATCCCGTCACCGTTAGCCAAGTTATCTCCATGCAAGTAAAATATTTGTTCTTTGTTCACCGTTGCCGTCTGCCTTAGAAACTGCGTCGTCAACCGTATTGGCGCCCGAGCACACCGTCAGCAGTTTTGACCGCGAAGCCAAAGTTAGCAACCACGCCATCAGCGAAGCTATCGTTACAAAGTAGTACCAATCCATAGCGGAGATCAAGTACTTCAGGAAAAAGTCAGGGTGCTATTCCCTAACAGGAGGTGGCACTCTGATTTTGTCTTAATTTCGATTGTGCTATCAAGGAAGTAACCCTGGAAAAATTGATAGGAAACTTTCTGTTTTTGACACTCAGGACAAAATTCTGGATTTATAAAGTCTGGCATCCTATTGGCCTCTATATTCCTGAAGGATTTATATGTAATTTGGCCGTAAGGTCAGGGAAGATAGGTTGCAGTCGGCTCCTGGACTATCAGAAGCATTTGTTTTGATAGTTCATGCATATTTACTACAGGAATACAAAAATTCCACACTCTCCCTTTGAAGCTCACATGCAATAGCCTGAGAAACCTAATGTATGGGCGGAGTTCCAGATAATTCCATGATTATTGGTTCCAGTTTTGTTCAGAGAAGCTCAAATGTCTTTATCATCTATTCCTGCCATCTATGCTCAAATCCCATTTGAAAGTAATGCAGAAAACACAAATTCAGAATTTACTTCTTCTAAATAGGGATGTAAGGTTGAAATCGCAACCCACCTGACGTTAGTATCAATATAATCATCGAAGTGTTTTGAAAAATCTTAATGCACTACATGAAGGGCCCTATGACCAGCAGTATTTTTAATTACCTTAAATTTCTCACTAATTGACGGTATTTCCATCAATAAGAACTCAAAGTTGAGATACATGAATGTATTTAATTGTGATTCCAAGGAATTTTGTATCAAATGCTCTTTCATTTATAAATTTGTTGTCTTGAATGTTTTTCTCAGCACGAGATCTCCTCTTTCATCGTCTGTGTCTACAGATTGAAAAGTTTGTTGAGAGTATTTTGTTATTCAGATTCTTCGTTATCTAGAGACTTGTAAAGGGTTCCTTGAAAATGAAGACATTCTAAAGAATCTCTTACTGCCGACTTAACAACTTCCAGAACGTGCTAAAGTCCTCAACGGCTAATGCGATGGGGAAAGAATTATTCTAACGGCTAGCGAAAGAACGTCCTTTTTTTACACAATTGTCTTTAAGGGTACTACTAGATACTCAAGATAGATTAGTACACAATTGATTTTTCTAAGTACTCAATTGCTTTGATTGCAAAACTAATAGACTTGTTACTTATAATCACTAAAAAAGAGAAAGAATAGAATAAAATTGCAAACTGGGATAGAATAGGCTAGACAATGAGCTAACATCGATTTGAAACCAACAGATAATCGACTCTAAAGTTTGTTAATGAGCTAACCACTTTTCCAATCCTCACTAATCACGAAAAATCATCTTCTAGTTAGTTGTCAGAGCATTACTAAATTTTGGATTAGTTGAACCTTTGACAATGTGATTTTTATATTCCTTCAATCAGATAACATCCAATTATCTCGGCTCTGTTTTTGAAAGTATAAGGCCTATTTGAACGAATCTATTCCGATGCACCCTCGTCCCTGAGTTTTGCAGTGAAAGAAATGACTTTCATATTTAATGGAGTGTATATAATTAATAAACGGGTGGATTCTTTATGTCTTTACGGATCGTGAACTTGGCATCTCCCCCTTAGCTCTAAGGATCAACTGAACAAACAAAAAGAAGATTTCAATATCAATAGGACGAATTTCAAGATCAAAAAAGGTCACATCGATCCAAATTGTAATGAATTTTAAAGGGCTAATATTGATTTCTTAAAATTTGCGATATTTTTTTGTTACTAGAGAATACTTTTATGCAGACCTCGTTTCTTCCTATTGTGCATCCTTTAAATTCACGGTGGTGAACTATTACTTCTACTGCTGATTTCTGTGCTTGTAACTTCTTGGGTTGAGATGGACTTCAATTTTTTGACTGTTTCTCTATTTCTCCATCATCATGATAAACCCAGAATTTGATTCAAAAAATTGGATGATTCCTTCCAAAAACGACTACAAAACATTTTGTTCGGTTCTCAGACATTCTGGAATTCATTCGACTGATAATATTTTTATATCCGAATCAGAAGATTCAATGTCAAGAATAAGTTTGTGTGATATATATGGAATTTTTGCTATTAGTCCATCTTTGAGGATCATTCAAATTCTGGGATCGACTCTGGTACAAGTCTTTCAGCAAAGTGTTCAGCACTGATGTTGTTTCAATTTCTCTTGAAATCAGCTATCGTTTACTTTGAGTGGTTTGGGATCTGGTTACTTTATCAAAATATAAATAACATTGACATACATATCAAAAAAGTAACAGCAAAAACATTATTGTCTGGCAACTGTTGCCATCCAACAAATCTAATACTGATATACAAAATCCCTCTCCTCTATGTAGTGGACTTTCTTACATTAAATTTTGACTGGTTTTGTTGCAGGTTTTGAATTTATGTCTTTTCATTACTGTCTGTTGATTAGACTTTTTTGGGTTTCTGTTGATTCTGACATCAGTAGTAAAGATGTTGGTTCAATGATGGAGAATTAGCAGCCTCAGGATCCACACAAGACCTCCATTTGTCAAGATTCTGTACATAGTGAAGCCAATTACTTGTTGGTATACATTTGTCATGAGGATAGAGTCCTGGAGCATATATAGAATCTAGAGGAGCAAACATTATAAGGTTAGAGGTAGAAAGGTCTTAATATGAACTGGGTTTTGAGAAAACTGTCCAGGTACATCTTCAACCGATTGGAAAAAGATCTGTTATATCTTGTACGCTGTGCTTATAGAAATAATGCCAGTCTGAAATTTTAATATTCATAATTAATTATCTAGAGCACGTTTCTTGCGGTCTGCATTATCCATTATCCACTCTGCTTGTCCATTTGATGCAGAATGCCAGGAAGCAATCGACATGTGATAGATCCCATTACTATCAAAGGAATTCAGATGATATGAATCCTGTTCCATTATCCGAAACTTTGATATCAGGGATGTCATATGTGTTGAAAAGCTTTCTCAAGGTTTCAATACCACATTCTGTTGATGGCACTCTAACAAGCTCTAGCCATTTAGAGTAGGAATCTACAACAATCAAAAATACACAAAATCCACCTCTTCTATGTAGTGGATTTTCTTAGTCAGGAAGGCCGGCTGAGTTTGCAGGAGGAACCTGGTACTTGTAACATAAGGGATGGGTGTATTTTTCTGCAGATGCAGTTTTGAATGAGCTGTCTATTTTTGTAGATCTTAAATTTGTCACTTCATTACTTCCTTCTGATTCTGAGTCTCTTAGGGTCTCTGCTGATTCTGACATCAGTAGTATGGTCTAATGATAGAGAATTAGCAACCTTAGGATCTACACAAGACCTCCATTCGTCACGATTCTGTGGAGCCAATAACTTATTGGTACCGATTTGTCGTGAGGATGGAATCCTTGAGCATATACAAAATTTAGAGGAGTAAAAATTCTAAGCTTAGGGTTAGAAAGGTCTTCATTTGAACTAGGTTTGGGAAAACTATCCTAGTAGGTCTTCAACTGACAGTTCATAAACAGCTCAGTTAACGTATTGAGTGCAGTATGCTGCACTTAAAAAAATGATGTTAGTCTGGAGCTCCGATTTCCGGTGATAATTCGAGTCTTCCTGGGTTTCTGTTGGCTCTGACATCGGTAATTAAGATGTTGGTTCAAGGATGGAGAATCAGCAACCTCAGGGTTCACATAAGATCTTAATTTCTTAATATTCTGTACATAGTGAAGCCAATAACTTCTGTTACAGATTGTTGTTGATATCTAATTGTCATGAGAATGGAATCGTCAAGCATATACAGAACCTTGAGGAGCAAAAATTTTAAACTTAGACTTAGACTTTAAGACTTAGAAAGGTCTTTATTTAAGCTAGAATCTGGAAATACTGTCCAGGTAGATCTTCAATCGACGGTTCATAAGCAGCTCAACTGGAAAAAGATTTGTAGGTCTTGTACGCTGTGCTAATAAAAATGATGCCAGTCTGAAGTTTAAATATTTCAGTCTGAAGTTTGAATATTTATTAATAATTTGCCAGAACAAGTCTTTTGTGGTCTGCTCTACCCACTCTGCTTGCTTATTTGTTTTAGGATGTCATGTGATAGATCCCATTCCTGTCAAGAAAATTCAAATAATATAAAAGGTGCTCCATTATCCGAATCTATGATATCGGGGATGCTATATGTATTAAAAGAGCTTTCTCAAGGCTTCAGTGGAACATCTTGTTGATGGCACTCTAACAACCTCAAGCCATTTAGAGTAGAGTCCACAACAATCAGGAGTACACAAAATTCCTCTTCCCTATGTAGTGGACTTTCTTAGCCAGTTGGGTTGACGTTCAATTCTGACGGGTTTTGCTGAAGGAGCTTGGTACTTGTAACATCAGGGATACAGTTCTGAATGAGCTGTCTAATTCTGCAGGCTATGAATTCATGTCTCTTCAGTACTGCCTGCTGATTCGAATTTTTCTGGCTCTCTGATGATTTCAGCATCAGTAGTAAATATATTGGTTGAATAATGGAAAATTAGCAACCTCAGGTGCACATTTTTATTTGATCTAGGATTTGAAAAAACTGTCTAGGCTGTACCTTTTCCTACTTCTAAGTAGGCAATAGGAAATTAAAAAAGGTAATGTTTCTTCACTATTTGGTAGCAAAAGCTTAATGTACTTCTGATTGACATTAAATTTAAGTATTGGAATATCCTACCTTGAAAGTGAAGACCCAGGCTAGCTATTAATAAGAGCTCCGGGAATATTTTACATGAAAAATAGGAAATGGGTGCCACTCCCAGGAAATGATCAAGGGAGAAAAAGGTGCTATTCTGGGAGACAATAGCGACAGCAAAAAAGAAGTAAAGCATGGACGTCGAAATCAATTATAAACAAAATTATTATTAATTTGAAGCAAATAATTCCAAAAATTATAATTAAAAAAATTTGTTAACTTACGAAAATGGTTAAAGCTATAATACAAAAAAATCTCACTGCAACAGCCAAAAGAGAACTGGAGAGCACGGCACAGACGTTCAAAATTACGTTACAAAAACTAGCTGAATATCCTCTTCAGACCTCAACTCAAGACTAGCATCGGCAGAGAAGGTAGATGACGAATTGTTAGCCACAAAAACAACGTCAGATAAGAACGTTCCCTGAATTAAGTAAAGTTGATCTTGCGTCTTATAGGGCTTTGATAAATACCCAACGGTCCTTGAAGGTGTTAAGGTTGGTCGTGCGCCTGTTAATCAAATTCGGGACGTATTAATGTTCTTCTTAATTTCGCAGACGTGTTAATGTTCTTCCTAACGTAAAGTTGGCCAGAAACTAGTCTCAAGTGGCCACGGGCTCCTAAGATCCCTAGCAGTTTCCACTGAAAACAAATAACCCAACCAGTATCCAATTCAACTGAAACAGGAGGTTCCTATGAAAAAAATTGGAGAGCTCTCTTCAAACGTGAAGCGTTAATTTAGATTTGAATTGAAAAACGAATGAACTGTAAATTTGGTAGAAATTAAATAAAATAATCATTAAAGTTATTATTTTAAATTGTGCACTAAAAATTTACAAAGTGAAAAAAAACTACGCTGAGCATTGAAGAGAAGAAAAATAAAAAAAATACAATGTCTAGCAAGACAAGAAAAAGGATTATTAGCGACGAGTCGATAAATTTACGAACGTGGTTTGTTACTAAAAAGATCGGATCAATCTTCACAAACTCGTAGGATTTTCCAGCTTAAAAACGGGAACTGAAGCCCACAACAAAATATTTTAAGCTTTGGAAACCAAAAACTACACAAAAAACGTAAGAAACTAAACTACGAGTTGTTGAATGACAAATCCGCAACGCGTTGGATCCAAAATATAGTTAAATTATGTATTATCAATCATTCATACATCAAACATGGGCGGCCTCAATCTCGGCACCAAACTACCTGGATCTTCAATTTGCTACTCGAACTCGGCACTACACTATGGATTAGGATTTGTGACTCAATCGTTCTACCTGAGTGAGATTTTCTGGACACATGCGATTTTATATTAATAATAAACCAGACTCAAATTCAGCCGTACTTTTAAACGAATCTAATCACTCGTGTGACATCAACAACTCAAAAGTCCTGCATATCGTGGATAAAATAATTTGTTCCCATTTGATGCAAGAAATTCCAATGTCAAAAATACCAAAAAAAATGGAATGTTCTAGTGTGTTCTATATATATTTGTATGGTTTTGTGATAATGTAGGTATATACGGATATATGTATGAATAAGTCTTTTTTTCTAACAATTTTTTTTTTGAAGTTTTGTTAAATATTATTTGCAGTATCATTTTTAATACAAATCAATTTCAAAATGAAATAAAGAGACTTATAAAACCAAATATTGCAGGCAGATCGAGGCTTTACTTAAAAATTGACAGTGCCGAGTTCGTGTGCGCCTCGCGCTAATCGGATTAGCATTGGTGCCGAGTTCATGTTCTTGGTGCCGAGTTCGTGTTCTTGGTGCCGAGTTCGTGTACGCCCATCAAACATACTTAGGTGAGGAAAGTTAAAGCGGGGAATGAAGATAGCCACAAGTTTTTTACTTCGAATGTATATATATAAAAAAATCGCGTATCACCGAATCCATACCCGCCTGATCGCGTTTGGTAGTAAAAAAAATTTAAAACAGAAATACAAAAAGCCAGTAAATTACAAAAAAGGATTGTCTACTCTTGTAGACGGAATAGTATGATGAACTAGGGCAGGTAGCAACTAGAACATGTGTACGAAACACTCTCAATTGTAATGATTGTAAAAACGAATCTAAATATGAAATATTAGGAATAATTAAACGTATCTTCTAGAGGAAGGACAATAATAATAACCTCCCAAAGAGAACGAAACAAATGAGTACTCACAAACGAGTACCGATCAAAAAAAAAAAAAAGGCAAGCTCCTTCGACCGGAACGGCTATTGTCTACGCAACTGTAATATTTAGAAGAAAAAATTAAATTTGGAACAAAAGTATTAATTCAGTATAAGAATTCACAAAAAACTAACAAAAAGTTAAGGATGAAAGAGATAAATTTGGAAATCAAAAGGTTAACCACGCGGATCGCCTTCAAACGAAATCACTAGCAAAAATTATACTAAATTTGGAATAACGTAAACAAATAATAAACAAAATACTCACAAAATCATAATACTGATTTCAATAGAATCAAATAATCACAGAATTTAGAACAACTAGAAAAATTACAAGACTACTCAAAACAAATCCGTCTGCAACAACCGCTCAGGAACCAAAGAGGCCAAAGAAGACGCGCAGCCATCCTAAATTAGCACATCTTCAATCAAGTGTCATTAGCAAGTACTAATTCACAAAATTAGTGCAAATTTGTCATACAGATGGCGACATAGGTATGAAATGAGAAAAAAATTGTACAAAGAAAGACGTGAGACGAAATTTTTGTAACAAGGTAATCTTCAAACGACGGTTCATAAGTTGCTTATCTGGTGAAAGATTTGTAGACGTATAAGGTGTAGTATGCTGTGTTAATAGAGATGATGAAGTTGCAATATCCATTAAACGTAATTCCCCAAAGCAAATCTCTTGTGGTCTGCACCATTCGCTCTGCTTGCCCATTTGATGCAGAATCAACACGTGATAGATTCCATTCATGTTGAGCTCTGATAATTCAGATGATGTGAATTCTGCTCCATTATCCGAGAATATGGTATCAGGTATACCATGTATACCATGTGTGTGCTTCCTCAAAGCTTCAATGGCACTCTAACAACTTCTAGCTATTTATAGTGAGAATCTACAACGATAAGGAACAAGGATCCTAGAAATATTCTGGCATGGTCGATGTGGAGTCTTGACCAAGGTGTCTTTGTGAGCTCCTATGTTCCAAGTGTCTCGGTTTCCATGATATGTTTTTGCTTGAGCACTGTCCTTTTGGGAGTAGGTTTGTTATGACAAATCTCTTAAATGTCTGACATTCAGCATTCTGGAATTTCTACTGTGCTCTTGGATAGTTACCTCCACAACCAGGACATCTTGATTGTCTCTGAGATTGTACTTTAAGAGAAGATTTTTGATTAACTATACAGCTCCTGAGGCTCTTCAGCAGTTTCTGCTTCCTGGACATTTTCTTGATTTTGAGCAAAGATCAGGGCAGTTTTTGCGAGTTATCGACGCTGAAGAGCTTCTGTCATGGGGCATGATACCTAAAGAGTTAGCACAATTACAGTGTTTGGACAGTTTATGAAATTCTGCGATGAATGTGCCCATACTTTCATCCAACTGTTTCTTCGATAAAATAAGAATCTCTTCAAATTTGAGATGGTTTTGGCAAAAAATGTACTTTAACGATTTCGATCGGCAACCGCATTTGTACTTGGCAATTAGGGATCAATCCTAATTCGTAGGGACAGCTTCTTGGCATCATTTTAGAGACTCTTGACACATATATCACCTAGCGGAATTGGAGAAATGATTCATTGTTGTTATTGTTGAAGACTACTAAAAATTTGCTCAAATCTTATGTTTGCCCCGGGAATCTATTTGTTAAAGTGCATAGTACCTCACTTTACTTCAGAACGACATACTTTTCTTATTTTTTCTCTTTCACTTTTCCCTTGGATGCTGAGCAATTTTATCTCCTGCATAGTTCTTGTACTTCTCACCCGGGTTGCAAAGCCATGGAAGTGTCCTGAATTTCCTCTCGCGCGAAATCCATTGCCGGCCGTTGACAGGTCAATTTCCCAGAAGGCATTCCAAGCAGTACTTACCCTCAGCCACACGTTGTCATATTCAACGTTTTTTGCTTGTGTGCAGCATCTTAAATTTGATTGAAAACAAGCGCAGCTCACCTGGTTAATTAAAATTGAGGACTGAATATTTTAAATCTTATTTTGCACACGAAAGCTCAAGTCGTGGACTTCACAAATCTAATATAAAATGGATTCTAGTTAACTTATCATATTTGGTCAACCATTCATTGTTGACTGAATAATTTATGATCAATATTTAATATTCAAAGCGATCAGAATTCTATTGTATGGTGTGATGGAAGTAGTAGTCTGAAACTGTAAAAAAATTTAATGGTGGGATGGCGAGAGCATTTCCTGCCAATATTTCTTGAGTCACGTGTTCGAAACTTTGCATTTTCGTTGCATTCAAAGCAGGAGAAATTGAGATTGAATATTTTGATTGAAAAACTTTTATTAAATTCACCCGCGATATAACTATAGACCCTAGCGTATTCAGCACATGTTAAAAATAAATTGTGACACAACACCTTTGGAATAGCAAAATACCACCACAAGAAAATGAAAGAGTTCTAAATAAGTTAACTGTCTTACTGCATCAGGCTCCATTATGGATAGATCTGTTTGAATATAACTGAAGACCATTATGCATATTTTTTATTAATGCTTTAATCTCTCTTGAATGAAGTTTTAGAAATCTCCAACAGGGTCTATTGGGAGTATCTGCACTAAATTAACAGGGTATTAATATTTAAGAAAGAATTCTTGGCTAATTGAATCATAAATTTTGTGCTAAATTGAATTTTACTGTTTTGTTCTACTTTCTAAAGATTTAAATGCTCCTGCAAAATTCATGACGAAACATTGTTCAAGTTTAGCGTGAAGCAAACTCATTCCATATTCCTATAAATGTCTGTAATCATCTATTACGTTCACATTTTTCCAGCAACAAAAACCAATATCTGTGCGTAAAACACGAGCCTAATCAATAGATATCGCCTCTGCGTGGGGAACAAACCTTGGGAACCTTCTTACACAATTCTTACATCTTTCTTATACACCCCTAATCTCCTCTCCATCCCTCTGCACCCCCAAAGCATCCAAAGTTCACACAAAGACATGGCAACTTAACGAGCATTATCACAGAAGCGCATTTCTTGTTCTGTGGACCTTGCAGCCAACGCAACGTGAAATAGAAGTGAAAAAAAGGATAAAACAAAGAGGGAGAAAATACTGGTGCTTGTTGGAAAGGAAGAGAATTATTCTGTCTTTGAAGAGTGATGATTGATTAATATATTGTTCGAAGCTGCAGTTGTTGAAATAAAGTTTTTTATTCCAATTTGTATATTGAGACTACGTAAGAATATATGAACATGCAAGTGTGAACCTTGAACCTTATGTTGTTGAAATGACTTCTATACTACAACTGTAGGATAATTTGAGACCTTTAGTGACTCTACGTTGAACTTGTCCAACCTGAAAACAAAATGCGGTAACTGAAGGCTCTATGATGCATAACTGCGCGCGAAGCATTGAAGAAAACTTCAAGAGTTTGTCACAATGTTCATTTTAAGCATTTAAATCTGCAAGTTCTCAATAAATTAGATTAGTAGATTCTTTTTTGATCCATCAAGATATGGAACAGAAATTTATTGACAAATTTCTGAGCTCCGTACTATTATTCATAAATAAGTAACAGAAAGGACTCAAGCGTACAGGAAAAAGAAATCCGGAGATTCAAAACCTGTGAGGGTATATTCTATTCCATACTGCAATGTATACAATGCAACATCTTTATTGAATCATTCCGTGAATTCATAAATTGTCACAAATTATTTCTTTGTCTGAAATCAGGCCTTGGTGGAATTGCAACTATAAGTAATCCAGAAGTTTGGAACAGTAAGCCGTAAGCAGGAAGTGGTAATTTGATTAGAAAAGTGGGTGAGTTATGTTTATTTGCAGGAAGTTTGCACCTAGTTTGAATCTGTCAGAGACATGTGCAAGGTAGCTGGGGAATAAATGTCACTAGGAAATGTACGCTGGCATTAAATGAATTTAACAGATGTGCTGTCGCTTATTTACTATGAATACAAAGTAACGCCTGATTGCAACACTTTGTTTACATTTTCAACACATTACGTTCCTTCGAGAAAGGAAAATAGAAATTCTTCCGCAAGAAAGCTGCAGGAATGCAATTTTTCTATTCAACAATGTAATGAGTGAGGTTGGTCGAGAAAAATGTGAAACACAGGTATCCTACTATATGATAGATTTCTCACCTTATCTTGAATCGAAGATATTGTCTTCTTCTGCATTTATGGACTATCTTCGATTTTTATGAAAAATCAAAATTATCCAAGAATCCAACCGTAGAATCATATCTGATCAGTTCCAAATAGGATTCTTTAACCTGAGAACTATCTTTTCGCTTAGTGTCAACTGTTGGTCGTAGAATGCTGTCAGAGGTGAAATCCTGGATATGGTCGTCAGGAACTGGAGTATTGGCACTTGCGTTATTGTGAATTCTGCTTAAGATTGGATGCTTCACCGTATCATTTGCTGTCTATCTTCTTTAATCCAGACACTATTTCTTCTCTCGTGGTTATCGGTTGGTCGTGAGAAAGCGTCAAAGTTGAGATCCTGGAGATGGTCGTCAGGAAGTGGAGTGTCGATACTTGCATTTCTATGAGTACTTCTTGAAATTCGATGCTCCGCTGTAGATGTATTGGTCAATTTCTAAGAATACGAGGCGGCGGAAATTTTTTCTCATTCCTATTGAGACTGCTCGATCGATATACTTTTTCTCAAAACAGTTTTAGTTGATTGAAGCAAAACACAGATTTACAATAATCTCGCAAAACGGCTTCGAATCTTCCAAAACTTAAATCTTCTGTTCTTCTGTTTCTTAACACAATTCACGTTTCTCGATTAATCAACCAAAAACTATATTTAATTGAGAAACTAAGAAGAAAACATCATTGGATAACTTTTTTTGCATACGATAATCAAACATAAAATCTTATCTTTCCACAGCTGATCGTTTTGGATTTATCCAAAAAATTCTAAAAATCTATCAAATCTATCAGATGCTGCAGCAGACTGAAATATCAAATTTTAATACTCTACGGCCGATCGTTTCGAATATATGCGAAAAATTCGTGAATACTGTCAAATAAAGTTCCGGTTCAATCGATCTCAATTGAAATAGGATATAAGCATAACGATTGCACAGTCGCTTTAAATGGTGAATCCCATTATTCTACATTCATTCAACCGTTTAGGATTTATGAGAGAAATTTAAAAAAAGTTTTAAGTAAAGTGCACTTTCGGTACGGACGATTGCAATCATAATGCGAGGTACACAACTAGATATTATAAAGGTACTTATACAAAATTTCAAAGCTCTACGGCTGATTGTTTTGAATTTATGCGAAAAATTCAAAAAAAGTTTCAAGTAAAGCGCACCTTCGGTAGGAGAGATTGCAACCATAATGCGAGGTACACAACTAGACCGTAGGCCAGACCTAAATACAAAATTTCAACAGGTTTGGAGATTTGCGAGATAATAACGCAAATACATACATACGTACCGACACCAAGCCGAAAATAGTCAAAATGGATACAGGGATTCTCAAAACGGATATTCCCATCAAAATCTCGAAATTTGAATTTTGTTGGCTCCACAGTACTTACTCTCACTCTATACAAGTAAATAAAAAATAAAAGTTTTATATGGGACTACGATTTAAGCCTTTTAATTGGCCGCAATGCGAATTAATTTTACATTAGCACAAAAATCATACTTGACTGCTTAATATCAACAATCAATCATTCACCAATCATCAAAAATAAATTTCTGCACTTTGAAGACCCAAATTTGTGTCTATTTAGATTATACGTGAATATATCTGTTGCTTTTATTTCTTGAATATGAATCTTGAACCGTTTTCAAATGGAATTGACTTGAAATTATTGAATTTTTTTCCGTTTAGCTAATGTTCTCAAAAAATAAATGTATTTTCTATTGAATCCTGCAGTGAAAACCAAGCTTTAGCTTCGCTGATGTCCCAAACCAATCAGATTTCTCCAATTTCTCCACTAAAAAATCAGAAACAAATATGCTTGCAGATATATTATTGGAAAAATTCATCTTGGTTGAAGTTTAAACAGGAATGAGAAAGCATGTATTTGAGTTGTTCTTGCGGACTACGTTACTATCTCCCAAACCAAGGCCCTAATCGTAAAAATTCTAATGCAAGACTCTTAATATTTTTCAAAAATAATATAACTTTACTTGAAACATTTTTTTATTAAAGCCCTAATTACAGAGATAATTTTCTCAACTGATTTGCGGGTTAGTTCACAGAAGTCCAAGAGATGGAAGCATAAATCTCGTTTTGAGAAAGTCCCAAAACATTTTATTTTTTTATGGCCAAATGGCAACTTATTTCGCAAAATTTCTTATGCTTAAGCTATCCTCAATTACAATTGTGCATTGATTGAACATAAAATCATTTTAGTATTTTGTACCAGTTTTGCGAGGCTGAAATTTATTGATTACTGACTTCATTAGGGTTCAAGTTGAACAGAAATCAAAATAAATTATATGATAAATCGAAGATGTATAAAAAAATAGATGCATCTGATCAAAAAAATGTTTTCTGAAAGTTATAGTTCTGAAGTAATCAGCACTTTTATAAATTCATGGTTTTCCCCAAAACAAGGGCTCTAATAATTTTTTTTTATATGAAGTACCCTATTTATTTTTCGAAAATAATACAAGCTTACTTAAGACTTTTTTTTGTTTACATACTCAATTTCGAGTCATCAATACCTAACCAATGTCAATGCCAGATACAAATAATTAAAAATGAGTACGACAACCAGAAAAAAGTTTCAAATAAAGTTATACTTCTTTTGAAAACTAGGTGGGGTGTTTCATGTATAACTTTCTGTTCACTCGGATATCGATGATTTGTGAATAGATGATTTCTGAAGTTACGATAACACTAATCAAAAAATCTGACGTGTACATCACGTGACTTACTTGTACATCATTGGATATATATAATCAAACACAACATCTCATCATTCCACGGCTAGTCGGATGCTATGGAAACAGTAGGTCATCATTCCTAAATACTGATTTTCAAGATTCTACGGCTAACAGTTCTGAATTTGTGCGCAATATTCCAAGATCGTCAAGTATAGTGCACTTTCGACTGAGTCGATCTCAATGAAAATAGGATATGAGCATCTAGACAGTACTATCATCTTAAATACTGTATTCTAATAATCTACGTTCAATCGTTTTGGATTTATGCGGAAAATTGAAAAATGTTTCGAGTTAACTGCAATCCCAGCTTAGCCGATCTCAATCATAATGCAAGGTGTACAACTTGATGATATAAAAGTGCCTAATACGAAGTCTCTAATTATTTGGAATTTATGAGAAAAATTCGATAAGTCTGTAATATGAAGTTCACTTTCGGCTTAGTCGATTGGGACGAAAATAGGAGATGATCATTTGGATGCTATAGCAAATTCAAATACTGGATTCCAGTATCCTACGGCTAATCATTCTAGATTTATGCGGAGAATTCAAAAAAAGTATTAGGTAAAGTGCACTTCCAGTACAGACGATTGCAACCATAATGCGAGGTGCACATCAAGATCCTAGATCCTACACCAGTCTTTTATACAAAATTTCAGCATTATACGTTTGACGAATTCTGAGATTTGCGAGTTACGCACATACACACATACATACGTACATACGTACCGACATCAAGCCAAAAATAGTCAAAATATATTCAGGGATGCTTGGATATATCCATCAAAATCTTGGATATATCCATCAAAATCTCTATATGTGAATTTTGTCGGTTTCACAATATTTCCTTGTACTTTTAGACCGTCAGATAATCGTAGATTTCAGTGCCTCATTTTGTTTTTTATGCATTCAAGATATTTGATAAGTATGTATATTTGGAATTCAACGATGCTAAAGTTAGAGCTGGGTCGTATGACCATCATAATGAAAATTAACTCTCAATTTGTATGAAAAAGAATGTTCAGATCCAATTTTATCGCTTTTGTCATGCTTACGAAATGAAATTTAGGAAAAAATATTTTCACATGTCAAGCAAAATTAAGAAATTGACAACACATTATCATTGCCTACCTTATAATTTCAATTAAACTGATTGTTTTATACCTCAAATTCTGAATGTCTGTTGTACTCAACCGCACTTCCGGCTTGGCCGATTGATACAAAAATAGTAGATAACTATTTTGATGCTACAACAAGTTCAAACACTAAATTTCAATATGCTATGGCTGATTTACGCAAAAAATATAAAAAAAAGTTTCAAGTCAAGTACACTTCTGACTTGGCCAATTTATACAAAGAGAGCAGATAACTATTTTGATACATCAAGATCAAATACTGAATTTCAGCATCTTACGGTTGATGATTCTGGATTTATTAGAAAAATTCGAAAAAAGTTTCAAGTAAAGTGCGCTTCCGGTAAAGACGACTGGAACCATAATGCGAGATGCACAACTAGACCCTATACTTGTCTTAAATACAAAATTTCAACATTATACGTTCAACCAGTTTTGAGATTTGCGAGTTACGAACGCACGAATGCACATACGTACCGACATCAAGCCAAAAATAGTCAAAATGGATTCAGGTATGCTCGAAACGGATATCTCCATCAAAATCTCGATAGGTGAATTTTGTCGGTTTCACAATACTTTATTGTACTTAGTACAAGTAAGTAAAAATTCAAGTAAAGTCATACTATTTTTGAAAATTAAGTGAGATGACTCCAGTACTACTTTTCGATTAGTGCCCTCGTTACTTCACAAATCACTTTTTTATATATTATTGATTTCCAGATCAAGGAGAGCATAAATCAAAAAATGACATATGAAGTACCTTAGCTAAATTTCAAAAATAATATGAATTAACTTGAAACTTCTTTTCTATTATCGCACTCATTTTCGAGTTATTGGTACCTGCATGTTTCATAGGTTATGTATTAATAACTCAAAAATAAGTACGTAAACAGAAAAAGGTTCCAAACAAATTTATATTATTTTCGAAAAATATAAGAGGGGTACTTTATATAAATTGTTCTGATTAAAACCCTTGCTTTGGAGAAAATCTATAAATTATAAAACTGATAACTTCAAAACTATAATTTGCAGGAAAAAAATTTGGTTCAGATGCACTTATTTTCGATCTATCATATGAATTATTTAAATTTTTCTGCTGATTTAGGCTCCTATAAGGGCTTTAATCAATAATTTCCTTCCCCGTGGGACTGGTGCTCTGAAACAAAAATTATTTTTTGCTCATTCGACGCATATTTATAATTAAATATGACTTAGTGTTGAAAAATTTTTCGAAATGAGCTGCCATTTAGCCACAAAAAAATTAAATTGTTTTGGGGTTTTCTCAAAACGAGCCTCATGCTGCCATCTCTTGGATTTCCGTGAGCTAACCCGTAAATCAGTTAAAAATATAAGTTCTGAAAATAGGTGTTCAATTAAAAAATGTTTCAAGTAAAGTTATACTGTTTTTGAAAAATATTGAGGGTCTTCATTAGAATTTTTTTGATTAGGACCTTAGTTTACGAAATTGTAAGAACCTAAATACATCCTTCCTCAACCAAAATGAATTTTTGAAATGATTCATTTGCAAGCAAACTTGTTCATAATTTTCTAGTGGGGAACTTGGAGCTGTTTGATTGACTCGAGACATCAGCGAAGATTACTTTGATATTTACTGCGGAATTAATATTTTTTTTGGAAAATATTTGTTCTACACTTTATTGTATATTGTTAATTTATTTGTGTCGTCACTTCTGACAGGAATGAAATATATTCAATTTTTATACCAAATTTATTGTATAAATGATTCCTACAGGAAATTCTCTAGTAGTTAGGGTGTAATAAATTAAATTTGCAACAAAACACCGACGGAAATAAATAAAATAAATAGTAATGCAATATAGCCACAAGTAATTAAATTCCATGCTAGTATATTTAAACAAATAGCTCACCATTTTTCAGCGCGTAACATCACCACGCACGGTAGCACATTTATCAAATTCTCAAAAACGAATTAAAAACCGCGGCTGGAGCAGGTACAAATAATTCGTTGAATGTTTGTGACCAGACAATGAGATTTGATTTATATAACTTTGAATCCACGACATATTAATCATTGCTATTGCCTGGAATGCAATTGACGTGAAAGAGCTGCCAGCCAATTGGCGCGTCTGCCGATTATCTGACTTTTAGCTGAAATATGTAATAGAACATTTTGGTTTTTGTGGGATTTGGTGGATGATAATGGACCCACAGGGCATTAAACTCGATTGGTGTTTGTTATAATTTTGGGCAGAGAAATTGACTCAGCAAACTAGATTGATTCATTTGAAAGTGATTAAAGAAAAAATGATGTAGGTGTCATCCATTGGGCCAGTTTTATATAATCAACCCTTATTTTAACACCCCTATCTACGGATACCTGTGTAGAAGTGTTGTCAGTCCTCATTACCCCTCAACCTCCAAAATTGGCTACTCTCTGTACACCTGAGAACTCAACCCAACTCAAGTCTCACTGTCAATTTGACACGATTGAACAACGATCGGGAAACGAACCGAGACCGTTTTGGTTCGACGGATAGTAAGTGGGGATTGTCGTGAGGAAGTCAAATTAATTGAGGTATGGGGAGGAATAAATCAGACTAAGAGACTGGAAGTGTAAACTGATATAAGGGCTTGGAGAAAATGTAAGTCATTTGATGTCAAAAGTTTTGAGGTGTTCAATATTTATTTACAACAACTTATTTATTTATCGCGCTTCGTACTTGGCTGATCACGCACTGAATATTCACTCTATTTCTCTGTTCATTATTCACTGTTCCTCAGTCGAGTAGTTCGCCCTTATATATACAGAAACCAGACATCCAGTTTCTACGTTATTCTCGAATGTCTCTTGGCGCGACGTAAAGAGATAGCAGGCTCCGCTCAGACAACAGGGACGGATTCAGGACCTATTTTATTTTTACAAATTATGTTACTTTCGCACGTTACAGTATCATCAAGAAATGATGCCTGAAAAATACTCAGGCATGTCTCTTATAATCACCCGACCACAATATGGGAGGAGCTATGATGGCAACAGTCCAAGTATGTATTTTTATCAAATATGAGGCTTTCTAGTTGACTGCGACTTCTCTGACATTTTCATAAAGACCAAAGTTGGATGTGTTGCCTCCGAGGTGTCATTTGGTCTATTCTGAACGTGAACAAACTATATTTCTGGATTGTGCTTTGTCTAAATTAGGTGATAAAGAGTTGATGAACTCCAACTCGTCATATTTCCCTGAAGAAACAATATCATAAGTGTTCAAACATCACAAACACAATATCCGCGATAATGAACTGGCGTCGAGTCCTAAGGATCTGTCCGGTCCCTTCGTCCTTTGCAGAAAGGAGACGCCTTGGTGCGTGAAACGAGTGCAGGAAATGAGGCCACGCAGGAAGGACTTAAGGCGATTGTCCTCGCCCTACAGAGAAATAGAATCACCTAACGAAATACGGCCGCAGGACTGGACACAGCTAGTGAGAGTGTATTTGTGGCTTCCACAAAGAAAGATCTCTTTCTTAGTTGTTGGAAACTGTGCAACCGGTAAATTGTTCCACGAAAAAGAAGTTCATTATTTTCCTTCCGGAATATGGAAATACTATTGTTAAAACATCTCGTGTCAGAACCAATTCTCAGCTTACTATACTGAACCAGTTAGGGGAGTAACATTGATATTTCATAGATGTAACATCCTGTATATTTAAACAATTTTCTGCAACTTTCAATGTAACGACACGAAAGAGTAGGTAGGAATAAATAATGTTAACAATAGACAATTATCTATCTCTTCATCCTTTCACAACTCTATACATTTCTAGATCCTTCAAAATCTAGTAAAATGTTTTGCAATTATCGTCATTTGGACTCCAAATTGAAATAATTATTCGTCGATTAACGCCTGGTACTTTATTTCGTCTTTTCTCTAGTGCTTCCTAAGTACGTTGTCATGGTAATAGCATCAACAACAAGTTAACGACGACTCTCAAAGTGTTCGATGTTTTACTGTTCGACACTAGGATGACACTTGTTAAGGTTTCATTGATGTTAGCATTTATTTTGAGCTGTCAACTGTTCGGCAGTTTTCACGATGACAGAAAAACGTTTGTAGCCTGTTGATTCATCATCGTTATTTTTTTACTGTGTTCCTCACGTTCTCACTTATTGTTGCTCAACTCAATATCACGAAAATAATGTCAACTCAGTGTTTTTTAGACTTCTGATAGAATATTATACCAAATATTAGTTTATGGTGTAGCATGAAAAGAGCAGGTAGATCTTGAAAGCACAAATAAAGCATTAGGCTTTCAATCCAGTAGAAACAAAGAGCTGCCGACTGCGAAATGACGTATTCGGTCTTTCGGTCGAACGCCATTCGTACGAAATCGTGCGAATGGCAATCGTTTATTGCTGCAGTATTTTTCTGGAATTTGTACAGACAATATGACTTTGGCACCTGAAAACGATTTGTGTGATGATTCTGATGAAGAATTTATAGCATGGGAATTATCATCTTTGATTTTTGGACGTACATATATCACAGACGATATCGAAAAATGGAAAATGTGGATCAATAGTTTGTTCCTATTTTTGAATGAAAAAAGGTTAACTCTGCTATATTCTAGACAAAAAAATTCTAGGCTTGAAAAATTCAGCTGTTTTTGAGAAACGTTTCAACCAGAATTTTTGTTTTGCACTCTGTGTTTCGCAACAATTCGCGAGTAAAATCCAAGCAGAATAGGATCGATTCACATTTCGCAGCTGTACGCAAGTCCACTGACGAATAATATGAGCCAAGTGAGCGTGACTCATTTATAAACTACACGTTTGGATCGTTCGTTTGAATTCGGACTAGCATAACTTCGCAGCTTTCCGTTCTCAATAGACGGGAAAACTTATTGGCTGAGGAACGCGTTTTCGACTGATCATAGGAACGAGCTATTTGCCAGCAAATATCGGGGATTTTGCGATATCTTCAAGAGATTTCCAAATAATTGAGTTAAGAGTTTTTTTAACTTCACCCTCAAAAATCAACCCTATTATTTACAATTTCAGAATGAAATAGTAATTAAGATATCAAGGTTATTGAAAGAACAATAATGCCTGAGGTCAACAGTGTACTTTTCGAGGGACTCCGGCCCGAGGTGTGTACGTTGACCGTAGACATGATTGTCCGTTCAACTCCCGTGATGCCTCCAATGTTTAATGTCCAACTAATGTACGATTTCAATCAAAATTTTTAGCAATATGTGGCCAGCCATTGTGATTTCTGTCAGAGAAATTACTTTAGTTACTTGCTGTAACTAGGAAACGTGATATTCTTGTTTGTTATTCTTCAAAGTAATGTCCAAGGGCAATATTTCCAAAAATAATGCCCTCGAGTATTATTTGTTCCGTGATCACGCTGGAATCAGTATTATTATGACAGCAATAGTAAAGTAGTCGGACATTATAGTAATTAAGGTATCAAGGGTGTTAATAGGACAATAATGCCTGAGATCAACAGTGTACTTTTCGAGGGCCTCTGGCCCGAGGTGCGTACGTTGACCGTAAGCATTATTGTCTGCTCAACTCCCGTGGTACCTTCAATGTTTAATGTCCTACTTTTGTTGTATTTCAATCAAAATTTTTAGCAATGTATGTCCTGTCATTGTGATTTCTGTCACAGAAATTACTCTAGTTACATGCTGTTACTAGGAAACTTGTTTGCTATTTTTCAAAATAATGCCTTCGGGCATTATTTTCAAACATAATGCCCTCGGGTATTATTTGTTACGTAATTACCCTGAAATCAATTATGACAACAGTAATAAACTAGTCGGACATTAAATATATTTTTACGCTAATTGGAATATGCTTATTATGAATCTGGAAAGAAAATTAAAAAACTCTTTCACCTGGAAGGGTTGGGAGGAAAATACGTTTTCCCCATGAGTAACCCGTCTGTATATCTTAATCGAGCCCTATAGGCTCTGAATATGTACTAAGAAATTTATTTGGGCCCTTATTTCTCGAAAAAAATTGAAGTATCATCTTGATGATGAAAGTGCATTTTTGACAGCTCATGAATGCTTGTTACTTCAGAGATTTCGCAAATTACCATTTCCAACAATCACTGAGCTTGAAATCAAGCAGTTTAGGCAAACCTACGAAACAGCAGCTTTCATTTAGTAGCAATTTCAAGTTGACTATTTGATAGATACATAATTTGTGCACGTACAAATTCAAAAATACCTTTTAATCTTTATTATTTAGTTATTGACTAACGGAAGGTCATGTGCTGTACCATAAAATAATAATTTGATCTTCATCAAAGCTATAAAAAAAAAATCTCTGAAAATGACCTCTAAAGCTACAGATTCAAGAAAATAAGTAACAGGTGGTCATGTACTGGCCTAAATTGATCATAAAAACAAAAGTCAAACTCATTATGATACTAATAACATCGGAAACCGCATGTCAATATCATGTCTAACTCGCGAGATATTGAAATAAATAGTTTCTAGCCTAAAATGGGTACGAACTTATTCAATTCAATTACTGATTTGTTGCTCATTCTGTGCAGCAGTTTCTAGCTTTCAAGGAATCATAGTTCAGCAGTAATTACCTTTTCAATTTTTGTTTCAATTTTTACCCAATACTGGGTGTATGAATAAGAAAATCTAGTAGTTTGTGCAAACCTACATATCAGCATCTTTCAATTGGTACCTGTTTAAAGTCTGTTAGTGCTGAAGTTGCTGAAATCTCAGCGTCACGCCAGCCAGACAGCCAAAGTGTATATAATCTGAAATAAAGAATCATGTAATTTTGTGATAATTTTTATTTGAAGTCTTATAGACACAAGTTCAATTCCTAATTCATTCCATAGAGTCCTAAAGACATGAGACTAGGATTGGTAAAGTCTCACCGAGCACATTTTTCTCAATAAAGTTACCTTTAGTAACGTATTTTCGAGGATTCTACGCTATCTCCAAGGGTTTTCGAGATAATTGAGTATGAAGTTTTTTCAATTTTATCCTTGAAACTCAATCCTAAATTAATCTATATATTAATACCCGTCCTCTTTTTAAGCATATTGCATGCACAAAGGAATGTGAGACTTGGCAAACTTAAAGTTCATATGGAGAAGGAATGCAGAAATCGATAATTATGTACAGGTTGTCCCATTTCAATCTTTGTATTAATATGTGAAACGAAAACTTGTCACCCCTTTTCGAACATATTGCATACACGAAGGAATGTGAGATTTGGCATACTTAAAGTGTATTGACAAGAAATGCAGAAAGTGAAAATCATATACAGATTGTCCTATTTTAATTATATATTGATACGTGGAGAGAAAACTTTGAACTGCGCGCACAAAGGAATGTGAGACTAGGCATACTTGAAATTTATATGAAGAAGGAGTGCAGATAGCTGAAGGAAGATGAGATTAGGCATACTTGAAGTTAATATGCACAAACAGTGCAGAAAGTCAAAATCATGCACAGGATATCCCATTTCGATTTATCGTTATATACGAGGGATGGGGCGAAGAGTAGTAAGTCACTTTAAAATCTTGAATGAGAATTATTATCCCCTATTTCAGATTCGGTTAGAGCATAGAATACCAAGTTAATATTTCCTTAAACCTCCTAGGATGGAAAGTTAACTCTTATACTTGGTTCACGTCGATTTTCATACATTCCACTTTTAATTCCGGTTCAAAGCTTGAGAAATGAACAATTTTATTTAATACTACATCTGTAAGGCTAATGACCTCTGAAGTAGCCTTGAGATGACGTTTCCGAATGCTTCCAGCATGATATTTCTGTTCTGTAGGCTGCAGATGTTTCAGATATAGTTATTGGGAATTAATTGAACTGAACTCGGAAAATAGCTTGAAAACTAGTAAATTGTTAGACTAGGAACCCCTCAAATTGTTCAAACTCAATATTTCTGGATACTACAAACTTAAAAGTACTGCTATGCAGGTTGCAGGCGTCAAGTAGTAAAACAAGATTAAAATTATATCAATTGGTGAATACTATATAATGCTGTTAATACTTAGATTGCAATTGCAAGCGGTGGACACAAAAAACCCTACCCCCTCCTCAAGCGTGTATATATGTTGATCAGTCGTTATAGCCCAATATTCACGAGAATATTCCGGGAATTTACAAATGATTTTAATTCCTTAATCCCTCACATGTGCCTTGATTGATTTTCAGACCGTAAAACCAATCAAGAAAATTAATTTTTTTTTCCTGATTGACTGTTAATTTTATTAAGCTACTTTAAGAAATTGGTTCAATATCTCCAAATTTGAAGGAAAATGAGCAAGGACACCAGACAGATGTCAAAGTGAGAGAAATAACGCTTTTTCCTATGAATGGATTGAAAATGCAATAAGTGAATAACAAATTCAACTTTTAGTAGCCACAAAGATAAATTTTATCAATTGATAATTGTCGATTTAGAATACAATGCTTGAATAATTATAACATGACAAAATAAAATTATATGCTATCAATAATTACAAATAATTTATACCCCATACCTCGAATATATAATTGCTAATAATAATGAGCAAGTAGTAATTTGAAAGTCTGGTTTGTTCTTTCTTCAAATATAATATTCAGATCTTATTATTGTAGAATGTAATTATCTAATGATACGGATGGAAAAAGTTAATTTCAAGGCAAAAAGAGGGTAGAAAAGATAATTTATTTATTTGATCTTTCCATTTTATCAATCGTTATTATTGTTGTGGCTGTTCACTACATTCCTCACGTGCTACAATCATTTGAAATCAATAAAACAATTTTCTGTAAAATAAAACTGCAGTTGAAAAATAAATCTCAATATTTTATATTTCACATCGTATTTTACTTCAAATATCTCAATTCCTATGTAAAATAATCTCCTGGCTTAGAGGAATCAATATTGTAGTATTTCAACCTGGTAACCCGATGAGATTTCATTTTCCGCAATTTTCTATCTCTATTATGTGTATAAATGGCACAATAAAATACTTGATCGGACCGTAAGCCTCTGGCTTGCGACTCGACGGTTTGAATCGAACAAAATTAAATCTTAGCACAATATGGAGACAAACATTTGTCTGTTGATTTAGGATTCAATTTTCTCCAGCAGAGAAACGTTTTGTCCACTTTGTTATTAGCAAAAATAAATAGCGAGATAAACAGCTGAATTGGTGACTTTTGTCGTGTTTCCTGTCAGATAAAAATTGCGTTGGTATTTTGTCCGTTCATTTTGATAGTACAAATTATTTATTTGAGAGGAAAATTTACAAATATTTTTCTGCTTTTATAAGAAATATTCATTAGTGCTGTTATACTAATACGACCCAAATACCATGCTATACATAAGACCTAGTTTCGAGTAAACAGCCCTAATCACTTTCAAAATCAAGCCATACAGTAAGCGTGTACTGCATCACACATTTGCGTCACTTTAAAGTCAAACTTTGATCGTTCAATTTATCTGTGTGGTGCTTTGTCTACTTTTATCATCTGAACTTAATTAATCGTCATATTATTCAATTCAGTGTTGTGAATTAGCTGAGAGCTTCTATCAATTGGTGAGTTTGTCTGTCATTGTGTTTTATGAGCTTGATATATTAAGCGTTACATGTGGTGACGCCAGGCTAAGTGTGCGTGGGGTATGATCCCTTTTCTTTGAAGTGTTGGTATCCTTAGTTACCTGGGATGGGATACCAATGCCATCGGTGCACACATCTTGACCATATGATGGTGGTGACTGTTGCCAACCGCATATATATTGTGTCATTGCGGCAAGGTGTTGTTCCAAGAGTGGATAAATCAACCAACCTGCATGTGTCGCAGGCATTGGAACGTCATTATGGTACTGACAGTCATCCGTAAGTGTAGTCCAACATGAGATAAACATTGCTAGTGACTTAGTTATCTGGGAGCTACCATTATTCTGCCGGTGTTGCGTGGGAAGATGTGTAAGCCAACCGCATGTACTGCGTGTTGTTCCAAAAGTGGGTAAATCGACCAACACGCGTATGATGCGGGCATCGATATTCATTATCTATTCGATGCACTCAACTGCCTATCTATTAGCCAGATATCTTATCTAATCTTTGAGATAGGTGTATCATTTATTTATCCGTTCTAGTTATCTCAACTAGACCTAAAATTCCCCGATGACAGGGAATTGATGTGTGTGACTCTCTGATAACATCTCTCAGAGAAATATGGCTCAAACTCATATCACTTTTAGGAGAATTCGGCTTATTTACGCCCTTACACCTGACCAGCCCCTTATTCCTGATGGCAAGGCCATCAATAGCTCATCAGCCAAACATAAGTTTTTTTTTTTTATATATTAAATGTTGAGAAGGATCCAAAATAATTTAATGTTAGGAAAAGTAGGCCTTCAGGAATCCATTGAGTTGTTGATAATATTTATTTCATATTGAACGTTTCGAGTAGCAAGTACCCATCATCAGCAGGTATACAAAGTAAAGTATTGTTCGTCAGTTCGCGATCCATGAACATAGCTCCGTTCTTGGGGGATTTGGCACAATTAATTTCCTAAATTTCTTCTATTACAACTTTTGTGAATTTGTTACATTCAAGTTATTTTGATTCAAGTAATTAAACAATACTTCACTTTGTGTACCTGCTGATGATGGGTACTTGCTACTCGAAGCGTTCAATATGAAATAAATATTATCAACAACTCAGTGGATTCCTTAAGGCCTACTTTTCCTAGCATATTTTTTATATTTTGATTATTCCTTCGCGATGTTCAAAGATCATGCCATACAAGTCAAGAAACTAGACTGCAATATCTTTCTCAGTTCGCGTCCATGCATCTGCAAGAAATAATTACAACTCGCTGACAGCACCCTCTTTGATTTAATTAAATAATTGAAACAGGCCAGTGTTCTGTTTTACTTGCGTTATTCTGTTTCTGGTTCCATTATCTGTCAAATAAAACGACAAGAACGAAGAAGAAGTTGACGGAACAATTTAATTGTTAATATTTTTAATGAAAAGCGAGATTTAACCGCGACACAAATCTGTGAGAATGAATTAGTCATGGTTTGTTTTCAATTTTCTGATTTTACATTTTCAACAGTTTGAAAGCGATGATATTTAGAGATATGTAGATAATTTTTCAATGTTTGCATCTTCAAGCTAGTTGTACTGTAATGTTCATTGCTCTTAAAGAAATGTATATTTCTCTAATAAAAATCACAATTCAATAAATGAAAAGAAAATAAATTATTAATCTTCAACAACAAAGTCACAGATACTTATTTTTAACAACTTATCTATTTATCACACTGATCACTCACTGGATATTCACTATTCCACTGTTTTACTATTCACTGTTCCTCAGTCAGGTCGTTCGCTCATATATATACAGATGTGCGTTTCTGGAAATGTTCAAGGTGATTCGAGAGCACGTTAATAAAATTTTTGACAGTGTGGGGCGGTGCGGTGCGATACAAACATACGAATGGCTCCGCCCATATGGGGCCGGATGCAGGGCTTATTTCATTTTTACGAGTAATGACACTTTCGCACATTACAGTACTTTTATGTTAAAGTCAACAGAGTAAAAATTATTCAAAATTAAAACCTGATTGTTTCACAAAATCACAAATTCAGGAGTTGGATTTTGTAACATTATCCTGAATAGGGAGGCAACTGTAGACACGTCCTTATTAGGACTCTTCAGTACGGTCTAGCAAGCCAAAAAGACTAGATTTGCTTAATTCAGACTAAGAAAACATACAAGCCCGGTACTCAATTGAGTTTTAAGATTCAATCATTACATTTGCCATTTTGAAAGCTCAGTGCTGTTTCATGCGTTTATTTTTACTTCTATTGGGCCTACCCTCCAAATAAAACTATCGATGAATATTTCATTATTGGTTTGTGATTTAAATGTATTAGTCATTCCAAAATCTCCCATTCCACGTACAAAGCCTGTTCATAAAAGCCTTCAATTGATAAATCCAATAACAACCCCTACAATAAGAGGCTTTGTCAACTACCCCGCATGGTATTTGCAATCTAGCTGGCCTTGCTTCGCTTACTTCTACCCACGATTGTCTATTGTCCATGAGGAATTCACCGCCTACTGACAAGTGTCAATTTATTTGTAATCAATTCGTATTATTTTTATCTGGAACAGTGCAGCGAATTTAGAAATAAGGCACACATGCTCCGATTGGATGATAAAATACTGAAAGAGGGACGGAGGGAAGATTATTGGATTTGGAAAAACATTGCGGATTTTTATTTGAGACATGTTATCTGATTATGTCTTTTATCTTACTGTGGCAGTGATATTTTTATACAATAGTATGGCATGATATGTAAACAAAATCAACTCCGCAATATTCTGAATTGAAAGCTACACTTTCCAGCATTCAAATACTTGGCAATATCATCCAAATCCACTGTAATACACTTCTCCAAAGCAATATTGTTCCACCCATGACACTTATTGGTCATTTTTAGTGCAGTTTTATCACTTTTATTGAACAACCTGACTTCACAAGAAAATCTAACGCACTTTTCTTGTGGCCCTAAATATTTAGCAATCCATTCCACTGAAAAGTCCCCCACCCAACAATAACACTGAAAGACTTCTTCATAAGCCACCATCACCCACCTATCGTCATTCATCCTCAAAGTCCTCGTGGTGCTGTCTCCGCTGATTGTGTCTTCAAAATGGCTGGATTCTAAATGTTGAGGCAAACTGTGTATAGCCCCAGACCATTTACAATCTTTGATAGCAAAAGGACAAATGTATCCTCTGAAGTTGCAGTCGATCTCATGGCGGCAAATTTGGTCCTTATTTGAACGATATTTGCAGCCGAAGGACCAAAATTTGCAAAGGTAGACTACTTCAGGGATTATTTTTGATTTGCAAAGCTGGCAACGCGAGTTGTTTGGTGATAAGCATGTTTGACAGATTTTATGACCTTGGAGACATTCATATCTAAAATATTAATCATTATTAGCCAATCAGAAATCACAATAATATGTATAATACTTACCTAGCACAAATATAAATATTGGCTTTACAAACACTGCATACATCCTTAATTTCATTTGTTTCTTGTACTACTTTCTTATTTTCACCATAACTGCAATCGTCCTCATGCCTAGAATCCCAAACGGAAATTTCGGTACAACCTTTATCTCGATATTTGCATGGGAACCTCATTATTTGTGCCAAAGCTTCGTAAGCCAAATTTCTTGGGTTCTGAGTCTCGTGATGGTCACAAAGTGACCTTCCGTCAGGAAGGACAGTTATTGGCGGGTTGGATAAAGGAGATGAGCACTCACTACAAGTTAATAAAGGAAGTAAGTGAGCTGGTATATCCATGAAAATGATTTAAAAGGATGAAGCTATCAACACGGATGCGGTCACAAAAGGTTGACCAGTTTTAGAGATCTTATCCTGATGCAAGTCTAAAAAAGATATAAAAATATTGTAATCTAATCAAATCCAGAATAAAAATTCAAAAAAACTCACCTATTTAACATAAAAATTCAATTCAACATTTCATTTCAGTGATGAATTCTCAACAACATTTTCCCAATAGTTTTATGCGGAAAAATAATCAAGCAATCTTATCATTTTTATTGGGGAATAACAAATGATTCATTCTTATCAGGAATTGTTAAATACTTGACAGATATTTCAACACGAAAGTTGCGACAAGAACAACAATAAAATCAAGTTCACTGTTTAAATGTTAACTTAATACTACACAAATGTTTTCTAATCAGTAAATTTCTGAAGTGTGATAAGCTAATGTAAATAGTTCCATATACCGGGTGTTTCAGACCACCAGTACCACCCAAATATTTCGCGAAATGCTGAACGGATTAATAAAAGAAAAAATCCGTGTGGAATAATTTCTAAGATTCTATTGAATATTAGCAAATTCAAGTCCACCCCCTTACCCCCTGAGAGTGGGGAGGGTGCAACATTCAAATTTAGAATGGCAACCCCTTCATTTTGATGCAGATTTAGATTCTTATCTAAAAAATATGAAGTTTTTGTCTGAAACTTTTTTTCATGTTCTTGACAGATGGCGCTGTAATCGCAAAGATTAGTTATTTTTCGTAATTACTTCAACGGCTAATATTAAGTAACCTAGGCTTGCACAGTCTTCAAAACACATTTTTTTAGTGTGGAGTGCGTTCGGGAAAGCGTTCTTGCCATTTCCTGGCGGCTGCTCTGAACCCACCACGACACTCGCCCAAAATTTGCAACATGTCAGCAGCTTCCCTATTGTTATAAACCATTCTAATAACAATGAAAATTTTCAAACGCTTTGACTCTTCTGACAAGAAGTCTTGCCGGATTTTGTTTAAAATCAATGTACGGCTGAAATATTTATTTATTACTCAGTATTAGCCGTTGAAGTAATTACGAAAAATAACTAATCTTTGCGATTACAGCGCCATTTGACAGGGACATGAAAAAAAGTTTTAGACAAAAATTTCATATTTTTCAGTTGAAAATCCAAATTTGCATTTAAAAGTAGGGGCTGCCATTCAAAATTTGAAAGTTGAGCTCTACTTACCCTCAGGGAGTGAGGGGGTGGACTTGAATTCGCTACTATTCAATAGAATCTTAGAAATCATTCTACACATATTTTTTCTTTTTTCAATCCATTGAGCATTTCGCGAGATATTTAAGTGGTACGGGTGGTCTGAAACACCCGGTATAGTCATTGATAAAATATTCATTAGATGGAAAATTAAAAATATAGAAAAATTAAATTGGTTTAATCTGGACAACGCTGAATCGAATTCACCAAGGATAACAGTCAATAAGATTTTACTGTGTGGTCTATTCTTCGCAAAATCTGAGAATACCCATTGCTTGACGACTAATGACCTCACTTACAGCTGAGGGAATATCAATCAATCTTCCGAGTACACTATAAGTGTCTGCTATATTTGTATCGGGTAACCAACAAGATTAAAAAATCTGACGTGGACATCACGTGACTTAATTGTACATCATTGGATTTATATGATCAAACACAACATCTCATTATTCCACGGCTAGTCGGTTGCTATGGAAACAGTAGGTCATCATTCTTATGCTACAACATTCCTAAATACTGATTTCCAGGATTCTACGGCTAACAGTTCTGAATTTATGCGCAAAATTCCAAGATCGTCAAGTATAGTGCACTTTCGACTCAGTCGATCGCAATGAAAATAGGATATGAGCATCTGGACAGTACTGTATTCTAATATTCTACATTCTATTGTTTTGGATTCATGCGGAAAATTGAAAAATGTTTCGAGTAAACTGCTCTCCCGGTTTAGTCGATCACAATCATAATGCAAGGTGTACAATTAGATGCTATAAAAGTGCTTATTACGAAATCTCAATATTGTGCGACTGATTATTTTAAATTTATGAGAAAAATTCGGAAAGTCTGTAATGTGGAGTGCACTTCCGGCTTAATCGATTGGGACGAAAATAGGAGATGATCATTTGGATGCTACAGCAATTTTAAATGCTGAATTCCAGTATTCTGCGGCTAATTATTCTAGATTTATGCGGAGAATTCAAAAAAAGTATCAGGTAAAGTGCACTTCCAGTACAAACGATTGCAACCATAATGCGAGGTGCACATCAAGATCCTAGATCCTATACCAGTCTTTTATACAAATTTTTAGCATTATACGTTTGACGAATTCTGAGATTTGCGAGTTACGCACATACACACATACATACGTACATACGTACCGACATTAAGCCAAAAATAGTTAAAATGGATTCAGGGATGCTCAAAACGGGTATATTCATCAAAATCTCGGTAGATAAATTTGGTCGGTTTCACAATATTTCCTTGTACTTTTAGACCGTCAGATAGTCGTAGATTTCAGTGCCTCTCTTTGTTTTTCATGCCTTCAAGATGTTTGATAAGTATGTATATTTGGAGTTCAACGATGCTGAAATTAGAGCTGGACCGTGTGACCAGCATAATAAAAATTAATTTTCAATTTGTATGAAAAAGAATGTTCTGATCCAATTTTATCGCTTTTGTCATGCTTACGAAATGAAATTTAGGAAAAAATATTTTCACATGTCGAAGAAATTGACAACAGATTATCATGGCCTACCTTATCATTTAAATTAAACTGATTGTTTCATACCGCAAATTCTGAATGTCTGTTATACTCATAAACCGCATTTCCGGCTTGGCTGATTGATACAAAAATAGTAGATAACTATTTCGATGCTAAAACAAGTTCAAACACTAAATTTCAATATCCTATGGCTGATCATTCTAGATTTATGCAAAAAAATTGAAAACAGTCTCAAGTAAAGTGCACTTCTGGCTTGGCCGATTCATACAAAAATAGCAGATAACCATTCTGATATAACATCAAGTTTAAGTACTGAATTCCAACATCCTACGGTTGATCATTCTGAATTTATTGGAAAAATTCGAAAAAAGTTTCATGTAAAGTGCATTTCCGGTAAAGACGATTGGAACCATATTGCGAGGTGCACAACTAGATCCTATACCAGTCCTGAATACAAAATTGCAACATTATAGGTTTAACTAGTTTTGGATTTGCGAGCTACGAACGAACACACGTACACACCTACCGACATCAAGCTGAAAATAGTCAAAATGGACTAAGGAATTCTTAAAACGGATATTTCCATCAAAATCTCGATAGGTGACTTTTGTCGGTTCCACAATACTTACTTGTACTTTACAAGTAAATATAAAAATAACTGATATATCAAGAATTGTCAAATTTATTCTTTTCTTTTTGCTCTTTCGATCATTTGTATCGTTGATCGTGAATAGGATCAATAATCAAATACCTAACAAGAAATTCAAATTGAATTTCTCTATTCCAGTCTATTGGAATGATGCGATAAGAACAATTTTGAAATGCATAGGCAAAGATAAAATATATATTTGGGAAATCATTGGCGGTTTCAAAATGATAAGAAGATAAAGAGTTATATGACAGCATGATTTATATAAAGTCTGATTGACGTCATTATCTCTCTTTCTCTATTGATAGATATACAAAATTGGGGTTTCTGTATGCATCAAATCTTTGTATAAAAGATTGAAATATTGTACTCAGCAACTCAGCACAGTATGGTAACTTGCGAAGGTGTCATAGTTCATAGAAATAAAATCAGCCCTGAGTCCGACTCTGTCTGGACGGAAGCCTTTCATTTGTTTGTATCGCGCCGCCCTACACATTCTAACACTTCTAGCAACCTGCTCGAAGACGTAGAATATTTCTAGAACTATAAACATCCGAATATATAAGCGAACAACCTGACTGAGGAGTAGTGGATATCAAAAGCTTGATCAGCTAAGAGCGAAGTGTAATAAATGAATAATTGTTGTAAATAAATATAAGTGGCTTTTTAGTTGAAGTTGAATAGTAATGTAAGAAATGAATGGTGTTTGTCTTAGGCCCAGTATTTCAGGTCCAGTTTAATCTATAGATTACTTAAACGAAGCTTAATTACTATAGTAACAATTGTTTTTACAATCGTTTCTACGAAAATTAATCCACAGTTTTCGTAATCCGAACACTGAAATACTGGGCCTTAGTGTTGTAAGAATAAAATCTTTATTTTCTTTCATTCATTAAATAGTGACATTTACTTTGATATTGATCAATTCCTTTGAAAGCAATGAACACTAAAGCAATTTGAATTAAAGGTCAACAGGAAGTGCCTCCAGAATTTGGAAAGAAAGTCTTCAACTTTGCTCTTTAACTTCTTCTTTCTAATTAAATAAGTATTGGTTTCGGTACTTCAATTAACTACATCAGACTGAAAGATTTTATTTTTTTTTTTTTACAAATATACATTCAAAAATCTAAGGTGGACATCACGTGACTTACTTGTATATCATTGGATGAAAATCAAACACAAAATTCTATCGTTCCACGACTAACCGTTTTGGATTTATCCAAAAAAAAAACTGTAAATTAAAGTGCGCTTTTGGCCCAGTCGGTTGCTATGAAACAGTAGATCATCATTCTTATGCTTACACATTCCTAAGAATTGATTTCCAAGATACTACGACTGACTCTGACAGTATAGAATTTATGCGTAAAATTAAAAAGAAAAACTCCAACTGAAATGCACTTCCGGTTCAGTCGATTGTTGTGAGAATAGTAGGCAATCATTCAGATACTACATCAGGCTGAAATATCAAATTTCAATATTTTACAGTCGATCGTTTCAAATGGATACGAAAAATTCTAAAAAACTGTCCAATGAAGTGCACTCCCGGCTCAGTCAATCTCAATGAAAATAGGTCATAATCATCTAGATGGTACAGTCGTCTTGAATACTGAATTCTAACATTCTATGTTCAATCGTTTAGGATTTTTGTGGAAAATTAAAAAAAAGTTCTGAGTAAAGTGCACTTCCGGTACAGACGATTGCAATCATAATGCGAGGTGCACAACTAGATGCTATAAAAGTGCTTCATACAAAATTTCAATATTTTGCGATTGATTGTTTTCAATTTGTGCAGAAAATTCAAAATGTCCGTTATATGAAGTGCACTTTAAGCTCAGCCGATTGGTATATACTGAATTTCAGTATCTTATGGCTGATCGTTCTGGATTTATGTGGACAATTCAGAAGAAGCTCCAAGTAAAGTGCATTTCCGGTACAGACGTTTACAATCATAATGCGAGGTGCACAACTAGACCTTAGGTTAGTCATAAATACAAAATTTAAACATCACACGTCCGACGAGTTTTGAGATTGGCGAGTTACATACATATATATGTATATACGTACGATATCATGCCGAAAATAGTCAAAATAGATTCAGGGATGCTCAAGATGGTATTTTCATGATTATTTTTACCATCCAAATTTCGATCAATAGAATTGTACCATTCGACGTCACGTGGTACAACCAACACGGTTTTCAAGTGGAAATTTTTTGGAAATTTTGTCTGTTGGTTATATATACAAAACAAAGAATATTCAGCCGCGTTGATTCAGAATCTGTCAAACTGACAGACAGATTGAATGTGAAAATCAGCAGATTCAGAGTCGAGTCTCTGGAATATATTGATGAATTTGGATGGGAAAAATAATCTTCCGAATACCATTCGTGATTAAATTTAACCTGTCAAAATTTTTAGATTGCTACGAGAGCTTGCTACCAATTTATTTCGTGATATTGATCAAAAATCACTCGCTTGACAGCTCGTGATTTTTCTGTCAATATCACTCAATAAATTGCTAAGCAACAAGCTCTCGTAACAATCTAAAAATTTTTCCGGTAAAATTTAACCACTTATGATATTATATATGAAAATCTCGAAATATTTTTGGTTTTACAATAGTTACTTGTACTTTGTGCGAGTGGGTAGCTGCAAAATATATCAATTTAACGGGTTAATCATTGTTCAGCACCTACAATTATCTATTGATTGCAATTGTAAGACATTATAAATTATGAAATGTTCATTTTCCTCCTACAAGCTGATTTTTCGTGGATCAGATTTGAGACGAAGTGTTAAAAATAGCTATCTGAACGAGGTAGGGTAGTAATTAGTATCAGTTTCTCTCTAAATACTATTTATAGAAGCATTATTCATTAATACAATTGTTACCTCTTTTGATCAGAAACGAAACACTCGGTATATTGCATATAGCAGACAAGTTTAACCAAAGTCAACCAAAATAGTATACAAATCCAGTCAAAATCACATTGGACATCAGTTGTTTGACATTTGTGCGAGTTATCCAAAGTTTCTGAACGACATCATACTGTACTTTACCGTTTTACCGTAAATACGTTATCCTTGTCGTCAAAAGTATTTACATAATAAGATTCTGGTTCATAAAACCGTAACCTCAGGAATTTGGTTTGCACCTATGTATTTAAAATACTGAAATCAAAGTTTTCTTCATAACGTGTTGTCATTTTATTTAATTTTGCCATGTTCATCATTGTCTACTAGACTGAAACAATTGTCAATCGTTAGTGTTAGTATAAATATTGAGCGCCAAAGTTTACACAGGGTGTTTAAATCCCTCCCGCGGTAGGGAAACAACTACTGTGTATTTAAAATTCAAATACGACGCAGCGAAGCATCCGCTGTTTTCACAAGAAGGAGGATCATTGGGATCATCTCAAATTAGAGAGAAATCTGAATTGCGTAATTCTGGAATTGAGAATAGTGACATGTATGCGAGAGAAGATAACCAAGAGGGATGAATGATGTTGAATCTAGTATCTAGTAATTTTCTATTGTCATAAATGTATAAGCATTCGTGTCTAAATGTCAATATTAGGTGGTTATGTTCAACAAGACAAATTCCTGCATTGTTTCTTTGTCACCAAAATGTAATAAAAAATTTCCTATACATAAATTTTTAAATCAGTGTGTTTCCCGGACGAACACTTTCTATTAATTTTGTTTTGTCGCCTTATGTCGAGGTGACGTTGAAGAAACATGAGGGCCTAAAACGTGAGACATGAGGCATGTCTAATCGCCTCAAGTCAGCCTCAGACGAACCTTCACCCTCGCTTGTCACCCTCTCCCAGTTATAACGGAAACCGTAAATAGGAAGAAGAATTCTTGTGATTCAAAATTCCGAGGGTTCAAATGAATAAGGAAGATCTAAAAGGATCAGGATTAAACTGACAGTCGCACGGGGTTTAACGATATTATCCAATGAAAAATCTACACACTTTCATCTCATAAAGAATTTAAATTTCATTCAAATACCCTAAGTGCGATGTGTTGGTATTTAATAATTGTACCAAGATTGTACCGTTGTCATATTGTCCATTTCTTTTCAGCTTTCCTGGTGTCAAATATGTTAAAGACTCAATAAAAATAAGGTTCGCTGCTTTGAACACAATGCTAATGTTTTGTATGCTTTTGCGGCCAGAAAAACAGTTTTAGAATATTTATTCTCTGAAATCATCGTTATCTTGATCACCGCACGCCAGATGTTTTACTCGCGGTTTTCATGCAACTTCTCGACAAAAACCTATCTTGCTTGGAATTACAGCGAAGAGGAGGGCCATCCTAGTTTTTACCCAACACGTACGGATGCAGATCTGCAGTCGCTTTTGTGAAGGATGCAACCAATTGAAACAATTAGGGCGCAAAAAAAGGTGCTATTGAATTCGTCGGTGGAGATTGAATGCAATGGGAGGTATAGGGTAGTAAATAACTACCCGTCGGAGGTTTTTATAATATAAATTACTTGTGATTAATGGTGTATGAATAATGTATGGGAGACGAAGAAAATTGCTCATGAAAACTCCGAGAAAATTTTACAGGGGTATTTATGTATCAACTCGAGCTAACATCGAAAAGGAGGTTATAATATTGGACTGCTGAAATTGTAAACTCAGAAATTAAGATCTGAAAGATTAATATCAAAGATTATTATCCTCACTTATTAGAAGGAATATTCCATCATCAATTAAATTTGGGGATCCTGCATATTTTCTACTGTTACCTGGATAAAATTGCATGCCTCAGTTAGTCCTGGATAGAACTCCCAAATGAAGCTTTATCCCAAAATTGGTTCTGAACAGATTAAAATCGAATAACTTTCCCCTGAGGTCATTTCGAGGAACATGAGCATCTTAGTTGGCCCTGAGCAAGATGACAAAATTTAAATCATATTACTTCTTCACCAGCTGATCCTGATTAGGATAACATCGCAATTCACTTATTATTGCGTAAGGTTATATTGATTTTATTCTGGTATTAAAATCAGTAGTAAACACTTTATTTGGATTTGATAAGATCCTCGAATCAGGAGCAAATTTAATTGGATCCTATTTTATCAATTAGTTTTGTCGCTCTCTGCAAAATTCCATACTTTTTTTTATATCTGTGATTTAAAATCTAATGCTCCTTATGCCACTCGACACTCATCTTGCGCATTTGCGCACAACTTGCGCGCATGTCGTACTGTTATAAGCAGCAGCTCTCAAACAATGCTTACTTCATTTGAAGGTTTGGCTCAATGAAAGGTGTTTAATGCTTCCTTTCCAATTGTTTTATGCTCAAATTCAGTCACACAGGTGCATGCTGCGCAGCTCGGTAATAAATAGAGATGCTTTCGTAACAACAACAAAAAAATCTGACGTGGACATCACGTGACTTACTTGTACATCGTTGGATATATATAATCAAACAAAAAATCTCATCATTCCACGACTAATTGTTTTTGATTTATCCAAAAAATTCTAAAAATCTGACAAGCAAAATGCGCTTTAACCTAGTGGGTTGCTATGGAAACAGTAGGTCATCATTCTCATGCTACAACATTCCTAAATACTGATTTCCAAAATTCTACGACTACCAACAGATCTAAATTCATGCGCAGAATTAGAAAATAAATTCCTACTGAAGTGCACTTCCGGTTCAGTCTATTGTTATGAAAATAGTAGGCAATCATTCAGATGCTACAGCAGACTGAAATATCAAATTTCAATATTCTACACCTGATCGTTTCGAATTTATGCGAAAAATTCCAAAAGGCTGTCAAGTAAAGCGCACTTCCGACTCGGTGGATCTCAATAAAAACAGGATATAAGCATCTAGACGGTATAATCATCCTAAATATTGAATTCTAACAATTCACGTTCAATCGTTTTGGATTTATGCGGAAAATTCAAGAAATGTTTCGAGTAAAGTGCTCTTCCGGCTAAGTCGATAGCAACCATAATGCAAGCTGTACAACTAGATATTATAAAAGTGCCTAATACAAAATTCGAATATTCTACGACTGATTGTTCAGAATTTATGCGGAAAATTCAAAAAGTCTGTCATATAAAGTGCACTTCCGGCTCAGCCAATTGTTACAAAAATAGATGAACATTTAGAAGCTACCGCAATTCTAAATGCTGAATTCCAGTATCCTTTGGCTGATCATTCTGAATTTATGCGGAAAATTAGAAAAAACTTTCAAGTAAAGTGCACTTCCGGTTCAGCCGATCGCAATCATAATGCAATAAGTTGTTATAGAAGTTCTTTATACGACATTTCTATATGCGTTGGCTGATAATTTCAGATTTATGGGAAAAATTTGAAATAAGTGTCAAGTAAAGTGTACTTCTGGCTTGGCCGATTCATATAAAAATAGCATATGACCATTCTTACACAACATCAAGTTCAATTACTGAATTTCAACATCCTACGGTTGATCATTCTGGATTTATTAGAAAAATTCGAAAAAAGTTTCAAGTAAAGTGCACTTCTGGTACAGACGATTGGAACCATAATACGAGGTGCACAACTAGACCCTATACCACTCTTAAATACAAAATTTCAACATTATACGTTCAACCAGTTTTGAGATTTGCGAGTTACGCAATTCTTGAATTGCTTCGTGAAAATGTTCACGAAGAACCTTGAACATACAAAAGTTCATTCTTAATAGATTTTGATACCGCTGAGCATTGTCGCTTTTTGAATATAGCTATTAAAGGCATTATTACTACTCTATTTGAAATTTTAACACATCTATTCTTTTCGTGAGCATCTCTGTCGAATTTTGGTCTTAAACTCATTATGCTGACGAATTTGATCCGCATAAACCTCACTTAGGAATGTAGCAATATTAATTCTTCCTAAATAGTCCAGTCAAATTAGGGTTTCACCTTGGAATGAGAGATAATAGGCTGAAAACTTGTACAAATCTTCATTCTGGCATTCTGAAAGTTGTCTTAAAAGTCTGCGTCTTAAGTTATTCAAAGGTCGCAAAAATCGGTTTTTGCAAATATCTTGGTTTCTATGGCTCTAATAATGTCAACATTCTCTACAAAAGTTTTAGAGCATAAAATTTGAGGCAAATTATTTTTTTATACGATCAACCGTTTTTAAAATAGAGCGCGGAGAATGCGCAGCGCCCAGCCATACATATTGGAATGCAAAAATGGGAATATGAGCTGCAAAATGAATTTCTGGAACCAAAGACAACAATATTACCATCGGCTTCAGATGAATTACTGAAAACAATATTTTGTAACTGTAAGAATGGTTGTGGTACACGCTACAGGTGCAGATAATCAGGGTTGCAATGCATTTTAGCTTGTGGCAAGTGTAATGGGTAAGCTTGCCTCAATGCTGTGTAATCCATATTAACAGCATTAATATTAAATTAAAGTATACTATAAGTATTTCTTTTTATTGCGAAATACCATTCACTGATTCAGCACGAAATCTTAAAAACTGTTTAACCGATTGAGCTGAAATTTGGCAGGTGGATAGTATGTGGGAAGTAGACATCAGCTATGAAAGAATTTTGCAACAGGGCCGAATAAAGGTGAGGTTTATATGGAAGTTCTATGGTTTTGCTGGTAGAAGCATGAAATTCGGGAGTCAAGTAGGCAACATGGTAAAAATAGATACCACGATATAATTTTTTCGATAGAGTTGGATTAAGATGGTACAGAGAGGGATAAAACTTTCTCCGGGAGTTTTTCTGTTTTTGATGTCAGGGACTTGAATTATATCAATTTTCTTCAAAAGTTCAATGCTTTCAATGCAAATTATATGATTTCTACAGCAGGGATGGATTTAGGTTGAAAAATACGAATCATACTAAAATTTTGCAGATGAGTTGTTTGTGAATTTTGTGAAGGGCCGAATTAAGAAGGTGTAAAAGATGATTGCAAGTTGATACGAAAGTTCGACTGTCTTTGCTGTTGGGAACATGAAAATTGATATTTAGGTAGACAATGTGAGAAATATATATACCGTATCATTATTTTTTCGACAGGGATGGATCAAGATGATCAAAAAAAAAATTGAATTATCTTTGAATGTCTTTTTGTTTCTGATATCACGGACTTGAATAATTTTCAGAAGCCCAATGTTTTTATTGCCAATGTAATAATGAATACTGTAATATGGTTTTCACAAGACTACCAACGAATATTGAAAAAAAATGTATTACCCTGAAACTTTGTAGATGAGTAATTTATGGGGAGTAAAAGTCAGTTGAGAAAGTTGTATGTGTTTGTTAGCATAATGAAATTTGAGTCAACAGTGTGAATACCGTAATCTTTACAGACAAATAAAATCGAAGTGTCTGTCTGAGATTTAACAATAAAGACTTTTTCTCAATCTCATATTGTTATTTAGAAGATATCAAAACTCAAATACGCATTTTTTGAATTTTTGTCTCTCAGTCTGTAGGTCTGTCAATTTGTTTGTTCAGGCTAATCTCCGAAATGGCTGCATAGATTGAGTTTAAACTTCTTATAGTTGTTGTTAGCGCTTGCAAACAAATTTCTGATATATTCATATCAACGTACAGTAAGTGGCGTACGAGTTGTATTGGTAGTTCGCGTGTCGTTCTTCTGATTGTGTTGAGACTTCATACAGTAGGTGACGCGATTTTGCAATGAAGACTTTTTCTCAATCTCATATGGTTATCTGCGGGATACTAGAAGCCAAACACGCGCTTTATTAGTTTTCGTCTATCTGACAGTCTGTCCTTTTGTTTGTCGAGTCTAATCTCCGAAACGCCTTTATCAGCTACATTGGAACTTTTTACTTTTGTTGCTGGCACTTGCGTGTGAATCTCTGAGGTAAACCCATCAACATACAATAAGTGACACACGAGTCGAATTTTTCCATTCACGTATCATCCATCCGATTGAATTCTAATTTTGTACAGTACTCACTGACTATTACATGAGAGTTTTCGATACAACAATATTAACGTAGTAGGTGACACGCAAGTCGTATCGGATAACTGTTCGTTCGCGCATCGTCCATACGATTGAGTAGAAACTTTAGATAGTTGTGGTTAGTATTTGCGTGACATTTAGCGATATAGTGCCATCAAATTACAAATCGTGCAGCAGTGTAAATATTTCTTTCAATTAATATCATAATGAGTGGCTTAGAAAATTCATAGTGATTTTTTTCATGTCTTTATGCAGTTCTAGATTCATTTATCTGAATACGCATTATCTGGCAGACAACACATACATCTGTACCAGACGGGCTGAAATTTTGACACTGCATTCCTATAATGACATGGATAACAACTAACTAATAGTTTTCTAACATTTCGTCATCAGGCAGGGCAATCCAATATGTTTGTGTGGAAAACCATATTTTCAGAGAGCATTATTATACTTGTATGAGAGGGTCAATTGGGTCGGCTAACCTTTAGAATAGTGCAACAAAAAAATTCTATAGCATGGAGCTACCGCAGTCAAAGCTCGCGGTCTGCTCTGGTGCTGCGATCAATTAATAATTTAATTTTGATTGATTCTAAGAAGTTACCTCGGGTAGAGTCCACAGTTTTCTCGGGAAGTCAGCTTTTTTTCATTGATTTCAAAAAATCACCACGAGTTCCACGGTTTGCCTAGGTGCTGATGTAAATTATTGTATGTTTAAGAAAAAGTCAATTGGATTGATTAACCTTAAATTTAAAAAAATTAAAAATACATTGTTTGTTCAGATGCTGCGAACAATTACTATAAATAATTTTCATCGATTCCAAAAAGTATATCTATATGCAAGTGAAACCGAGGGTAACAGCTTATTATATACAGGGTGTAACAGAAATAAGTACATTAATTTTAACCTGTGATGCAATTTGTCAAGCATAACAATTTTTCCTAATAATTTTTTTCCGTAAATCCTCTGGATACAGAGTAAAAATTCATCAAAGTTTTGTCAAAAATTTCATAGTGCGCCTATGGTTCAAACTGAATGTTCCTCATTTGTTGGAAGAATGACAGCTGTCGATTGTAAGGAGTATTTTGCAACTTTGAGCCATCGTAGTCTTGTTGAAAACAGGAAAAATATTAGTATTTTGGCAATACATTGTTATTCGCTCACCTCGATTATTCTATTTTTGTATATGTTGGAAGAAAGACTGAATTTGTCTCTTTAATCAACAATTTGGTCTTTTAGTCGTATTTTTATGTCATTTTTAAGAAGTTTGATTTCTATTTAGGGATTTCACGTATATTTTTGGATAGTACATTTCTTAAACATAAGATTGTCTGCACAAGTTCATTGCATTTGAATCAGCTGATTTGAATTGTCTGGAACTGTGTCACTGTGTCAGGAGAGTCAGACTGTGCTGCCATCTATAAGCAGTTCGAAAAGTAGTTGCCGTTCCTAACCTACTTCATCAGAAACATAAAGAGAAAATCATTCAACGATTTATTTAAAGAAAACGGTAGAATATTGAATGGAATGTGATTCTAAATTAATTAATTCACTGAATAATTCAATAGAAATATTGCTAAATGAAATTTTGAAGATTCTATTCTTGAAGAACAGAAAATATAACCTATAAATGTATCAAACTGAATTTGGTAATTTATTTTAAATATTTTCTGAAATATATGATACAATATTTTGCTTATTCAGCAGATCAATTCACGGGGCATATTTTACTGAAACGATCTGAGTGTGGAGTATGAAGTTTGTAATAATATGAGAAAAACTAATACACAGGTGCTTCATTTATAAATTGATGTATTTCATTCATCTCATCTGCTGTTTTACGTTCCAGATAAACGTTAAGTTCTAAATATCCCATGGTATTCTCATCGTAATGTATAAGTGCATAATATTTTGACATTAAATACATAACCATAACCACAATAAGTCAATTCTATGTGAAAAATGACAATTCGGAGATCGTTCCAAATAAATTTGCTAAGCTAATCCTAAACTGCCCATGAAATCGTACATAGAATTAATAAATTATAATCTGTTTTATTCCAGAATTTATTTGAAGGAATTGATAACTCACATATGTCAAAATCAATTATTGTTCTATTGCAACTGCTACTGGATCCGATAACTATGCACCTGAACGACTCGTTAAATTATAGGGGATAAAAAATGCTAAAAAAAGATGAGAATTCGGGAAAAAGTTACTAAGAAAAATTGTTAGGCTTGACGAGAACTATAACTGGTTAAAATAATGTACTTATTTCTGTTACATTTATATATATATATATATAAAAATTGTTGTTTATCGACTGTAAATATTATATGTTATGATGTTTATTGGGTAGTCAGTCTTTAATTATTCAAAAATTCTCATTTATTTCAATGACCCAAGCTTTCACCAATAATTTTTGGCTTCTTCAGGGGACTAAAGTAATGGAAACAATAAGACAGTTAAATCAAATTAACAAGTAAAAACGGATAAACTTCAACTTACAGAAAAATAGAGAATTAATAATCACAAACATTGAGAAAACTAACAACAACTAGACAAGAGTAAACCAACCATAAAAAACCATCAAAAACTCTTGAAAAATCAATAAATAAAAAAGGATGGAGGAATAAAATAACTGACGATGATAAAAATATAAAAATATATATTCTTCGCAAAACATGTGTAGAATTTGATAGATAAATAAATGAATAATCAACAAATGAATAAATTCTTTGAAATTGAAAAAATAAATAAACATGGAGTGTCATGAATATGAACACTTGATATATTCGAATAATATGAACTTAAATTTTGGGTATCTGTTTTTTTATTAAGAGTGTTGCTATGCAAATTTACATGATACATTTCAAGAAACAGACGTTTGACATAATTATCACTCCGGTCAAGAATTTCAACATTATCAAAATCTGGATGATGCTTGGATTTGCTAGTATGAATTGATAATGCACAACAGTTGACTTTTCTAGGATTACTACAATCACTCCTATGGGCTATAATTCTTGACTTCAAAAGCCTACATGTCTGTCCAATATAAATTGAAGTGCAGTCCTTACAACTGATTTTATAAATAACATTACTTTGATTATCAATAGATGCGGAATCTTTAAGTTTAGTGTAAAGACTACTGATAGTGAGGTAATTCTTAAATGTTATAATGGAATAATCATTCTTTAGAATTTTTCTAATTTTGTCAGATAAGAAAGGGATATATAGTAAAGATTTATAAATGACAGCATCAGAGGAAGATCGATTGCTCAAATTAGAAGGAAGAGAAATTGATAAATTGCAATTATTAATATTAGAATTGATATTGTTCAAAAAATCATTATTATTATTTCTAAAAATGTATTTATTGATAAAATGTAAGGGATAACCATCATCTAAGAAAATATATTTCAATTTTTGTAGATTTTCATGGAGATACTTATCATCAGAAATATATGAAACTCTGTTTTTCATATTAACTAAAGTATTAATTTTCTGTTTTAAATTATGTTGAGACAAAAAATGTATGTATCTCTTAGAAGATATAGGTTTCTGATACCAACTTAATTCTATTTTGTTATGAATATTCCTGATTAAAAGTACGTCCAGAAAAGCAATTTTTCTCTCAGATTCTTTTTCAATAGTGAATTTTATAGAAGAATTGTAGGAGTTAAATGTCGAAAGTAGTTCAGGGATATCATCTTCCTTCACAGATAGAATAATGTCATCTACAAACTTTTTGATGAATGGAATATTAAAAGAGAGTTTAGGGATACAAGAATCAAGAAGATCATCCATAACAAACTGTGACAGAATAGGACTTATAATACTACCCATAGGACAGCCATTAGTTTGCTTATAGAATTTATTCCTGAATTGACAATAATTTGAACCAAAAATAAAGGACAGTATTTCAGAGAATTGATCCAAAGTCAGTCTACAATGTAATGAAATGATATTCCAATTCTTAAAGATGACAGAAGAAGCTAAATCTTCAGAAATGTTACTGAATAAAGAGACCACATCCAAGCAGATCAAAATATGGTCATCAGGGAGTTCAAAACCTCTAATAAATTCGGAAAAATGGAATGAATCTTTAACATAATAAGGATTATCAGCATTATAAGATTTAGAAAGTATATTAGTTAAAAAAGAACATAGTTTTGTATTAGGAGAATTAATAGAGGATATGACTGGACGTAAAGATAAAGAAGGCTTATGAATTTTGGGAGCACCATAAAATTTTGGGGACACTGCATTATAAAAAAATAATTCTTTAGCTTCTTTATCAGTAACAAGTTTTTTTGATTTCAGATTTGTAACTAATTTATTAGATTTATGTTGTAAAGAAAATGTCGGATCACGTGGTAGTAAAGTGTAGGAGGAAGTATCATTTAGAATTTCTTCAGACTTTGCTTCATATTCACATCTGTCCATGATAACTGTAACTTTACCCTTGTCAGATTGAGTAACAATTATGTCATTATTGTTCTTCAAGAATTTTTTTGTACGAATATATAAATTTTGAATCAAAGAGATTCTATTTGGATTATTATTCAAAGAATTTATATAATTTGTGATTATATTAGTAACAGATGCCCTAGCAGAGTTCTTAGAACTATCATCAAAAGTATTAATTATATTTTCAACATCAGCAATCAAACATCTTATTTTAACTTGACTGGAAATAGATTCAAAATAATTGAACACGTCCTCAAAGTCTCAGACTAGCGGCAATCCGTTTTCATACCAACGTACTTGTGACAAGTGCGGCTTATCGGACTCACCGCTGGCCCCCAGTATTCATGTCGGACAATAAATTATTTTTCATTTTATGATCAAAAAATCTTTCGATTAGTATATTATTATATTATTCGAATATAATCAAGTGTTCATATTCATGACACTCCATGTTTATTTATTTTTTCAATTTCAAAGAATTTATTCATTTGTTGATTATTCATTTATTTATCTATCAAATTCTACACATGTTTTGCGAAGAATATATATTTTTATATATATATATATATATATATATATATATATATATATATATATATATATATATATATATATATATATATATATACATTCAGGATATTTTAGTGATTTACTGACTTTCTACGAAGTATTATCCATCGGAACTCACGGTTAACCTTGCATTACAGTGCTCCACGCTTCATTTCAAAGACGGTTGAGCGCATGAAAACATGTTCAAGACAAAATTTGCTACAAATTTTAAGCTCCACAGTTTTTTTTATGAATATCAAAATTAATGAAGTTATAGAAAACGAGATATTTGCAAAAATCTGATTTTTGGGACCTTTGATCTTCAATAATTCAAGTCGCAGACACGAGATTTCATGAGACTTTTGAGAAAACTTCAAAACTGCCGAAATAAAGGATTGTTTCCAGCTCATTATCCGTCAATCCGAGGTGGAACCCTAATTTGACTGGGCTAAAAAATTCTGTGTTTGGCATTATTTTGTGTTTACAAAACAGAAGAACGATTTTTTATCCCCGCAACCACAAATCCAAACAATTTTTAATTATATGTTTTTGTCAAACTTGATTTTAGAAGTATTTTTATTTTTTCATTGTAGCTGCTTCTGCACTATTTAATTCTGGCGTTGGACGACAAGTTTGTTTTATTTCAAGATTCTTATTTAAGCTCAAAGCGGTAAATATAAGGTTTTTGATTTCACCTTCTCTTATAATTGTCCTTAAAGTCCAGTTCAATGTCCAATAGAAATGATAAAACTTGAAAAATTGCAAAAGTTTTACTACTTATGATTTATTAGGGCGGACGAAGCAGAGCCGACATGCAAGCATATCACAGGCGCTAACATTACCACTAGAGCGGTGGTTCTCTTGACGATCACCGTATCGACCTTGAAGTTCCGTGGAGCTTATTTAAGCGCTATCTTTATGCCATACATGATACAAACTAAGGAGTATCTACACGTCGAAAATTTTTGCTGATAAATTATTGAGGGAGAACCTGTGTATCCACGAGCGAAGCAGAGTACATTAGTTTTGAGACTTAGACCTGCTAAGGTCGAAATATTGATGAATCATATACTGTGGTATAATTGATAACTGATTCATTTTTTTTTGTTACAGGTAAGATCAACTTCCAATGTTACAATCTTCTTATGTAAGTAAATCTCCTCATTCTGATTGAATGGTTCTCTAATTTTCATAATAATCACCTAATTAGTGGAGTGACTGTCCAGTGGATTGGACTTCTACCAGAGTTGAAAATTAGACCTTCGAAATTATTTTGCTTGAAAATAAATTTACAAATTAAATTTTCAGCTGATCAATGTTCAGTAGCATATTCAAATATTAATTATGCTATTCAATCAGCCAAAACATATTAAAATCGCCATCTGATAGGTTTTTATATGGAATATAAAATTGAATATATATCCGCAGCTTTGATGTTATCATATTCCGCTCTAGATAATTTAATTTCACCAACATAATGAAATGAAAAGTTTTTGATGCGTGTTTCAATACACTAGAGATTATTATCCATCAATTTGACACTGAATATCCCACCTAATATCGCTACCAGCGATTTGAGTTTGTTTTGGATCAATAACTGATTTAACCAACATAGCATGAATTATTAAAATGTATGGGATGCGAATTCAGCCATTTTTAGATGCCAGTCAGCTGTGAATTTCCATCTCCTAATTTTATTACGTGATTTTATAGGATGGAAAAATATAATAGACATGTGCTATTATTGGATGATATTCTTTTTGCACTTTGTGTAATATTTGATGCTCTCAATATTCGAACTTCAAAGTATGGAAGCTATGTGAAAAATATGTGGCATATATTCTAGTTGTCTGTTATTTGTCTGTTATTCGTACTTTACAACAATCCATCAAGAAAATATTTTTCCGGTACAGTAACACCAGCTGCACAATTCAAACATGACAAATTATTCAAAAGCTTATGTAGCATTGCACACACCATATTCTATTTGCATACATTACAAATTCATAAATGTACATGTCTCTTTAATTTAACATTGTTATTCACATATAGCTAGGCACTCTACGATTGCACAAACTCCTTCAATTTCTAGTGTTAAACCCTTTGTTGCGTATTCGAGATGGTTTCACAGTTTTGGGGAGGTCCCTAGACAGATAAATCTGAAATATCACATGAAGAGTTAGAGGCAGAGTTAAGAGTTTAAATAATCTGCTTTGGATGTGAATAGAATGTCTCATGTTTAATATGGATGAACAGTACCAAATATTTTGACAAGCTGAGAGCTTTAAATCAATACTTAACTAGAAATCACTCAAAAAAATAATTTGTAAAAGAAACAATTGACAATTGTTCAAATATCCTCTCTGACACTTCTACCAAAATTGTCGCCACAAGAGCTTTAATTTGATACCAAACAGGATAGGGCCAAATTTCTTATTAAAAAGAAAAACAATCGACGAACATTTGTATGTGATGTCCAAATACGAGTGATAATAATATAAACGTTTGATTATGACTCACAGTATTCCTTTGCTTCAGCAAAATATAATGAATTTTATAACAATACGAATTTTAATAATAACAAATGGACTGCTGACGATTTTGAAAAATGTCTTTGGTAGATGTTATGCAAAATCATTCAAAACCAATCCTAGTGTTCTTATATTTTATGATAAATACTACCATTTATGGAATAAACGCAAAAAACTAAAAAGTCCCATCAGTAAAGTTTTGGTACTACTGGTTGAAAAAAGCTCATCTACAAGCTTGAACCTAGTTTTTTGATAAAAAAACTTGAATATGAAATTTCAGTTGAATATTCGTACGCGTTCTCAAGTTATCGCCCTTCCTGACAGATCAACTTTTTAAAAATAATGTTTTCTGGGTTCAGTAGGGTCTAAAACGTAAAAACTCATGAAAATCATGAGCTGTCAAAAATCAATATTACAATACTTCTATAATAAAGGTCGGGGAAGTAAAACTAACAACAATCTCTTAACCTTGAAGAAATCTAGAAAAACTAGATATGTATTTCGAGAACTAAGTTCTCATTATCAGTAGCTAAGTGGGAGGCTACAGTTTTTCATTAGAGATACTCTCTCCACCACGTAGAGACGTAGACTGATGTTTATTACTGAGCCAGAGGTGATATGAAACACATCTACCTATGTATATGATAAAACAGTCAAAATATAATTTTTATGTGAGAATTGCATCCAAACATTGCTCCTCCCGTCCAAGCGCTTGAAAAGGAGCGGTGGTGAAGCGGTAGAGCAGGCAGCCGAGGAAAGTTTGCAATAAACCTTAAAAATTTAGTCTTGTATTTTATTCATGATAATAATATAATCATACATAGTATATAACAAAAATGAGCACATTAAATTTAACCAGTAGTGGAACTCATCGAGAGCAACAATACTTCTCCATAGCTTTTCTCTGAACTCTCAATTTTTTTTTAGCATTTATTCACCTCTTTATACTATAACTAGTCATTAAAGTGCTTCCATAATTATTGGGTCCAGTATTTGTAACAATAGAACAATTCTGAAAAAAAATCAATTAATAATTATCACAAAAGTTTAAACTTTTGAAAATGTCTATTCGTGAAAGAGATATCGCAGCCAGCCCAGGAATCACCTAGTGAATTTCTTCAATGGAAATTAATGTTCTGGTAAATGAATAAAACGTACGTAATATTACATCGATATTCCAGAAGACATATAATTCACTCGCCAAATCCAATTTTATTGAATTTGTAGGTTATGTTTTCTGTTCTAAAAGATTAGAAGCTTTCAGAATTATTCACTAAATTCATTATTTTATAATCAAATTGCATTTAATACTCCACCGTTTCCTTCGAATAAGTCGTTGAATGATTTCCTCCTAATGTCTTTCATTTGCCGCTCATAGATGGCAGCACAAATTTTGACTGTTTTCTCCAGCTGCTATCTGTGAAATACACTTTCACAGATAGCAGCTGGAGAAAACAGTGTGCAGAAAATTTGATTTTTAGGATATGTACTATCAAAAATTGCAAAGTTGGAATCAAATTACTTAAAAGTGATCAAATTGTTGTATCTTACAACATATGCAAAATTACTTGTCATAATATTGCTATTGCAATAATAGGGAATATGCATGAAATTTAAATTTGGTTCAAATATTTTTTTTCCGAATTTTTATTGGCGGGACATTTGTACTAAACCATCATTTTGGTAATTGATATTTTTTCAATTGCTTAAAATTAATAAATAAAAGTGCAAATTATGCGAGGGAAATTCAGAATTCTAAAACGCAACACCATTGGTTAAAGCGAAATGTGACGTCAAATACTATGCCAACAAGTGCGCACTGCTTACATTTGTATGGCATTGCAGGCTTTTGATTAGAAAACATAGTAATAACGTGTGTGTTGCAAATTCATTTATTGTAAAGGAGTAATTTAAGCATCCTAGTGAGATTATAAATCATTTAAGACAGTGGTTTTGTAAAAGCACAATCGGATAATCTGTTAAGAATAGATCCATTCATAATGTTGTCTTATTTTCCCTCAAATCTAAATTTTACGTCCGCTGAAGTAAAAAGAGTGAACACTGCAAAGTAGTTATTCAATAATCCACATTATGTACGTTATTTTAATAAATACAATCCGAAATATGATGGGCAGTGAACATAACCTATGATTTTTGTTTATTTAAAACGAGCAAATGTTAAACGAAGCCGCATACGTACACTGATTTTTATTGCTAAAACTAATCACATATAATGTTATTCATGATATGTCAGGTTTATTATGACACTTCATATCTTCTGATAACCTTACATCATTTCTTACGTATTTTAAAACCTGTCTGGATTGGAAAAAGGACTTTATCAAGTACATTTCTGATAGTATATTGCATTCAGGCACAATGCAATACTTATAAACTGACTTTTGACCTTTTTTAATGCTGAAATAAGTTGAGAACGAAAACACCTGTAATAAACAATGGACTGTATTGACACTGGACATGTTATTTGACGTCATCCATAGAGCGCGCAAAAATAACGGCGTTTGAACCGCTCAAAATTATTCTCAATTCTAAATATTTTGTTAAACTTGATTACAGCACTTTCAAACATAATTTATATTTTTTACCATGTTATAACGATGTAAACAGTGAATGAAAAATATAAAATAAACTCATTAATATACCCTATTGTGCAAATGCTACAGACCCAACCGAATCCTTGTTTCGCTCAATTATTCTGCTTGATAATTATTACTCTTTCCTGAAAAATCGATACTACAAATAAAGTTATGAGATCTTTAAAAATTATCATTTCTCAGAGGCTATTTAAGTTTTTCTCGGAAAAAAACACGAATTGTTTTTATTATTATCAGGTTGTGGGGCTATGTTTGGTTCAGCCCTAATCATTCACTAAATCCTTCCAAAATTGCCTATTTTTTGCTACTATCATCGTTTTTTCACAACTAATGTTATTTTTCTCTAGAATCCTTCTATTGTGTCTTGCCATATTTTTTCTGGTCTCCCTCTCTTACGCTTTCTTTTTTTTTGAACTTCATTCCTTCTTTGTTCTGTATTGTATCTGGTATTCTTATTTAATGTCTGTACTATGTTATTTGTTAATTTTCAATGGTCCTTTGAATGCTTTCGACGTCTAGATTTTTCCTTATCTATTAATTTCTAACTTTATTCTAAATTTTTCTTTCATTTATCTAGTTTAGCGATCATGATTCATGCCCATATATTGTTCCATATAGTGTCTTTTTGATTCTTTTTGCTATTTATTTGTTACCCAAAATTATTTTACTTTTCTAAAAATATCTCTTATTCACTGCAAAGATTCTTCTATTTATTTCATGCTCTATATCTCTTCTGTTTTCTAATGTCACTCTCAAATATGTAAACTACTTTACTTGTTCTATTTAATTTCCATTATTTGTTATGTTAGTTATCGTGCCCTTCTCTAATCGCACAATAACTTAGTTTTTGTACATTTACTCTCATATTGCGCTTTTTTAGTTCATTTGTCCAGGCTTTCAAATTTTATCATTTGTGGCGCTCTTATACATACTTTTAATTGCATTTATCAGGTTCTCATTTATTTCTCTATCTCTTAGTACCTCTCATAACTCAAAAGATTTTCTAAATTGACCAATGTGATGAAAAGCTTACCTTTCGTTGTAGTGTCTTTTCTTTAAGTATCTAGTGAAAATATTATTTTGCGTTGCCACATTGTGTTGGCTCCAGTTCTGATCTTGTTTCTCTTTTTAGTTTATTCTTTAGTATTGCTTTATAATATTTTTTGTTGATCAAAGAAGTGATATTCCTCTGTTCTTAGTATCACCCTTTTTATGTAGAAGAAGTATTACTGCTTTCTCCCAAACATTCAGAATTTATTTCTTTCCCATATCTTATTCAGCAAATTGAGTACTATTTGTTCTTCTTCTTCCATGTACTTCAGTTGTTCTGCTTGCATCATGTCGTGTTTCGATGCTTTTTAGCACTTCCTTCTGTCTTGTTTGTGATACTATTGGTCCATCTTCATTATACTCTGCTATTTGTATTCCAATCTTCCTTTAGTAGTTCATTGATAAGTTCTTTTGATTACTCGTTTTTTTTTCTCTTATTATATTTTTCTGTTTGTCTTTTATTCATTTTATCCGTAAGTTTTCTTTATTTAAATTGTTTTGAATGTATCCACACTTTTGTCTTGCATTGTTTAATGACTTGTTTTACTTTTATTTTTTGATTCTTGGAGCTTTCGAATCTTCTCCCTTTCTTGTTTATAGGTATTTTTTTCACCTGTTTTTTTTTTCGTCTTCACTTCTTCTTTAGTTATTTCATTCCGTTATTTTGAATTGTCCTGCAAGACTTTTTTTATATTTTCATTTATTATGTACAATTTTTTTTACTTCGTCCATGGTTGGCACTAGTAGACTCTGTATCAATTCTGTTTTTGTTATGTATTACACACATGGAACAGCAGAATTTAGAGCAACGTTATGCCATCAAGTTTTGGGTTGAACTTGTGGAATCCGCAAGAGTAACCTCTAAGAAGTCTCAACAAGTCTATAGGCAGCATTCTTATTTAGAATACAAGTTCTTCGTTGATACAAATCATTTACGGAAGACCAAATTATCCCGCAAGATTTTTTTATATCCTCATTTATTATGTACAATTTTTTTACTTCGTCCATAGTTGGCACTAGTAGAGTCTGTATCAATTTAATTATTTTATTTTGATATGTCTTTCTTATTTCTGTATTTTCCAATTTATCTACTCTGAGTTTTCAGGTCTTTATTTCGCTTCTAATTATATTCTGTCCTCGTCTAACTATTCAGCATCAATTTTTGCTACTGTTCACACAAGTGGAGACTTTCTATTTCACTATCTCTTTCAACTTTTACATTGTTTACCTTCTTCTTTTGTGATTTATCAGTGATAATATAGTTTATTAGGGACGTTAAGTTCTCCAGTGTACTTAGGTGTTTCTTTATACTATAACGTTGCTGCATTATGTTATTTATGTACTGAACAAGAGAAAACATATTCAACATTACTAAAAATGAGTGTTAAAATAAAACAATAATACTCTTTGATTTAAAAAGTGGCATTCGTAATAGATGTCATCTATATTCCGCAACGAATCACACTACAAAAAGCATTGTCTATTTTGCACTTTTCAAAATGCATCCACAACCCTTCGCAATTTGTTTTCGTTGCAGTGATGTGTGTCAATCTGTCACATGACGTGCATTATCTTCTCTCTTTAGATCAGAATGAAGGGACGAAGTGACATATACAGACAAAAGTTTCGAGGGCGCGTGATAATTTGACGTGTATTAGGGTTTCATCCATTAAAAACAGAAAGGAGAGCATGGTTTCTGAAATATATCCAATTAGGTTGATCACTTATCTTACTTGAGGATACATATTTTGATTCGATGGTCTGTTTAGAGAATATTGTAGTCTCCAGTAGTGACATTTGAGTAACTATTGGAAGTTTGGTAGGGTCTTGATGTGCCACTGATAATGTAATCACTTTTTAAGAAAAGTCGAATCTTATTGTGATATGATTCGCCCTAATCCCAGTCAATATCTAATTGAGCTCGAGAGATTGTTCAAAGGATCGTAGAAATTCTGCACAACCATTCAGTTGTGTGAGAATTCGGGATGATTCGGTCGAAAATAATTTATGTCACGTTTCAACTATTCAATATTACATTCTGGATGACTGATACCTATCTGAATGATGTCTCCCCTCTGGGACATCTATTCTCTATGGTCTAGGGGTAAATTAGTGTTATCATGACACATATCAGGAGTGCAATTAAACAAAATGATATGCGAGACAACCATGACGTTGCTAGCCTGACTGCAAAGATAACATTTTATTGAATTTGTTCAGATGCGCGATTGGGGTGCTAGGGTGCAAAGCTCGAATGTTTCATGAACGTCTAATGGATGAAAGTGAAATTAGCTGCACTGGGTGTCATGTTATATATAAGTTCATAAATTGATTTTCAAGAGTATGTCGTTGGATGGTTTTGTTCCTCCAAAAGACAAATAAAACATTGAAGTCGACCAAACAACTTTGAATCTTAAAGCTTAACCTAATATCAAGTAAACAGGAAAATCTTTTCTATTAAATCATAACTTACTCCATCACAGATAAATAATTTATACCTTGAATGAAATTCGTCTCTCAACTTTAGCAAAAGTTTGCAAACTTCATATCAATTCCACACATGGAGTTGCAACTTCACACTGGTTTAGCACCAACTTTTACCACTGTGGCCTTATTTTCGCTGTTTCTTCCATCCTTCTGTTCTTGTACGTTGTTTCGGAACAGGATTAAAAATTCAGCTGGCGTATTTTGTGACAGGATGGGTCTACAGGGAGAGTATCACGATGTGTGGGTGCGACAATAACTTATAATATCATTCTGATGTACGGCGCATAAAAATCAAAATATATAGGATTATCCCAAGGCCTTAGAATATTTTGAAGGCTTATTTTTTAGGGGAGAAATGCTGAGGATTGGTGATGTAAGCCACGCATTTTTTACTATATTTCGTACGCCGAGAACATGCTTGAGTTGATATTCAAATCCACATGATTGCTGAGTCCATTAGTCAGTAATAATCTCATCAGAAGATGATGATATTAAGCAATTCCATCAAGCTTATAGATGGAGAGTTACTTGTTTGAAAGTGCGATACCTTAATGGTCAAACTTCAACTTTGAGTGATCCGGAAACGCTGTGCCTAGACGAGTGTGTTCATTTTTCCAGATGTTCAGTTCAAGTTCCAGTCATTAAATAATTTTTGAGAGTGCCATCAGATCAGTTATGTTTTTTTTTATGTGCTAAAACATGGAACAGCAGAATTTAGCGCAACGTTGTGCCATCAAGTCTCGTGTTAAATTTGTGGAATCCGCAAGAGTAACCTCTAAGAAGGCTCAACAAGCCTATAAATGAACTTCGTAAAGGAAGCCTTCAACTTCAAAACCGACGAGAACGTCCAACGTGTAAAGATTCTTGTGAAATCAGATCATCGTAGAACAATAAAGACGTTGTGTAAACAGTCAAACTTAAGCACTTTCACCGTACATCAAAGTTTGCAAGAAAATATGTGCCAAATGACGTCGAATAACTTCTCAACTAAGCAGAATTTTTGACCCCAAAAGTCCTTATGACTTTTGTTTCCCAAAATTAAAGAATATTTTTAAAGAACGTCATTTTGGTACTCTGGAGAGCATCCAAAAAAATGTGACTGATAAGTTAAAAATCCTACCAACGGAAGACTTTGAGCGCTGCTACCAAGTCTGAAAACGACAACTCCGGAAACTGAGCACAAGTTTTTCGCTAACCCAAATCATTTTTGGAAGACCTGGACAAAGTTGAAGATGAACCTCGCCAAAGAAGGTCTCCAACTTCAAAAACCAACAAAAACGTGGAGGCTTTGAGGGGTCTGATGAGATCAGATCGTCGTTTAAGAATAAGAATGACGGGTGACCAGTTAACTTTAAAGACCCCCATCGTACATAGCATGTTGACCGAAGATTTGCACATGTTAAAGATTTGTGCCAAAATGGTCCGAAAAACCTTGCAAGTGAGCAGAATTTCTGACCTCTGGTTCTTCAGCTTTCTAATTGACTTGATTTGAGTCTTTGTGGACTTTTTCCCTGGAATTGAAGACGTCCTAAAAGAACGCCACTTTGGAAATCTGGAAGACATCTAAAAGAATATGACCGACATGTTGAAGGCACTACCAGTTGAAGCCTTCAAACGCTGCTACTATGTCTGAAAACAACGACTCCGGAAACTGAACTCAAGCTTTTCGCTGCCCCAAATCATTTTTGGAAGATCCAGAAAAAGTTAAAGATGAGCCTCGCCAAAGAAGACCTTCAATTTCAAAAATCAACAACAACGTAGAACGTTTTGGGCTCTTGTAAGATCAGACCGTCGTTTAACAATAGGAATGTTGAGTGAGCAGTGAAACATAATCACTTCCACTATACATCAAATTTTGACCGATAATTTGTACATGTGAAAGCAGAATTTTCGACACTAAAAGGCATTACTGTTGTACCCTAGCCTTCCTAATTTAAGTCTGTGTGACTTTTTTTTCTCCAAATATTGAAAAATGTCTTAAATGTACGTCATTTTGGAACTCTGGAAAACATTCAAAAGAATGTGACCCACAGTTGAAGTCTTTGAACGCTGCTACCAAGACCGAAATCAATGATTCCAGAAATTGAGTACAAGTTTTTCGCTGGCCTAAATCATTTTTGGAGGCCCCAGAATAAGTTGAAGATAAAATTCGCCAAAGGAGACCTTCAACTTCAAAAACCAACGAAAACGTCGAACATTTGGGACTCATGTGTGATCAGACCGTCGTTTGACAATAAGAATGTTGAGTGAGCAGTGGGACTCAATCATTTTAACTTTACATCAATGTTTGACCAAAGATTTGCACATGCAAAAGTTTTTTACCAAAATGGTGTCGAAAAGCTCTACAACTAAGCAAAGTTTTTGATCTCACTAGGCATTCCTGTTGCTCCTTAGCCTCAGCTTTAGATGGACGTCATTTTGGGACTCTAGAGAATATTTAAATGAATGTGACTGACAAGTTTAAGGCCCTACCAGTTGAAGCCTTTGAGTGCTGCTACCAAGCCTGATAACAACAACTCCGGTAATTGAACATAAGTTTTTCGTTGGCCCAAATCAAAGACTCAGAAAAAGATGAAGGTGAGCCTCGCCAAAGAAAACCTTCAACTTCAAAAACCTACAAAAGCGTGGAGCCTTTGAAGGGTTTGATGAGATCAGATCGTCGTTTAACAATAAGAATGGCGGGTGACCAGTCAACCTCAGACACCCCTATCATACATGTTAAAGGTTTGTACCAAAATGGTCCGAGAAACTTTGCAGGTGACCAGAATTTTTGATCTCAAAAGGCATTGCTATGGCTCCTCAGCTTCCTAATTGACTTGATCTGAGTCTTTGTGGACTTTTCCCCCGAAATTGAAGATGTTCCAAGAGAACGTTACTTTGGAACTCTAGAAGACATCTAAAAGTATATGAACGACATGTAAAAGGCACTACCAGTTGAAGCTTTTGAACGCTGCTACCATGCTTGAAAACAAAGATTTCGGGAACTGAGCTCAAGCTCTTCGCTGCCCTATTTTTGGAAAACCCAGAGAAAGTTAATGAACGTCGCCAAAGAGGATCTTCAATTTCTAAAACCAACGAGAACTTTGAACGTTTGTGAGATCAGACCGGTGTTCAATAATAGGAATGTTGAATGAGCAGTAGAACTAAGTCACTTTCACTGTGCATTTGAAGTTTGACCAAAGATTTGCACATATAAAAGCTTTCTGCCAAAATAGTACTGAAAGACCTTACAACTGAGCAGAATTTCTGACTTCAAAAGGAATTACTGTTGTGCCCTAGCCTCCCTGTTGATCTAATTAGAGTCCTTGTGACTTTTTTTCTCCAATATTGGAAAGAATATGACCGACGTGTTGAAGTCACTACCAGTTGAAGTATTTGAACGCTGCTACCAAGACCGAAATCAACGATTCTGGAAACTGAGTACAAGTTTTTTGCTGGCCCAAATCATTTTTGGAGGACCCAGAAAAAGTTGAAGATGAAACTCGCCAAAGGAAACCTTCAACTTCAAAAGCCAACGAAAACGTCGAATGTTTTAAAGTCTTGTGGTATCAGACCGTTGTCCAACAATAGGAATGTTAAGTGAGCAGTGGAACTCAATCATTTACACTGTTCATCAAAGTTTGACCAAAGATTTGTACATGTGAAAGTTCTCTGCTAAAATGGTGCCAAAATGGTGCCAAAAAGTCCCACAACCAAGCAAAACTTTTGACCTTACAAGACATTCCTGTTGCTCCTCAGCCTCAGCCTCCCTATCAATCTAAATAAAGTCCTTGTGACTTTTTTTCTCTTCAAATATTGGAAAATGTCTTAAATGGACGTTATTTTGGGGCTCTACTACCTAGCCTGGAAGCATTGATTCCAGTAACTCAGCATAATTTTTCGCTGGCACAAACCATTTTTGGAAAACCCAGAAAAAGTTGAAGATGAACCTTGCCAAAGAAGACCTTCAACTTCAAAAACCAACGGAAACGTCAAACATTTTGGTGCTCCTGTGAAATTAAATCGTCGTTTAACAATAAGGATGATCTGTGACTAGTTAAACTTGAATACTTCCATCGTTCATCTTTTGATTAAAGATTTGCACATGTAAAAAGCTTGGGCCAAAATAGTACCGAAGAACCTCGCAACTGAGCAAGTATTTGGACCTCGGAAGACATTTCTGTTATTCTCCAGTCGCTCTATCAACCTGATCCAAGTCTTTGTGCCTTTTTTCTTCTTTAGAAATTGAGAAATGTCTTGGAAGGATGTCATTTTTGGTACTCTGGAGAACATCCTAAAGATTGTAAACGACATGTTGAAGGCCCTACCAGAGCCTTTAAGCGCTGCTACCAAGACTGGAAACAACGACTTTGCCGATGCATTGCTACCAAAGGAAACTACTATGAAGGGGACAATATTATTGTTTGAAAAAATCACACAATTCGTATAATGACTAAGAAATGTGTTGGTGGTAACTATTGGATGCTTGACTGAGTTGTTCTGGGTTATTGGTCTTGATTCCTTGGCTTGGTCCTTCTGCGTCGTTGATTATGTTGTCAGTATGGTACTCGGTGTATGTTTCTTTCCCTTTTGTGCCGATTTGTTAAGTGCTGGTTGCAATGTAGGTGATAATCTCCGTATGTCGTTAGTTGTTTGTTTGATGTCAGCTATCGAACTTGTATTCTTGAAAATTATGGTGTGTGATGTTGTTTTCACAGAATTCTCATGTTCATCTTTTCTGATGATGATTTCATCAATTTGACCGATGTAGGTCTTGTCATATTCTTGTCAAGGAATTTCGTATACTCTCTGGCTCTCAAGGTTGATCTTGGTCTTCAGATTAGGAAGTCGTTGTTCTTTAGTACTCTGCTTAATTTGTTGGTGGTGTTTTCAACATATGTAGGTAGTTTTTCTTCTTCTTCTTTAGTTTTTTGTTTTCAGTTTTTCGTGATGATAGAGCCAATATTATGTTCCTCTGGCTGTAACCATTTTGAAGTAATGTGGTCTTGATAGTTCCATTCATTTTTATTGGTTTTCGTTGTCCGCTAATCGTTGTAATCTTATGATTAGTGTTTTCACTGCTAACTGTAACTGGGCTGGATAGTGATGAGAATCAACATTAGTATGTGTTGCTTTCCTATATACTGTGTGGTTTAGGTTTCCGTCGGTTCGTTTCTTCACAAGTATATCTAGGAACGGTTTTACTTACATGCTAAACTCAAAGTTGGGTTGGGTCCCGTTAATTGGTCCAGGAATAATTTCAGCTGCTTTCTTTCATGGCTCCAGATTACAAAGAAGTCATCGACGTATTGTAACCATAGCTTCAGCTCTTATTTAGCAGATTGGAAGGCTCTAATTTCGAAGTTCTCTATGAATAAGTTTGTCAGGATCTATAGGGGCACCTGCAACTTTGTTAATATCGCTGTTCTTTGAACATGAAGTAGGTGTTTTTCAGGTTGTTCCCAGGATATACTTTGCAGTTTTGTGCTTTGATTTTTATGATGTTCAATGTTGCTTCCGCTGTTATGTTTGTCAAAACTAACCAAGAGATCTTCTGGTTGGACTGCTTTTTTCTAAAGTAGCTCGATGAGATGAAGTGGCTAGCATGTTTGACGTTAGGTTTCGCTTCTTCGACGTATGATGTTCATTTCCTCCAAATACCTCACTCTGACCTAAGGTATCATTTAATTCTATCAAGTAAATAGATGATGAGCTATCTGTCCAATTCTGCGATACCTTTAAGATCAAACTTTGAAAAAGGTATATAATGACCAAGAAATAATCTCGTCGAAGGATGATGGAAGAACTTTGACCTGAGGTATTATTCAATTACAACAAGCTAATTGATAGAGAGCCACCTTAAAGGTGAAATATCACAAAAGATATATTGGGTGTAACGAAAACGAGTATCAGAAATCGTCGAGAGCAACACATTTAATCTACTAACTAAATTTAGTTTGATCACATTTGTAGGTTAAGTGCATTATGTTCTATAAGAATAGAAGCTTTTAGAATTGTGGCCATATTTTTAATTGAATTCATTGAATTAATTATTTTAGGATCGTTTCTTCAAATAATTTTTTGTATGATTCATCCTTGATATTTGTGAATAACAGCTGGTCTATTCACTGTTCATAGATGGCAGCACAGTTTTTGACTGTCTCAACTTTGCGTTCTAAAATCTTACTTTGAGTTTCTATGTGATAAATTATTCTGCAAGACGTAATATTGATTCTATTACAAGTTATGTTTGAACTATAGAGCTGAAATAATTGATAAAGCTGCATCCCTAGACCATATTCCCTGATCTGAAAACAAAATATCAGTTCCTATTAAAATATAATCCTAATCCCCTATTCGAATGTCCAACCAGCGCAGTATCAGCAATAGTAAATCCGTCGTGCAGTCGGTGCACTATCGTCTATCGATATCGGTTGTATCGGTGCGCAAACCAGGATTCGATTAGCGGCTAATATGACTGGAAACCAGGCGATAACGAGCGTCAAAACACACACCATCACACAAACTAATGCAATTGAGTACACTATACGTTTGCAATTGTCATGTTGTTAGCGAAATCTAATTGCGAGAAAACTAATGTTTTATTCTATAATAGCAGAATTTTACCATGGTTAAGATAAATACATAAATAATTAGAATAACTGTCTAACATAGTATCAACTGATGCTCAACAATCATCTAATTTTTTGGAGAGGGGCACGTAGCTCAGAAACGCACTTGCATGCTGTTACCGGAGGTTTCTCTTCATGGTAGGCTACCAGAAGTCCATTTTGAAATCTTTTTGAGGGGTGTTGTACATGGCTCGTACCTATATCACTTCAACAAACTTATATATCCAATTTTTGTGTCCACATCAGATTTATTTCCCAAAATACATATATTCATGGCCTACACCTAGTTTTAGGTCGAAATATTGTTGATAAGAAATGTATTTAAATCAAATTTGATTACAATTTGTCTACTGATTCTGAATCTGAAAAAATGGTTTAGAAATCACATTTAATTCATGAAATAATTCAGTCGAAAGTATGACTGCAGGAAAAGTTTGATGGTCACTTGTCGCCAAAATACGAATGTGAGAGTAGTGAAAAATATTATGATAGTTAATTCAAAAAGTACTCCATCAAAATTTTTTAGTACCAACAAATTATTGTCAGCAGTTTTTTATATATAGCTCGTCAAAGAATTCAGCAGGAATAGCATTTTTTTCAAAATGCCTTGAATCAGGATTTTCTCTGATAAATCTGCTTATATATTCTGTAAATGATATTAGAACTTCAAAATGATCCATCATTCATCAATAAATCCTCAAACAAAATAAGAAATTGGATATAACAAATCTCATTTCTATGCACAAAATGAAATTTGGCCTCCATGATGATTTGACAATCAATATCTTTGAGGTATAAGTATTTATGATTTATTTATAGGTCAAGCGTCACTTTCTGTTGGATAAAATCTATTCCAATCAATTGCCAATTGTTTCGTTCCAATAATAACACTTCAATAACCGAATCACTAAGCCTGATGTAAAATTTCTTTGTTCCTGAACAGAAAAACAAAGGGCTGTCGATAATCCCTCGAGACCGGCAATACAACAGATAATAATCCCTTTGGAAACAATTGAACAGCTCTGGAACACGTGAACATCAGTAAACATGCTGAAAAGTCATGGTAATTGTCCAAAAGGGATTACAGTCTCCTGTTTTGAATTTTTCGCTATGTTTAGCAATTGGTGTGACAAACAATGACAACTTTATGTTGTTCTGTTATGATTACACGACAGTTGTTTGCTTTTAATCTGTGGGAAAAATGGATAAATATTTATTTAAATAACGAGTTGAATATACACAGTTTTCAATGGTGAATGCAATTGATTTTTTAGTGCATCTCGTTGGATATCATGGTCAGCTATATTAAAATAAAAATATTGTAAAACTGATGAGTCTACGACAAATATTTGACTTATAAACAAATTTTGTTGAAGTCGGCAATTTCTATCCAGAATTGGATGGATTCTTTATACGTCATCAAGAGAACAAAACCTTACCTACATTCTGATGAAAATAAAATAACATCCGTTGCGAATTAATGAAGAAGAAGCCTTCATTTTTTCATCGTCATATGTCTTCCTTGCAGGCGAAAACGTGGAACGTTAACAAAAGTTAATAATAAGAAAAGAAAACATTTGAGTTTCCTATTGGATTCTTCTGTTTTCGCTTTCACATCCATTTACACTTCCTGTTGGAGAGGCTCGAGGGAAGAAGGGAAACATATGTGGATCTCGCGAATGTTGCCTCTTCCACCAGATGCAAGCATATGGAGGAAAATAACCGGTCAAGTACGAATTTAACACATCCATTCCCTAGATATCAAAATGATCGAAATTTTATTATAAAAAGTATTATAAATCAGATGAATTATCAATTTAACTACATTTCCCAAAGCCTCCTTCTTAAATCCCTACTTTCTAGTATCTCTTATTCTGTTACCTACTCAAGGTATTAAGAGCGCGTATTTTAAATAACCCAAATGATATTTTCTCATTCGTTCATTGAGATGGCAGCACTTTGAAACTCAATTCCAGAGTGTGTGATTATATAATAACATTTGCGTCTTTCTGTACATGGCTTAGGTTCTGAGTTCTTAGAAATCCTATTGTCAATTTGAATAGAATTCACTTTGTGAGGAAAAAGCAGTCTCCATCTGAGTGTTCGCGTATAATCACCCACTTTTCATTTAGTTGGCGGAGCAGAGCTTAAAATTCAATAATATGCTCATGTTGATGAATTCTGTCGTTGGAGTTTATCTTATTTTTGTTAATGTATATCACTACAATTTATTTATTTGTATCCAACTAAAGGTTCACTGAAATGTTTTTTTTAGTAGACCTGCGTAATTTCTCATTCCTTTCCCCTTTTCTTCCGTCTAATTCCTTTTCTCCTCTCTTTATGTTAGAGTACTTGTCTTCTTCCTTCTCTTCTGAATACAATGTCTTCTTGGCGTATTGTGTACACGTCATCAGCAGATGCTAACTCGCGAAAAATGTTTAATCAGCCGTTAAAGATGAACTTCAGTTCGTCGGCAGGCGGATACGCAATTGCGCGTTTGTGAAACAAACGAGGGACGTTATACTTAAATACACCATTTTGACTTCAGGACGAATACCAGAATGACAGTCAATGATGCAGAAGATAATACAATAAAGCCTAGATTTCCGGATTCCGCACCTTAGTTTTATCTGTTCGTTTCCAAAGTTTAATGATAATAGAAGGAGTTTCGAGCTTCTATTAATTTATAGGTGCCTGTCAATATCCGTTCAATAATTATCGACACCTAAACTGAGAGTATTAATAAATATATAGAAGGCTACGGCTCTTTCGAAACAAACTAGCAATTTTCTAATAAACCAGCAGTTCAAAAAAATTGGCACTTTGTGTCAATATTTCCAATGGATAAAGGCATCTGTTAAATCAAAATCAGATGCCAGTCAATATCTGTGTTTAATAATTACTGTCACCTGTATTAAAAAAATTATGAAAAAATTGAAGCTCACGGCTCTATCGAAACATACTATCAAATTTCTAATAAACCAGCAGTCCAAAAAAATATTGCCAAGGAGTATAGGCATCTGTCAAATGAAAATCAGATGCCTGTCAATATCTATTCAAATGGAAGGAGCCCTTCGAAACAATCAATTTTTCAATATACCGGCCATTCAAAAAAATTGACTTTTTGTGTCAATATTTTCAAGGGCTAAAGGCATCTGTCAAATCTTAATCATATGCCTGTCAATATCTGTTCAAAGACTATTGACACTCGAACTGAGAACATTATCAAGCACATTGGAGCCTACAGCTTTTTCGAAACACACAATCAATTTTCTAATAAGCCAGCCGTTCAAAAAATTTGTGTCAATAAGAATAGGCTACGTGCATGAAGTCTACTAGCGCCTCTAGCAGGCAATGGAGAACGATTGAACTCCATTTTATCATTGTTTCATACCTATAACTTTTTAAATGTACTAATATTATTTAATTCAGCTGTGTGCGTATAATATAACTTGCATAGCATAAAAGGTACATTGAAATTATTCTATTTGAGTATTTTTTTCTTCAATGATAACGTACCTATTATAGAAAAAACGTCTTAATTCGTCTAAATTGACAGGATAACCTCAAATTATGACGCTGGTGATCTTGCTGACCGGGTTTGTATTTATCAAACACTGTATCCCTTTTACCGAGGAAGCATTGAAGAAAAGCGTGAAATTAGTTTTGCCATATTAAACATGTTGAAGAATATGTTGCTGACAATATTAACAACAAAATTATTGCGAAGTGCATCTGACAAACTTCTATCACTGAAACATCTTACAAATTAGAGATAGAGGTAAATTCATGAATCCCAAATCGATGATGAATATTTCTAATTCCACAATTGAATTACAAACATATTTGTTATATAGAATAATAATGAAAGACAGACAATACTCTATTTACCGCTTTGATTCACTTCACTCGTTTTTTTATGTTATAACTGGGTACATGAAATCTATGAAACTATATTTCACTTGAATCATCCTTAACACAACAGCCTGAAACAGAACAAACGTTTTCCCATGTTTTATATGCAATTATTTTCACTTTTAAACTACAATTCTCAATGACAGCTTATTGACGTATTCTGAGAAATGGAGTTCAATGGTTACAATGGTGCTCACAGTGAGCGCTCGCATCGATATTTGTTCAAACTCCGCCCCCTTGCACATAGCCTATACCCTTTGAGAATACTGACACAAAGTTTCAACTTTTTTGGACAGCTGGCTTAAAAAAAAACTGATAGTTTGTTTCGAAAGAAACGTAGGTTTCAATATATTTTTTTTTTCAATCTAGGTGTTAATAATTATTGAACCGATATTGACAGACATCTGACTTTTATTTGACAGATCCCTATAGGCTATGTACAAGGGGGCGGAGTTTGAACAAATATCGATGCGAGCGCTCACTGTGAGCACCATTGTAACCATTGAACTCCATTTCTCAGAATACGTCAATAAGCTGTCATTGAGCATTGTAGTTTAAAAGTGAAAATAATTGCATATAAAACATGGGATAACGTTTGTTCTGTTCCAGGCTGTTGTGTTAAGGATGATTCAAGTGAAATATAGTTTCATAGATTTCATGTATCCAGTTATAACATAAAGAAACGAGTGAAGTGAATCAAAGCGGTAAATAGAGTATTGTCTGTCTTTCATTATTAATCTATATAACAAATATGTTTGTAATTTAATTGTGAAATTAGAAATATACATCATCGATTTGGGATTCATGAATTTACCTCTATCTCTAATTTGTAATATGTTTCAGTGATGGAAGTTTGTCAGATGCACTTCGCAATAATTTTGTTGTTAATATTGTCAGCAACATATTCTTCAACATGTTTAATATGGCAAAACTAATTTCACGCTTTTCTTCAATGCTTCCTCGGTAAAAGGGATACAATGTTTGATAAATACAAACCCGATCTGCAAGATCACGGCGTCATAATTTGAGGTTATCCTGTCAAATTGGACGGATTAAGACGTTTTCTCTATAATAGGTACGTTATAATTGAAGGAAAAAATACTCAAAATAAATAATTTCAACGTACCTTTTATACTATGCAAGTTATATTATACGCACACAGCTGAATTAAATAATATTAGTACATTTAAAAAATTATAGGTATGAAACAATGATAAAATGGAGTTCAATCGTTCTCCATTGCCCACTAGAGGCGCTAGTAGACTACATGCACGTAGCCTATACGCCAGCCCGGCAACGCGCGAGGCGACGCTACTCGGCGAGAAGCGTAAACTATCAGTGGTATATTTTGACAGATTATACGGGCAATAGCTTCCTAATATCTTTTATTATAATTTTTGTACAGATAAAATGAGTGAAAAACAAAATAAGAGCCTTGGTCAAGCATGCTGTTTGCCCAATTTGCTCCAATACCAAAAAATAAATCCTGTGGTGGAACTACAACGACTTGACATTGACATTGACTTGAGTTTTACTGTCAATGTACCACACAAATTGGACATATTTTCAGTTAATATTTGTAATAGGTACATGATAGGGACTAGGTCATGTTATCCTTCTATTAAAATAAGATCTATGATAAATAATAACTGGACACATGTCCAACTTGCATGGCAAATTGACAGTAGGAATCAAGTCAATGTCAATGTCAAGTCGTTGTCGTTCCAGCTCTGTGGTGGAACTACAACGACTTGACATTGACATTGACTTGATTTTTACTGTCAATGTGCCACAAAAATTGGACATGTTTCCAGTTTATATTTGTAATAGGGACATGATAGGGACTAGGTCAGGTTATTCTTCTATTAAAATAAGATCTATGATAAATATTAACTGGACACATGTCAAATTTGCATGGCAAATTGACAGTAGAAATCAAGTCAATGTCAATGTCAAGTCGTTGTAGTTCCAGCTCTGATTTGACATTTTACTCATTTCCAAACTATGTTTGGGAGATTGAACGAAAAAAATTATGGATTATATGTGTACGACGAGCTCCATAAGTACAAAATCTAATCACGAAAAGTAATACAGAACGATACACATCTATTACAAATAAATAAATAAATTTGTGTAGATTTCATAACCAAAAATGTTAGTTATGTAATTTCTAACCTATAAAATGTCTGAAATACAAGTGAATTTGACGAACAGTGTTATAGTTCTAATTTAAATATAAAAGTGCAGAAAAAAGTAAAGAAAAGGAATTATGACTATACAGTGATTATGAGAGATTAAGTTTCCAATAAATGTTACGCAAAACAGAAGATATGCTCTAAAAAACCGTTGGCTTGAACAATTTGTCATAAAAAAATTATAAAACAGTTCCAATATAATTCTTTATGCACAAGTCTGGTAATCAATTTAAATTGCTGATCCTTTCTTATTTCCTCCTTGACATCACTGACATGGAAACTTTCGTTTAATTGTCTTCTTTCATTTACACTTTTTTCAATGAAAAGAGCTTAAATCTACTTTCTGAAAATGATATTCAACTATTACCGATATAATTAAATAGTAGTTATTTGAAAAATGTGGATAAGACTTCAATTTTGAAATTAATTATTATCATCTGTCATAACTTGCGCGGGTTTAGTTTTTAGACGCTTCTACCGATAGCTTACCTTTTGTGCCACTAGGGCGGCGTTCGAGTAGCGCGAAATCGAATCGGGCTGGCATATAGGCATCTGTCAAATGGAAATTATATGCCTGTCAATATCTGTTTAGTATATATTGACACCTAAACATAGAGCATTAATATAAGTATTGCATCCCACTGGCTCTTTCGGTACAAAGTATTAATTTTACGATAAGCCAGTTAATTAAAAAATTGACACTTTGTGTCAATATTGTCACGAAGTATAGCCATCTGTCATCTGGAAATCAAATGCCTGTCAATATCTTCTCAAATAGAGGAGCCCTTCGATACAAACAACAAATTTTCCAATATACCAGCCATTCAAAAAAATTTCTTTTTGTGTCAATATTGTCAAGGTGTATAGGCATATGTAAAATGAAAATCATATGCCTGTCAATATCTGTTCAATAATTATTGACACCTAGACTGACAAAAATATCAAAAAAAATTAAGCCTACTATCAATGCTCTCATAAACCAGCTGTCCAAGAGAATTGTCGATATTTTCAAATGGTATAGGCATCTATCAAACTAAAATCATATGCTTGTCAATATCTGTTTAATATTTATTGACACCTTAACTGACAACAATATAAATATATTGAAGTCTACGGCTCTTTCGATACAACCTATCAATTTTATAATAAATCAGCTGTTCCAAAAAATTGGAACTTTGTGTCAATATTGTTAATTGGTGTAGGTATGTGTCAAATAGGAACCATATGACTGTCAACATCTGTTCAATAATTATTGACACCTAAAATGACAACATCATTAGAAATATTGAAACCTACGGCTCTTTCGAAACCAACTATCAATATTGAAAGTTAGAGTTAAATCATTTTCATCAACTATCAATATTCTAAAAAACCAGCTGTTTAAAAAAATTGAGACTTTGTGTCAATATTATCATGAGGTATAGATATGGGCATCTACCTAATGAAAATCAGATGACTATCAATATTTGTTCAATAATTATTGACACCTGAATTGAAAAAATAATAATAATATTGAAGCCTGCGGCTCCTTCGAAACAAACTATCAATTTTCTAATAATCCAGCCGTTTAAAAAATTTTACACTTCGTGTCAACATATTCGGTTGGTACAGGTATCTGTCAAATGAGAACCGGATGCCTGTCAATATCGTTTCATCAATTATTGACACCTAAACTGAGAACAATAATAAGAATATTAAAGCCTACGGCTCTTTCGGAACAGACTATCAATTTTCTCATAAATCAGCTGTTCAAAAAAATTGACACATTTTGTCAATATTGGCAAGGGGTATGGGCATCTATCAAATAAAAATCATATGCCTGTCAAAATTTGTTTAATAATAATTGACACCTAAATTGAAAACATAATGAAAATATGGAAGCCTATGGCTTTATCGGAACAAACTAAGAATTTTTTAATAATAAACAAGCACTCTGAAAAAATTGACCCTCTGTAGCAATATTGTTGAAGGTTGGAAGCATTATGTCAGATAAAAATCAGATGCCTGTCAATATTTTTTCAATAATTATTGACAGCTAAACTAAGAACATTAATAAAAATATTGAAGCCTACGGCTCTTTCCAAATAAACTATCAACTTTCTAATAAACCAGCCGTTCAAAAAAATTGACACATTATGACAATATTGTTGATAGGTATAGGTATATGTCAAATTAGAATCAGATGCCTGTCAATATTTGTTCAATAATTTTTGACACCTAAACATAGAACATTAATATAAGTATCACATCCTACTGGCTCTTCCGGTATAGAGTATTAATCTTCTAATATAATAAAAATGAAACGCTGTTCGTTAGTCTCGCTAAAACTCAAAAATGGCTTGACAGATTTAAATAATTTATTTTTTATTCTGTTCGCTTCATTACAGTGGTGGTTTAAATAAGAAATGATCAAAATACATTAAGTAGTGCACGAGCCGTATTTGTTCGTTCGCGCATCGTTTATCCGATTGAGTTGAAACTTACTACAGTTGTTGTTGGCTCTTTCAAAAAGTTCTAAGTATTGTACCATCAACATACCTTGAGTGACGCACGAACCGTATTTGTCCATTCACACATCGTTCATCCGATTGAGTTGGAATTTTATATAATTGTTGTTGGCACTTGCATGAAGGCTCTGACATAGTACTACTAACAGTATTTGTCCATTCGAGCATCATTCAACCGATTGAATTTAAACTTTCTATAGTTGCTGCTGGCGCTTGCGTAGGGACCTATTTTAAGATTTCTGTCACCAGTAGAATTTTATATCTTTTATCACTGAGTAACATGGGCTATAATTTACTATTGAAAAAAGGGTTATCCATGAAAACTTCAATAATGTAACCCAAGATGTGAAAAAATTATCCATTTGATTCCTTACATTGCCTGCGCTGCAATATAATCTTTTATCTCCCGTAAATTTGGACAGTTTGGGTTATGTTTTAATTGTGTTACTTATGCAAGAAATGTGGTATTATTCTTAATTATTATCTTACACTATTAAACTATGCTTTCAATATTCGTATAAAATGTTGAATATTACCAAATTGCCAGCCGTGCGAAGCCGGCACGGACTGCTATCTAATATAATAAAAATTAAACGCTGTTCGTTAGTCTCGCTGAAACTCAAAAACGGCTTGACCGATTTGAATATTTTTTTTTTATTCTGTACGTTTTGATACAGTGGTGGTTCAAATGGAAAATGATCAACATACGTTGAATAGTTTATTCGCGCACCGTTCATCCAATTGGGTTGAAACATTCTATAGTTGTTGGTGGCAATATCGTAAAGGTTTTTATTACAGTACCATCAACGTACAATAAGTGGCGCACGAGTCGTATTTGTTCGTTTGTGCATCGTTCGTCTGATTAAGTTAAAACTTATTATAGTTGTTGTTGGCATATTCGTAGGGGTTCTTATTGTAGTGTCATCAACATGGCGCACGAGCCATATTTGTTCGTTCGCGCATCGTTTATCCGATTGAGTTGGAATTTTATATAGTTGTTGTTGGCACTTGCATGAAGATTCTGACAAAGTACTACAAACGGTATATGTCCGTTCAAGCATCATTCATCCGATTAAATTGAAACTTTCTATAGTTGCTGCCGGCGCTTGCGCGAGGACCGATTTAAAAAATTCTCACACCAGTAGAATCCTATACCTATTATCACTGAGTAACACGGGTTATAATTAACTATCAGAAAAAAAGGGCTACTTACGAAGACTTCTATAATGTAACCCAAGATGTGAAAAAATTACGAATAAAATTACTTACAATCTTCTATTTCCCGTAATTTATTAAATTAAATACTGACGATGCTATCAATACAAAGATCTACGCACTCATCAAGAAATTTTGACATTTTAGATTGTTTTAATTGTGTTACTCAAGCAAGAAATGTGATATTATTCTTAATAATCATCTTAAACTATTAAACTATGCTTTCAAGATTCGTACAAAAATGGTGACTATTATCAAGTGTCCATTCGTGCGGATCCGGCACGGGTTGCTAGTAATAGATATATTGAAGTTTAGGGTTCTTTCGAAACAAACTATCAATTTTCCAATAAACCAGTCGTTCAAAAAAATGGACGCTTTGCGCCAATATTGTCAAAAGATGTAGGCATTTGTCAAATTAAAATTATATGTCTGTCAATATTTGTTCAATAATTTTTGACACCTGAACTGAGAACATTATTAAACATTATTACTAGTAAACAAGTCGTTCAAAAAATTGGCACTTTGTGTCAATATTGTCAAGGGGTATTGGCATCTGTCAAATGAGAATCAGATGCCTGTCAATATCTGTTTGACACCTAAACATAGAGCATTAATACGAATATGGCATCTTATTGCCTCTTTCTTTACAAAGTATTGATTTTATAATAAACCAGTTGTTTGAGAAAATTTACACTTCCTGTCAATATTGTCAATGAGTGTAGGAATCTGCCAAATAAAAATCAGATGTATGTCAATATCTGTTCAATAAAAATAATGAAAGTATTGAATTTTTTTGGATCAAACTATCAATTTTCTAATAAACTAGCAGTTCATAATAATTGACACTTTGTGGAAATATTGCTGAGGGGTGCAAGCATCTGTCAAATAAAAATCAGATGCCTATCAATCATTATTGGTATTCAAATTAAGAACAATAGTAAAAATATTGAAGCCTACAGATCTTTCCAAATAAACTATCAATTTTATAATGAACCAGCAGTTTCTGTAAATATTGTTGAGGGATGGAAGCATCTATCAAATAAAAGTCAGACTCCTATCAATATCTGTTTAAGAAATATTATGTGTGTTACAAAGCAAAATAATGCCTTGAATTAAGTGATGCTAATTGCACAAGATGCCAATAATTTGGAATCACTTCGTGTTGGGAATGTTAGATATCCCCGAACTAATACAAGGATGAAACTTTGTGAATACTTGTGTTCTCGCATTGGAACCCTTCAGATTACCCTATAAATGGAATCCTTATGTAGCGAGAAACGACAACTAAATCTGTATAGAACAACTATATTAAAAGGATCTGGATTGGATATAAAACAGGATTAGAAAATATAGAATGAATTTTTCAGAACAACGTTTTATTTCTACAATTAAGAAGAATATTATGATAGTAAATTGATATTATCGAAATTTCTTATACACTCAATAAACTGGTGCACCTTGTTGCCTTGTCATCCCCCCAGTTGCACCACGTATCAATGCACCCAGATCAGGGATTCCTGGAATTAAACCTCCACCTACTGGAAATCCCGGAATTCCTATTCCGGGCATATTGAAATTGTTCAGGAAGCCTAGTAGAAGTTGTAATAACTGTGGCAATCCTGGAAACATTTGTGCCAGTTGTTGTACCATATTCAGTAACATGGATATTGGATCCTGAGATATTGGAGCTGATGGTGGTGGTGCTATATGATCTCTCCCTCCTCTATGGCCATAATTTTCTCCATTATTGGATGGTGTACACTCCACTAATATTAGGAATGATGTGAGCACCAAAAGGACATTCAGTAACAACATCTCAACTATCTAAAAAATAATGACATGTTGAAGTACAATCATGAAATGCAATACAAATAATGTGAACAAGTATAATGACATTCGGCAAACAGTTTCAGACATACAACAAAAGAGAAATTTGGTAGGTTGTCATTGAAAAAATATATCACCACACATCTGGACTCACCTTTTATTTGATGTTATACAGCTCTAAACAAGTGAAGACTAGAGATTCAGCACAATTATTCAAAAACACATGTCGATTTTTCTTATATATTCCACTTCATCTAATTTCTGAGAGCTATCTTGATTTTATCATGAAGGATGCAGTGCAGAATTAATTTTGTTATGAGTTAAGAACTATTCGAGTGTGCATAACAATAAAAATAATTTCAAAGATTATATAGGAAGATTTCAAAGCCTGGGTCCTAAATTCAATGAAATGCAATTTCCTACTATGTTATCCTGCTTCTTGTTTCCTCATGCCATTTCATGAATTATGTTTTGCTACTAATTTCATGTTTACTTTCCACGTTACAGTTAATTATAGTACAGTAATAATACCTCTGTTTTGGTAATTTAATAACATGTGACATACATACGTAAACACATAAAAATGACGTATGTAATTTCTTCAAATTAGGTTCGCATGAATCCCAAAGTAATATGCACTAAGAAAATAATTATTCTTCACAAAATTCCTTTATCTAAATACACTTTGTAGCGCATATTTCAAAGAAAAATTGTATTCACTCCAGCTGTTTGGCTGGCGTGACGCTGAATCACAGCAACTACAGCACTTACAGACTTTTAGGCTTCTGAATAATCTTATAAGATGTTCGATAGTTAGCTCTGTGTCTTCGTGAAGACCTAAAAGAGTCTTTAGTCATTTTATGGAGCTTGCTGGAAAGTTATAAATTATGTGCTCCAATATTTCTTTCCAGCCGTTGCTTCACCATTTATTTGAAGATGATATTTTAGGTGTAGGCTCCTTTGACAGCTCCTATTTTTTGTATTTTCGTTTTTCAAAGATTCAAGAATATTTTAGTTTGTATTAATCCAGGAGATTTTTCCCAGTAAGAGTCTATAACTCAACTTGTTTGTGGATTTAAGATATAACAAAAAACTTATTTACTCAAAAACAATTCTACTTATGATCGACGCTAATTTAAACACTTTCACTACATTTATATATTATTTATATGCCCCGTATTTGAGCTATGTATAATAATTTCCTAGCTCGATCTCGTCCAGGTTTGAATATCTCCGCCTAGAGCTTCTCGAAGTCTCTAAAGAGTTCTAGTGAGCTTCCATAAATTCCACAAGACCTCACTACGTCCTTGGCGCATATGGCTCGGTTGCGTTTGCTGCCTGTTTAACTGGCATGTAACCAATAGGGACTTTGTTCCTTACAATAGCTTTTTTTTCACAAGATTCAACGTTTTGCTTCAAGTAGGTTTCTGGAGTGCCACAAAAAGGCCAGAATCCCATTTCTCAACAAAAATACCCGCTTTTGTTACTATATTCACTCTCGCAGCGTGCAACGCTTATCATGCATGCAATAAAACAAATGGAGGTGATCATAGATGATTGACCTTCGAGCCTAATGGCTTATTCTGTTTGTTTCTTTTTCTAAGAAATGGTGAAGTAAGTAGGAAATATTATTGAATATGTGACTATTTATTTGAAATTGAACATCCATTATTCAAATAGTCCGGTTAGCTATGATGGTCCAGTGAATAGAGGTGGGGCTCCCTACAAAATGTCCGGTAGGCCTAAATTTCTTATATGTTGTATTTAAATCTAATTTTTCGTCATCCTAGCCTCATGGAAACATTTGTTAAACTCGAAAACCATGAAATTTTGGCCTATAACTTCTTTCCTGTGCTCTTTCGCATACACCATTATAGTTACCGAATTGCAAAGGACAAAATTAACAACCAGTTTGCTTCCTTAAATTTTTTGTACGACCAACAGTTACCGAGATATGGGGCAGCGAAATAGGAGTGAAATCTCAAGCTCTGCAAAATATTAACTTTCTTGTCACTTTGACTCACGAAAATTCCATGAAAACTTGATTTTAGAGAGAAGGTGCTCATATAAAAGTTGTAAGGCATTTGATTACATACAAAATTCATGCCTAAAATATTTTTTAACGTCAAATTCTGAACAGTGGGGGTGAATTTGAAGAAAAATGGAAAAATGGCATTTTTGTCACTTTGGCCCAACATTGTTATAGAGCTCATTCCTCTGATGCTCTTCGAACTCCAGTAATTTGTTATTGTTGATGATATACAACAATCAATCTGTCAATTTCTCTTTCACTAGGTGGCACTAATCAATTCACTGAATCTGCATTGACACTCCTCATTGTTATCTTCCAGAAGAGAATGAATATACTCCATTGCTTCATCAACTCTGGGATCTACCCTGAATTCTTTTTCAAATCCAGAAAACGAGGGTACTTGGTATAACTTCTTTTGGCAGTCATGATGGTGCTGAGCGTCAGCGGCAATTGAATCCAAATATCGAAGATCGCAAGCGATTAGTTTTTTGGCTCATTCGTCTCTTCGTTTTCTGGCTGCTTCTTGAAACTTGTTCCTTGTTTTATGTTTCTCAACCAAATGAGCTGGGTTACTCTTCGAAGGGATGAGTCTCTATTGAATTCTCCTATAATCTGGAGGTATTTCTTTCCCCTGAAGGCAAAAACTGTCATTTTTTGGCCTGAGCTGTGGTAGTGATAAAGTTCTTCTGGATGGCCTAGCTTCTGCCTGTTGGAGTTGATATGAACTTATCCTTCTCTTATCGCTGTAATTTTTCGAACAATAACTGTGAACTCGGATCTAATCTTTGTCCTTCAAAAATTTGGCACCATCCCTCCTCTCCCATTTAAGGTCTGCTTTCTTCGAAGTATTCTATCCTCTCTTCTTCACAGTAAATGTAACTCATTCTTCTTAAATCTTCCCACATATAAAACACTCACTGTCTAATGTCTCTTGGCTTTTGTTGGAGCCATAGTTCACACATGTATTAACCAACCCACACTACAGTCGTTTCGAACATTCAAATCCAAAACTCTGTTAGATACGTAGTAGATTCACAACGATCCGAACAGCTAAAATACTACCAGTAAACTGAGATAGGAAGGGCCTCAAGGGCCTTCCCAATCTTTCTCCTCTTCCTATTCCACCTCACAAAGGCTGCTTAGGCGAATGGTCTTTTGACAGTAGGTAATGGTAACAAAGAAGAGCACTCAATCCATTAATTGCCCTAAGTGGAATGTCTTTATACCTAAGACGAGTCCACTCGAGGAAGAGTCTTGTCCCAATTTAATATTGTAACGTGCGAGAGTGGGGAAGCTCGTAAAGACGTCCTTGTATAGGTGGAGCCTCTCGTCCTCGTTACGTCGCACCGCGTCGCAGCACATCACCTCTCCCGATGGAAGCCTCTAGTAATTTCGAGAAGTAGAAAATTCCAGGAGTAGAACATTCGGGAAATGGATTTTTCTATATATAAGGGCAAGCCAAAGACTGGAATAGTAGTGTGTAATGGAACTAGAACAGTGTATATCGAACAGTGAAGTGAACAGTGTATATAAATAGTGAAATATGAATATCTGCGATTTTGTTTAAATTAGTATTAAGTGATAAATAAATAAATTAGTGTTCTTAGTGACATAAGAAGAGTAGAACTCTTATTTTATTTCAAATTATTAAATAGTGACTTTTATTTAATCACAAACTATATTTCGTCAATCAATAAACATTACAATATCTTACAGCACAAACATTGGATAGAACATATAGGAAACGTATTTATATTTATTATTAACAATGCCAAATCACCTGAGTTTGATGACTATCACAGGAATGAGTCCTGACAATCCTGGGCCAAAATGATAAAACTGTCATTATTCTTTAAGTTCATCCCATTCTTTAGAATTTGATGTTAGAAAATGTTTGAGGCATGGATTTTGTATATAATTAAATGCTCTTCAACTCATGTATTAGCAAATTTTCTCTAAAATAAAGTCTTCATGGAATTTTCGTTAGTCAAAGTGGCAAAAAAGTTTTTGCGAAACTTGATATTTTATCCCTATTTTGCTGCCCCATATCTCGGTAATAGTTGTTCGTACAAAAAAAACTCAAGAGAATAAAAAAATGCACAGAAAAGAAGTTATAGGCCAAAAATTGATAAAAGTGCTAAAATTTCATGGTTTTCACGCATAACAAAAGTGGCCATTGGACTAGAATGACGAAAACTTGGATTTATTACTTCCCAATGGTCCCAAACAAAATATAAAAAATTCAGGACTACTGGACCTTTTTTTAGGGTAGACTCTTTTTTGAGCCTCTATTTACTGGACAATGATCCATCAATCAAACAGAAAATACATCAAATAGAGGTAGACATGATTACCTGTACATTTCATACAATACTAGAGCTAGGATGGACAAAATCAAATTATAATTGTTGTAACGATATCTCGCTGCTGGCGAGGTTGTTAGCACTAATGTCGCTGTCGAAACTGCAGACGGTGCACTCGGGCGCCAATGTGGTCGGTGACGCAGTTTCTAGAGACGGACGGCTGAGTAGTTCAGAGAAAAGGGGCAGGGTATTCAAAAGAATAATATATAGGTGGTAAGTATCACTACAAGATTTATTTGAACACAAAAAAATGGAGGGGGTGAACATACACATATATTGCAGGAATTTGCTCAAGACAATCGACAAATAAAACGGGATGACTTTGCAAAAGTTCAAAAACAGCAAAAATATTCCAAGCTCAAAATATAGCAAAACAATGGCCAAAATAAATCAAGCTCCTTTTACGAACTTATAAAAAAACTGAAGAAAACAATCAGATTCACAATTTTTTTGTCTTAAACAATTGCACCAAACGGACTTGGCACAAAACCTCGAACGGTAACTACTGGAATACATTGGAAGATAGCTCGAAGAACTAACTTTCAAAAGAAGTGATTTGAATCGGCTGAAAGGCCTTATTTATGCTCCAAGTTTAATGAAACGTTACCAAGTTGCGTCTTTGAAGTTAATTTCAAATTAGCGCTCACAAGTAGTGATGAAGAGGAGTTATTTTAAAGTCGAAGAAATTATATGAAAAGTACTAATTCCTTAACACAAGCTTTGATACATCTTTAAAACAGTTATAAATCATCTAATACATTCTAATAATATTACACCAAAATTATTTGTTTACGTTGGTAGCTTAGTCATTTGTCGATAGGCTCAAACGTGTCAAACATCAAATCTTTATTTGTTAAGTCAAAGTCAAAGTCATGGTAAACAAATTCAGGAAAAAAAAAAATTGTACAGAACAACGGTCGGATACATCTATGATGAGTACATGACATGAAACACGGATGATACAGTTACAGAGTTGTATTTCAGGAAATTCACTAATCATAAAATATCTATTCAAGCTGATGGCTGGTAACGCCATGATGAGTGGTTGTGTAGTTTTCAAACGAAACTACGGTTCTTTGAAATTTACAGGGCAAGTAAGATATGAGAACTAGTTGTGATTAACCTCAAAATGAAAGACGGTAGCTGAAGGCTCCAGGATGTGTAAATGGGGCGGAACTTTGAAGGAATGATTCGTCACATTACCAACTGCAAAATATTGTCCATTAACAAAAACTTGCTATTTGACAAAATCTGACGTAAACATCACGTCACTTACTTGTACATTATTTGATATATACACAAATTCATTCAATAAAGTTTTCTGTCACTCCAGATTATAAACTATATAATTTTAATAATATTTTGACATGTGAAATGTCAAACAAAATCAAAAAATTGACAACATATTATCATTGCCTACTTTTTCATTTCAATTAAACTGATTGTTTTATACGGCAAATTCTGAATGTCTGTTATACATATAACCTGCACTTCCGGCTCGGCCGATTGATACAAAAATAGTAGATAACTATTTTGATGCTACAACGAGTTCAAATACTAAATTTCAATATGCTATGGTTGATCATTCTAGATTTATGCAAAAAATTAAAGAAAAGTTTGAAGTAAAGTGCACTTTTGGCTTGACCGATTCCTACAAAAATAGCAGATAACTATTCTGATACAACATCAAGTTCAAATACTGAATTCCAATATACTATGGTTGATCATTTCGGATTTATTATAAAAATTCGAAAAAAGTTTCAAGTAAAGTGCACTTTCGGTACAGACGATTGGAACCATAATGCAAGGTGCACAACTAGACTCTATACCAGTCTTGAATATAAAATTGCAACGTTCAACCAGTCTTGAGATTTGACATCAAGCCGAAAATAGTCAAAATGGTTTCAGGGATGCTCAAAACGGATATTTCCACCAAAATCTCGATAGATGAATTTTGTCGGTTTTACAATACTTCCTTGTACTTAGTACAAGTAAGTAAAAATTGCAAATTATGATTAGGAATTAATGTTGCCTGGAAAACAAAAAAATAGTGGTCTAATGATATAAATCAGACACTTAAAACAAAGCACTACACTGAAACGTGTCAAAAATGTCAAATTCTAGTAAACAATCCGTTCAAACTATGATTTGATCAGCACATAACTAAATTTCCGTAAGTAAACATTTTAAAGAACAAGTATGGAATGTAAACATAACTAATTTCTTGAATTTTGATCAATTTTTAGATAAATGTTTCCTTACAAATTGGCAGTATTATTTTTCGCTATCTTCATTGCGATGTCAGCTGGAGATGACGACCCAAAAGATCCGTCAAAATCTGGAAAATGTCCTTGTGGTTCAGCCGTGCAGGAAGGGCCAAAATCTGATGGATGCGGGTGTAAGAAACCGGAAGTGAAAGAAGATAAAGTAGGGGGATGTGGCTGCGGTAAAAAATGAACCAATATATTGATGATAGCATCTAAAAAATAAATAGGAGACATGTAAACTGAAACCGCTTTACTTCCCTTTGATAATATAAACTTGAATTGTTACAAATTTTTTTAATTCTACATAAATACTGTAAAAGTACAGATTCAGCACTATTTCTTCCTCCAACTATAACTCACACAAAATCATTCTAAATCCGAATAAATTCCAGAACAAGTGTAACTCATTCTTATATTTCCAACCATCTAAATGCAAAACTGCCCTCTGAAATAAATCTCGCTCCACCTTTGCACAGAACTTATTTCCACAAACGTAATACATGTATTTAGAGCGAACGAAATGATAAAATCCCTAGCGTAGCCCCTACCACTCTAACAGAGAAAAAAGAACTATTTCCTACAGCGGAAATAGAATTATACGAATTATTGTCTCATATGCAACGCTCGTTTTGGTTGAATTGCAAAGCATTCTTTCGCGAAAAACGTTTTATGTGGTGCTATAATGGAAGTGGAAAAAAGTAATGTGGATGGGATGCGTTTTTAATCTAGTGCTACATGCCAAGAATAATCTGCAACGGATTCTGACAATAGCGAAAATTTATGACCGCAAAATATGGAAATGGGACTAATACCGCAAATAATATAATGCGGAATTTCTGTTAGTTTGGTTTTCCTTTTTTGTTGTTGCTTTGTTTTTTGTGTTGTGAATGTACTAACAAGTCTGGATGTCAACAAAAATTACTTTTTTCATTCATGAGAAGGTGAGGAGCCGATCGAAAAAAAAAACTACTATTGAATAGAAAGTAAATCCTTTTAAAGAACTCAAATATTTGATTCTAAATAACTCCGTTTACTTTTCTATTTAGTGAGTGTACAGACTCGATAAACATTCCATTTGAATTATGACTTTTTAATCCGATTCTCGTAACATCAAACAGAAAAACTGGGTTCTCTTTAAAGCTGTTAAAGCCAGCTTCACAGCGGAGACATCGCAAATTCAATAAATATAACGCACAGCACGGCAGGCATATTTAATGTTAGCTAATTTAAAATGGATGACCTGATATTGGCTTAAGGTAAGGTGTAGGAGATTCCAGACGTTTTATTGCCCTATTTTCATCATGGAAAGGGAATTTTGCAAACACGTACGTCGATAAACGGTAAATGAAGAGAGACAATCAAAATAGTTTCCGATTCCACTACTAGTATTAGTTTCAAATGTGATTTTATAGTCCTTAAAGTGCGATTTGAGTGATTGATTGATTACCAATCCTTTTACTCTCCGATTCGCCGCCCCAAAAATCAAACTCAACTCTCGAAACCGACTTGGACAGTATCTAGATCGCTTTGCACTGATCTGAAACTTTGTAGATACAACACTGATTTTATGTGGCATTTAATGTCAGCAAGATAAGACATTGACGTACGTCGCAAGGGTCAGTGGGGAACGGAGAAATATTTGAAGTGTGATAAAATCAGGAAGGGAAAGCTACCCTAAAATGTTCAGCATGGAGATTAAGATATTGTAATAGTTTTCCGAAATCTACATTCAATTTTCTTTTACACTGGGTGCGCTCTTCTGATATTGCATAGAAGATTTCTTCAATGAGATTTATTCAAAATAAATCAAAATTAAAGCAATCTCATAGTAGTTGAAATTATAATTCCTGTACCGCAATGAACACTTTCCTGCCCTCCTCATTCATCAAATATATATACGAGAAATGCGTCTGTTCGCGCATCGTTCATCCAATTGACTTGAAACTATGAACTATGTACACCTGTTTGAATATTTCTAATATTAAATCATCAACGTACAATGAATGGCACACGAGTCATATTAGTTTGTTCGCGTATCGTTCATCCAATCAAGTTGGAAGTTCGTACATTGGTTTTTGGTAGCTGCAGGAGTGCTTTTGATCTAGTAATATTAACGTACAATCTTATCAGATAGCTGTTTGTTTGCGTACCGTTCATCCGACTGTGTTTAAACTTTGGCGCTTGCGTGTAAACCTCTGACATAATATCATCAAAGTACGATGCGCGCTGCAGAGTGAATACGTCTTTTAATTAACATCTCAATAAGTGCTATTGAAAACTCATAGTTAATTTCAATTCAAAAACAATTACTGAATCAGGTTATCTATATATATAAATAAAATTGACTTGTCTGTCTGTGATTACGGAATAAAAACTCAAAAGGTTATTTGCAAGACCAAAACACTCGTTTGTCAAATTTTTGTCTTTCTGTCTGTTTGTTTGTCCGAGCTGATTTCCATAACAGTCGTATCGATCGACTCAAAAGTTTCTTTGTTGGTACTCATATAAAAGTTTCTGACATAGTATTATTAGGAATAATAAATGGCTCACAGGTCGTATTTGTTTGTTCGCGCATCGTTCATCCAATTGAGTTGGAACTATGAACTATGTACACTTGTTCAAATATATCTGACATTAAATCATCAACGTACAATAAATGGCACATGAGTCATATTTGTTTGATCGCGTATAGTTCATCCAATCAAGTTATAAGTTTGTACATTTGTTTTTGCTTCTTGCGTGAACATTTTTGTCATAATAATAATAGCGTACAATAGATGGCGTCTGGTTTGTATCGGAGAGCTTCAACCAATAGTGCGTTCGGTAATGCAAATCTTTTCACTCCATCTGCTCTTTTGCGTTCTTTAATTGCAAAAAGCGTAAATGGTACAGAGATAGACCGGAAATAGTAACGTTCGGTAATAGCAGAGTGGAGTGTTTGGAGCTCACTCTCAATGCACCAGCGTAAGAGGTGGTGCTTGCGGAGTGAATACTTCAAATCGCGCCAAATTATAAACGTACGCGAACCTGACAAGAACTTATGAACAAAAATGACAGAAAATAACTTATTATATTTGTGCTATGTTTGTAATCAAACTTATGCATCTTTTGACGAAGTTCTAAAAACATTCTTTGTTTACTAAACACCACGATGTTATCATTATTTGTTTGTCTATTTGTAATTCATGCCTTGTTTTTGCATTAAAATGAATAAAAGTATGTAGTTTTGTCAACGAATGTTATTGGCTGTATTCCAAAATACGATTTAAATTGATTATCTTAACCTCGAGGAACAGTTTCTTCTGCATAATTTTCTATTTTTCCTAATAAATAATAGATACACCATTTTCATCATCATTATTATCGTCAAAAATTAACTCATGACCAATTTGAATCGCATGAACTAATAAATTGCTCATATTTGTATCGTCCAACCGTTCTCACGCCAATAATTTTTAAATTTTAGATATATTTGACAGTTGAATCGTTCTTTAATTCGCGGCGTAAATGGAGTGATTTGACATCACGTGACTTAGCTCCAAGCTCTGTACGCTCTGCACTCGAGCTGCATTAACGAACGCACTACAAGCTGAAACCTTGAACAGTTGTTGTTGGTGCTTGCGTGAAAGTTTATGGCAGAATAACATCAAAATTCGTCTTGCCCTGCAGTGTAAATATGTCTCTTAATTAATATCTCAATAAGTGGTATAGAAAATTTATATTTGTGAGGATCACCCAATGCATGCCAAACACTGGTTCTTTGCAATCAATTTTTAATACAAAACTATCATTCTTCAAGACATGCTCAAATTATTTTCATGAATATTCCAAATTTAAAATTGTTGCCTGTATGCCCGGGTTGATCTCCGAAATAGCCAAAACTATTGAATTGAAACGTTCTACACTTGTTATAGATACTTGCATAAAAGTTTCTGATATAGTATTATCAACGTACAAAAAGTGACGCACGAGTTATATTCGTCTTTTTTGCGCATCGTTCATCCGATTGATTTGAATTTATATAAATTGGTTGGTAACACTAACTCAAAGACTTCTGACAATGTCATTAATAAGTAGCGCTTCTGTTCGTTCGAGTATCATTCATCCAATTGAGTTGAAACTTCGCACAGTGATTGCTGATACTTCCATAAAGACCGCGGTACAGAACCCGTTTCTCCGGATTATTAACACTCTTTTGAAACTTTGTTAGTGGCTTCATTTTGATGAGTCCGACAACGTTTTTATCTGCGAAAATCTTTGAAACTGCTGCCTTTTCGGCCGAACAGCCGAAAAAGACGTCGATTCTATGATTTATTCCTGACCACCAACATCACTTTTTTCCATAGTTTGATTGTAAGATAATAAATGGAGAAACACAAACAACATTTAGTCCGACAAAAATATTGCGGCGTTCGGCGTAACCTCCATCTTCAACATGTCAAAATTACAAGTTTTGTTAGATTATTAACATTCTGTTGGAGTTCTCTGTACTATCAAATGAATATTAGTAAAGTCTGAGAGGTGATATTGTCCGATAAAATTTCTGCTGAATATTTCCAGTCCGAAGCTCTGAAAATGTCAATTCTATGAGTTTGGGGCTCTGTACCGCGGTCTAGTAGTAATATTGAAGTATAATAGGTGGCGTGTGACGTGTGAGTCGTATCGGATTGCTGTTCGTTCGCGCATTGTCCATCCGACTGAGTTGAAAACTGGAACAGTTATTGTTGACGCTATAAGTGGTATAGAAAATTCATCATTAATTTTTACTTAGTTGTACAAAGTAACAAGTAAGTATTGTGAAACCGACAAAATTCACCTATCGAGATTTTGATGGAAATATCCGTTTTGAGCATCCCTGAATTCATTTTGACTTTTTTTGGCTTGATGTCGGTACGTATGTCCGTGCGTGCGTACGAGCGTTCGTAACTCGCAAATCTCAAAACTGGTTGAACGTATAATGTTGAAATTTTGTATTTAGGACTGATATAGGGTCTAGTTGTGCACCTTGCATTATAGTTCCAATCGTCTGTACCGGAAGTGCACTTTACTTGAAACTTTTTTTTTGAATTTTTTGCATAAATATATAATGATTCGCCATAGCATATTGAAATTTCGTATAAAGAACTTTTATAACATCTTATTGTACATCTTGCATCATGATTGCGATCGGCTGAACCGGAAGTGCACTTTACTTGAAACTTTTTTCCAATTTTTTGCATAAATTCAGAATGATCAGCCATAGGATACTGGAATTTAGCATTTGAAATTGCTGTAGCTTCTTAATGGCCATCTTCTATTATTGTAATAATCGGCTTAGCCGGAAGTGCACTTTATATGACAGACTTTTTAATTTTCCGCATAAATTCTAAAAACTCAATCGTAGAATATTTGAATTTTGTATTAGGCACTTTTATAATATCTTGTTGTACACCTTGCATTATGATTGCTATCGACTAAACCGAAAGAGCGCTTTATTCGAAACATTTTTTGAATTTTTCGCATAAACCAAAAACGATTGAACGTAGATTGTTAGAATTCAGTAATTAGAACGATTATACCGTCTAGATGCTCATATCCTATTTTTATTGAGATCCACCAAGCCGGAAGTGCACTTTACTTGACAGTCATTTGGAATTTTTCGATAAATTCGAAACGATCAGGTGTAGAATATTGAAATTTCGTATTTCAGTCTGCTGTAGCATCTGAATGATTGCCTACTATTCTCATAACAATAGACTGAACCGGAAGTGCACTTCAGTAGGAATTTATTTTCTAATTTTGCGCATAAATTCAGATCTGTTGGTATATCTCTTGAGTAAATCCAAAACGATTAACTGTGGATCGATAAGATTTTGTGTTTGATTATATGTATCCAATGGTATATATGATCAAACACAAAATCACATCGTATTATATATATATATATATATATATATATATATATATATATATATATATATATATATATATATATATATATATATATATATATATATATATATGTATATATATATCCAATGATGTACAAGTAAGTCACATGATGTTCAGGTCAGTTTTGTTTTCTTCAGACAGTTTTAAATCCGTTTATTTGATTAGTATTATTTGAAAGGCAGCGCACAGACCAGATCACTGGGCCTAAAGGTCTGAAATATTGACAATGCATTCTTATGGTGATATAGATTACAACTAATGAATCATTTCTTGAAATTTCATCCCTGAGGAGGTCATTTCAATACGTCTCATTACATTTGTATGAAAAATCGTACCAATTTTTTATGAGAAAGAAACAGCAAGAAATATTTCCACCACTAACACATAAAAACAAAAAATTAACCATGAATTTTTTGTACTTCGTATTGAGATATTAATTAGAAGACATATTTATACTGCAACACAAGTCGTACTTACGCGATACGCGAACAAACTGCTATTTGATACGATTCGCACGCTACCTTTTGTACTTTAATATTACTAGATCAAAAACTATCCTGCAAGTACCAAAAATAGATGTACGAACTTTCAACTTGACTAGATGAACGATACGCGTACAAATAAATATGACTCATGTGCCATTCATTGTACGTTGATGATTTTATGTTAAAAGTATCTAAATAAGTGTACATAGTTCATAGTTTTAACTCAATTGGATGAACGATGCGTGAACAAACGAAAACTACTTATAAGCCATTTATTATACCTAATTTTACTATTTCAGAAATTGTTATGTAAGTACCAATAATGACTGTAAAAAGTTTAGACTTATTCGATTACATTGAATATATTCTTCTTTCTGTCGCTCCAAAAACATATTTACATATTTCATATTATTTTTAGTGAAATAAATAATAAAGGAACGTTGGTACATCCATTCACAAGATTATCAAGAGAGAACATCATCAAATGTCATTTTGACAAGTAATTTTTCACAACATGCTCATCGGTCATAGCTCAGAGCACAAGACAAAGAAAAATGTGGGAAAATAGGCACGCACTAAAAATACAAGGAATTGTTTTAGTCGTAGTATTAATAGTTTCTTACGAAGACAAATGATGGAGGAAACATACAAGAAAAGAAAATTTCCGGTGGAACCGGAAAAACACATCTTACTAAATGTTTTCAAGGAATTATTAAATTAAATATTATTGATCATTTAGAGGAAAATTGTTTTCATATTGAAATATTTATTGATCATCATCAAAATGAAAGTCACTATTTAACTTCAACTACAAAGGCACTAATATTTATTTACAACAAATTATTTATTTATTACACTTCGCTCTTAGCTGATCAAGCTCTGGATTTTCAATACTCACTCAATCAGGCCGCTGCCTTATATATTTAGATGTTAATTTCTAGAAATTTCTACTTCATTCTAGCAAACTACTCGAATGTTCTAATGTGTAGAGCGGCGCGAATCAAAGAGGTGGAAGGCTCCGCCCAGACAGAGTCGGATTTTAGGCTTATTTAATTTTTAGGAATTGTGACACCTTCGCAAGTTGCAATATGCATGCATACAAATGAATTAAGCCTATTCATATAAACGCCTTCAAATTAAAATTTTATATATTGATTCTTAACGACTCGGGAGCCCTGGATGATAATTGTACTATAATACTAAGTATTTAGTTTCTAAATGAGTTTCTGGAATAATCATTATGTTAATGCCAAACTTTGCAATCACTTGCAGTAGCGATGATACCTCAAAATATTCCCCATGCGAATATCTCTTTTTTAAAAGCATTTCATGCAATTTGTGGTAACCAAACACTTCTGCAAAATTCTTATTTGAAATTCAAATTTAATCAATATATCGAAGTTATTTTTGAAGTACATTTACTGATTCATTCCCTGGAATTTATGCGTTCAAAAAATGCATGAATCTTCCAAACGCCTAAATTGTATCGAACATAAACATCCCTTAAAGGAAGCATATACTCAGGTCGTATAACGCGTCAGGAATATCCGGCAATATTTAAATTAATTTATTGCATTTATTCATGAAAAACATACTTCAGGAGTCTTTCAGGGCGGTGGATCTTATCCATAATAAAGAACATTGCTTTTTCTTTTTGTTAAAAAAAGTATTGTGATCATATTAAAAATTAGTTGGTCGTACCAATATTTCTAGGTTACAAAATCACTCATTCTTTGTAAAAGAGTTGAGAATTAAATGCTGTCTACATCAGTTTCTCCATCATTATTTTACATGCCCCAGTCATAAAATTTCCTCAAAATTAAGCATTCCTCCCTCAGGTATAAAAACGCTGGCTGGCATTTCCCTCTGCGGTCTTCAATAATTCTTTTTGATGTTTCTTTCACATTTCTTTTCGAAAGATCAATAAGGGTGCAAAAACTAATATCTTTAGTTTCTTGAAGGAGATATTTGGTCTAATATTTATTTTTATATCGGTTTGATGGTTTTCAATTTGCAGTAAAATTCTTTCTTGAACCTAAACTGAAAATTGTTTGAGATGTGCTGATGAAATATAACGAGACAATCATGTTCTGCAACATCAGCAGGAATATTTGGAGTGGGATGAATCAGTTTCTTGGACTGGAATAAAGTCTTTATTTTTGATTGAAATTACCCATCATGATGAATCATCATTATTGTCAATAATTATTTTACTTTTGAAGAATTAATTCTTAAATTTCAGTTTTGTTAAATACATTGTCAAGTGTTTTAAAATATTCTATAAAATTATTTCCCCTCTCTCCTCTCCTTTCGATACAATTAGGTCGCATTCAGCCCAACACAATCAGTTCCATGCTAATATTGACACTAGAAGCTGTGGGATATTTATGCATTGTATTGTCCAGTGCCTAGGCAATATGGAGGTACAATAACTAAATTTGTATCGCGTAGTCGTGAAGGCATAATTCACGAGTATGATTTGCGAGCAGCAGTCACTGTGGTTTACAACGATGATTGTGACAGACTGGTAGGGTTTTCCAAGGCTGGACTGGGCAGTTGATTCGTGATTTATGAAGGGAATCTGTGATTTTGATATTGATACTTCAATTACAATCGCAAATTCAAATTACTCTCAACATATCTCAACTCAAAATTCACAATGTTTGAGCTTGTCGACAATAACTCCAATTTATAAATCTCACTGTCATGTATTTTACGAAATACATCCCTATGCAGCCCCTTTGTTCAGATTATCATCATTCACCCCTTAATCCGATGGAATAAATTCAACCCACTGTATCGGAATTTATGAGTCACACTTTAAACTGCATTTAATTTCCTGGACTAAAGATGTTCTAGAAGTGAATTGTACTGCGCCACCCTGGGTGCAACGGGGTGATGCACTATTAATATTAAACCCTGTATCGAGTTTATTGCTTCCTTTAAAGCCGGAGAATAATGTCAGTCATGTTACATTGTATGTATTGGTTTATTGATTTTCAGGAATATGAAATGTCTAAGAATGAAGAACAATGAAATATTGAAGGTTTCGATATTAAAAGCTACTTTAATATTTCGTTTTACTTTTAAAAGAAACCTAAAGTGAAAATGTATTTAATAGAAGTGTCAGAATCAATAAGGCACCAGCGTATTTGATAAAGGGTTTATAGTTCTAAAGTTATTATTATTTCTATAAATTAGCAATTATCTATAAAACCAGAACCCTAATCGTAAAAATGCATATGAAACACTCAATATTATTTTAAAAAATAATATGAGTTTATTTAACACATTTATACTTACTTGTACAAAGTAACAAGTAAGTATTGTGGAACCGACAAAATTCACCTATCAAGATTTTGATGGATATATCCGTTTTGAACATCCCTGAATCCATTTTAACTATTTTCGGCTTAATGTCGGTACGTTCGTACGTGCGTAACTCGCAAATCTCAAAAACCGTCGAGCGTATTATGCTGAAATTTCATATTTAAGATTGGTATAGGATGTTGATTTGTACCTCGCATTATGGTTGCAATCGCCTGTACCGGAAGTGCACTTTACTTGAAACTGTTTCTGAATTTTCCGCATAAATCCAGAATTATCAGCCGTAAGATACTAAGATTCGGTATTTGAACTTGATCTAATATCAGAATTGTTATCTGCTATTTTTGTATGGATCGGCAGAGCCAAAAGTGTACTTTACTTCAAACTTTTTTTAAATTTTTTGCATAAATCTAAAATGATCAGCCATAGCATATTGAAATTTAGTATTTGAACTTGAAGCATCAAAATAGTTATCTACTATTTTTGTAGCAATCGGCCGAGCCGGAAGTGCAGTTCATGAGTATAACAAGCATCCAGAATTTGCGGTATAAAACAATCAGTTTAATTGAAATGATAATCTAAGTATTGATAATCTGTTGTCAATTTCTTAATTTTGTTTGACATATCGAAATATTTTCCCTAAATTTCATTTCGTAAGCATGACAAAAGCGACAAAATTGGATCAGAACATGCTTTCTCATACAAATTAGAAATTAATTTTCATTATGTTGGTCACACGGTCCAGCTTTAATTTCAGTATTATTAAACTCCAAATATATATACTTATCAAACCTCTTGAAGGCATGAAAAACAAAATGAGGCACTTAAATCTACGACTATCTGACGGTATAAAAGTACAAGGAAATATTGTGAAACCGACAAAATTCACATATCAAGAATTTCATGGATATATCCGTTTTGAGCATCGCTGAATCCATTTTGACTATTTTTGGCTTGATGTCGGTACATATGTACGTATGTATGTGTGTATGTGCATAACTCGCAAATCTCAGAATTCGTCAAACGTATAATGCTGAAATTTTGTATAAAAGACTGGTATAGGATCTAGGATCTTGATGTGCACTTCGCATTATGGTTGCAATCGTCTGTACTGGAAGTGCACTTTACCTGATACTTTTTTTGAATTTTCCGCATAAATCTAGAATGATTAGCTGTAGGATACTTGAAATTTCTGTAGTGTCAAAATGATCATCTCCTATTTTCGTTCCAATCGACTAAGCCGGGAGTGTACTTCATATTACAGATTTTTCGAATTTTTCTTATAAATTTAAAATAATAATCAGTCGCAGAATATTAGATCTCGTATTAGGCACTTTTATAGAATCTAGTTGTACATCTTACATTATGATTGTGATCGGCTAATCCGGGAGTGCAGTTTACTCGAAATATATATTAATTTTCCGCATAAATCCAAAACGATTGAACGTAGAATCTTAGAAGACAGTATTCAAGATGATAGTACTGTCTAGATGCTCATATCCTATTTTCATTGAGATCGACTGAGATGAAAGTGCACTATACTTGACGATCTTGGAATTTTGCGCATGAATTCAGAACTGTTAGCCGTAGAATCCTGAAAATCAGTATTTAGGAATGTTGTAGCTTAAGAATGATGACATACTGTTTCCATAGCAACCGACTAGCCGTGGAATGATGAGATGTTGTGTTTGATTATCACTGATCTCTAATATAACACTGGATTGGATTTAGGCCGCTGGAATGCGGCCCCAATTGAGCGTCGCCATCTTGACAAAAACTGAGGTTTTGTGTCAGATCAATACCACGTTGTGCCGCGATATTTAAAATTTAGCTGTTTGGTTTGCCGGTATTTTATTTATCAAACATGATGATCGAGAGCATGTTTTGCGAAAAGAAACCCGATTCATCGAGAAATTTGACACTGCACAAGTAAGTACAACAAATGAACCTGAAGTAACTGTCGTTATGACTGAAATAAGTAAACATTACTTATTTTTAATGCTATGCTATGATGTGAATATTTTCAAGATTTCCATCCGATGAGCAATCGTTCTAAAAATGGCTCGAACAAATGGGTTTGCCAAACTTAGAAATAGCCAAAAACAGGAGGTTATGTTCTCAAAATTTTGTTGCGTCCGCGAAAAGATACACGACTCTGGAAAATGATGTTGTTCCGACTATTTTCAACGAACTATACAAAAACTATAGCGTTAACTACAAAGCGAAAAAAAAATGTTCAAATAGTCACACAATTCTCAAAACGATTTATTTATTGTTTAGATTTATAACAAAAATCGTAAAACTATTCAATGAATTTGATAATTCAGAGCTAGAATGTTTAAAAAATAGTTAAAATACTGATACTAAAAAGTTAACAAATATTTTGAGCTATTACTGAATATTTTTAAATATTTTAACTATTATAACAATTTTCAAATACTTTTAACTATTATTGATTATTAATGTGTGCATATTGACGTATATTGAGAATAATTTCATCATCTAACTTGCATTATACTTTGAATTTCATCGAGTGTCTTCTATAAGTGTTTTGAATTTGCCGCCGAATAGTGACACAAAACCTCAGTTTTACTGTCAAGGCCGTCGTTCAACCGGGGCCGCTTTCAGATGCCAGAATACGGTCTAAACCCAATCCAGTGTTATATTAGAGATCAGTGTTGATTATATATATCCAATGATGTACAAGTAAGTCACGTGATGTCCACGTCAGATTTTTTGTTTTTGTTTGACATTGTACATGTCAAAATATTATTAAAATTATATTAATTATGTATAATCTGGAGTGACAGAAAACTTTATTGAATAAAGTGTATATATCAAATGATGTACAAGTAGGTCACGTGATGTTCACGTCAGATTTTTTAATTGAGACCTTTGCTTCTGAGATATCAGTATCCAGATTTTAGTTGACATTCTGCTGCAGAGGTGGCACCACGTAGCTCGTTTGGAATGCACGAAAAGTTATTATATTTATTTTTGGCTAAACGCCTGCTTGTATCAAAAATTTTGTGAAATTTTCAAATTTTAGTTTTCAATTATCTTTTAAATAAATATTATTGAATTTTTCCTTATATCCTTGGCCCAACTTTAGCTCAAATCAAATCTTGTTCTAGATAAAGTCATATTTATTTTCCAAATTAAATACTGTGAAATATTTTTTTTCCAATTCTACTTATAATTCCAAAGTCATTATTAATTTTATGAATTAGCGATTATCTATAAAACCGGAATCCTAATCGTGAAAATGTATATGAGACACTCAATATTATTTCAAAAAATAATATGAGTTTATCTGGAACAATTTTTTGATTGGGGCCTTTGTTCCTGAGATATCAGTATGCAAACTTTTTTGAATAAACATTCAGCGAAATGCAGATATTAGTTGACATTTCGCTGCAGAGGTGGCACCACTTGCATCAAAAATTTTGACGAGTAATTTTAATTTTAGTTTTTAATTGTCTATCCGATAAATACAATTAAATTTTGCAGCACTACATCCATTTCAAAATAATTGGGTATTTGTGTTACCTTTTTTCTTGACCCAACTATAACCCAAATCGAAAAATGTTACTATTAAAGTCATATCTCTTTTTGAAACTGAATATTTTGTTATAATTTTTTTTTTCAATGCGGCTCATAATTCCACTGTTATTATTAATTTTATGAATTAACGATTATTTATAAAACTGGAACCCTAATTGTAAAAATGTATATGAAACACTCAACATTATTCCAAAAAATAATATGTAAGTTGAAAGAGTTGATCCTATCCTTGATAAGTTCTAGAAGGTTGAAATATCACTTATAATTGCAGACCAATTTCATGAAATTCAATTAGATGTTATTAAAAAGGACGTTTCGGTTGCCAAGGCAACCATCTTCAGCATAAGAAAAACTTAAAGCTCAATTCTATGATAGAAAACTGCTGTCAAAAATTTTGGTGTTTTACATTGATAATTCTTACAAAGCACAATTATTAGACCAGTGAGCAACCAATGGTCAGAAATACGTGCTATCACCTCGGGTGACTGGTCGTTCTTTTCTATCATAAAATTGAGCTTGAAGTTTTTCTTATGCTGAAGATGATTGCTTTGAGAACCGAAACGTCCATTTTAATAACATCTAATCAAATCTAATCAAATTGGTCTACAATTATGAGTGTTATTTCATCCTATCTCTCAAACCAAGTTTCAATCTTCTTAAAAAATAATATGAGTTTATTCGAAACAATGTTTTGATTGGAGCCTTTGTTCCTGAGATATTAAGCCCTGTTCAGACGTGGACTCACAGAGGACTTACTTTAGAATTTGAGTCTGAAGAAGAACAGAAAAAATTTGAGTCGCTTGTCAAATAGAGGCGCCGCTATTTTGAGTCTTGCAAAGTGGGCGTTGTCGTTTTCTCATCTCATTGATAACTTCATTGTAATCTATGTCTTTGGCCTTTATTGTTTTTTGCATAATTTAATTCTTTTTATCGTATTTGGAATTTTCAAAAGACAGAAAAGTATAGCAAATACATTTCTTTCTTTAATTATTGCGAGTTTGAAAACAATACAAAAACAGAGACTGTGTTAAAAAATAAAGGATATGTAGAGAGAGTCTTCATTTATTATAAAAGAATTAAGAACAGAATATTTACAGTCTTTTAAGAATTTTTTGAGAATTTTATTAGTAGTATTCAAACTCTAGTATTCAAACTCTAATCATAAAAAAATAATTCTATATCATATAAATAGAATAATCTTCTCAATAATTCAATATTAATTCTTTTTGAATAATCTAGTACAAAAGAACCAATGGAATAAATCAGTTTTGAAAGGATTTTATTTTAAAAGTGGAAGAAGAGACACATTTTGATGCAACAAATAAGCTACTCGTGTGAATGGCCAGGACTCAAAAATATTTTGTTGCTTCAAAAAACTTCTTCTTAAGACTCAAATTCTGAAGAGAGTCCTCTGTGAGTCCACGTCTGAACAGGGCTTTAGTATGTAAGCTTCTTTGGATGTCCAACTATTAGTTGAGATTTTGCTACAGAGGTGGCATCACGTAGCTCCTTTGGAATAGATAAAAATTTGATATACATATTTATTTTTGGCTAAACGAATGCTTATATCAAAAATTTTGTGCAGAACTTTTAATTTCAGTTTTCAATTGTCTACGTGATGGGCATTGATAAATTCCGCAGTACTTCACTGGTTTCGAAATAAATAGGTATTTGCGTTATTACTTTCTTTGCTCAATTATGGCTCAAATAGAAAAAATGCTAGAGATAAAGTCACGTTGATTTTTTAAATTTAATTTTGTGTTATATTTTTTTCAATAGGTCTTCTACAAACTTCATCGGCGCATTATCTGAGCCTGTATAAACTGTAAGAATGTTGATGAAATTGTTGTTATTGGAGCATTATTTTGTTGTTTCTAGGACTAAATGTTCCTATAGGCTACGTGCATGAAGTCTACTAGCGCTTCTAGCGGGCAATGGAGAACGATTGAACTCCATTTTATCATTGTTTCATACCTATAATTTTTTAAATGTACTTATATTATGTAATTCAGCTGTGTACGTACAAATAACTTGCATAGCATAAAAGGTACGTTGAAATTATTTATTTTGAGTATTTTTTTCTTCAATTATAACGTACCTATTATAGAGAAAACGTCTAAATTCGTCCAAATTGACAGGATAACCTCAAATTATGACGTCGATGATCTTGCAGATTGGGTTTGTATTTATCAAACACTGTATCCCTTTTACCGAGGAAGCATTGAAGAAAAACGTGAAATTAGTTTTGCCATATTAAATATGTTGAAGAATATGTTGCTGACAATATTAACAACAAAATTATTGCGATGTGCACCTGACAAACTTCTATCACTAAAACATCTTACAAATTAGAGACAGAGGTAAATTCATGAATCCCAAATCGATGATGAATATTTCCAATTTCACAATTGAATTACAAACATATTTGTTATATAGATTATTAATAAAAGACAGACAATACTCTATTTACCGCTTTGATTCACTTCACTCGTTTTTTTATGTTACAACTGGGTACATGAAATCTATGAAACTATATTTCACTTGAATCATTCTTAACACAACAGCCTGAAACAGAACAAACGTTTTCCCATGTTTTATATGCAATTATTTTCACTTTTAACAATGCTCATTGATGTATTCTGACAAATGGAGTTCAATAGTTACAATGATGCTCACCATGAGCGCTCGCATCGATACTTGTTCAAGCTCCGCCCCCTTGCACATAGCCTATTCAATGTTTCACTGTTATAATCATATCCAGCATTTGCTTTTGAAAAAAGTTTGCCTCTCCTTTTTAGTGCCTTTTTACAAAAAACAACACTTTTATATCGACTTTGGCTGCCTGGCCTGACGCTGAATTCTCAGCAACTACAGCACTTACAAACTTGAAACTGGTACTAAATGAAAGCTGCTGTCTTGTGGGTTTGCACATACACCCAGTTATAGGTTGAAAATTAAATAAATATTCATTTGGTAATTACTGCTAAACTATTTATAAAACAAATCAGAAAATTGCTGCATAGAATGAGCAGCATATCAGTAATTGAATTTTATACCTTAAATTTTGAATTGATTTTGAGTGATAAAAACACTCGGCTAATCGCCTCGTGATTTAACATCACACACGTTTCACTACAATGGCTATATCAAACTTATGTCATTAATATCTATAAATCTGTAGTAATTAATGTAATTGCACTAAATTTTCAAGAATTTTTTTTATATAACTTTGATAAAGATCACATTAGTTATTATTATAGGGTACAGTGCATGACCCCCTGTCAGTCAATAACTAAATAATAAAGACTGAAATGTCTTTTTGAGTTTTTACCGGTACAAGCTATGAACAAAATAGTCACAACTTGAAACTGGTACTAAATGAAAACTGCTGTTTCGTGGATTTGCTCAAACTGCTTGATTTTAAGCTCAGTGATTGTGAGAGATAGTAATTTTGGAACTAACAAACATTCGTGAACTGCCAAAAATGCGCTTTGATCATAAAGTTAATTCTTTTAATTTTTCAATTCTATTATATGCTGCAGTATTACATTTATTCGCATCGTACGCAAATGAAATAACAAAATTGAAATGTAAACTAATCTTATTTGTAGATTGAGACAACTAGCGACCTCTCTGATTTTTCTCTGGAACTCAGCGAATCAATAGCAGGAGGCGCGCACGTCGGACCTCTTTGTTTGAATACTCCCGCTCGTAATATTGATTACCAGCTGCTTTTTAGTTCTTTGGTGTATCTGTAGATGCCGACATGAGTCAAAATCTAGATGGAGAATTACAGCATTACCGAAACGCCTGAAGAGAGTTAGACAATTTGAGGACAGAGGGAAGTACGTGCTAAACATTTTCGAAGTATTGCAAAACATTCAATGCAATTTTTAATTTAGGATAGTTTTTGAAAATTCATGCTTTAAGGTTTCTATTTTTATATATTTGCGGGATATGAACTATATTGCGCACTTTTTTCCGGTCTGTAAATGGCTCTTTGCTTTTTGCGTGTGCCAAATATATATAAACAATCATTAGAAGAAAATAGAGTTTTACATTTTACAGTTATTGTTTCTTCTCGACTCAGGTTGGTTTGGATATATGCGAGAAGCAGGTACTCACAAACGCAACAAGTCGAAAAGTCAACTCTATTGGATAAACGTAGAAGATGAACTGTACCGGATGGGAGTCGAGGATGAACTGATTGCAAAACATTAGAGAAAACAATATGCAGGATTTGGAGGAAATCCGAGACAGAGAAAACATACTATAAAAGAATCTAAATAGTTTGCACATGTTAGTATTCAGAAAAACTAGTTCAGGTTATTTTTGACATGATTTTATAGCCGGAAGTATGCACAGTGGATCATAAATTATTTACACAAAAGGAAATTAGAACATTTGGTATTCACAATTCTTAAAAATGATATATTACAGACTCAAGCTAAAATGTCATAGTGTCAAATGTTTTGTGTAGATACGAAAACTTGATGATATATGTATACATGGATGTGCTTGTGTGTATGCGCATCTGTATGTATATACATAGTATAAAATATGTGGAGATGCTAGTGACCCTACAGTGTAAGTCTTTATCTCCTATCTGTCAGAGACCCTGCATAATTCTCTACAATTTCTCTCCCGCCCCCCATTTTCACCGGTTCGATCTTCGTTTTCCAGCGTCTCCTGAGATTTTGTACCCTGTAATTACTTTGCAGACATGGTTCGTGGTCCGTAGCCACAATACGCAGTACACTGTAAACTGAATTCTATGGTTGGAATTCACCCTAACTGGCTAGGTTGCACGTTGCGTCTCTCCCAGCAACGCAGGACTCAAGAAAGCTCTCTGCTAGGCAGCTTACTGACGTAATACAATATAAGATAGGGATGCGCAACGCAGCAGAACGATAAACGCACCCCAAACGTACGAAAGGTAGGAATAGGGCTTTGTGCAAAGGGAATTATTTAAAGAATTCACCGTGAAATTAAATATTTGACAAAAATGGAGTTACGTCGTTATTTCTAATATGCGAATTTCTGAGCTACAGGGACATCAAACAAATAGCACTCTTGATTTATCCTTTCCTTCTAAAGTTCGCGGAATTGACATAAAAAGATTACTTCATTTTAAAGAAGCGAATGAAAAATAACCGCAGTAGGCAACAAGACAAAATTTTTTGACAAAACTCAAATTATTTCTCAATGGCCCACTGAGCATGTTTCCGGCTACAAAATCGTACCAAGATCCTTCTCAGAATTAAGTGCTTTAGTTCTTCTGAATACTAACATGCGCAAACTATTTAGATTCGTTTGTAGTATATTTTCTTGGTCTCGGACTGTCTCTTAATCCTGCATATTGTTTTTTCTGATGTTTTAAAATCAGTTCATCCTCGATTCCCATCTGATAAAGTTCATCTTCTTTACTTATCCGATTGAGTTGAATTTTTGACTTGTTGCGTTTGTGAGTACCTGCTTTTCGCATACACCCAAATCAATCCGAGTCGTAAAGTAATAAACGACAAGTACACAAAATATTTTTGTTTTATTTATGACACCATAATCACTTCTCTAAATCTTCGATGCCTCTCCCAATAAAGTTATCGAGCTTGGAGATGAATGATAGTTAGAGCAGAGGAGGCCAAATCTGCAAAATATGGTTGATGAGTAACCAATTCATAGCACAATTTATTGAGTTTAGCGCACTTGTGCGCCAGTACAATATCCTCTTTGCCAATTGCGGTCGTTCCCGTTTCAAATCGATTATAAAGCTCTACATTATATACAAAAAACTCTGACAATATTCTTGTTGAGCAACAGATCTGTCTCAGCTATTTCCGAATTCAATTCGTCTGGAGCAGTCCTCAATCCTCTATCTCGACTGTTCTTTGATCTCTGATGTGTTTAATATATTTATGCTTTGTCCTTGGTTGCAAAACGATGCAAAATGTACTTTTTATTGCAGTTTAGCATCACCAAATGCTCCTTCGAAATGGATAGACGTTCGCGTTTGTTGTCTGAGAGCAAATCTTGAAAAGAGCTTCCTTATTCCCAAATATTAATGCAAAATGTTGATTAGCCATTTGATTGGGATGTCTGTGTCAGCTATCTTATGTTTAATCACTCATCCATCGTCGATTATCATTTATAAAGTATTGATGTATTTTGAACGGCCTGAACGCTCATCATCAGAATATTTCTAAAGTTATTATAATTTTTATGAACTAGTGTTTATCTATAAAACCAAAACCTTCATCGCAAAATAGTGATTAAGGTATCAAGGGTGTTAGAAGGACAATAATGCCTGAGGTCAACAGTGTACTTTCCGAGGGCCTCTGGCCCGAGGTGTGTTCGTTGACCGTAGGGCATTATTGCCTGTTCAATTCCCGTGATGCCTTCAATGTTTAATGTCCGACTTTTGTTGTATTTCAATCAAAATTTTTAGCAATGTATGTCCTGTCATTGTGATTTCTGTCAGAGAAATTACTCCAGTTACTTGCTGTTACTAGGAAACTTGTTTGTTATTTTTCAAAATAATGCCCTCGGGTATTATTTGTTACGTAACTACCCTGAAAACAATGGCTGGTACCACGAGCTCTGTTTTTGGCGTTACTAAGAGCGTTGTATCAAGATGTGTTTTAACGCAATTAGAATTTTCCAAAATACTCTAGAAAATAATATTCAGATACAAATCATATAAAACACATATATCTACAAAATTATTTAGCATATTTTCCATTAAAATAGCTTGAAATATTTATATTGCCTTAAAACTCTTCTTAAAATAACACTGCTAGTATAGCCAAAAACAGAGCTTGTGGTACCAGCCAATGTTATTTTGACAACAATAATAAACTAGTCGGACATTAATGTATATAAAACACTCAACATTATTTCAAAAAATAATATAAGTTTATTTGAAACATTTTCTTGATTGTCGGTTTTCATTGCGCTGCGGAGGTGGCACCACGCAGCTCATTCGGAATGCATGAAAAGTTAATATATTGTCACAAATTTCATTTAGAATAATTTACTTATACAGGTTGCAGTGCTAATCTTTACTTTACATACTCAAATGATCACTATATCACTCACAGTTATTCGTACTGAATCACTGAATGGAATGGAATTCCTCTCCTAGCTTACGCTCTTATATACCTTAGCCGACAATGGGCCAACATTCAATTGTCTAACAATTGTTGCATGGCAACCACCGATCATCTAGTGACCATAGCCTGTCAATCATGTCCGATAATCGAACATCGACCTTATCAATACTAACTAGGATTACAATTACAGCGGATTCAAATAGATAATTATGTGACCTAATTCCTACAAATATCTCATATGTGTGACAATATACATTTTTGGCTAAACGGCTGCTTGTATCAAAAATTTTGTGGAGTACTTTTAATTTTAGATTTTAATTGTCTATCAGATGGATATTAGATTTTGCAGTGCTGCAATTGTTCCGAAATAATTAAGTATTTGCGTTACCTTTTTTCCTGGCCCAACTATAGCCCAAATCAAAAAATGTTTCCGATAAAGTCTCATTCATTTTTTAAACTGGATATTGTGTAATAATTTTTTCCAATGCGACTTATAGTTCTAATGTTATTATTAATTTTATGAATTAACGATTATTTATAAAACTGGAACCCTGATTGTAAAAATCGGGCGTGGACATCACGTGACTTACTTGTACATTATTGAATATATATAATCAAACACAAAATATCATCATTCCACGGCTGATCGTTTTGGATTTATCCAAAAGATTCTAGAAATCTTTCAAGTAAAATGCGCTTGTAGCCCAGTCGGTTGCTATGGAAAGGGAAACAGTAGATCATCATTCTTATGCTACAACGCTACAACATTCCTAAGTACTAATTTCCAAGAGTCTACGGCTGATTTGTAATGTAGTTTGCTTCAAAGGACCAACGTTTACACGGAATGAAGGACTGAGTTCCTTAATTATATTAATTATTTATACTTCACAAATTGACTCTGATTATTGTCATATTTAGATACTTAAATGAAAAAATCTGACTTGAACGTGACTTACTTGTACATCATTTGGACATTTGATATTTAATTAATATAATTTTAATTATATTCTGACATGTACAAAGTCAAACAAAATCAAAAAATTGACAACAGATTATCATTGCCTATCTTATCATTTCAATTAAACTGATTGTTCTATACGGCAAATTCTGAATGCCTGTTATACATATAAACTGCACTTCCAGCTCAGCCGATTGATACAAAAATAGTAAATAACTATTTTGATGCTACACCAAGTTCAAACACTGAATTTCAATATGATATGGCTGATCATTCTAAATTTATGCAAAAAAATTAAAAAAAGTCTGAAATAAAGTGCACTTCTGGCTTGGCCGATTCATACAAGAATAGCAGATAACCATTCTGATACAACACAAGTTCAAATACTGAGTTTTAACATCCTACGGTTGATTACTCTGGATTTATTAGAAAAATTCGAAAAAAGTTTCAACTTCCGGTACAGACGATTGGAACCATAATGCGAGGTGCACAACTAGACCCTATACCAGTCTTAAATACAAAATCTCAACATTATACGTTCAACCAGTTTTAAGATTTGCGAGTTACGAACGCACGCACGAACAAAGGAACCGACATTAAGCCGAAAATAGTTAAAATGGATACAGGGATGCTCAAAACGGATATTCCCATCGAGATCTTGATAGGTGAATTTTGTCGGTTTCACACACAATACTTCCTTGTAATTAATACAAGTAATTATCGGTACAGGGTGAAAATACTGTCTCTGGTCAAAACTATCACACTTTCTTATATATAAAACCACTCTGCACAAACTAAGAGGGGAGGGGGGGGGGGGGGGTGTCTATTAAGGGTTGGTCGTTGGTGAGAGTCTGTTGAGAAGGGGCTCTCAACAACGGCTAACAGATCTGAATTTATGCGCAAAATTTGAAAATAAATTCCTACTGAAGGGTAATTCCGGTTCAGTCTATTGTTATGAAAATAGTGGGTAATCATTCAGATGTTACAGCAGACTGAAATATCAAATTCCAATATTCTACACCTGATCGTTTCGAATTTATGCGAAAAATACCAAAAGACTGTCAAATAAAGTGCACTTCCGGCTTAGTGGATCTTAATGAAAATAGGATATGAGTATTTAATCGGTATATTCGTCCAAAATTCTGAGTTCTAACAATCTACGTTCAATCGTTTTGGATTTATGCGGAAAATTCAAAAAATGTTTCGAATAAAGTGCTCTTTCGGTTTAGTCGATAGCAATCATAATGCAGGGTGTACAACTAGATGTTATAAAAGTGCCTAAAACAGAATTTAAATATTCTACGGCTGATTGTTTAGAATTTATGCGGGAAATTTTAAAAGTCTGTCATATAAAGTGCACTTCCGGCTCAGCCGATTGTTACAAAAATAGAAGATGACCATTGAGATGCTACAGCAATTCCAAATGCTAAATTCCAGTATCCTACGGCTGATCATTCTGGATTCATGCGGAAAATTAGAGAAAAATCTTAAATAACGTGCACTCCCGGTTTAGCCGATCTCAATCATAATGCAAGATGTACAATAAGTTATTATAGAAGTTTTTAATACGAAATTTCGATATGCTATGGCAGATCATTCTCTATTTATGCAAAAAATTCAAAAATAGTTTCAAGTAAAGTGCACTTCTGGCCTAGCCGATTTTTACAAAAATAGCAGATAATCATTCTGATACAACATTAAGTTCAAATACTAAATTTCAACATCTTACGGTTGATCATTCTGGTTTTATTAGAAAAATTCGAAAAAAGTTTCAAGTAAAGTGCACTTCCGGTACAGACGATTGGAACTATAATGCGAGGTGCACAACTAGACCCTATACCAGTCTTAAATACAAAATTTCAACATTATACTTTCAACCAATTTTGAGATTTGCGAGTTACGCAAGGACGCACGAACATACGTATCAACATCAAGCCAAAAATAGTCAAAATGGATTCAGGGATGCTTAAAACAGATATTTCAATCAAAATCTCGATGGGTGAATTTTGTCGGTTTCACAATACTTAGGTACTTGTTACTTTGTACAAGTGAGTAAAAATGAAACACTCAACATTATTCCAAAAAATAATATGGGTTCATTTGGAACATTTTTTTGATTGGGGCCTTTGTTTCTAAGATATCAGTATGCAGACTTTCTTAAATAAACACAGAGGTGGCATCACGTAGATCGTTTGGAATACATGAAAAGTTAATATATTTATTTTTGGCTAAACGAAAGCTTGTAGCAAAAATTTTAGTTTAAGTCTCGCAGTGCTGCACTGTTCTTGAAATAAATAGGTATTTGCGTTATACTTTTTCTGGCTCAATTATGACTCAATTAAAAAAATGTTCCAAATGAAGTCACTTACATTTTTTCAATTAAATATTGTGTGACATTTTTTTTTTTACTAGAGCTTATGCTGTAAATTTCACGTTTATATTCGTTTTTCCAATATTTAATGGTTGAAAATGGTTGTTCTGTTTCAAAAGCAAGTATCTAATCACTGCACGATATTATTAAGGATAAGAAAATAATTATGAGACACATCTTTTTGTATTTACAAAAATATGTACTGAATTCTTGAACCAGGTCATGAAAACGCTCGTTTAATTGCAGATAAATCTCTTAATCAATTTCTGTTATTATCGTAATGAGGGAATTGAAAGCTTTGATTTGCAAATCAATTATTTTGTTATTACAACGAATAAACCTTGCTGTTTCTTGTAATCAACCAATTGTTCATCATGATTGATAATTACTATTTGATGAACTTATTTTGGGGGCCCTCTATATCCGGGACCCATAGGCACGTGAATGGATAATCCAGCATTGTAATGAGAATCGTTTGAGGGATTGTTCCAATTCCAGTCATTGATTTCTATGTTAGGAACAACAACTTTTGAATTTTTTTGTATGTAAATGTAATATCATTCGAATTTTCTATGTAAACCAAAATTCATATTATTCACAATTTTTTTATTCTCTCTAAACTGCTAAGACGTCACCCTTTGCTCCTTGTCCTTTCTATCACGGTAGCAATCTGACAACAGTGTCGCATGTCACAAGTAAGATCCTACAAGGGTTACACTGCATCTAGCATTACAAGGACCAATAGGAAAAGCAGATTCTCCTGCAGTAGGTGATAAGTACTTGGTACTTACTAAGGTGGTTGCCAGAGGCGATGTTGCAGATGACGACAAGTACAAATACAAGGGTTGTAAGTTGTAAGAAGTGGAAATGTGGCTTAAAGAGACGAGAAGGGTTACTATAGGAATACAGGTGGAGATGGGGTGAAAGCTCAATAATGACATAAGGAAGTTATCGACATGTCAGAAATTGCTCTCAATTTGGTAATTTAGATATGTTGAGTTTTTCAAATGTTATTTACTTCAAAACTCCTAAAAAAACATTCATACACACGTCCAATTCACATTTCACGCACAATTTAAAATCCAATTTCAAACCACAAAAAAACCTGACCACCAATTATGTCATCCATATTAAACAAATGTCAACTGCACATCGACAAAAGCCCTAAAAAATCTACAATAACTCTCCTGCATCTCTCCACAATGAATATATGCAAAAAAGCAACATTTAATTACCAGGAAAAAAATGAAGTATTTAATTTATATCCCGCCTGGTACAGATGCAAGATAAATTCATTATCAGACGCGGAATATATCTACTGCTCCGCTAATTTGCATGTAAAATTCGCTTGGCGTTGTGAGTGAAGCATCCAGTGAAACAGGCTCACACATTAGGGCGTTTAGCGTACTCTAAACATTATCACATGGAGAATATATCAGTCAAAATGGTCTTGTCACACACGCAGAATAGATCTCCATACGATGATTGTTCGGGAGCTTGAAAGCGAAATTTGCAAACTGAAATATTTTGGTAGTATTAATATTTTGCTGGTATTGATATCAAGTCCAGTGGTTGTCTCAAATTTTCTTATTATGTTGAGGGCATCGACAATATCTTTCCACAATGTCCCAGAAGAGCTACGTCGTCTACATATCCGAAAATAAACAATGTAGTATGGATATTATGGGCTCAGATTCTAGCATTGCTTTCATTTTGCTGGCATTGATATCAAGTGGCTTTCCTAGCTTCTCCTATTGTGTTAAGAGCATCTCAACATCTTCCACTAAGTTTAGAGAGAATAACGTCGTCTACATATGTAAGAATAGAGCGTTACATGAGCTTTGCTTCTGATTAAAATATTTTCAATATGAACTGCAAATTCTAACTGATTTCTGATTGCTTTTTTTGCATGCATAATGAGTCCATTTCATGAAGTGCATCCTGATAGATCAATTCGTTTTAATAAAATCAATTACGTTTTCAATTTCCGGTATTATTAATTCTCTTCGGCTTGTCTGCAGATCCTATTTCAGAGCGAAATATTCAATATTCCATTATTTTCATACTGTCAGCCTCTGCATGAGATAACACTTTTTGTATTCATTCAATAGTCCAATTCAAAACGCGGTTCTCAAAATTTAATTAATTGTTTTTATTGATCAAATAGTCTGGCGAAATATTGAGTTAAAATTTTAGCACAGTTTTGTTAATTGCGAAATTGTTGCTTCTCTATTTAGCACTTTATTATGTGGTTGTTTAAGCAACGTGTTGAAGTTTATGGGTCACAAAAGGCCTTCTCAGGGATCAAATTCAAATATTTAAACCAAAATGTAGTATGTTTTGTATTACGTCATAACAATCACAAAACGTAGTAATTAAATTTCACCTAAAACGTGTAACCGATAAATAATCAGAGAGTATCCCAATATTTTTTAATTGACCTAATTGAAGTACCTCATTTGGTGTTTTTGGGAAGCAAACTTTGTCGTACAGAATTGATTTCGCGGTGTACTCACTAATTAATGTTGTGTGTTGTTTCGATTTGTATCGGTTCAGAGCACAAGCATTAATTTATTCTGAATATCGTGAGGTAATACATTGTAATGAAATTATGAAATAATTCCTGATTGTGAAGAACTATTTCTGGGAAGAAATATAAGTACTCTCGGGCCAGTAGTCTCAGAGTTACAATTGGAAGGCTGTACTATCCTGTCTGCTACTTAAAAAAAGGTGAAAATAGATGTTGACCATCCCTGATCAATGAAAAAGGAAGTGAAATGATCGTGCTAGTTAAGAATACATCTATTACTTTTTATTATTATTCACGTAGAAAAATTACGGAGCTTTTCATTTCTATCACCCATTAAAATGTGTGACATCCATGTGAATCAAATATTCAATTTTTTGTTGCAATAGTAATACTTCCAGAACAAGACTTCATATTTAAAGATGACTGAAATAAATTTTGCATATACTTCACCATCTAACAATAGTTGTAAATTTTTTTTATTCTGAACAGAATAACTATTGGATATTTCAGTTTCATATCTTTAATTCCCAAACTAGAGTTGACAACTAATTGAAATTCATTGCTTGAATATTTTTGCTATCTGACAATGACTGTACAAAAATTCAGATTATTTGAACTACTAGTTTAATTATAAATGAACTATTCCAAATGAGGCAGTCAAAACTGGTTTCAAGAGATTTCGATTTCCATGTCTCTAACTCATTTACTGAAATTGACAGGAGTGTAAAAATTATTCTGTATATACTTGATTCACCTGTCAATAGCTGTCCAAAAATGTAGGTTTCCTGGACTGCCTGTTCAGTAATAAATTGATTCTAAACGAGACAGAAAAGCCAGTACTTCAAAATTGAGATGCGCGAACAATGAATTTAAAAATTATACTATTATTATTATTGACATGAGGTGTTGTCTCATAGTTCCCTGTACTGCGGCCTTTTGGCCTATTGTACCCTCTGTGTTTTACTCCTCCGATAGGAGTCCCGTCTGTCTAACGAAGTCCAGGATTTTCTTCAGATTTAACTCTTTTAAGTTCTTCGAGGGCAGTTTTTCCGCTCCTAGAAGACTATGTCTGCTGGCAATGAGCGCCTCGCAGTGAAATATTACGTGTTCAGGAGTTTCCTCCTCTTCTCCACAACCTCTGCATATTGGTTCTTGTTTCAATCCCAAAGTATGTAGGTGTTTATTCATTGCACAGTGTCCCGTTATTAGTCCTGTTATTTGCCTGACATTATTCCTACTCATGGTGAGTAGACCGTCTGTCCTTTTCTTGGATGGTTCATCCAGGAAGAGCCTTGCTTGTCTCTGCCCTGGTGATTGTATCCAGTAGATTTTATGCCATTGCTGAAGCATCGTTTTCATTTCATGTTTGACTCTTTCCGTAGAAATTCCGCAAGCAGGTTCTGGCCCGATGAAGGGCAGATTTGTCCCGTCCTTGGCTAGGCGGTCGGCTACCTGGTTTCCTTCAATCTCTGAATGCCCTGGTACCCATATTAACTATAATTTATTTCTCGCTCCAAGAGTATTGAGTCTATGAATACAATCTAGGACAAGTCCAGATCTTATTTCTGAAGCCTCTAATGCTTTTAAAATGGCTTGGCTACCTGTAACTATGGAGATTCTCCTATTGCTATTATTCCTCTCCAATAGTAGCTGTACACTGATCGCGATCGCGTACAGTTCGGCTTGAAATACTGTCGCATTTGTTCCGAGTCCAACCGACTGGTTGTGTCTCAGTCCTTTTGCTCCATGTATTCCTGCTCTGGTTCCATTAATGATCTTAGAGCCGTCTGTGTAGATGACGATGTCATTTTTGTTTACCGGTTTATTTATTTGCTCCCAATCATCCCTTGTAGGAATTTCTATCCTGTAGGTTTTGATAATGGTATGCTCAATACCAATTCGGTCAAGCACCATCTGTAGAATGGGATGCTTGTCCATCTCCGCAAAAATCTTGGAGTGTCCTTCCCTGCATTTTTCTTCCTTTGTGTGAACTTTTGTTCTATATGCGCTGCCAAGTGCTCTCGCTTTTACAGTTAAGTGTAATGGAGATAGACTTAACAGGGTTTCCATCGCTGCCGTTGGTGTTGTTGACATAGCTCCCGTAATTCCTAGGCAGGCCAGTCTTTGGACCCTGCTTAGTGTATTCTGACAGTGCTTCGTCAATGTTCTTTGCCACCAGGCAATGCTGGCGTATTCTATAACTGGTTGAACCATAACAGAGTAAATCCAGTGGATCATTGCTGTTGATAGACCCCAGTTTTTTCCAAAAATTCGCCTGCAGGCCCATAAGGCTCTTATGGCTCTATTTGCTACTTTCTCCACGTGTGGTTTGAATGTTAGCCTTTTATCCAGGGTTACTCCCAGATATTTAACTTCTTCTTCCAACGGGATTTCTTTGTTGTACAGATATAACTGTTTTGGTCCGGTTAGATTCTGTTTTCTTGTGAATGGTATGACTGTGGTCTTTGTGGGAATAACTGATAATTCCTTCTTGTCACACCATTTTTCAACAAAATTTAAGACTCCCTGCATCATTTCCGATACTGTTTCCTGAAATTTCCCTGTTACTAGTATAGTCACATCGTTTGATATTGCAATGATTACAAATATTTATTGCGATCTCATTATATTTTTATGAAATTTAATGTAAAATGAGGCCTACAAATATTGCCATTCGTAATTCATATTAAAAATTTAGAATCACCGTCTTCTAATATTTCCAAATAATATCTGAATGTTAAAATTCTGTTGTTCAACCCAAATATCCCCATTTGTAAACTCAAAAATATTTACCATACCCTAAAAAATAGTTTCTGGATTTTTTATGCTTGAGGAATCGATGCCCGGGCCCAGGTTATGTCTGGAAGAGAATACAACCCCAATACCCCCAAATTCATGATCATAGTCATGTTCCACCTTCTTTCCATCTTTTGTCGTGGTTTTCTTGTTCCTCTCAGAGATTTTCTATCTCCAAACTCATCTTACGAGCTTACGACCTATCTTACGTTTCACCTTACTACCTGAATCGTAAATTACATGCCACTTTAAAGGCTAAACGTATTTCACATGTCACCTTACAAACTACGAAGTAAAATACATTTCAACTTACAAACTATGTAAGATACAAGTAATCTTACAGCCTTAAACGTGAAATATGGGTCATATTACTAGATTCAGTGTGAAATATAAGTAGAAACAACGTAAAATACGTCATTTTACGAATGAAGCGTAATTCACATGTCACCTCCTAGGCTAAGAAGTAAAATACTTGTCAATTCACAAATCAAGTCAAATACAAGCCAACTTACAGATTAAAACGCGAAATATAAGCCACTTTACTAGATACAGCGTAAAATACCAGTCATTTCAATGGATACAACGTGAAATCCAAGATGAAATACATGTAATTATACAAATCAGAAGCAAAAAAACTAATTTAGAGACAATGGCTGGTACCACAAGCTCTGTTTTTGGCTATACTAGCAGTGTTATTTTAAGAAGAGTTTATGGCAATATAAATATTTCAAGCTACTTTAATGGAAAATATTTAGATAAATTTTGTAGACATATGAGTTTTCTGTAATTTGTATCTGAAGATTCTTTTCTTAAGTATTTGAGAAAATTTCAATTGACTTAAAACACATCTTGACACAACGCTCTTAGTAGCGCCAAAAACAGAGCTCGTGGTACCAGCCAATAAGATTGGGCATGACTTTCCTGATTTGTCGGGTGAGTTCGGGCGATACACATGTAGAGGCGTTCCACGAAGTTTTCGGCCACTTTTGTCAACATATCTTGAAGAATTCCAGCTAATGCATCCTTCAAAGATATCAACAATCATAGTCAAACTTTGTAAGCCTCAGCTTTGAGGTATCCTACAGAAAAGAATCGCAGGGAGCCAATTCCGGGGATTTAGAGAGCCATGGGGCATCTCCTCGCAACGAGATCAGACGGCCGGGAAGCAGCTCCTGCAGAAGATCGCATGAACGATGGCTCCATCTTGCTGAGAAGGCTTCTTCATCATGTTCTTCCATTCAAGGCTGCAATAGTGAGCTAAATTTACTGTCACAGTTGAGTTTCACTTTAAAAAAAAAAAATAAGATCCAATTATGCCGATAGAGGACATGATGTACCAAACTGTTACTTTTAGGCTGTGGAGAGATTCCCTAAGGTTATCAACTGTCCAGTAATGAGCCAGAAAGAGAAAAATGCGCTTCGTCGCTAGTCCACACAATAGCGCCAGGGGTATAGCTGCTGGGATTGCATTTCAAGCATCAGTACGTCTCATGTAGTCTTCCTGGGTAAACATCATCTTAAAGAAATGTCTCAGCTACAAAGCCGCATTGATCTTCCGAACACGGTATGGTGACTACAGAAAATGGGGTTGTTGCTTCGAGATTAGGGCACATCTCTCACCCTTTTACCTGTTCTGAAGATCCCTCAGTGATTGGATGGAACTAATAGTTGCCAACAGTACTTTAAGTTAACTAGTAAAGAAATTGGCATGTCCAAGCGGCAGATTGATGCGCGCAAGCGGCAGACTTTGTGTGCGAGCGCCTGTCTAATGCGGACGACGCGTGCGGATGACAGCAGTAAAATCTAACTTGGAAATAAAAATATACTAAAAAAATCGCTTGGAACAGTAAATCTGCCATGTGACAAATGAATATAGCAGATATTACTTATTATTATTACTTTATTATTGGCGGAATGACTAATCTGCATGAGCGTCGAATCGATCTCCTGCGGGTCATACGAAATACTGCTCATCCTACAATACATTTGTCGTCGCTCTCGCACTGCAGATGAAAGGGCGACGACTGAAGGCGCAAGCAGTAAAGAGTACAAACGGCAGCAGAATCGGGCGACTCAGATGCATTGAATGTCGAGCTCACTGGCAGTCAACGCAGTTGTGACTCGGCATTTTTGGGAGCCAAAACATAGGACACGCATATGGGAACTGTTGCGGTGCTACCGTTTCGTAAAAGCGCGATTTTTGAATATTGAAACTGTGTTTGTATCGAAAATAACCCCGCGAATCGTTCATACTACTACCTACCCCATCAAAGATCAGACTTACTGCCAGCAGCAGTTTTTGACTCATTTTACTTGGGTTTTATAAAATTTCTCACTATAGTTGCAATTCTGGTTGTTCCCGATTCTTCATCAAGCAGCGTTGGCTTGAAGGCTGCATTTTCATCTACAAAAAAATATTTTTTTTTGTAGTTTCGTATTCATACATATACTTAATACTCAAATATTCAATCACCCTTCGTCAGATACACATCTCTTTTAGTTCATCCACATTTATAATCCTATTCATACAAGCTCGTTTATTCACCATACTCAGAAACTTTCTCTTACGCAACAATCCACCTACGTACAGGTCGTCGACGCAAATTTTATTCGCTTAATTTGGCACAATTTGCCTTGCGCTCTAAGCCACTTTGAGCTGTGCTTGACGCAACACTTGTTTCCGCCGCACACGAAGCAAGCAACGAAAAAATAATAGCGGAAATAATTCATGTGGAAGCCAGTTTTGGTACAGTTGTAGAGCGAAGTCTCTAAAAGCATACTAAAAGCCTTGATAGGTGAGAGTGGAGCTGAGAGAGTGAAGGCTCTCCAAAAGTCCCTTTTTTTAGTTAATATCTTGAAAACACTGCCTCTAGCGAAAAGATGTTTATCTACTGAATTAATTCAAAGAAAACTGCATATAAAATATGTCCTATACCTTTTTTTTTTGCTAGGATCTGTACTAGTTGCGGTATGGAAGCTGGAAAATTGAAAGTTATGATAGAATAACTATTTTCTTTTGTTAAAAATCAGGTTTTAGTGCATGTAAATGTAAGCATTGAGGAATTGTGTGCGAATGGGATCGCAATAATATGCGTCTATAGAGAGAAAGGGAAAACGACTTAAATGAGGTCAGGCTTCTACAAAAAATACACTTTTCTCTTCCCTTATATATCTCATGATCACACTTACTCGAAGTTCATTAATCACTAAATCTTAATTTCAACAAAAGAAACAAATTTTTTCATATATAATTTTCTATTTATTCCGCTCCATATCTCTTCTGATACTGATCGTATTGAAAAAGTGTTAGATAAATGTTTTATAGAAAATTCTCCTAACTTCAATTTGATAATTGAATATTTTTCGCTAGACACAAAAGTAATCGAGTTATGAACGAAAAACCGAAAACACAGCATAAATTATTTCCACTATTTGGTCTACGTCGGTCTTCGTTGCCAGAATTATTATTGATATGCTAGAATGTGGTCGCTGCCTATAATAACCATCAGAATAGAGCAGTTACTGCTTGCGAATTATTTCGAAAAAAAATTGAAAAAAAGGTGGTCTAGAGAGTGACTGCTGGAAGGTTTTAATGCCTCAGAGCTCTTAACCGCACTGAGAAAACTAAATTGCGCCACTCAAATGGTTAGAAGTATACAGTAGTATGACTTGAAATGTGAAATTCAAGTTGTAAAAAGTTTCCAGCATCGGAACCAGTACGGCAGCTAGCACAGCTTCAAGCAAACAGAAATGCTTGTAAAATTGGCTCGTGTGCGGTAGACTGTTATAATCTTCGTTTTTAAAGTAGATGTAACAAATTAATTGTGACAAAGTTTATGCTGTGGAACAATTAGAATACAAAAATTCTGAAACATTCAATTATTTGTTCCACAAAATTTCAAATCTGAGAATCGGTTTTGACACCATCATCTCAGATTGGGGAGCAACTGTATACACGTATTTCGTCCTTATTAGGACTGAATGTTTTAGAATTTTTGTATTCTAATTGTTCCACAGCATGAACTTTGTCACAATTAATTTGATACATCTACTTTATTCACATGCCGATAGATGACGCTGCATATAGTTTTTACTTTTGCAGTCCATCTAACCTTATGAGTTTATACACTTTGGGATCCAAACCCTGACTATCTTGGGTTCTTGGCTATACTGTACTGACGAGTCCTAATAAGGACGAAACACGTGTATACAGTTGCTCCCCGATCTGAGATGATGGTGTCAAAACCGATTCTCAGATTTGAAATTTTGTGGAACAAATAATTGAATGTTTCAGAATTTTTGTATCTTCGTTTTTGCTTCGAGTTAACAACTATTCAGCATTGTATCAATTCATAAATGCAATTTTCTATTTTTTAAAGCAACAAACAAACTAACCAAAACACACAAATATCACTCCCAGTTCATCCCTTATGATTCACATTTTTCATTTTGTTAATTAGAATAGCGAGGATAAAGAATAATTAAGTGTACATAACTACATACCTCACAATGTTACGTTGTAGCTCCTGATATTCACAATTTTTTCAATATCAGTTGAAATTACTAATCACTAATCCTGTATCTTCTTATAAATACAATTTATAATGTTTAAACTAACAAATAGCATCAAATACACTTGAAAATCCATTGACACTTTGCGAAATGTAATAATTTCTTAATGACAATTCAATAAATAAATAGTTTTGTTCATAAAAAAACTTGTACAGCATATATTGAAGTTGATTCAAAGGTCTATTAAAAAATAATGAATGGTAGAAAAAAACTCTATATTGGATGGCAAGTATGTTACATATTTAATGATCTTAATCTAACAAGATGCTGGAAATGTAATAACTATGGACATTCTGGTAAAAAATGTAATAATATGATATGTCAAATATGTGCTGGTGCTCATGAATCAAAAAAGTGTAACAATAAGGAAAAACGTTGCTGCATCAACTGTAAGGATGCTAATCATAAATACAAAACAAATAGAAGTACAGACCATTGTGCTGATGATGAAATCAACTGCGAAACATATTTGGATAAGAAAAAATACTTGATATCTAGAACTGAATATCCCCTAACTGGTTACAGGGAGTAGAATTTTAACTGATTTTTTCTTTGACTTTAAAGTACAAGAATGTGTATGTGGAAATATTCAGGGTCTTCTTGATCTAAAACTTGATAATACTAAATCTTTCATAATAATGCATCAAAATATTCGCAGTTTAGATAAAAACATTGGTGAATTTGAAATATTATTGAATAATCTAAATGAGAATCATATAGCTCCGGATTTGATTGTGTTCACTGAAACTCATAAGTTGCACATCAGTTATGAAATTGAAGGATATAATTTTTACTACAATAAAAGTTTTGTGAATAAGTGTGACGGTGTTGTAGTTTTCACCAAAAAAAATCTAATGGTTAATCATATAAATATAAATTTTGGTAACTTGAAGCTAGTTGAAACTGAAGTTACAATAAATGATACAGATAAAATATTTGTAACGTCGTTTTATAGGTCTCATGATGTTAACACAGATTTTTTCATTCAGGAACTAGACAAATATTTGGAGACGTGTGAAAAATATAAAAGTCATTTTTTAATTGGTGATATAAATATAAACATTCTTAAAGTGGATGACATAAGTGACAATTATTGTAATGTTTTATGTGGAAAGGGCTATAAGTCCTATGTTAATGTTATCACTAGACAAAATGATAGTGAAGGTAGCTGTTTGGATCACATTTTTGGAAAATCTGGGACGACAGATAATAAGGCGGTAGTATTGAAGGAATACATCACGGATCACTATCCAGAACTCCTCTTCATCCAACTGTACAATAAAAAAATCGTAAGTGATTCAAAAAAAATTAAAACTTTCATAAACAAAAATAAACTCGGTATAATTGTTAAACAAGTTAATTGGAACTTCTGCGAAGGAGAAAAAAGTGTGGACGAAATGACGACATCTTTGATTAAAAAAATTAAATTTGTGGAGAGGTATTCCTTAGAGACAATTAGGTATCAGTGTAGAGACAATGTACCAATAAAAAAGTGGATGACCAAAAGCCTTGCAAATGAATGTAAAATTAAGAAAAAGTTGCACATGGAAAATAAAAGTGATCCACTTAATGTAAAATTAAAACAAAAATATATTGCATATAAAAATAGTCTAGGTAACAAACTTAAAAGAGCTAGAAATAATTTTGAAAAGCAAACAATAAATAAAATAAGCAACAATCCAAAAAAAATGTGGGCTTATGCAAATAAAAAATTGAGCAAAAATAAGAGAGACTCGATTGAAAATATAGACTACTTGGTTGATGGCAATGTAAAATTAAGTACTAATCAACAAATGGCTAATGGATTGAATGAATACTTCTGTACGATAGGTGAAAGATTAAATGTCAACATACCGAGCAGTGAATTTAAATCTAAAATTATTGAGAATAATAACTCTTTTTTTCTAACACCTACAGATTATGTGGAAGTAAATGAAATAATAAGTACTCTAAAAAAAGATGCTGCTGGTGGTATTGATGGTATAACTATGTATTCAGTGTTACTTCTAAGAGACTATTTATCCGATCCATTGGCTACAATCATAAATAAATCTATTGAAATAGGAATGTGTCCTGAACATTTTAAGAAGGCAGATGTAGTACCAATTTATAAAGGTGGTGATAAGCATATTTTGAGTAATTATAGACCGATTTCTCTTATTTCCAATCTTGCAAAGATTTACGAAAAAGTAATTAATAGAAGGCTCCTATCTTTTATAGATTCACAAAATATAATAACAGATCGGCAGTTTGGTTTTCAAGCAGGTAAGTCGACAGAAGATTCCATAGCTTTTTTAACTGAAAAATTGTATAATAGTCTTGATGATAGTCTCCCTACAGTCCTCGTTTTGTTTGATTTAACCAAAGCTTTCTTGAAAAGATTGGCATGAGAGGTATTGCAAACGTTTTAATTGAAAACTACCTTAGTGATAGAATACAAAAAGTTAGATTCAATAAGGAATTCAGTGAATTCAGAGAAATTAGATGTGGAGTGCCTCAAGGAAGTATCCTTGGACCTACATTATTTTTAATTTATATCAATGAAATAATCGAAAATATCAAACAATTGATTGGTTTTGCTGATGACACAGCTTTAGTATGTATAGGAAAAACATGGAATGATGTAAGGGAACTAACCCAAAATAATATCGATGAGATTTATAAGATGACTTGTATGTACAAGCTGATTTTGAATGTGTCCAAAACAAAATATATAACTTTTAGTAATTATATTGACAAAATTCCTGATGACTGTATACTAAAACTTCATGGGTTGAATTGTAATAAAACTAACTGTAATTGTGTACAAATAAGTAGAGTAAGGGAAGCTAAATATTTAGGTATTACTATTGATCAGCATTTGAGATGGAATTTTCATATTAAAACTTTAGTAAACAAAACAAGATATTTATTATATGTGTTCAGAAAATTAAAACAAACTTTTGATGTTAAACAGATAAAATAATTTTATTATGCTTTTTTCCACTCAATTATCACTTATGGCTTAATTGCTTGGGGCGGAACTTATGAAAATTCTATAAACTTACTAACCAACTTACAAGATAGAATATTATGGATTGTTTTAAGCACAGATAAAAACAACATTGTTATAAAATGCAAAGAAAATATAATACTCAATTTGAAAAACTCATATATCACTCAAGCTATTACTTTTGATTACAAGAATTTGAAAAATGAATATTTGAAGAATAACAACAATACCAGAAACAGAATGATTCCCCATAAAAAAATTAAATTATTACTTGGTCAAAAATCGTATATGTATGTAGCTAATAAGGAATTTAATAAATTACCTACACATCTGAAAAACTTAAATGTAAAAAAGAAAATTGTGAAAATCAAAATTAAGAATTGGCTTTTAGAATAGGATTGTAAAATTTTGTCTGTTGTTTTCATTTTATATGTTTGACTTTATTTGTCAATCTGGGAATTATTTTTTTGTCTTTTTTCAAGCCTGCACACAGATACTTGTGTATATTCGGCAGGGCTTAGGTTGCAAGTAATTTCTTGCTAACCTATTTTGTATTTATTTACATTGTAATTATTTACACTTGATCAATAAAAATTAAAAATTAAGAAATTAAATTAAAATTAAATTTAGGTAACGATGAAAGACAAATACACTCGACTATGAACGATGTGAGAGGGAAGGTTTAGCGAGCCCCCGTCAAGTCAAAGACAATTGAGAAAATTTGTAGAGTGTATCGCAATCCGATTGTATCATATTCTAATTCAAATAATAGCAAAACAATATCATTTAACTACTATAAAGTAATAAATAGACTTTTTTGATTTTAATTCTGTATATTTTATTTTATTTTTGACGTTTCGACTCTCTCACCGAGCGTCTTCATCAGAAAAAATGATACAAAAATAAACAAGGCAAGAAGGTATCTAGATAATTAGATATTAAAAATTGAAAATATACAGATAACTAGATGTGAATACGTGGATTCCACATTTAGTGCAAAAAGAACAAAATTCCTCTGGCATTTACCCAAAGTCTGAGGAAAAACCACGTAAAAACCTCAACAGAGGAATCAACGATATGAGTCTTGACAATTATCAAAGAGAAAAAGATTTAATTGATATAACACATTAGGACGATGTCCCGTTTCTGCAACGCACACAGTTCCAAGGTCCAAACATGTCATGAAAATTTTTTTTTAACAGAAAAACTAAATTTAAATAATCTACATCTACATGAATATAACAAAAACAAGTGTCAAGACAAATATTTCACAAATCAGGAATAACTATTACAAATGAATAAAATAATATGAGTCTTGACAATTATTATAGTCAAAAATGAATGAATTAATATAACATACAAGGACGATGTCCGGTTCTTGCGGACGCACACAAGAATGTATAGATCATTACTATAAAGTAGATCATATTGTTGCCCTTTTAAACATTTATGTCCGTCTTTCTGGCTCTGCTGCTTTTATGAGTCATCTGTCGAATATTTCAAGTACTATTTCTGTAAATATGGAAGATTCCTGGTTTGCATTTTCAATGGTCCGTGTAAAAGGGTCCTCTAAACATTTGGGCTATGTTGCGGCTAAAATTGGCTATATTAAGGTGAAAGATGTGTGTCCTTTATTATTAACATCCTTTAGTCTTGCCTGATATAGAATTCCATTTCTGTTTCATGAAATGTCGTCCAGAACCTCGCCTGACTAATTACGGCCATTACCCCCAAAATGACTAACATTTATTTAGCTCATTATTCTTTAATAACATGCAAAACTCAAAAGGACCGCAGAAACCACGGCCATTTTCCACTATGACGTCATTGCTGCGCAACAAGTGACGCCAATTTGATTAAGAGGACAATGAAAATCCATAGAAGAGGGTGGTTTGATACAGCGCCCGAATATTGCTTACATTAAAAAACATATTTTAAAGTCGGTCCTGGCGCCCAAACGTCCATCACAAATAATTTTGTTCGCTAATTCATCTTCTCTTCGGCATAAATGCCGTTTATAACAATAGTAACGATGTTAGACGCATCAACCGTTCAACATTTCGGCCAATCCTCACCGCGGTTACAAAATCACGAACTAATTTTCCGATTGGCTGATAGTATTAACACTAGGAGCCGGAAGTACTTCTGACGCTGGTTGAGTTGGTTGTTATTGCCAATTTGACTTGTGGTTAGTTAAATTCATAGTTTCGGTAACACGAGGGATTCCTTTGTTACAGGAATGCGATGATATAGTTGTAGGGGTACTTTCAGCCCTTAACTATTATTGATTATGGATATACGCAGTATTCCAGTTACAAATATCTCTAATTTATAGCAAAATCACCGGGATTAACTCCACTTTATCACATGATAAGTTGTTGAAGAATCGTACATCTTCAATCTGAAACTGGGCAAAAAATAATCGCATGTCTTCTAAAAAAGCAAGTATATTGTGATGTATATGTGTTGAAGCCGGTATTTTTGTTACCCACACCGGAATTAGAAATGAGATCCAGATGGCTCAGAGCACGCGAAAGTGCCATCACCTACGGATGAATGAAAGACGAGCATCTCGTCATTTCTCAAAATAACCAAACCCATTTGTCGAAGTTGTATAAAATTTATCCAATCGCAGAAGTGGCTTATTTGGACTCTAGAATCGAGTACAGAGATTCTTCATATATTTTGAAGGGGGCTAATCCGATAGAGCTGTTTGATTCGTACGATAAAATTTTGGACTGAAGCAGTGTTCATAATAGCATTTTACATATCAGCACATATGAAGATATAACTGTGAAGAATGGTAAACATTTATAGGAGTAGTGTGACGATACCTCGCTCTTGGCGTCGCCAATACGGACGGCTGGATAGCTCAGAAGGAAGGGTTGGGGTTGTCAAAAAAATAATCAGGAGAAAGGTGTCACTAAGAGATTCATTTACACTAATAAAGGTGTAGTACAACATATATTTAGCACGGAGGATAGAAGTGCTGAAGGCTGACGGCGACGTGACGACTGTACAAGACATCCGCAGTACGGACCCAGACGGTTGAAGATAGCGAGGAACTTTGAATCAAATAGTCTTCGACGTTTGCGGAATCGTGAAGCGGTTCTTAAAACGGTGAATTACCTTTTACAACGTCTTCAACACTCGGAGAACCAAAATGACTTCCAAGCAGTGACTCTACGTTAATCTACTTTGATAAATGGTGACTTGCTGCTGGCGGGGTCGTTGACTTTGGCGTCGCTGTCGAAACTGCAGACAGTTTACTCGGGCGCCAATGCGATCGGTGACGCAACTTCTAAAGGCCAAACTGGTTTCCAAGTAGTATCTCCACGTCAACTTGTTTAACGCTGTGAAACCAACAATGACCTCCTCAACGGTGATTCTATGTTAAAATAATATAATACTGCGAAATCACTAAGACCTCGTCAGCGGCGACGCTACGTTAAGTTAATCCAACACTATGAAATCAACAAATACTTCCTCAGCGGTGATTCTATGTAAAACAGCAACAAGTAGAATCATTCAAAAAAACAGCAAAAGAACAAATCTTAGCTCCTTTTACGGACTTAAGAAAAACAATCGGACTTACAGATCGTGTCGTACAATTGTGCTAAGCGATCTTAGCACACAACTCCACTTGGACGGTAAACGGTAAACACTTCGGAGATGATACTCGGAATCGGAACTAGAAGCACACTTTAGAATGGCTACTCAGAATACTGGACTTGAATCGGCTGTAAGGCCTTATTTATACTCAAAGTTTAATGAAAGGTTACTCAACTTGTGTCTTTTGAATCAATTTCAATTTAGCGCTCTCAGTGTAAGATTAAAAGGAGATACTTCAAAAAAGAAGAAATTATATCAAAAGTACTAATTCCTATACACACATTTTCTAACTCATTTTCCAGATTTGACAAATCCTTACAACGGTTACTTGTTCATAGTGTTGCCACGAGACTCGAGACCAGTCTTGGTCTCTTCTCGTCTTGCCTCAAAAAGTCGAGACGAGGCCATGAACTGGGTCTCGAGCCAAAAGTCGAGATCGAGACGAGACCAGAGTCGAGTCTCGTCGAGAGTCTCGCCAGACTCTCGACGAGACTTGTATCATAATCACATAAAATTCATTTTTACTTCTTCCGAAAGCAATTTTATAGAGCAAACTGCTGTAATAATGATAGTTAAATTAAGATGTAAACTGATGGATAAGTTTCCGATTGAGACAATCATTTTTTCTACCATTCTTTCAGAATATTTATTTCATGTTTAGCCTATAACACAATATTTTCTCGTCAATTGTTTTTTAAAGTAAGTCATTTGGTTCTATCATGTTTGGTATCAAATTAAAGCTTCTGCAAGAATAATTCTAGTAAAAGTGTGGAATAGGATAAGGATATTCAAACGACTGTCAATTGTTTACGACCAAGTTATTTAAATGATGTCCAGTTTGGTATCAATCTTGAGCTCTCGGGGAGACAGGCTTAGTAGGAATATGAAATAAATACTCAGTGGAATTCACGTTATGATATACTTCTGGTGATCAGATGTCAAAACTGTATGTTCCTTAATGAATTAGAGAATCTAGAAAATGAACTTTTCATTTTCAATAATACTTATTTCATGCAGGGACTTACAAATAAACGGCATCCGTCATTTTGACGATGACAGCCGTCACTTTGACAGTGATAGCTGTCACTTTGACATATATGAAATATGCAATTGATTGATGCGACCCTCTAAATCTATGAAACAACGATGAAACTGGCCATAAAATATCGTGTGGCGTCAAACACATGTGCAAACTAGCATTAGATAATTCGGAAAATACTTTTTGTAATTTAGCGATTCTTGACTTGAAATATGTAGCCTTAACCTCATCATAATGCTCAAGTTTCATGGGACTACTTGGCCTGCAGCGCTAAATTATATATAATGCTTGAGTTTACACATTTATTGCATAAAACTATTATCTCTTTATTATCTCGAATCCTCGTGGCTCCAGGGATCCTATTCTAATTCATAGAGACAGCTTGGAGACAGATCGCAGTCTCTATGTCAATGTTGTTATTTCATAACTACATTTATAGGAACTTAAATATTGTATGATGGTGCAAACTATATGATTGACAACTTAATGCTGGTTGTTAATTGCGAACGATATCTGAGATCTGATTCAATTAATGTTTAATCATTCTCCTGTTTTTCTTATTATCAATAATTATAATGGTATAATTTTATTCCATTGCTACTATTTTATAACATACGAATATCAAATCTGACATCGAGCTAAGGAAACTGACTTAATCCTGTCTCTTATTTCTGGAAAACTGATTCTAGTTATCCGATAGATAGTACTTGTGCCGAGAGTCTATAAAATGACGTCAAATGACAGTCTTTGTAGCGTACTGTTTTTGTGGTTCTTAACGATTGTGAAGTGAGCCGGAAGCTCACGTCTGGGGGTTCATGACCAAACTATGAAACATAACTTTGCGCACCAAACACACAAATACATATTTTTGGTAGAATTCATAGCAAATAATAATCAGGTAGAGCGAAATGATTTTCGCATGTAGGAATAAGTAACTCTGAAAAATCATGACGAGGCTCGAGACCGAGACGAGACTGACCTACTCGAGACCAAGGCGAGACCGAGACGAGACTGAGCTAGGCGAGACCACCACGAGACTGAGGCGAGACTCACTGAAGTCACGTCTCGTCTTGTCTCGTGGCAACACTACTTGTTCACATTGGTAGTTCAGTAAATTGTCGGTAGAGTAGAGATTGTCAAAATGTCGAACGTCAAAGTCAAAGTCTAAGTCACAGTAAACAAAATAAGGAACAAAATATACAAAGTATTTTAAAGAACAACGGTCGGATACATTTACGTTGAGTACATGATATAAACACAGATCATACAATTATAGAGTTGTATTACAGATAATTCAAATTCACAAAGCTGGTTGTGAGTAGCCTCAAAATAAAAGTCGGTAGCTGAAGGCTCTACGATGTGTAATTGAGGCGAAACTTTGAAAGAAAACACAAGGATTCGTCACACACTTTGCTCTAATATATTTCAACACTGTGAAATCACAAGGAACTTTAGGTAATTCAATGTTCGTGGAGCTAGACTCAGCTCCCAGATGGAAAGTAAAACAAAAACGACTCTAAATCAAAACAGCAAAAAGCAAAATAATTCTAAGCAAAACAGCAACAGCAAAACAAATCCAAGATCCTTTCACAGACTTATAAAAAAACAATCGGACTTACAGTTTGTGTCGTACAATTGTGCTAAATGGACTTAGCACAGAAAGTCCACTCGGACGGTGAAACGGTAAACATTTCGAAGATGACACGCGGAATCGTAACTAGAAGCGCACTTTGTAACGACTACTTAGAATATTTGAATTTAACTTAGCGCTGTAGAATAGTGCGAAGAAGAAATAATTTAGCAAAAAGAAGAGAACGTTTCCTAAGTACTAACTCCTTTCATGATAAAATTTCCCAAATTATTTGCAGCAGTAATTAGGTATTCGCATCAGTAAATCACATTTCAAAACATTTAAATGATATAATAATAAAATATTTATTTATACTTCAGTTCAGTTTGCGGTCGGTAGAGTTGTGTTTGTCCTATGTCGAAAATCAATTTTATTTATCATGTCAGTGTATTAAATCGAATGGAAGATTAAGTGTGCCCCATTGTAGTACCTGAGAGCCTTCCAATCAATCGATGCCAACCAAATTCGTGGAAGAGGGCCACACATTCAAACTCTGGGAATAGGGAATATGGATGAAATTTGAATTTGGTTCAAATATTTTTATTCCGAATTTTTATTGGCCGAACATTTGTACTAAACCATCATTTTGGTAATTAATATCTTTTCAATTGCTTAAGATTAATAAAAAAAGTGCAAATTTAGCGAGGGAAATTCAGAGTTCTAAAACGCAACATCATTGGTTACAGCGAAATGTGACGTCAAATACTATGCCAACAAGTGCGCACTGCTTACATTTGTATGGCATTGCAGGCTTTTGATAAGAAAACATGGTAATAACGTGTGTGTTGTAAATTCAATTATTGTTTAAGTGTAATTTTAGCATCCTAGTGAAATCATAAATCATTTAAGACACAGTGGTTTTGAAAAAGCACAATCGGATAATCTGTCAAGAATAGATCCATTCATGATTTCGTCTTATTTTCTTTCAAATCCAAATTTTACGTCCGCTAAAGTGAAAAGAGTGAACACTGCAAAGTAATTATTCAATAATAACACATTATGTACGCTATTTCAGTAAACACAATCCGAAATATGACGAGCAGTGAACATAACCTACAATTTTTGTTTATTTTAAAACGAGCAAATGTTAAACGAAGCCGCATACATACACTGAATTTGATTGCTGAAACTAATCACATATAATGTTATTCATGATTTGTCAAGTTTATTATGACACTTCATTTTTTTTGATAACCTTACATCATTTCTTACGTATTTTAAAACCTGTCTGGATTGGAAGAAAGACTTCATCAGGTACATTTCTGATAGTATTTTGCATTCAGGCACAATGCAATACTTATAAACTGACTTTTGACCTTTTTTAATGCTGAAATAAGTTGAGAACGAAAACACCTGTAGTAAACAATGGACTGTAATGTCACTGGACATGTTTTTTGATGTCAGCCATAGAGCGCGCGAAAATAGCGGCATTTAAACAGCCTCAAATTATTCTCAATTTTAAATATTTTTTTAAACTTGATTACAGCACTTTTAAACATAATTTATATTTTTTACTATGTTATAACGATGTAAACAGTGAATTAAAAATATAAAATAAATTCATCAATATACCCTATTGTCCTAATCATCGAAGAGGACCTCAAAACTAATCCATTTGGTGCTCTTTGAAAAAAAATCAGCTCATTCAAGGTACTTTTTAGAAAAGTTGGATTGTGAGTGGACAAAATGAGGCAGTTCAAATTATTTCATCCTATAATTTGACAGATATTTTCGTATAGCGAATTGTTCTTTTGGTTCTTGCGTTTTCGGCGATCATTCGTCAAATTTCCATCAAGACAGGCGCGATATTGTCTTCAATAATAAATCATGCTGATTGTTTGCGGGATAACTTGTCAGCCCAAAGACTCCCAATAATTTATTAAATATTTTTTATACGTATTCAAATATGCCTGTCCATTTTCGAGAGGATGTACTATATTGCTTTTTGCAGTTAAGTTGGTTTCTAATCAGTTTCAAAGTATGGAAGTCTATGATATAAAACAAAATAAAAAGGGGATTGGAATTTTTCCAATAATGGACAATATGTATCTCCCCTGTCATTCCCAAAACACTCACAATATTTTCCCCTCCACACTATACGATCAAAAATCCCAATAGTAAACTTGCAGAATCAAATCACGTTTGATAAAACCCAACTCACGTACTTAGTTACGCATCTTGGAATTGTTCTCTGTTGTCCTTTTTTTCTTCCTTGTCCTCTAATTGACAAGCGATGTCCTTACCTTGTCCTAAGAGGAATCTGAATTATTTATTCTGTAGGAGACAAGTGCAATCACGGATTTGCAACATGTACCTGACAATTCTGCAGAATGTATTATATTCTGGCATTCCGGCGTTCTTCTATTCTTAATGTAAAGAGCTTTGTTTCCAAAAACTCCTATTTTCGTATCGAGGAGTTGCTCATCAGGGGTTGTATATCCAAACAATTTTATATTTAAAATAAAGTGTAAATTAATCAACAAAGTAATAATTTTCAGCACCAATTAGTTAATTCTGGAGTAAATAAAATTCAGTGGTTATTACAACCACCGTCGTTCACAATTTCCAATTAAATGGTCAAACCAATTAAAACTGCAGCCCGTATACCATAAAAATAACCGAACGCTATGTTCACCATCAATTTTTATTCGAGAAAATGAATTTACGATATTTTTATTTTTGCGCCAGACAGACACATCCCGTTTGTGTGGGGGTGACAATAGTAAACTGTGAAATAATAATCCACATGTTCATTTCAGTGTCTGCGGAATAATTTGGTGAATCACCAATTTTGGGAGAGTAATGAGGAGGTATCAGCCGTGGGATGATTTAAACACCCGTGGGAGTAGACAGTGCTGGTAGGGGTGATTTTTTGCAAGGGAGCTCGTCAATTAATTTGGTTAGTCTTTGAAACCATAGCGAAATTCACGAGTTATAAATATAAATTTCTAAATGTAAATCCTTCAGTTTCATTTTGTCTCAAGATACAATTTACAGTAACAAAAGAAAATATAGAAATATTCCAAAACATAGTTTATCTCTGAACAAATAATTATTTTTTGTGTGAAATTATTATATATGTGATTTCTTCTTCAAATTATTTTTACATTTTACTCTCAAATATTAACAAGAGTTATTACTCACATGTATGCAAAATCTCCTGTTTTAAGTTTATGTAATTATATTTATTTGAAAAAACAACGGGCAACATTAAAAGTATTTAACTTAGTTATAAGAAGTTATATCCGAATCCCTACGATCACTATATTCGGGGGCACCAGACTCCGAGGTTGGGGCTGCAAAATTTAAGGGATATAGAGTAACAATCAAAAATTGAGCAAATGCTCCTCCAATGGTTACTAAGACAAGTAACAAGAAAACCAACGATAACTGAAACAAGATTCATTAATTAATTATATAGCTGCGCTTCCACAAAAAGTTTGATTGCTAATTTATTTGATTTAGTAACTACAATAACAATTAGTCAGGTTTTTCTGATAAAATTTAAGATTAATTCTTCTAAATATAATTCATACATCAAATAATTGTGTATGATTCGCGTATAAAGCTATAATGAGTATTCTTCATTTGAATGACTTAAAAGTTGCTTTTAAATGATATTCCTACAGAAACATGCTTATTGAATGAGTACCAGTAAAAATATACAGTGTTCTGTTTATGATGAATCATTTTCAATTTCAACAAAAATACCAAATAATTCAGGCTACACTTCAGACACGTAACTTAATATTACTACAAAACTCTAGTGGATAATGTTATACTTTCAGGGTTTCTCTACTTGTCTTGATCTAATACTTTTTGACAGGTTTTCATGCTCGTGACAACAAGAAAAATATTTCTAAAATCCATTTGGACTTACCTGCTTCATTGTGTCAATGTTGATGTATAATAAATAAAACTGAAGACTAGAAATCTTTTATACTACTGATGAACATCATTAGTTAGAATTAATGACCGATATCTAAATTACTAGAAAAAAATTAGGAGTTTTAGGAAAAATTCATTTATTCACATGATAATTTTCCCAAGTATGTAATTGCATTTGAATTTTATACGATATCATTGACAGATATTTTTCAGTGTACGTAGTAGAGTTATCCATTTATTGAAAACAAAATAATCTATTTCATAATTTCAAAAAATCTGACGTGTACATCATGTGACTTACTTATACATCATTGGATATATTTTTGCATATAAAAATACGATAATCAAACACAAAATTCCATCGTTCCACGGCTGATTGTTTTGGATTTATCCAAAAATTCTAAAAATTCATTAAATAAAGTACGCTTTCCGTCCAGTCGGTTGCTAGGAAAGCAGTAGACAATTATTCTTATGCTACAACATTCTTAAATACTGATATCCAAGATTCTACGCCTGATTGTTTTGAATTTATGCGCAGAATCGCAAAAAAAAAAACAACTGGAATGCACTTTCGGTTCAGTTCACAGTTATGAGAATAAAAGGCAATCATTCAGATGCTGCAGCAAACTGAAATACTAAATATCAATACTTTACAGCTAATCCTAATTTATGCGAAAAATTCCAAAAGACCGTTGAGTAAAATACACTTCCGGCTTAGTCGATCTCAATGAAAATAGAATATGAGTATTTAGATAGTACAATCGTCTAAAATACTGAATTCTAACATTCTATGTTCAATCATTTTGGATTTATACAGAAAATTCAAAAAATGTTTCGAGTAAAGTGCACTTCTGGTACAGACGCTTGCAATCATAATGCGAGGTGCATAGCTAGATGTTACAAAAGTGCTCACTACGATGTCGCTGGTTTTTATAGCAGCACGGTCAAAACCAAAATCCCTGCTTCATACGATTCACAAATAAATTTTCAGCTTTCACGTCTCACATAAGATGAGAATGATTTAACCCTAGTGTGATATGAATAATATTGAAAGTTGGAGGAAAATCAAAGTCTTGTATCACACTGTTCAAAAATGTATTTTTATATTTTGTTGACCGGTTTCGACTACTGAGTAGCCATCTTCGGAACCGGGAGACTACAACAAGAAGATACATGAATACTTAAAATTCTAATTTGGAACAAACACAAATCCAAACGTAATTTAATGATTATACTCACACTATATAACTACAGGATTCAAAATATGGTATAGAGTTTTCAACGTAGATAAATGGTTAAACGTATTAGTAGTATAAATGAAATAAAATACAAATGAATTCGTAGAAAATAGAAGTGTATATCTCGAAAATTTCTTGAAATAATCAAAATATGGCAATGAAAAACAAATTGATAAAATTTTTTGAAGAGTAAAAACTAGATCAAAACACTTTTGATTTCCAAAACCTCCAAAAAGTCTAAAGTTGAATCATATTTATGTATATGTAAAATTTCGAAATCTTTAGTAGTATTTAAATCATGTCCTGTATCAAGTAAATGTTCTGCGAAACTTGAATTTCTGCACGCGAGTCGTAGACAGCGTTCATGTTCTTTAAACCTAGTTATGAATTTCCTCCCTGTTTGACCAATGTAAGCTGCGTTACAGCTAGCACACTCTACTTTATATACCCCAGACTTATGTGTCAAAATAAGAGTATCAATTTTCTTGCAAAGTTCCCTTTTCAAATTATTTAATGATTTGAAAACTATTTTTATGTTATAATTTTTGAACAAATTTTAAATTCTGTAAGAAGAAAACTTTGCAAGAAAATTGATACTACAAATCTGACGTGAACATCACGTGACTTACTTGTACATCATTGGAGATATATATATATATATATATATATATATATATATATATATATATATATATATATATATATATATATATATATATATATATGTATATATATATATATATATATATATATATATATAATACGATGTGATTTTGTGTTTGATTATATATATCATTGGATATATATAATCAAACACAAAATCTCATCATTCCACAGTTAATCGTTTTGGATTTACCCAAGAGATTCTAAGAATCTGTCAAGTAAAATGCGCTTCCAGCCAAGTCGGTTGCTATGGGAACAGTAGGCCATTATTCTTATACTACAACATTCCTGATTACTGATTTCCAAAATTTTACGACTACCAACAGATCTGAATTTATGCGCAAAATTAGAAAATAAATTCCTACTGAAGTGCACTTCCGGTTAAGTCGATTGTTATGAAAATAGTAGGCAATCATTCAGATGCTACATAAGACTGAAATACCAAATTTCAATATTCTACACCTGATCGTTTCGAATTTATGCGAAAAATTTCAAGAGACTGTCAAGTAAAGTGCAGTTCCGGCTCAGTGGATCTTAATAATAATAGGAGTTGAGCATCTAGACGGTATAATCGTTCCAAATACTGGATTCTAACAATCTACGTTCAATCGTTTTGGATGTATGCGGAAAATTCAAAAAATGTTTGGAATGAAGTGCTCTTCCGGCCTAGTCGATAGCAATCATAATGCAATGTGTACAACTAGATATAATAAAAAGTGCCTAATACTGAATTTAAATTTTCTACGTCTGATTATTTAGAATTTATGCGGAAAATTCAAAAAGTCTGTCATATAATGTGCACTTCCGGCACAGCCGCTTGTTACAAAAATAGAAGATGACCATTTAAATGCTACAGCAATTCCAAATGCTAAATTCCAGTATCCTATGGCTGATTATTCTGAATTTTGCGAAAAATTAGAAAAAAGGTTCAAGTAAAGTGCTCTTCTGGTTTAACCGATCGCAATCATAATGCAAGATGTACAATGAGATGTCATAGAAGTTCTTTATACGAAATTTCAATATGCTATGGCGGATCATTCTATATTTATGCAAAGAATTCAAAAAAAGTTTCAAGTAAAGTGCACTTCTGGCCTAGCCGATTCTTACAAAAATAGCAGAAACCCAATCCGATACAACATCAAGTTCAAATACTGAATTTCAACATCCTACAATTGATCATTCTGGATTTATCAGAAAAATCAAAAAAAGTTTCAAGTGAAGTGCACTTCAGGTGCAGACGATTGGAACCATAATGCGAGCTGCACAACAAGACCCTATACCAGTCTTAAATACAAAATTTCAACATTATACGTTTAACCAGTTTTGAGATTTGCGAGTTACGCACGCACGAACGCACGCACGCACGAACATACGTACAGACATCAAGCCAAAAATAGTCAATATGAATTCAGGGATGCTCAAAACGCATATTTCCATCAAAATTTTTTCGGCTTCACAATACTTACTTGTTACTTTGTACAAGTAAAAACAGCTCAGCTTAGGCACACATACACTCACATAATAATCTGAAGAAGGACCTTAGAAGTCACTATACCGGAGCATACAAATATACTTACATACATGTCCTTACGCGTTACCACAAAATTATGATGCTTATAACAACAAAAATTGTAAAAATTGTTTCTTCTTGATATATTTTATCTTGAAATATAAAAATTCTGGGATATTTAGGTCTCATATTTCAGAAATGAAGTAATATTTTTGATTTGTCGACAGATAATAGTTTTTTCACAGTATTTTCATTAATTGACCATACCCCTCGTTAAAAAAAGTATATTCAGTTAGAAATATATGGTTAGATGATAATTAGATCAATTTGGTGGAAAATAATTGCAAATAAATTTAATATTTGGCAGTGGCGTGCGGTGACTTTCTGTGATAGGTGTGCACAGTCGGTGGTGAGGAAGGGGATATATAAATGGCCAACAATACAGCTTATTTTGCTCGCAACAACTAGCAATCCATTTAAATTTTTCATATATTTTGATTTGGAAATGTCGCACGGACTGTTGGCCTTAAATTTTTATATTTTGAGTGAATTTTATGTCTGGTGTTGGTCTTATTTTCATAATTTCATTTTTTGTTCCAACATCATGACGTGAAGAAGGATTTTCCAGTAGGTCACAAATTATAGATTTATTTTCAGATGTCATTCTACAAATGATAATTTCACAAAAATAAATAATTTAAGAAACGTATAAAATAAGTGTTTACCTAATATTGTTGTCTTAAATAACGAATAACAATATTTCAACTATTTTAACAAACTTATAAAAGGCGTTCAAAAAAAGAACACAGTTAAACGTTGAATATTCAGCTTCAGGTGCAGAAAGTCTGCCTGCACCCAGCGAAAGAGAACGAGCGATAGGAGATCGCTAATTTCAGTATGATTTTTCTCTGTCAGACTCTATTCCTTCACTTTCCTAATATTGACCATGCCAAGCAAACCTCGCTCGCCGTGCAGGCGAGAAATCTGCACCTCAAGCGTCGACATTCGTTTCAAATATATAGCAGAGTGGCCCGCGAGGCGCGCCCGTATTTCTGGTTGCATAAATAGATAAAATACACTCTTTCTCTGATTTTATAATGAAAATTTGTGAAATAAAATGAAGTATTCAGTGAACCATTATATTAATTTTATTTACGTAATCTCTAATATTTTCATAGGGTGTGCAGTGCACACCCTGCACATATGAACTGCACGCCACTGATATTTGATGATTTATCGAACAATTCCGAATATTTTTCAACAAATGAGAAAATAAGTATGAACATCGAAATACTTGTTTTTTTTCCATATCCTATAAGCAATTCGGCCAATTTATCAAAAAATATCTGATTTATCATCAATTTTGTATGACAAAATAAATAATTTGAATAAATTATGGCTTAAATATTGAAAAATATTTGTTCCGAAGTTTCAAACAACGTTAACTCCAATATATTCTTCAATCTGTGTTTGTGGACTTGAAGATTCAGGTTCGTATGGATTAGTCAGTTGAAATTTGTCAATGTTTGAAAAGTTAGTATTCACTATTGAGTAGTTCATTATGTTACTGTGTAGCGCTTTTCTATGATTGTTCAGCAAATCTAAGGTAGGATTGTAATAAATAATTTATTATTTCCTCTATTTTTCCTTTAATCATTGTTGGGCATGTATATAAATGTAAAATTTTTCCATAATTTATCTAACTTCTGGTAATAATTGCTTCAACTATAAATAACTTACTTTATACAGTAAATCATTGTACCTATTACAATATGTTATATTGATTTATTCAAATACAATGGAAAAAAGGTGACGTAAAAGTATTGGCTTCTAATTTTGTGCCGCCATATCTATAATAATAATAATAATAATTTATTTAATTCTGGAGACACAGTACAATGTGTGTAGAAACGTCAAAACATCTAGGGATTAGAAGATATAGAGAAGAAACTGATTTGGGAATAAATAATAATAAATACGCTTTTCGTCTGCGTTTGCTTCATTATTCTGCGATTATTTTCAGAGGAGATATGAGCTGTCAAAGTATGACAAGTTTTCGTTGCACCTTTAACCCCCTATACCGCTAGAGTTGAAAGTTGTGGGGCTAAACTGGTCTTATAATAAATGGCACTGCTTGAGCCTTCAACTAGCATTTGGTGCATTATTCTAAAATTATTATTTTAGGAGAAATGAGCAGTCTAATTATTGCAATCAATCCGAACAATCAACAGACAGTAGAGAAACAAAAAAGGATTGAGCTCTTCAAAAAATACTGTTGTGCCGATTAAACACCAACATCCAATTGAACAATATTTTATATACTTCAAAATGAGAAAGAAAATAATTCACTACAAATAACAATACAACTTAAAAATCACTAATCATACTTCTTCACAAATCACTTCCCTTTGTAGTGCCTCAACCCTTAACTGACTCACCAGCACCCTTATCTCTTATCCCTTCCTACAACTTACCCCATTCGGCGTTCATGTCCGGAGGGATTCACTCATTTACCCACCCTCCGAAGCTGTCTGTGATCTGACGACATTTCAATCCATTCTGCTGCTATATGCAAATATAAAAGAGTCACTCGAATGAACTGACTATGGGAGATTGTCTGAATGTCTGTCCTGCTGAGATGACTAGTTGTGGTGATTATTAGCGACTAAGTGAGATGAGCTAGCAGGGAGTTTGATTGTGATTGAATTCGTGGGAATTTCAAGGGTATTTATTTATTTAACATTGGAATTGGCAACGTGTTTATTGTCAAATAACGTTACAGTTGACAGCATAAGAAGTTAGTGTGGCCCCAGCATTAGTCGCAAATTAGCACGGAATGATATGAAGTCTTTATGAAGTTGAACAATTTCTCCTACAGAATTCAAGCATTCATTCTATCAATCGCAGCTCGCAGGATAAAGTTAAAAAAAGCTTCAGCCGGATACGAAAAAAGTCCAAGGATCTTCACGAGGTCTCGGCACATGCGCAGGAACATTGTTCAAGGTTCACTCGTCCAGAAACATTTAACGGGGCAAGTTCCGTCCGAACTGCCTTCTGAAAGAGCGTTTTGTTCAAGGGCTGATCACCGTCCAAAGCTAGAACGCACACTGAGAATGTTGAAAAATGAGGACGTACACACACTTCCTGATTTCTGTGAGGTAAAATTATTTGATTCTGGTCTCAGCCTTGGGAGTCTTAATCCACTTAAAGGAGATATTAGATTCCATCGAATTTAATTTCATATTTCATAACTAACATTAGAATAGTATTTGAATCATTCTTTCTTTAAAAAGATTTAGAATCTTATACGAGCCACTTCAAACGATCATTTATCTCTTTCCATTCTTTCAGTAAACAGGCGGTTCATTCTAAGTTGTACACTACTGCTATCTCGCGTAATATGAAATACAAAGTTTGTTATCGATTTCTATATCAAGGGACAATTTTAATGAACCGATTTTTTTTCTGCCAGTAATTTTCAAAATATTTCTTTCTCTTTTTGAATGGCAACATACATGTATTTCTCATTATCGCGCAAGGTGTCAAAAAATATAAACAAACTATGAGAAAATGTATTGTGAGTCTCGCATTTTAAAGACTCTTAAGTGACTTATTCAATCAAACACAATTTCTTCATATACCAATATTCCGATTGTCCTAGTACTCCAAGCTGTAGAACAAAAATATGATATAATATCTCAACATATTGACTTACTACTGGACGAGTCAATATATTTGATAATATTCTGTTTTGAGTGTTGTTTCTTCTAATTTAATGGAGAATTTTATAAACAGATTTCTGGTGCGGCTATGGGGAAGTCGATATCCCCTGTTGCTGTAAATTCAGTTATTTGGTTTTGAATGAGGTTATGGCAAAGCTGTGCGTTAATGACTTGATAGCTATAATGATCATAGTGCAAACTGAGCTAGCAACAGCATAAATATTTCTTAGATATGTTACTTATCAGGAAGGAATGCAGCAATATTATTACCAAATGGTACAAAAAGCCCTCAGCAAGTACCAGATGCCTGAGTTTCCAGTCGAATCATCCAAAAAATCAACTTCTCAATGTTTTTTTCAGGAAACTTTAAAGTATCATACTGAAATAACTCAATTTGTTCTAATAAATATCCTTTGAGTATTAAAAACAATATTAAAGACCAAATCTTTAATTATTAACATAAATCAAATGTATTTTCTAAAATGAAAGATAGAACAGATATAAATTCAAGATCTACATGTAATGATTGTGATGCACAATACACAGGACAAATTAGCCTATATTTTGAACAAGACTTGACGAGCATGAATAAAACAATAAAAAATTTTGTAAAAATAACTATATGCAACCAAATGCTGGAATTTATTTTTTATTTTTTAAAACATTTGTAAATATAACACAATACCAAAATTGGAGCAGTTACTGGATTTGTCAAGTAACAAACAGCTATATCTCTTAAACTATAGAAGATACTGTGATCAACATCCGAAATGATTTCTAGAGCATCAGTTGGTCTTTCAAATAGAACATTAGTTGAATCTATGGCTTCCATGGTTCATAAAAAATCCATTCTCTACATCTTATCATGCTTATATATCCTAAATTATTACAGCTAGGAATATTATTTTCCAAGACATTTTGTAGGTCTATTATTTAACTATAATATGAATTTTCGTCCCAGTCGTCAATATGAATAGTTTGCTATTTATTCGTACTCAAATTTAAATGATGGATCATAAATTATTTTTTTGAGAAAAAAAAAGATTCAATCATTATATACTCTAAAGAATAGAACAATGAAAAAAATTTTATTTGAAATATCAAACATGTCAATTTGTTCATAGAAAAATATAAACAAATGGCTTGGAAAAATTTAGGCAATGTTTTTGAATGTCTTTCTTAGATATTAAACCAGCAATAGCATAATAATATGTACAAAAAAAAATTTCCAACAACATTCATTGGATTTCTAATTTTTTCTCAACTTTAAAAATTAATAATAAATAAGATAAGCTACTTTTAATCATTTTTTGTAGCTCTTAATGAAAACGGAGGTTCGAAAAAAATTAGTTAGTTTACAATGGCCCCACTTTCTTAAAAATTAATTAAAATTAATCTCCTACCAAAACTTTATTCCTCATAATTTTAAGATGACACCATAATTTCTTCAAATACTTTAAATTGTTATTTAATACTATAAAAAAATTATTTTATGTGTTGTCGTCTCTTAACAGCCCTTGCGCTTGTATTATAAAGGTTGCTTGGAACCCTATTTTCAACATTAAATTAAAACTTCAAACAATACAGATAGAGTGTTTTTGGATGGGTGACATAGCAGAATTAAATATCTTTCTTCAGAAAATTAATAAATTATCCAAAATTAAATTTACGTTAGAAATTAAACAAAATAATGAACTTAACTTCCTAGATTTAACCTTACATAGATCCGATCAAAATATAACATATAACATTTACAGAAAACCTACAAGCACAGACATAATCATCCCCTTTAATTCATCACATGCACCAAGAATAAGACAAACTAGCTTCGACTTCTTATTTAACAGACTATTTTCTATACCACTTTCTGAAGAAAACTTTAATATCACATTAAAGACTATAATTGATATCTGTAGAAATAACAATTTTAAAATTAATTACATGTTTAACATCTCCAATAAAAAGAAACACTCAAAACTCATCAAACAAATATATCCTAACCACAAAAAATTTGAAACTTTCATTTCCCTTCCATATTATAATTATATCCAAAATCCTCTAAATAAAATCGCTCATAAACTCAATTTTACTCTGACCAACAAGTCACACCCTACTATAGAAAAACTTATGTTGAACAATAAACCGAAAAATTCAAAATTAAATAAATCAGGTATATATCAAATTTCATGTAAAGACTGTAATAAAAGTTACATAGGACTAACTTCTAGAAACATTCATACACGTTTTAAAGAACATATAAAAAATAATCCACCATCTGCAATAGGCACACATCTAAAAACACAGAATCATACGACAGACACAGATCACTTAGAATTACTACATCACGAAACAAAATTTAAAAATTTGCTTTTACTAGAAGAATTCGAAATCAGACATAACATCCTAACAGATAACACTTTAGTAAACGAAATTACAGAATTTATCAATCACAATCATATATTTTAAAAACTACCACCGTTCAAATAAAATATTAGAATGACACTTCTATCATTTTTTCTCAAGACTTCAATTCAAACCACCAACTTTATCCGCCTTTTCTTTTTACCCATAATACTACATCTTCCTAAAACGGAAACGAGAAAATCTCAGAAATGGCAGTATATTTCATTCTCTTGACCCAGCAACATGTGTTGTGAAAAATTTTCTTTTACTTCCAAATTATTCCTGATGGCATTTCTTAACTAAATTATGACAGTAAAGCTGGGTTTACACGTGCATGTTTCTAGTGGCGCCAGTCATAACTGGCGCGCCACTAAGCATGAGCTTGCATGTGTAAACATGTACTGGCGAGTAAGTGATATGATAGCATGCATTGATTCCAAAAGTTGGAAATCTCTAACTTATTGGCGCGCCAGTGCATGTTTCATCATTTTGGAAACAAAGAATTTTGTGGTGTTCTTGTAAATTTTATTTTTGAGATGCTAAATTAAAAAAGAGGAATGGTGACCTTATTATAAAATTTTTCGAGGTTTGTGAACAACATCCCTGATTATGGGATGTCTTTTGAACAACCTATAAAGATAGGAACGCTAAAGAAGAGGCATAATTAAACATTGCAAAAGCAATGGATATCGAAGGATTCGGGAAGGAAGAAGTCAAAGCGAAAATACGGTCTCTAAGAATTGCATATACTTTAGAATTAACAAAAATAAGTAGAAGTAAAAAATTGAATATCATCAATTAATAGTTTGGTGACTATTTTTAAGGCACGCCGGAACTGGATTTTGTTCTCAATACACATTTTAAATTATTTATTAAATAAAGTTCAGTTGATGGTAACAGTAGTGTAACGCAACAGAAAATGAAATGGCGACATTAAAGTGGGACTACGTGTAAACGTTTACTGGCATGCAAGTATCACTGGCGTGCATGCTGGCGCCACTAGAAACATGCTCGTGTAAACCCAGCATAAGTATTTTTAATAGTTACCAAAATTTTGACTAAATTATAGTTTAGCACATAAATACTTATATTCCGATATTATTGCTGTGGGGTACACAAACCTAACCTCAATCAAGCATATTTTGCTCTTTTTCATTTTTCAATTTCAAAGAAACTTCCAATTATTTTTTATATTCAAAACTTTGGAAATTTATTTTTTATTTTATATCGATTTTATTTACAATTTGAATCTGTTTCAACAAAATAATGAATATTTAGATCTTTCGACGCAGCGTCACATACGTTTCATTTTGTTATATATATATATATATATAAATTAGCTCGACAGGCCTTGTAGGCCCTTGGCTTGGTTGGTTATTCTTCTCCATTCGTTTCTGTTGTTTATTTTCGCTTTCCAGTCTCTTTCTCCAATTGAATTCAGGTCATTTTCGACTTCTTCTTTCCATCTTCTTCTCGGTCTGCCTCTTTTCTTCTTTCCCCCTTGCCCTCTATGTAATACAGATTTGGGTGTTCTTCCTTCTGACATTCTTTCAACGTGTCCAAGCCATCTAATTCTTCTCATTCTTATTTGTGTAGCAACGTATATAGATATATATATATATATATATATATATATATATATATATATATATATATATATATATATATATATATATATATATATATAAATATATATATCATTGGATATATATAATCAAACACAAAATCTCATCGTTCCACAGTTGATCGGATTTATCCAAGAGATTCCAAAAATCTGTCAAGTAAAATGCGCTTTCAGCCAAGTCGGTTGCTATGGGAACAGTAGGCCATTATTCTTATACTACAACATTTCTAAATACTGATTTCCAAAATTCTACGACTGCCAACAGACCTGAATTTATGCGCAAAATTAGAAAATAAATTCCTACTGAAGTGCACTTTCGGTTTAGACTATTGTTATGAAAATAGTAGGCAATCATTCAGATGCTACAGCAGACTGAAATACCAAATTTCAATATTCTTCACCTGATCGTTTCGAATTTATGCGAAAAATTCCAAAAGACTGTCAAGCAAAGTGCACTTTCGGTTCGATGGATCTCAATAGAAATCAAATATAGGCATCTAGATGGTATAATCGCCCAAAATACTGAATTCTAACAGTTTACGTTGAATCGTTTTGGATTTATGCGGAAATTTCAAAAAATGTTTTGACTAAAGTGCTCTTCCGGTTTAGTCGATAGCAATCATAATGCAGAGTGTACAACTAGATATTATAAAAGTGCCTAATACAAAGTTTAAATATTCTTCAACTGATTGTTTAGAATTTATGCAGAAAATTCAAAAAGTCTGTTATATAAAGTGCACTTCCGGCTCAGCCGATTATTACAAAAATAGAAGATGACCATTGAGATGCTACAGCAATTTCAAATGCTAAATTGCAGTATCCTACGGCTGATCATTCTGGATTTATGCCGACAATTAAAAAAAAGTCTTAAGTAAAGTGCACTTCCGGTTCAGCCGATCGCAATCATAATGCAAGATGTACAATAAGATGTTATAGAAGTTCTTTGTACGAAATTTTAATATGCTATGGCAAATAATTCTATATTTATGCAAAAAATAATAAAGTTTCAAGTAAAGTGCACTTCTGGTTTGGCCGATTCATACAAAAATAGCAGATAACCATTCTGATACAACATCAAGTTCAAATACTGAATTTCAACATCTTACGGTTGATCATTCTGGATTTATTAGAAAAATTCGAAAAAAGTTTCAAGTAAAGTACATTTCCGGTACAGACGATTTGAACCATAATGCGAGGTGCACAACTAGACCCTATACCAGTCTTAAATACAAAATTTAAACATTATACATTCAACCAGTTTTGAGATTTGCGAGTTACGCACGCACGCACGCACGAACGCACGCCCGAACATACGTACCGACATCAAGCCAAAACAAATCAAAATGGATTCAGGGATGCTCAAAACGGATATTTCCATCAAAATTTCGATAGGTGAATTTTGTCGGTTTCACAATACTTCCTTGTACTTTGTACAAGTAAGTAAAAAGTTCTTGATGTCAAAAAATGTCAAACTTTGACAACTTGTACCGCGCGCAAAAAAAATTATGGACTCAACTCACGACCCAGGATATCAAGTGTATTCATTCTTTTTTGAATTGTGTGAAAAATCGAGTGTCTGCGATACAGAGTTATGACCAAAAAAGCGCAAAATATAATTTGTTTTTGTTTAATTCATAAGTTCGCGCCAAATTGTTGCAGACACTCGATTTTTTTGCGCAGTTTAGAAAAAAATGAATGACCTTGATTTTTGATTTTCTGGGTCGGGAATTAAATCCACGATTTTTTTTTACACCCGGTAAAAGTTGTCAAAGTTTGACATCAAGAACATTCTTTGTTCTTAGTGGTATAGTAGGGACTGCGATGAGATTGGCGTCAAAGTATCTTACATGTCCTGAAAGAAAAAACTTGAAAATTTGCAAAATTTGAAGATTCATCCATTTTCAATGAAATTCAATTGAGCTATTAGTCTAAGAGCTGACGACGATTTTGCTGATGTATCTACGTAAGGCAAAATTTCATCAAATATACCTGTGAAAGTGTTTCCTATTTGAGAATCTGTAAGTCTGGCAACATCTGTCTCTTGCGTTTCAGGTATAAGGTAGAATTCACATAGATAAAAATTCAAATTTTTGAAGTAATTATGTAAGACTGTTTTTAAACTTTATATTATAGGATAATAATTGAGAATCTATAAAATAACATTCCCTGCTTGATTATTTGTTGTTAACATGTTGCCAGACTCATTTATATTTTGAAAAAAGTTTTTTTTCAATGTATCTGCGTAAGGTCTGACATATTCTTTTTTTATATGGAATATGATACGTATAGATCGAATTATGAAATGCCAGACCAAAATTTTGTAGTGAACACTACTAAAAAAATATTTAAAAATAATTATTAGAAAAAACTTTCCAAGCTACTACGTTTTTCAATTGCAGACTAAGAACGTGGGGCGTATTTGATTCGATGCGATATAAGAAGTTTATGATGATTCGCTTCACGCTTCCAGCTCTAGGCTAGTAGTGATTTAAAAAGTTATTTTCAATAATAATTTTTCTCACATTTCAGTCTTCAATCGCTAGAAAAAAATCATAAAATGTAACCTTTGTTACTTGATGCATTAGTTTTGCTATTGGGGATAGGTAAAAAGAGCACAAACGGTATCTCAAGTCCTCGATTCCACCGTCAACAAAAACTTACAATCTGTACGCTTCACGTCACTGAGTACACTTGCCTTTTATTTTCATATTTACAGGAGATACAGCGTGCTACAAACGATTGAATATTGTATGGTCATATGGTCATCGGATACTGAGCTACTGTGAAAGTTTGATTGCTCTGATTAGCTGAGAAGTGGCTGTAATTTTGATTACAAGATTTCATACAAACAGACAAGAAAGAAAACAAGTTGATAATGTATTGTCATCCAATTCCAGGCTACATTCAAAATTTCTAGGCTCGATTTCACCAAAGTCAGTTAAATTTATCTTGAGGTTATTTTGAGTTAATAACAACTATTATTACAATTATATCAACAATAGTTTTCCTATAGAATAGCCTCTGGATAAATTTAACTTGCTCTGGTGAAACTGGCTCCTGGTCTTTTAATCATCCGGAAATCAGAAGTAACGACAGATTTTAGTTTTCTCATGTACACTATGGCATAACATAGGATCAAATCGGCTCGTTCAATTTGGAAACTCTTGAAAATCACATATTGCACATAAAAGTTTGTTATCAATTGTTGATATAAATATAAAAATTATCAGTATTCAATTAAAAATATTGAAATGAAAATGTTCATTTGAACAAGCGCCATTCATGACGTAATAGTCGCTGTCAGTTGTTCAGTTGTACAACAGAATTGTACAGGAATTTTTTGCTAGTAATTATTTGGAATGTTTAGTTGGATAGCGCCACTGTAAATTACTCGACGTACGTTTACATTTTATCTTGGCATACACGTACGTCTAACAATATTCTTACGATCTGAAGACTGTGACGTTATCAGGATTTAATTAATTATTCTCGGCTCTATCAAATATTTTTTGGGGGAAATAAGAATCAGGAAATTCAAATTTCTAGATTCTGAATAACATTATGTCAGAATTGAAAAACACCCGAACACCCCATTGTCAGATATTGTTGCTAGATAATCGGTTGTCAGACATTTGAATGCTGGCTCATTGTTGTTCAATTGTCAAACATTTGAATGTTGGCCCATTGTTGGAGTAGATTATATAAAGTGCGTGAGCTAGCGGCAAAGGATTCATTCAGTAAGAGTAACTGTGAGCGATTTTGTCATTATGAGAGTTTGTGAAAGAAATATTTGCATTGTAACCTGTATATCCTATGGAAATCTTGTTTTCATAAAAAAGTACACGATAAAATAGAGTTCAAAGTCAGATCTTATTGAAGTATTCATGTCTCTTCTTGTTGTAGTCTCCCGGTTCTGAAGATGGCTACTCAGTAGCCGGAACCGGCCAACAAAATATTAAAATACATTTTTGAACAGTGTGATACAAGACTTTAATTTTCCTCCAACTTCCAATATTGAATCCTATTGCTATCCCCTCTATTGTGCTGCTCCTGTTTTTGAACTTCTCAGTTACCTACTAGATACAATACTTGTTACAAAAATAGTAGATTTTAAATATTCTTTTCGAGATGTTTACAGCAAAATTTTGGCTGGTATTCTATAATTCGATCTATTTGTATCATCCGTCATATAAAAAAAAATAGTCTCCACGTAGATACACGAAAAAAATCTTTTTTTCTCAGATATAAATGAGTCTGGCGACATGTTAACAGCAAATAATCAAGGCAAGAAATGTTATTCTATAGATTCTTAATAATTATCCAATGATATAGAGTTCAAGATCAGTCCCACATGCGCCTCACGTGCTCAGTTCACAATTGAAAAACGTAGTAGCTTGGAAAGTTTCTTCTGATAATAATTTTTAAAATATTTTTTTAGAGCTGTTCACAACGAAATTTTGGTCTGGCATTTTGTAGTTTGATCATTAGGTATCATTTTCAATATAAAAAAGAATATGCCAGACCTTACGTAGATACCTTAAAAAAAAAAAACTTTTTTCAAAATATAAATGAGTCTGGCAACATGTTAACAACAAATAATCAAGCAGGGAATGTTATTTTATAGATTCTCAATTATTATCCTATAATATAAAGTTTAAAAACAGTCTTACATAATTACTTCAAAAATTTGAATTTTTATCTATGTAATTTCTACCTTATACCTGAAACGCAAGAGACAGATGCTACCAGACTCACAGATTCTCAAATAGGAAACACTTTCACAGGTATATTTGATAAAATTTTGCCTTACGTAGATACATCAGAAAAACGGTCGTCAGCTCTCCGACTATATGGCGACTTAAGATATTGATATTTTTGTGCATTTTTCAGGAAATTTGAGCAATTTAACATCCTGACATATTTATCCTTTAATGCTTCCCATTTTAGATTTACGGAATTAATACACGATTCTCTCATATAAATTGGAAAAAAAGATAATTATTTCAGTAATGAAATAGCTGGCGGAATGGAAAACAGCTCACGGTTATATGATTTGGATATAATCCTACCCTTTTCAAGCAATTAGGCTCGAACAGATTCAAGAGAGATTTGTTCATTCAATCAAATCCAAAAAATGTAATTCCCAAGAAAACAAATACGTTAATATATATTGCAAAAACATTATTTTGCTAACTAATACAAAAATTCATTTTGAGTTGATATATCATGTGTTAAAGCTGACAAATCTTGACGATAACTGCACTGACCACAAGAATTATAGAGTAGTAAGTCCTAAGCGGATTTCCAGGAATCATTGAAGTCTCCTAGATGAACATAAGTAGTTCTGACACTTCAAATTCAATATTTTGTCGTTTTTCAACTAAATTAAGATCTTTTCAGATGCCATCTTCAATAAAACTTACAATTTGACCATAGATGAAAGAATAAATATTAAAGGAAAATGGTAGTAGCATATGAATGTGACTGAAGCGTCTTAAGACCGGGACTGTAATTTAAAAATGGGGACACATGCAGGCTATTGCGATGAGTCTTCTTCTGACTGAAAATACCAATAAAGTCTTCCTGAAAAGAATTGGAATAACCTTTTTGTGTTTCAACGTAAGGTTTATAATCTGTAATTGAACATTCTATAGATGAAAAAAAAATCTATTGCGATTATATCAACAAACAACATACAAAATCGTATTATTTCCAAATTTTAGAACACGATAAAAAAACTTTATTATTGGCCAAGCGCCGCTGTGACGTCATAACGCATGATGGAGATCGGGAGTTAGTGCATAAGAGTTGGGAACCGTGGATTAATCAGACACTAAACAAGTTTTGTTGAGCTCGTAAAGCAACATTCAGATAATTTGTCAAAAGTTCACGTGTTAATGTTTGACGACCTTTTCTTGATAAGTGAGGTTCTTAACGCAGCTGAAACAAATGGTGTCAATGCCAAGAGGTAAGTCATTGTTATGCTTATTTTGACAGCATAGTGTAGTAAATTGAGGTTATCTCATTACTTACGATGACAGCCAATTTCATATATTGCTTTTTGTCAATAAACACTCGAATCCAGTAAAAGACTAATTTGCCAGTTTTTTGTTTTTAGAACCGAGGTTTCCTGTTACTGGCTTCATTGTAAGCAATGCTAGAGGCTTAGCGCCAACGTGCGTAGTGACGTCACAACAATATCTTTTCAAATGTCGCTCATTTTAAAATTATTTTTGCTAATCACTACTATTTACCTTGACAAAAAATTAGTATCAATATTTTTCCTAATATGATCAGAGTTTACTCTCGAGATTTTTGAAAAATTGAGGAAAACCGTATTCCATCAAAGTTTCCACTTTTTGAAGTATTCTTGGAGTTTTGTTTTCTCAAGGGTGTTGAAATCCTTTTCTGTATTCACCTGGATGTCTTCAATAGAGTCAAGTTGCTTCTCTTTCAGCTGAATTTCCAATTCAGGGAACAGGTAAAAGTTGAAAGAAGCTAGGCTACAAAAATAGGAGGTTGCGAAAGCATAGGAATGTGGAGCTTTGCCAAAAATTTCTTGATTGAGAGCGCCAACGAGTTGTCTTGAATTTGACTGACTGTAACGGACTTTTTTTCGGTCACGACGTTCCTGGATTTTCCACTGAGAGGATTGTGGTGCCTCCTTTTCTGAATTATACCCATAAATCCATGATTCGTTGCCTGTAGTAACTTTATTGAACAGATTTCAGTCATTTCTGATTCGATTAAACAGTCCTTGAAACACTTGAAATCAATGCTCCAACAACAATTTCGGAGTAGATTTTGCGGATACTCGACCTCAAATGAAATTGATCAAGCCGCCTCAAAACTGAAATTCAGTTCAATAATTATTCCCCTAATTGTAAATTGATGCTCAGAGTACATTAAAACCCGAGTTTTTGAAATTTTGTCTGTCATTGAGTTTTATGAGTGTGCGTGGGGTATGATCCTTTTCGTTTAAAGTGTTGGTATTCTCAGCTATCTGGGGTACCAATGCCATCGGTGCTCACACCTTGACCATGTGACGGCGGTAATTGTTGCCAACCGCACGTGCGTTATTGCAGCAACGGTGTTGTACCTAGAGTGGGTAAATCAACCAGTCTGCGTGTCTCGTAGACGTCAGTACGGCTTTACGGTACTGATAGCTATATGTAGGTGTCGTCCAGTGTGAGATAAACAGTGCTAGTGACTTAGCTATCTAAGGCCCGGTATTTCAGTCCTCGGTTTATCTTAAGCGAAGCTTAATTACTTCAGTAATAATTGTTCTAACAATCATCACCATGGAAATTAAGCTACGTTTAAGGTAAACCAAGGACTGAAATACTGGACCTAAGCGTCAGTGTTACGCGGGAATATGTTTATGCCAACCGCATGTACATGTACTGTGTTATTGCGAGCAACAGGGCTATTCCAAGAGTGGGTAAATCGACCAAATCGTATGTGTCGCGGGTATCTATGTTCTCATCGGCTCAACGGCCTATCTGTTAACTAGATATCCTATCCAACCTCTAAGGCAGGTGTATTATTCTTATATTTGTTCTAGTTACCTAAACTAAACCTGGAACGCCCCAATGGCGGAGAATTGATGAGTGTGACTCTCTGATGACATCTCACAGAGCATTATGGCTTGAATTCATATTACTTTCAGGATAATTCGGCCTAATTACACTCTAACACCTGACCAATCCCTTACTCCTGACGGCAAGGCCACCAATAGCTCATCAAAGAAACATATTTTTTTTTATATTTTCTTCTTACATTTCATTATATCTATTATCAATTATAATTATCGTCTCACCCCTAGAGCACATGAAGTGTCACATAAAAAATCTGACGTGGACATCACGTGACTTACTTGTACATCATTGGATATATATAATCAAACACAACATCTCATCATTTCACGGCTAGTCGGTTGTTACGGAAACAGTAGAACATCATTCTTATGTCACAACATTCCTAAATACTGATTTCCAGGATTCTACGGCCAACAGTTCTGAATTTATGCGCAAAATTCCAAGATCGTCAAGTAAAGTGCACTTTCGACTCAGTCGATCTCAATGAAAATAGGATATAAGCATCTAGACAGTACTATCATCTTGAATACTGTATTCTAATATTCTACGTTCAATCGTTTTGGATTTATGCGGAAAATTAAAAAATGTTTCGAATAAACTGCACTCCCGGCTTAGCCGATCACAATCATAATGCAAGGTGTACGACTAGATGCTATAAAAGTGCCTAATACAAAATCTCAATATTCTGCGACTGATTATTTTAAATTTATGAGAAAAATTCGAAAAGTCTGTAATATGAAGTGCACTTTCGGCTTAGTCGATTGGGACGAAAATAGGAGATGATCATTTTGATGTTACAGCAATTTCAAATACTGAATTCCAGTATCCTGCGGCTAATTATTCTAGATTTATGTAGAGAATCCAAAAAAAGTATCAGATTAAGTGCACTTCCAGTACAGACGATTGCAACCATAATGCGAGGTGCACATCAAGATCCTAGATCCTATACCAGTCGTTTATACAAAATTTCAGCATTATACGTTTGTCGAATTCTGAGATTCGCGAAACACACATACATACGTACATACGTACCGACATTAAGCTAAAAATAGTCAAAATGGATTCAGGGATGCTCAAAACGGATATATCCATCAAAATCTCGATATGTGAATTTTGTCGGTTTCACAATATTTCCTTGTACTTTTAGACCGTCAGATAATCGTAGATTTCAGTGCCTCATTTTGTTTTTCATGCCTTCAAGAGGTTTGATAAGTATGTATATATTTGGAGTTCAATAGTGCTGAAATTGAAAATGGACCGTGTGACCAACATAATGAAAATTGATTTTAAATTTCTATGAAAAAGCATGTTCTGATCCAATTTTGTCGCTTTTATCATGTTTACGAAATTAAATTTAGGGAAAAATATTTTGACATTTGAAATGTCAAACAAAATTAAGAAATTAACAACAGATTATCATTGCCTACCTTATCATTTCAACTGAACTGATTATTTATACCGCAAATTCTGAATGTCTGTTACACTCTCAAACTGCACTTCCGGCTTGGCCGATTGATACAAAAATAGTAGATAACTATTTTGATACTACAAGTTCAGACACTAAATTTCAATATGCTATGGCTGATCATTCTAGATTTATGGTAGAAATATAAAAAAAGCTTCAAGTAAAGTGCATTTTCGGCTTGGCCGATTCATATAAAAATAGCAGATAGATATTCTGATATTAGATCAAGGTCAAATATTAAATTTCAGTATCTTACGGTTGATCATTCTGGATTTATTAGAGAAATTCGAATAAAGTTTCAAGTAAAGTGCACTTCCGGTACAGACGATTGAAACCATAATGTGAGGTGCACAACTAGACCCTATACTAGTCTTAAATACAAAATTTCAACATTAAACGTTCAACCAGCTTTGAGATTTGTGAGTTACGCACGCACGTACGCACGAACGAACATACGTACCGACATCAAGCCAAAAATGGATTCAGGGATGCTCAAAACGGATATTTCCATCAAAATCTCGATAGGTGAATTTTATCGGTTTCACAATACTTCCTTGTATTTAGTACAAGTAAGTAAAAAGTATTAAAATATATTTCACTATGAAATATTCAACTGAAGTATGGCTAAACTCTTCCGCTTTTTGATCGAAGTACTTAGCAGATTAATCTCTTTGTATAGCACAATACATATGCACATATACAGCTCTATAAATATTGCATTTCCAGTAGTGCTGGCAAATCTGTGGTAGCTTTAGGACAACTACTACATAGAGTAAATAAAGCATCGCCCGATGTTCCTTAATTCCATTCGTCTGAGTCCTAGTTGATGTTTCTGCTTTTCTGGACTATGCGGGTCAAAAGAACAAGTTTCGCAGTATTTATTTAAGTTAGAACTTCGAGTTTTGTAGTGAATAAGGATACAAAAGAAGACAGTCAAGTGCGAGATTAATTTGCACATTATTGATCTCCAAACTCATTCACAAAAACTAACATATGTCACAGAGCTCTTATTTCTGTTTGCGTAGAGCATAAATGATATCCTAAATTTTTCAAAATTCACTCATCGAATAATTAAGAAATGGAATAAAAATAAAAAGAACTACTTTTTTGAAGCAGTGTTTTCCAGAGATTGCAATAAGTATTAACGTATGGAATATTACGAGATAATTCTAGCAGCCTCTCGAGACACAAAACTATTTTAAGTCAACACAGAAAGCGAAAGGATCTCTCTCTGCCTATATAAAGGATGTAGGCACAGAATAAATCAAACGATCGGAAAGTTAATAGAACTACGGAGTTGGTTAATTAATATCGGAGTGATATGAATATTTTTGGATTAAATATTATTTCTAAAAACAGTTGCAAAATTTCTCCAGAATTTCATTCATCCAAATCCAAATATAATCCAAAAATTAACGTAATTACAAATTCAATGTAACTACAATTATTTTCCAAATTGAATTTGAAGGAAGTGGAATATCCTATCAGAGATTGGAAGTATTCATAGACAAGCTTCTAGTTAAGGTTACCCATGCATAATATTAGAAAATTTAATAAGGATAGAGCAAAAAAATTGGTTTATATTTAGTTACACATATTTCTGGTTAATTCTGTCATGACACACTGAGACTCAGACATGCGAAATAAGGGTGAGTCACGAGTGGATGTGATTAGGAATATATTTTTAACTTGGGCACATACAAAAATATTCCATCCTTCGTAAATTAATATATGCTTATGTATTTCATTTTGGAAGGTTTAAGATCGACCAAGATTGAAAATGAGATTGATTCTGCATCAAAAGAAACTGCTTCTTCATTTTCAACTGTAAAAATGGGCGGCAGAATTTAAACGTGGCCGCACGTCAATCCAGGATGACGAAGGCACAGGACGGCTGAAAACAGTCGTTACCGACGAAATCATCGCGAAAATCCTCAATTCCATACTAAAATATCGTCAACTGAAGATTCGAGAAATTGCTGAGGCTGTAATCACATTTTATCTGATGTGTTTTGGATGTGAAGCTGACTGTGCGCTGAGTATTGCATCCATTAACAGTCGATCAAAAAGGCATTCGGTAAACAATTCTCAAGAGATTTTAGACCAAGAATGGGCAAATACTCTTAAGAGCGGGCCACAATTCCAATTTCAGGAAATCAAATTCATCCTATTATGTTGCATTACTTGCCGTTTCAGAAGCTTCGTATTCTTGAAGTCAATGCCATGTAATTCTTGAATAGCATGTTCAGCTACAGCAGATTTTTTTGGATGGTTCAATCTTATAACGAGAATGCTCTTTCAATCTTATTTCTACAGTCTTCTTGGTTTGGTCCAATATATACTTTGCCACATTGACTAGGAATCTTGTATATACCTGGATACTGTAGAGGAAATTTGTCTTTAACATTACCAATAAGATTCCGAATTTTTAAAGTGGAAGTGTATGAAATTTTAATGTCATATTTATGTAAAAGCCTTCCAATTTTATCAGTTATATTAGCTACGTAAGGCAACGTAAAAAAAAATTTTCTTATTATTTGGATCTTGAACAGGTGGCGTGGAATTCTTCTGTCTAAGTGCTTTCTTAATCTGTGTTCTATTATAACCATCCTTGAAGAAAACATCATCCAAAAATGTTTTATGTAAAGATTTGGGTTATGGAATCACTTCTAGCCGTATTCCTGTTGAAGAAATCATATCGAATGTGGAAGCTGCTATCAATATGCTACCTGCAGAAAAGTCTCAAGAAATTCGTCATGAAACTGTGCGTATTTTGAAGAAGGCTCCAGCTGTCAGATCCAACTTATCAAGAAGTGAACTTCAGTGCCTAAGTGAATTAAGAAATAATAAGGATATTGTTGTTTTACCAGCTGATAAGGGCAAAGCTACAGTCATCATGAATAGAGAATATTAAAAAAGCAAATGACTTACTAGATGATGCTGCCTACGTTCAAGTTAATAGTAATCCACTTAGCTCTTCAAAATAGCAAACAACTAAACTTTTGAAAGAGTCTTCTTTACCTCAAGATATTCAGAAAGAGCTTATTTCCCAAAATCCTGTCATTTCCAAGTTTTATGGTTTTCCGAAAATTCATAAAAAGGATGTTCCTCTAAGACCAATTGTTAATTCAATAGGCTCAACAACATATGGATTAGCCAAATATTTGGATGGTTTGTTGAAGCTGATGATTGGTCATACTTCATCATATGTCAAGGATTCTCGACATTTTGCAGATTTGATTAGTGATATGACATTGACAGATAATAATTTACTTGTCAGTTCTGACGTTTCATCTTTATTCACAAAAGTACCAATCATCGATACTCTGAAATTATTAGATGATCATTTTGACTTCTTGTTTCTTCATCTTTGATGGTAATTTCTACATCGAGCAAATTGATGGTGTCGCCATGGGCTCCCCTATTTCTCCTTCTATCGATAACTTTTATATGGAGAATTTTGAACAAAAAGCTTTAAACACTACTATAAAGAAACCTTCTGTCTGGGCTACGTTACGTTGATGATGTCTTTGCTGTTTGGCCTCATGGTAGAGATGAATTGAATGTTTTTTTGGATCATCTAAACATGCAACATAGGAACATTGAATTCAGTATTGAAGTTGAAGAAAATAACAGTCTTCCTTTTCTGGACGTTCACCTGGAGAAACAAGATAATGGTGAACTTATCCATTCTGTACATACCATACACACCATCTTGCTCAAAAATTTTGTACTATTAAAACTTTATATCAGAGAGCCCCTTCATTATGTCATCAAAGTAAACTATCTGATGAAATAAAATTTTTGGATGATGTTTTCTTGTAGAATGGTTATAATAGAACACAGATTAAGAAAGCACTTAGACAGAAGAATTCTATGCCACCTGTTCAAGATCCAAATATTAAGAAAATATTTGTTACGTTGCCTTACGTAGCTAATATAACGGATAAAATTGGAAGGCTTTTACATACATATGACATTAAGACTTCATACACTTCCAGTTTAAAAATTCGAAATCCTATTTGTAATGTTAAAGACAGATTTCCTCTACAGTATCCAGGTATGTACAAGATTCCTTGTCAATGTGGCAAAGTATATATTGGACAAACCAAGAGGACTGTAGAAACAAGATTGAAAGAGCATTCTCGTCATATAAGATTGAACCATCCAGAAAAATCTGCTGTGGCTGAGCAAGCTATTCAAGAATTACATGGCATTGACTTCAAGAATACGAAGCTTCTGGCTAAAGAGAATAATTGGTTCAAGAGGCTTATAAGAGAAGCAATTGAAATAGAAAATCACCGAATAATTTGAATTTGAATACCGGTTATGAACTTAATCGATCGTGGCTTCCAATCATTTGTTCATAATTTCAAGTTATTCTTATCTACGAATCTACTTGCAAGAGTTACTTCATCACCACCTCCTGAAGATCTGTGGATGGTTCAGTAATGCGCCAAACCAAAAAGAGTAGAGCCAGATTGACCTAGAACCACAAGGAGTTGACAATTTTACCTATTTAGACCTTCATTATTATCTCCTGAAGACCTGTGGATATTAAATCATCAACCACAGGCAGAGCTCTACGATCCTAGGAGTTAATATATTTTAAACTAATCTAGTTACTATTTGTACTTTTATTTTTGTTGTCTTGACAATTTTGTTTATTTATTTTCATATTTCTTTACACTTGAAAAAGGTAGCACTTTGCTGTCGAAACGTTGTGTTTCTAATTAATTTATACAGAACTTATATACCTAATAAAACATATTCATTTAAAAAATGAGTTCTGAAAAGTTTTTTCCTTCATTAAAATTATTCATGTTTTCCTATAAGTGGGTGTGACATACCCAGATTCTGGATAATTAGGTTGAGATCAAACTAGTCGTCAATCCACAAGCATTTCTAATAATATCAAATAAATATACCAAATCCAAGAGAAATTTTTTTATATCTTGTTGTATACACAAATTGAAAATGCCATTTTTTTGGCTGATTTTCCGTATTATTGCAACAAATTTGAACTGAATTATCTGAGAATCACGAAAAAGCTGCATTTGGACTGCCTAATAATCTAAAAATTGAAGAGAATCTATTATAAGTGTTTTTTCCTCGGTCCGATTACTTTCACATCATTAGTACAGCATCATTTTAACTATAAATATTTCAGTAATAATTTTTTGGATTATTTCCTATTTTTGAGCCTTATTATTACTGCCATTCCGTTATGAAAACTTCTAAAATTACTAATTTAATCAAAAAATTACATATTTGAACTCTCTACTATTATAAATGAACTCAAAAGTGTTACCACACTTCAATACTACATTTCATTCGATTTGAGTGCAGTGAATAGTGCATAATATTTTATAAATAGGATATATGTACAAAATCTATGGCTCAAAGGTGAAGCGTTGGTCTATGGTTCGACAGGTACCAAATTAGAATCGCGCTCGGGTAAAGTGAATATTTTTTTTTGTTCCTAATACAGAGTTTTTCGGTATTTCGTTGTAGGTTATCAATGAATCGATATATTTGAACAATATTCCAATTAGGAAGACAAATCTTGACACATTGAGTTTCACAGAACAAACATACGAAGATACCACTCTCTTCACTGTCCCTTTTATAACATCTCTAGCGAAACTTAGCTAATTACCGGTTCTCAGCCCGGTTATTGTATCCAAGATCGATTAGCGGTGAACCGAAAACCAAGGCCCTTTGGTTTCCGTCTGCCTCGCGTACAATTTCATTAGAGTGAAAGGTTACACTATTGTATCAATAAATCATGATTTATATCGATTCTCCGTGCGGCGAGTAGCGATGATTGTTTGAACTATATGATGACAGTTTTTAAAGTTACGATGGCTAAAAATGAGGGGAGACACGAATGCTAAGGGATGGGTCTTGTTAAAAGTAAAAGTGATACATAGATGATGTAATTCAATGATGTTTTAGCTATAAAAATTGAGGGTTGAGGGCTGTATATTGATCTTTACACCCTTTGCATGGTAAAGATCAGGGTGATCGTGACTCATATTCTATTAGCGATACATTCAAGGGCATAATGTAAGAGAATCTGCAATAAGCCAAGATGATATTAAAGAGCTATAATATAGCTTTAGAAATTGATTCGAAAATTAACATCCACTTGAGGAAATTTTGGATTTTGGCCGTTCTTGTGTTGAGCAAGTGAACTGTTAATGTTGTGAGCATCAGATTCACTCGGCAAGATTTAATTTATGAGGAACAACTTTTTGGATATTTCCTGCATGAAATTATTTCATAAACAGCAACATTTTAATATGAATACATTTTAGTAGATTTATCTTAGCTGCCAAGTCTCTATGATCGTATTTTCGAGAGTGGCGAAAAGTATTTCCACACTCACGTATTCAGACATAAATTTTATTCTGTTTGTAGCATAAACAGAAGCGAGTCGAGTTCGTTCATTGACTATTTGTGTCAGGCCATAAAGCCTCCGTCCCTTCATTGCAAATAAATTCCTTCATTTTGCTTAACGGCCCCGAACGATAAAAACACCAAAGCGCGTTGGCGATGCTTTTCTACTTCTCGTCTGTCGCTTCCAGCGAACGAACAATGCTCACAATTTAGCGGAGTCGAAAGGGGGGCATTCCCAAATGAAAATCGGCTACAAATTACGCTAAGATGATGGAGATTGTGATGGTGACGTCATTTATAATATGGAAATCGTCAAATTATTGTTCGTTATTATTCCTTACAAATATTTTCAGACTAATCGCATTACGAAGAAACGAAGCTCCAAGGCAGGAATGGAATGAGTAACGATTTCTGTGAAATCTTTCTCCTCAAGTTCAGACTTTCATGAAGAATGCTGGAGTTTACTGACAAAAAGTTGGCCTAGACCACTGTCCTATTGATAAAAACTAACAACACAGATGAACATTTTTTGTTTTCTTTTATAGACTACTAAGCACTCCAGCAAAACTAAATGAATTTTAGGGACTAAATTCCAGTATTACAAATGTCCTGAGCTTACGAGCATTAATATAAAAAAATTTCATGTCACACAACTGTCATAGCATACTATGACTGAAAGATAATTAGCCTTAGGGGTGCACATAGCGACCCTTCCTTCATAAAAAGGGACAAAAAATATGAGTAATTGTTTCTCTTCTTCCTTACTACATTCATCCAAATCATTGTACTTAATGACACAGAGTTTATTTCCATTTTTGCTCCCTATTATATTCCTGAGTTCTATAAAGTATAACTTATATTTGATTTCGTTATTTCTTCTGGCAGTTCACCTGTCTCGTACATATGATAACAAGTGATAAGTTCAATACCTGTCTCTACCAACGCTTTAATAATTTCTAGTGATATTTCAGCTTTATTTATTGCCCATATCCCTTTCAATTCTTTTTTCAAGATACCATTTCCTTCCAGGGCTCTGTCTGTATTCACACGGTTTTCTAATATTTTATCGTCATTGTAGTCTTTTACATACTCTGCCCATCTTTTTAATATTTTTTTTTCCAATCATAATCTTGTTGTTTTCATTTGCAATTTACACTGTGTTATGGGGTCTCTTATTGTTACAAATTAATCAATTTGTGTATACACTACTAGAGGATTAGTTTGATGTTTCTATTTCTTGACAATTTCATTATACCATTCTTATTTTGCTTCATTACAAATTTTCTTTATGTTATTATGAAGTATCAGGGTGTTTTTCTTTTTTCTTGTTTCTACCGTTGCTTCTAGTATCTCCTTTGTTATCTACTCATTATTATTCAATCAATCTTTGTTTTTTCAATCTATTTATCAACTCTTTCCACACTATTTTGTTTGCTATTTTCCTCCGTTTCTGCCAAGTGATTTTGTTTTTGCTTAGCATTTCTTCTATATTTTTTCCCATATTTTTTGAGGTCTTCCTCTTCTGTTTTTGTTTGATACTCTGGCATTCCACACCATTTTTGTTCGACTATCCTCTGACATTCTTATTAAATGTTCATACCATACTAGTTATATCTTCTCTATGATGGTTTATATACTTTCTGGTTGTAGAGTTGCATTGATATAATCATTTTTCATTTTATCTAGTCTTGTAACTTCTTCTACTTCTCTTAAATATCTCATTTTTGCTGCTTGTATCTTGTTTTTTGTTTTTTTGATTCATTATCCACGTTTCGTTTCCGTATAATAACATTGGTCCATAAATTGACTCATGTAGTATAATTTTTGTTTTCTTCAATACTTAGCTGCTACTCAGAATGAATCTATTCAATGCGTGGTAACTTCTATTTTCTGCCAGTATTCTGTTATTTATCACGTTCTCTATACTACCTTTGCTGTTCAGTGTTGACCCTAAATACGTGCATGGTTCTACTTGCTCTATTTCTCTTCCATTTATTTATATTTCTACTATTGTATCTTCTCTTGAAATTACTATGATTTCTGTTTTTTGCACATTTATGGTTATGCTGTGATTGTTTCATTCCTCTTTTCATATATTAATGTTGTGCAGTAAATCATTATTAGCAAGTATTGCGAGATCATCTGCGAAGACGCACTCTGAGATAGTTGTCCTAATTAGATTGTGGTGTCCTATATATATTTTCTTTGTTTTATTCTTTATCTTCTTCATAATACTATTCAAAAAAATGATGAAAAGTAATGGACTTAGTGCTTCTCCTTGTTTTAGCTCTTGTGTAGTTGTGAATTCCTCCGAGCACTCGTTTCCTGCTCTCATATAGTTGGATGTTGCTTTGAATACACTTTGTATTGCTTTCAGTAGTTGTTTGCTCACATTTCTCCCTCCCAGTATTTTCCACATCTTTTTTCGTGGTACTCTATCAAGATCTATGAATGCTATGAATAGTTTCTTGTTTTGTTTCATTGTTTTTTCTATTAATTATCTCAACATGAATATGTGGTCATGTGTAGAGTAACCTTTTCTGAGTTTTTTCTATTGATACATCTGTTGTTCGTCTTAGTTTATTTTCTAACATTACTTCATATAGCTTAGCCGCAGTGCAAAACAGTGATATACCTTTGTAATTATTACAGTCTATACTGTTTCCTTTCTCATACATGGGGAAAATCAGCATATAATATTATCTTTTGAATTTTTCTTCATTTACTATTATTGTCTTCTTCTTGGCTGGAACCGTTCTTTCTTAAATTTTTCTTCAACTTCTTCGTTTGTTATCAAGGCTGATCGATCCAATTTTTCAACGCTTTTATTTCTTGTTACTATTAGACTGGGAGCTAGTGAAAGATGGGGCTCTCCGATTTTATACCGCTTGCCTTTTTGAGGGTTGATAATTTACCCTTTGATAAGAAGAATAGGAATGTTATTGAGCGATGCACGCTTTCCGGTCATATTCAAATTCGAATTGAAGATCTGTGAAAAAAATGGTTAAGATTCATCTTTTTTCAATTTTTTGCATAAATATAGAATGATCCGCCATAGCATATTGAAATTTCGTATAAAAAACTTCTATAACATCTTATTGTACATATTGCATTATTATTGCGATCGGCTAAGCCGGAAGTGCACTTCACTTGAAACTTTTTTGAATTTTCCGCATAAATTCAGAATGATCAGCGGTAGGATACTAGAATTTAGCATTTGAAATTGCTGTAGCATCTCAATGGTCATCTTCTATTTTTGTAACAATCGGCTGAGCCGAAAGTGCACTTTATATAATAGACTTTATGAATTTTCTGCATAAATTACAATCAGTCGTAGAATATTTAAAATTTAATTAGGCATTTTTATAATATCTAGTTGTACAACTTGCATTATGATTGCTATCGACTAAACCGGAAGAGCACTTTATTCGAGACATTTTTTGAATTTTCCGCATAAATCCAAAACGATTGAACGTGGATTGTTAGAATTCAGTTTTTAGGACGACTATACCATCTAGATGCTCATATCCTATTTTTATTGAGATCTGCCGTGCCGGAAGTGCACTTTACTTGACAGTCTTTTGGAATTTTTCGCATAAATTCGAAACGATCATCAGGTGTAGAATATTGAAATTTGGTATTTCAGTCTGCTGTAGCATCTGAAAGATTGCGTACTATTTTCATAACAATACACTGAACTGGAAGTACACTTCAGTAGGAATTTATTTTTTAATTTTGCTCATAAATTCAGATGTGTTGGTAGTCGTAGAATTTTGGAAATCAGTATTTAGGAATGTTGTAGTATAAGAATAATGGCCTACTGTTTCCATAGCAACCGACTTGGCTGAAAGCGCATTTCACTTGACAGATTTTTAGAATCTCTTGGGTAAATCCAAAACAAGTAAGTCACGTGATGTTCACGTCAGATTTTTTCGCCATTTTTTCCAAAGTTTTTGAATGATCGGACAAAGTTACATGCATGCCATTTTCCAAATGAATTTAAAACAGCATTTATTAATGTAATATAAAATGGCAGGCAAAATGAAGTCACAGAAATTCTTCGAGTCTTTTATGCCACTTTCATTATTATTTAAAATATGAAGGGCTTAAGCAACATGCATGCCATTTTGAATTTATAATTATTCCACTATAAAATAGAGTTTTTGCTCTATTTGAGATAATTTAAAATCACGGCTAATCAATTCAAAATCTATGCAAGATTACCCCTAAATTTCAAACCCTTGCGCCAACGAGGTTTTTTACAAGGGTTCTATGACTAAAACTTCAATTTTTTTCATTGGCATGCAATTTGGAAACACGGCATTCCTCATATTTTTTTTTACAACTTCACGCAACCCGTTGAGCCTCTTGGGTTGTTGCGAATTACTTGCCTTTCAGTATTTGGCTTTAGATCAATCTCACTAGCTCCCAGTCTATATTTGCAACTTGATTTTGACATCTGCCACTATTGGAACATGATCGCAGTTTGCTGGAAGATAGCTCATTCGATTCGGAATGAAATTTAGAAGAAGACATTTTTGGGATTTTTTCGCCATCAAAAATTGCAGTAATTGTTATTATCAAAAAATGAAAACAAAAACAGTCGCCTAGTTCTCTTGCAATAACTCAGAAACTATGAGGGATAGTGGAAATCGAAGATTCTTGAAGAGGAGAAAATTTTCAATGGACAAGTCTCACTTCCTAATCTCTATCTGTATTTGGAAGGTAGATATTGAATAAATGATGTATACTTTGTTGAAAAGTTTTTTATATTTCAAGTTACGCGGTACTATCGATTTCGGCTATATAGTATCAGGCATTCGCTGAAAAATACATATTGCGTAAAATTGTTTTCTAAAAGAAGTAAATATGACATGAAATTTTTGAAAATGTTAACAATTTTCGATATTATAGAAATATAAGAAGTAAATATAACAAAATATGTATATATATATATATATATATATATATATATATATATATATATATATATATATATATCCAATGATGTACAAGTAAGTCACGTGATGTTCACGTCAGATTTTTTTTCTTAGGAATGTGGTGGGGAGTGCGATTGGCTTCGATTGAACATGAATGCCCTTAAGAAGAGAAAACTCCATACTCTCCAAAATTCAAAGATTTATCCATTTTCGCTCAAAATTAACCGAGTTATGATGGTTTGAAAATTTTTTGCTCCGTGCTCTCTTGCTGTTTGTTTTAAAATTGTCAAAATATGGAAGTTAAAAATCCACAGATAAAATCTATCATGCTACACATGTGTGCAAATGAACTTTATATTATTTGGATGACAATTTTTGTGACTGTGTGAGCTGTGTCCTGAAACACTTGACTTCATGTAATTTTTTGTCCAAATTACTATAGCTGGAATACATTTAAACCCAGGGACAATATTTTCATGGAAATGCGTTCCTTTTTCCAACAATCAATTCAATTTTACTTTACCGTTTATAAAAATAAACTTTGCTCCAGTTTGGAAACATAAAATTTCAATTTAGTTGAAAGAGCAAATTTCAATAATTCATAAACCGTTTAAATTCTCTTTGATGTGTTGTTCATCTGTGTGAATCTGCCTCAGCCTATCATTCATTCTCCATAATAAGAAATAAAACATCTGGGTTTTCAACAGGAATTTCTCTCAACTTATCAGAGGTCTTAGCAAGATCATTATCCAGTCAAGGATACAGGCAATTCAATACCGTTCTGCAAAAATATTGAATTTAGTTGCATCTCATTTAGCGTGACACAAAAACGTGCGGCTAATTCACGTCGACGCGCTGTAACGAATCAACGCGTTGACCGATTTAAGATATTTTCAGTACATTGTTCATTGTCACGCGCAAAGAATCCACAACTATTTTGCCCATTAATTTCCTAGAGAGTGCGTAATCTATTATAAAATAATTTTTTTATTGGAGAAACAGGTTTGGATTCCTAATTGTGGAAAATACATTACGAATCCACTTGGTATTTGAGGATCAATAAGTTGAATCGTCCAGCGGTATTATTGGAAATTCTTGTTGATAACTTCTCCTTATCTTCTTCCAAAATCAGGGCGGATATCCTAATTGAAACATTCCTCGACTCCCTTGATATTTAATCAAGATGTAATCGACTAATAGCCTTAACTAATTACTAATTAAATGATACAAGATAAGAGAGATACGTTACCGATATTCTAAAGCAGCGCAATTCGATCGAATTTGTCCTAGGCAGGAGATGACATCTTGCCTCCATTTGCCACCTGATTTCATAACAAAACTTCTATGAAACTTCAGCAAAGTAAGTTTCACCGAGATGAGACTTCTGAAGTGGGGAAAATTTGAATTTTATTAGTTGAGAAATTGGATTGTTTGTTTTGCTATAGCAGAAGATGAAATATGCAGGCATGAATATAAGTCGGTGGATGAATTCACGAAGACTTTAGATACAGGATTATATAAGATGAATGAAGAAACACGCTTTCTGGTACCGACGTAGAATAATCTATATCTTCTTCGTAACTTATAACATAGTGATTCCAATATAAAGAGCACTTCTGACACCATAATAAATAACGGAACAAAAACGCATCGAGCGACCGCGTCTGCGATAATAAAGTGAAATCGGAAGCCCAACATTTGTATCTGCGCTAGATTATATTTTTTACGTTTCGACTTTTGTTTTGAGACATAAAGAAAACAAGGGAAAGAAAACAACTGACACGCGGGACAAATGCAAGTCGAGGGAGTGAGAAACAACGACGCATCGCACGTGCCAACAACGCGGACAAATTGTTTAGTACGTGTTGTGGTGAAAGACAGGCTATTTGACGAAGACTAAAATAGTAGTAACAAATTTATTCAAGTATTTCGAATTGATCAATAAATAGAATATTTTGTTGGAGGAGATTAAAAATGGGAGGAAAATAATACTAATTGATCTTGAAGATTGATTAAATACGTCTACTATGCTCGAAAAATAAATAGGTTGGCAAAAATTCTGCTACCTATTGTGCTTCATAATTGCAATCGCAAAAAAAACTTACATCAAATTAAGGGATGAATTCACTACTCTTGAAATAGCATCAGGTAAACAAAAAAAAGACAATGAAAAGTTGCGTACCATTAGTCGACAATGTTTATCGTCACATGACGTGCGGCACATGCGCTTGTTCCAGGTTTACCAACCCTGACAATGACAAAAGCCTACGCATCATTTCCACAACTTTTTGCATTTCTAGTTTTGTTTTATTTATTTTTTCCCTCTGTAGAGCGTTTGTGTTGGTAAAACTTGCATTGCTCAATTTATCTTGTAGATTGCTATGAGTTTGTATTATTTGCGAATGCAGGGTGCCAACTTATGAGAACAAAATTAAATAAATGTGAAAAAGTGAGATAATCTGCATATGTTATTATGGAGTAGTCTACACTTACATGTAACACTTTTTCCAGGCAATTTAACAGAACGAATAAAATGGTGTCTGTATTTACTTGAATAATACAATATTATCGTAGGGACTTAATGACTTAGACCGTTCTAGTTGTAAATACTAATCACTTTATCCATTACAACAAACGATTGTATAAAGAAATACTTCAAACAAATTTCGGATGAATTTTTTCTAGGACTGTACTTTCGCAGACAATAATAGCGTGTTGGGAAACAATACATTCACCCCTAATTCTAACTCAGCGAAATACGTTAACATTTTGTTTCGCGTTTCTGTGCTAATCGGACTTGTGTAATAATTGATAAAAAAAACGACGTAACCAATGTGCCATGGGTTCATCCGTAATGCTCGAATGTCAAATTTGGTCGTACTGATAAAAAAAAGCTCACCACATTGCACTAGACACTGAATCTATCCCAAGATTAGATTAGAAATGCAGGACATTATAAGAAATCAAAACCTGATAGTTTTACAGAATTACAAATTCAGGAGTCGGTTATTACACCATCAACTGTAGACACGTGTTACGTCCTTATTAGAACTTTTCAGTACAATATAGCAAGCTGCAGAGAGTCGCGGCTACAAGTCCGACTATCTACGGCTTTCTACTGTACTGAAGAGTCCTAATAAGGACGAAATATGTGTCTCCAATTGCTGCCCTATTCAGGACAATGTGGTAAAAACCGATTCCCGAATTTGTAGTTTCGTAAAACTATCAGGTTTTGATTTCTTAATTAGTAATAAGATGATTTCCTTCCACATATAGCAAGTGTGGTACAATGTGATTATTATTGTACGTTTGAACAGTAATGTCTTAAATGTAAGAAAGTTATTTTGTATTTTCAAGTTTATTTTTTCCTGTTTTCTTGTCTGCAGTATAAAATGTATTGTTTCTAATTTGTTCCTTTTTTTCCAGGTAAGCACAATGATCCATTGATTCTTCATTATACTGAGCGTGAGTGCATAGTAAGTAAAAAGTTTTAATTATTTGGTTTCACGAAGTCCAGAAATGAGGAATATTTCGACATGAATATTACAACAGAATAACTTTCTTTATTCAAATGCATGATTTCTCAATTACTGAAATTCATTTGAACAAACAATCCCTATGTTATCAATATTTTGTGTCAAATCAATCTAATTGACAGTCTTTTTAAAAAAAGAGTGATCGACTGCAGTACCCGGAAGAACCGCGGGTCACACCTGCGGTATCCTCTACTGTCGATATTTTTTGTTGTTCTATTTTGACTTCTTAGTCAGAATATTATTCATGCCTCGATCTATTATTAATTGCATTGAAAAATATATATAACACAAAAACTGTGAAAAATTAGGCCCGTAAAAAAAATCAATAGCGATTATTTTCTGATTTTTTCGAGATAATATATCCATGCTTTTGTCGAACGATTTTGCAAATAAAAATACAAAGTTAGATATCTATGTTTTTTATTTACATATGTTTGCACAAAGTATGCCGTAGAAATTTTTTTTTTTTGTATACTTGATGGAAAACATCAGGTTTAATATGTAGAAATCAGTAAAGAAAAGTGCCATTTTACCAATTAGCAACACTTCTCTAATTAGCAACAAAAAATAACAAACAAAAAATGCACTATGACACGCGCTCAAATGACAGCTTTAACCCAATAAGGAAAAAATTACAGGTTAAACATACATATAAGAAAACAAAAATTCTTTCGATTTCGCCGGATCAAATGTAAAGTGCTTCTTTAGCTTCATCCAGAATTTCGCGAGAATCTTTAGCTTCTGAAGTTTCTGACAGAATAATTTTTAATATTGTTTATTTGTTATTATGCTTTTGCTTGGCAGTTGTCAAAACCGTTACTACAACCTTGATTAGTATTTCTGTAGAAAATTATTTCTATTCTTGGATTCTTCCAATCAAGTTTTTCCATCAAGTATACAAAAAAAAATTGCATGTTCAACAGGTAAGAATAGCGATATTACTTTGCTCGTGTAAATTTAATTCACTCGCTCGTTGCTCTTACTCGTGAATTGAGACATTTACATTCGCTAGTAAACTCTCACTTTTCTCTACTTGTCAAACAATGTACTATTATTCATTTCTTAATTCTCCATGAAAGTGAAACTAACGAAATAACTATTATGTTATGTGCAGAATATCTATGATTTAAATAATAAAAAGTCGCTGTGGATTCATGGCCAGTTTTATTGCTGTTTCCGAAATTTATAGACCGGGAGCCCGCAACCACAATTTGTGTCAAATCTTATTCACCAAAAAACCTTATACATTCGATAGAGTACATCATTCTGATATTGAAAAGTCATTTCTTAAGCCCGCTAGACACGATACAATATATCATCATGTTTCTCATACTGAATTCAAAATGATAATTTCTCTGGTGACTCATGCATAGAATAAAACTCATTTCTAATTTCGTCGGTATATACGATCCAATTTTTCTCGTATAGAAAAATGACGTACGCATGCACAAGCGGAAATATCCAAATGTCAAGTTGTTTTCAACCTAAAAATAAAGACGATGGATGAATTTTACGCTACTTGCGGAATTATTGTTACCACATTAGTTATGGGTTGCATTATTAATAAACGAAACAAAGTGAGTAAAAGACGTTGCAAACGTTTAATCCGTGGATAGACAGACGAGAGGCCGGCCGGGGCATTCTAAATATGCTTGAAAAAGAATTATTACAAGAAAATAGAGATGCATATTTAAATTTCATTCCTCAAATTCGCAAATTTAGTTTTAATGTCTGCTATGTTGGTATTTAGCCGCAATTATTTTAAACGTGTGATTATGCCAGTAAATGCCTTATTTCTGGCTCCATTATTATGATTTAGTGGATTTTTTACATACTAATCAAGTAGTTATTCAGTTTGAATATGAGACCAAGACATTCTAAAAGTATTCAAAATTTCAATTTTATTGTAATAATTATATTTAAATTGAATTATTTATCTGATTCTAGTTCTAATTAATCGATCACAATAGACAACAGACAAGGTGTCAGAATGGCACCAACGGCATTTAAATGTACTTTCACTGATATCGGTCCAATATTTTTGGTCCGTATGATTAAAATCATATGATATTCAAAATCACAATATATATTGGATGAAAAGTATGTAGTACACGATACAATAAATTTCATATTGTAATTAAAGTGATAAAAAGAATGAATTCTTGGTTCGTGTATTACAGGCTTTACACCTGAAGCACAGGACAATCTCTGCAAGGAAGCAGACAAAAAACCAGTGGATATCTCAAATCTTATTCATCGTGAAACTCATTTGGTGGTTAGTATTCAATAAATAAATTATGGCAAAACGTTTCTTATACCTGGCAAGCGAGACAAAGTTGTTCTTACAGTCACAGAGTGCAAGACGTGTGATATTTTAATTTTAATATGACAGTGAAGTTTGGATCAATAATGATGAAATTGACAGATAGATAACCCCTCAAATTAATTGTCAAGTAAATAAGTTTTGACATTACTCTTGTGAAAAATCACATAGTTTGCACTCTGTAAGAACAACTTTATCCTATTTACCAAGTGTAAGAAACGTTTCTTTATGAATAATTTACTGAAAACTAACTACTAAACGAGTTTCACGATAAATAAGATTTGACAAGAGCACTTTGGAAAATTACATGTTTGATATTATTTATTAAATGTATGGGACGCTGAACGACTTCGGGACTAATGTACCTTTCTAAATCGATTAAAATAACTGATTCTATTAATATGGCAGTAGATAAGATGATACAATGATTCTGTCACGGGCTCCCGGTCTATTAGAGTGTCACATCAATTAGTTGAATATTCCAAGTGAGAGCTGTCATTGTCAGAGTGGCAACTGTCATTGTCAAAGTGACAACTGGCATTGGCAAAGTGACAGATGTCTTTGTTAAAGTGATAGATGGCGGTTATTTTTTAGTCCTTACATAAAATAAATATTTTTGGAAATGGAGATCCTTTTCTAGATTTTCGGGATCTTCAATTCATTGGAACTTTCAGTTTCGAGTTTTGATCGCCGGAAGTGTAATTTGAAGATGGTAACGTGGATATCACTACTTAAATATTTATTTTCTATATTTATTAAGCTTATCTTCCCGAAAGCTTAACATTAGTACCAAACTAGACATCATTTAAATGATTTGTGAAAGAAACAATTGACATTTGTTCAAATATCCTCTTTGACACTTCTACTAGAATTATCTCCACGAGCCCTAATTTGATACCAAACTCGATAGAGCCAAATTACTTATTTTTAAAAAACAATTAACGAACATTTGCACGTGATGTCAGAATATGAGTGATAATAATCCTTATTACACATTATGATTCTCATTATTTGTTTGGCTCAGAAAAATATAACGAATTTCATAATAATTTAAACATTGATGATAATAAATGAACCGCTGATTATTTTGAAAAATATTTGTTCTGAGTGGTGTGCCTAATGATTCAAGGATTAGTTTTAGTTATTTCATATTTTATGATAGATACTACCGTTTATAAACTGAAAGCCAAAATCTAGAAAGTTCCATCAATAAAGTTTTGATACCACTGGTTAAAAAAAGCTCATCTACAAATTTGATAAAAAACTTAAATACAAAATTTCAGTCGAAAACTCTGACACTTTTCAAATTATTGTGCTCCCAGACAAACTGACAGACCGATATTTTTCGGGTTCAGTAGGATCTAAAGCGTTAAGATTCATCAAAATCTCGAACTGTCAAAAAGTTACGACTACAATATTTCCTCTATTATATTATAGGTCAGGGAAGTGAAAAATCTGGAAATCTGATCATATTATCTAATTCAAATATGATCAGAGACGCTTTTGTAAGTGTTTTGGGCTCGAATATAGATGATGCACATGTTGATAATGTATTGACCAATCTTGCAAGATCAATTTATTCATTAAAACGATTGAAGTGCGTGAATTTTGAAACTCTAAGAATTTCAAACTTTGCTTTATTTTATTCTTTATCAACTAATGCATCATGCTCCATCTCACGCCGATAGAATTTTTCAAATGTAAAAACGGGCAATAAGAATAATAGAAGGGGTTGATTCAAGAGAACATTACAGACTATTATTTATGGAATTGAAAATAAACACTGATCTCTATTATAACACTGGATTGGGTTTAGGCTGTATTCTGGCATCTGAAAGCGGCCCCGGTTGAACAGCGACTTTGACAGTAAAATTGAGGTTTTGTGACACGATTCGGCGGCAAATTCAAAATACTTAAAGAAGACACTCGATGAGATTCGAAGCATAATACAACAAAGATGATAAAATTATTCTTAATATACGTCAATATGCATACATTAATAATCAATAATAGTTAAAAGTATTTAAAAAATGTTATGATAGTTAAATTATTTATTATTAGTTGAAAATATTTGTTAACTTTTTAGCATCAGTATTGTAACTATTTTTATCTAATTCCGTTTTGAAAAGCCAAACTTTACATCAATTCCTGACGTTATGCAACGTCCCATTTTTCATAACTGCAATGCAACAGTTGCGTAAAGTAGCATAAAGTAGTTACGTAATGACTTTACGTAACTGGCCATGTTTCAGAGCTAATCAATTATACTTATCTGCGTACAATTAAAAGAAAGATTCATTATTCACAGTATGCAGCATTGGCAGAGTCTTTAATATCAAAGAGTACTATATTACTCAGGATATTACTGCTTGAGCACATTTAAAAAAATTATTTTGACGTTTTGTGAAAATTCGATATTTGTTTATTTCAGTGCACTCTTGTTTCTGTAGTAACAATAGATGGTCATGAATCACAGTCATCTGAGTTTGGTGATGTGACGTGAGAAATGTTCCTATTGAAAAATATAGTTAAAATTATTCTGACGGAATTAGATAAAATTTTGTACAGAATACGTTATGAAAAGCCATATTGTTTGACTCACATAATTTGCAAAACTCGGTTCGCTCGTTTTGGCAAATATTACGTTTCGTCAAACAATATGGCACTTTTCATAACTAATTATGTAAATAACTATTTAAACATTGTAGTTCTGTAAAATCAAATTCGTTGAATAGTTTTATAATTTTTTTATTCAACTAAACAATAAATAAATCGTATTGAGAATTGTGTAACTATATGAATATTTTTTGAATGAGTACATAAGTCGAATTCATTTAATTGCGTACTTACCTGCAGAACTGTCGATCACAACTTTTTTGTTTTTGTGATTAACGCAATAGTTTCTGTATGTTTCTCGATGAATCGGGTTTTTTTTCGCAAAACATGCACTCGACCATCATGTTTGATAAATAAAATACCGTCAAACCAAACAGCTAAATTTTAAATATCGCGGCCAAACGCAATACTGAACTGTCACAAGACCTCAATTTTTGCCAAGATGGCGGCGCTCAATTGGGGACGCATCTCAGCGGCCTAAATTCAATCCAGTGTTATATAGAGATCAGTGAAAATAATGCTACTACGATCCTTGTTCATTGTATCAGATGCTATTGGAGATACATTTTCATTTTTATAAATTTGAGCAAAATCATTGCAGATTTCAAAATATAGATTGGATAAAACGCAGAAGAATTCATCAAATTTAAATTATCAAAATGCGTTGTCTGATTATTTTAATTTAAATCACAGAAATTTCAAAACAAAAATTAAAGATTTTTTTTAGAACATTGTTTTGACTCTTGTGGTCAATAATAAATACTATTCTATACTATACTGTACTATGCTATCAATATTTTTGTAGTTTCATCTTGTGTTCAATCAATGCAATAAACCCTGATCGCGGTAATCTCTAATGTAGATACTGTTTGTTGCTCTATTCTAGGATGATTCGATTCAATTACTTTGACAAACCTATCTTGTTTTTAGCGCATTTTTTGTAAAAAAGCGCTACTATATTCACTTTGGCTGTCTGTCTGGCTGGCTGGCTGGCTGACGTGACGCTGAGTTCTCAGCAACTATACTATTTACAGACTTGAAACTGGTACTAAATAAAAGCTGCTGTTTCGTAGGTTTGCACAAATTGCTTTAATTCAAGCACAGTGATTGTGGAAGATTAAATTATTCAATTACTTGTTTCAAGTGAAACAATGCCCATAGATATATATATATGACATTAGGGATATGGCTACTAAAATTTATAAAAGTAGATAAAAATTTAGTTACAACTTTCGCCGCGAGTGTCACTATTATTATGTACAGTTGTCAAATCTGTCCGGAATTCATTCAATGACTTTTTTGACACGAATTTGAAGCTTATTAGAATGAATTATTATTATTGGATGAAAATTTGTTTACTTTTGGTGTATTTGTTTTTTATATAGCTTTGATAAAGATCAAATTATCATTTTAAAATACAGCACTTGACCTCCCGTCAGTCAATAACTAAACAATGAAGAATAAAAGGTATTTTTGAGTTTGTACATGCATAAATTATGTACCTATCAAATAGTCAACTTGAAACTAGTACTAAATGGAAGCTGCTGTTTCGTAAGTTTGCCCAAACTGCTTGATTTCAAGCACAGTAACTGTGAGAGATGGTAATTTACGAAATCTCTGAAGTAACAAGCATTCATGAGCTGTCAAAAATGCGCTTCTATCATTTAGATGATTCTGCCATTTTTTACAGTAGAGTTGAAAGCATTCAAAGCAGTAGTTGAAAATGGGGGTTTCCATTCAAGAAATTTGTCTCAAATTTTGAAGCCATTTTATACACATCTTGTTTAATATTTCTGAAAGTCATTGACATCATGAATAATTCTATTTTATTGTGAGCACATTAGCATGAAATCAAATTTTTTCAAAGACCTGAATCCAAGAAACTCGTATTTTAGTAACTGCATACATCTATCAAAATAGTTATTTTTGTATTAAGTGTGCGAAGTGATTGTTTTTTTTGTTGCGCGTGAGAATGTCAATTTTACCCGAGACCGCAAGGTCGAGGTAACAAATTCATTCGAAAGCGCAACAAAATACAATCACTTCGCACACGAAATACAAACAATATTTTTTCGCCAAATGTCAAAAAATAATAGATCAACAATAATTATTGTTTTATTCAGTAAAATGTGGGAAAAAAGTACAAACTATAATTATTTGCAGTCACCAGGGTATTGTAACCAAAAGTATGCGCAATTGTTGTTTGATAAATAAGGAACTGTCAACAAATAATTTTTATATTCAAAAATAAGTAGTTTTGTGTTCAAATTCATATTTCTTTTTTGTTAAATATTTGTTTGTTTCTATCCTTGTAGCATTACTAAACTGAATTATATTAGATTAGGTGTGCAAAAATAGAATTTACTTTTTCACTAGTGAAAAAATATGTTCATTTTTTCACTAGTGAAAAAATATGTTACATTTTTTTACTAGTGAAAAAATCACGAACTTTGCGTATCCATAACAATACAAAAATATCATGTTTTTTTGACAGTTGGCGAAAAAAATATTTAAAAATGCAATTATTCCAGAAACAGTTCAAAATAAAGCCATTTTGTTGCCTTGATAAAGTTTTTTTAAAAAATAGAGGAGAGTCCAAAAATATAATAAAATATAGGGTGTTCCATTTAAAATAAGAGAGTTAATGTCGACTTTTAGTATAACTGGAAGCGTCACCATTTTAAAAATATTTTAAATCAACTCGGCTTTATCATTAGGGCCCATGTGCAATGTCTTAGATTTCTAATTATATCTGTTCTCAAGATATCCATAGACGAGCATCTCAAAGAAGCATCCTGTATATGTATACTATATAGGAGGTTTGTATGAGAGGTACAGATTTGGTTGAATCAGCAAACTATCCCTATATCAAGTTACAATTCTGATGAATTGAGAAATCTCTTCTTCCACCAGTGGCTCTCAAAATATATTCGATAAAATGAGTAAGAAATAGTTATTTTTGTATTAAATGTGCGAAGTGATTGTTTTTTTTGTTGCACGTGAGAATGTCAATTTTAACCGAGATCGTAAGGTCGAGGTAACAAATTCATTCGAAAGCGCAACAAAGAATACAATCACTTCGCGCACGAAATACAAATAATATTTTTTCGCCAACTGTCAAAAAATAATAGATCAACAATAGTTGTTTTATTCAGTAAAATTTAGGAAAAAAGTACAAAATAAAATTAATTTGCAGTCACCTGGGTATTGTAACCTGAAGAATGGGCAATTGTTGTTTGATAAATAAAGAACTGTCAACAATTAATGATTATATTCAAAAATAAGTAGTTTTGTAGCACTACTAAACTGAATTATAAAGTGTGCAAAAATTGAATTTATTTTTTCACTGGTGAAAAAATATGTTTCATTTTTTCACTAGTGAAAAAATATGTTACATTTTTTCACTAGTGAAAAAATCACGAACTTTGCGTATCCATAACAATACAAAAGTATCATGTTTTTTTGACAGTTGGCAAAAAAAGTAAATTCTATCGTAGGAAATGTTTAAAATTACTTCCGTTGACTTGTACCTAAGTGACCGAATCTAGAATAGCAATTGTGCAGACAACTTGAAATGACCATTCTGTATATGTTGAGCATTTACTGCATCATTTCTAACATATTAGTTCTGTAATTGATGTGCAGTGAGATCATTAGCTAAAATCACACATTTGCAAAATGAGTAAATATATCTCACAAGCAACGTAACGACGTTTTAAATAATGTTTTATGCTTGTAAAATCATAAACCTTGACCAGATGATAGTCATTATAATGTTTGGTCAGAAATTCACTATTTATTCTGCATTCAAGATTCAAGGCTGTCCGAACAAATTTACTAGGAAATAGAAGACAATCTAAAATAAATAAAATAGTTCTATGATATAATAACCATAAAAGAGAATGGGCAATAATTTGTGAGGAATTATTGAACATAAATTATGACAAAATGAGCGTTATTTATTTGAAGAAATAACTTGGAAAGTAATTTTGTTCATTATTGTGATTTTCAACTTCCTGTTAGGAGTCGAAAAATCATGAAATGTTTTTTGTTCAAAATTTTATTGAGTTTTTGGCATAATTTTCTTTCTGTAATTTGAAATTTCATTCTGAAAGAGTATTTGTGTTATTTCCACTGTCGAACCTCCAGACTAATTGTTTTTCAAGCCTGTTTGGACAATAAAAGCAAACATATACCCGTCGGAAAAAATGAAAAATTCCCCTTTTCTGTCAGTGTTTGGCGAATATATTCAACAACAAAAAGTATTATAAACAGATCGTGCTGTCAGGTCCTCAAACATTCGAATTCCCATCAATACGCGCTTAGGACCAGCTGCGTTCCTACTTACCGCGACGACCACTAGAGGGCTCTAGCGTCGCAACAATCGGCGATCGCTGTGCCCGGGCGCGCAGCACGAATCAGTCGTGAACTGACGTCGGACGTGAAGTCTATATCACTCTATATGAAAATCTTACGTACCTGGCTGAGATAATGTCCTGTTCAGTGTTTTTGAAAGTGATGATTTGGTTTTTTAGTTTAGTTTAGTGTTTTTAGTGGATATTACGTGTTGTTTTTGACAAATGAAGGTGTTTGTTTTGTTTTAAGTTGTTGTGAACTTCAACAATGGTGGATAATAATTCGATTATTGAAGGGACTGTAAAATTTCGCGATGGGAAAAAGGTACAGAAATCAAATTTTGGCGGAGGATCTATATGTCACTGCCTTATACCTAAACTTGTATGCAATTAACAAATTAGTAATTACGATACATTAATTGATATCTGAAGTCAGTAATTTTTAAGTTCATGAATGGAATTCACCTAATATATTTTTACTCATTCCGACGTTTCGATTAGCAACATTTTCATGGCATCAATAAAATTGCTATTAAAACACCGGTTCAAATTTTCCTTTTTCACTATTCTTATAAGATTCTAATTGATTATTGGTTATCACCCACTGAAAACAAATGAGCGTCAAATATTAAATCGCATTTGTTTTTCAATGTTATCGCAGTTTCTAGTTCGGTCTAGTATGCTTTCCGTTTCTCGTTGAATAAAAAAAAATAATTAGACTTGCAAAAGGTTAAATTTTGAAAAAGCTCCGAATTAGCTCAATTTTTTTAATTGTCATTTGATGTCTCAATAAGATTCTTGAAAATACTGTAATTTCTCCAGGGGATGAAAGCGGTCAAATTTTAGTCTTTTGTTATTATCTCGATTATCATTGGATTTTTGAGGATAATAATTATGACAAAAATTGTAGCTTACAAAATTCTCTACTTAAAAGCTCCTGTATAATTTTTCGTTATATCAACTGTTTTGATGATACAGACTACATTTAACTTTTTCGTAATAATTTACACAGACCTATAAATTAAAATTTGTAGTTTGATGCGTTTTTTCCTATTAATGAGACAATTTCGCATTTTTTCTTCAATTATGAAATAGGAGGCCAGCAAAAATACTCCATTTGCTGTATATGTCATTAGTTGCCTATTTGGGCGGGATTTTTGAAATTATTGAGCATATGTGCATTTATATGTTATCTGTTTTGATCGGGTTTTGTTACAGAAAAAAAAATTATAGACTGAATAAAAAAGTTTATTAGCACTCATGCCATCGTGCCCTATTTTATTTTTCGAAAATAACGTTCCAGGGGTGGGATTTTATAGCATTTTCTTAAAGAGAAACGTATTCTTATAAAAACAGCGATTCAGTCAAATCCATTGCAATAAAATACTTTAAACCTCCTAAGTCAATAAAAGAATGTTTAATAATGTGTAAAATAATATTTTTGCCATTCAGGATGCCCCAAAATTTGGTTATAGAAGTGAAAACCCTGAAACTAAGGTTAAAAAATTGGGACATTTTACATTTGATCGCTCATGCTGTTGTAAGAATGGTAGCAAGAAATTGATGTTATCTTTTGGTTGAGCATAAAATTATGTACATAAATGTTAACAAGATTATATTTCTACGATTGACGGTTTGGGCATGGAGGTCACCTGAAGTTGCTTCTACAAAATATCAAACTTGTTGCGGCGCAAATTCCATTCAATTCTAATACCTTTGAAAAATTTCATGCCATCTATATGATTATCATTATTATTACTATTATTATATTTGAATTAAAATTTAAAAAAAAATTACGTACATAATTTTATGCTTTACAAAATGTTCCCATCCATTTTTTGTTATCTGTTGTACGTTTCGCAGCGTAAGCGATAAAAGATAAAAATGTACTAATTCCTCAAACAAATTCCTAGAGTTTTATTTTATTAACAAAATTCTGAAACATGCTGAATACCAAAAATTGAATTTTCTGCATTATGAAACACCCACTAATTAATTTATAAAATTGGAAACGTTGTTTTACCATTGAATTTGTTAAAATCGCTAATTTTATAAGAATATGTTACTTTTTAACATCTCAAATCATAAATAAAAATCTGACGTGGACATCACGTAACTTACGTATACATCATTAGGTATATTTTTTGCATATAATAATATCATAATCAGACACAAAATTTCATCGCTCCACGCCTAATCGTTTGGAATTTATCCAAAAATATCTAAAAATCTGTCAAGTAAAATGCACTTTCGGCCCATTCGATTGCTAATGAGAACAGTAGGTCATCATTCTTATGCTACAACATCTCTAAATACTCATTTCTAAGATTCTACGGCTAACAGTTCCGAATTTAAGGGCAAAATTTAAAAAAAAACAGCTGAAGTGCACTTCCGGTTTAGTCGATTGTTATGAAAATGGTAGGCAATCATTCAGATGCTACAGCCGACGGAAATACTAAATTTCAATACTTAACAGCCAATCGTTTCGAATTTATGTGCAAAATTCCGAAAGTAAAGGGCACTTCCGACTCAGTCGATCTCAATGAGAATAGGATATGAGCATCTAGACGGTATTATTATTTTAAATACTGAATTCCAATATTCTACGTTCAATTGTTTTAGATTTATGCGGAAAATTCAAAAAATGTTTCGGGTAAAGTAAACTTCCGGTACAGACGTTTGCAACCATAATGCGAGGTGCACAACTAGACCCAATACCGGTCGTTAATACAAAATTTCAACATTATACGTTCAACGGGATCTGAGATTTGCGATTTACATAAATACATGCGTACCGGCGTCAAGCCGAAAACAGTCAAAATGGATTCAGGGATGCTCAAAACGAATATATCACTAAAAATCTTGAAATATGAATTTTGCCGGTTTCACAATATTTGTACTTTGTACAAGTGAAAATGAATATCATTCACTCCTTTTACCCGATACGGGTATGGCAGACGCTTACAATGCACTGGGTGGATTGAATAATATCTCCACAGTCGTGGAGTGCGGTTACCAATCGTGTCAGTTGTTGTGGAGAGCACACCACATTATAATTTAATGAAAATCTTACAGACTTTTTGTTCATTGGTGGGATTCGACCCCGCGACCTCCAGATTACAAAGTCAGCATATTTGCATTGAGTTATGAATTGTATCATAACGGTAACGTTATATAATCCTAGAAATGAAATGTTTCATTTGCAACAATTTTTGTTTAAAAGTTAATAAATATTGGATTCATCCCCTTTCATTCCCTAAATTGAATTAAGGGTTCAACAAAATAACGATATAAAAACTCAGCTTGGCCGGACAATATTTGATAATATATTAAATTGGTGATGACCGTAATATATAATTTATTCAAATTTTGCCGGCATAAAATGTACATTATGATATTAATTATGTAATTATTATGAACTAAATAAACAATTGACCAATAAAAATAATTATACAATTCAGAAAAAGCGGCCATACAAAGTTTAGAAACTCCTAAATTGATTCATAATCATAACAATTATTAATATGAAATATTATTTGTTGTACATTCGAATAAATTTGAATTCAGGTAGATTTCATCGTTTATATTACAGAAATATATGCAATGAATTTAAATGATTTATTTTATTCAATATGTATACAGGAATAAACAATGAACCTCAAAATTAATTCGGTTATTCTGTGACACTTCAACCGCAAAAATAGTGGAAAGAATAACTTCGGAATAACTAATACCCAATATTTCTAATTGTCTTCTCGTAATAGATTTAACATTGAGCTGAATTGACATAATTGATGTTTTTTGTTCTTGACGTATAAGTAAACATATTAACAGTAATTAAGAGTAATTTATTCTGATTAATTGACAAAAATATACATAAGAAACAAACAATTTAGATACGAAAAAATTATTTTCCAGCTTGAAAAATTGTCATTTCTAATCTCGTTGAAAATAATTGCTCAACTATTTGCTACATCTCTACCCCAACAATTCAATTTTCTTCTAATAAAACGCGGTTACAAAACATTCGTTCAACAATTAAATTTTCGTTCCACGTTCCATTCTTCTATTTCATATGAAGGTATTATTCCCTCCCTTCGTATTCGTATGTATTCTAACCAGAGAAATTCGGATGAAAAATTCTCAGTGTTCACAAACAAAAACCGAGTAAGTTTCAATGAAAAGCCGAGAGTGCTCTATTTTGAAATATTATCCGGGAAGGATGAATAAGTAACGTGGAAAAAGGCCTTTGTAAGAACACGAGATGCAAGATACTTTTGGCGAACATTATACCTATAAAAAACATGAAACACAAATCGAGGCTCGAGTTACCTTATTAGCAAAATTCAGATATCTGTATTGATACAAGCTCTATAATTACTTTTTTTGCACGATTGGGCGTTTTCATGTGTTTACCGGCCCTCTATTTGAATTGGTATGTTGATTTTACCAGAAAACTGTGGTTACTAAGGTTATGCTGACTTACCGCCCATGGGCAAAGGCGGTGAGTATAAAATTATGAATTTTCACATAAAAATATTCATTTATTTATCTATATTTGTAATTGAATATTCAGAATAAAATGTCAAACTTGACAGCTGACAGCTACAATAATCACTAGTAATTTAATTTGAAAAAGACAATTCGGACCCATATTTTGGATCTTCCAATCGTGCAAAAATTTTTGTAAGCATCACGGTCAATGAGTACAATACCGATTTCATAAAATACTTGGAAACCTTGCCAAGGCTCGGCCTCCAAACTATTATTTTCAATCGGTAAACTGTACTTACTGACCTTAATACTTCATTATACATCTGCGTCATAATCACTTATTAAGAAACTAAATAGCGTGGATAATCTCAAGATTATAACAATCCAGTTCTTTAAAGATGCTTTGTAACAACATACATCATTTTATTCACAGCTATCGACTGAAATATCAAACAATACTTCAATTAGTCATGTGAATTTATGATGAATTTTCTGTCTTTTATATAATCCACACTTCACTTTAATGCTACATAGGCTGGAAATTTGCTGCGGTAGCTATTGGTTACATTGAGCCCATCGGTATTAAATTGGATATTTCAGAACGCAATACTGCAGCTTTGAACTACAGTCAACGCTAGAGTGACTGAAAAAGAACAACTCCAATCAGAAAATGATAATTGTTCTATTAATATTCACCTTGCGAAAGTTTGGAAGAAAAAGATACCGCAAGGCTAAAACGAATATTATCAACAAAAAAATTGAAGAAAGAAATGCAACAAAAATCCTACAAAAACCAAAAAGATATGGGAAGAAAATGAGATAGCAACTGTAAGAAAAGGAAGAAGAAACAAGAACAAAAAAAAATTACCTACAAATCAACAAGCAAACAAAATGTAAGGCATAAAGGATAAATCTGGAAACGTAGCAAAAACAACAATAAAACAAATAAGTATATCGAGTATTTCATAGAATTGCTAACAAATACAGGACACAACTTGGAAAACAAAATACAAGAGGACACCAAGACAACAACAATAGCAGAACCTACTTTAAGAGAAATGAAAGATTTATTAAGAAATAGTCGCAACGGGAAAACCTCTGGAAAAGACAGAATTAAAATAGAACTCATAAAACATGAGAGTGAAACACTACAACTACAAATGAGCTCATACTTAGGATTTGGAGGTAAGAAAAAATACTAGAACAGTGGGAAATGTGACAGAATACGGCAAAACAAATATTAAAAAGTAAGCCAGAGCTACAGAGGAATCACGCTGAACACTACGTACAAAATCCTGTCTACAATAATAAAAAAAGATTGGTAAATATAACAAGAACTATATTCGGACAGTATCAATGCGGTTTCATCCAAGGAGAATCAATAACGGACGCCATACATAAAAAAATATTGAAAAAACTATAGAATATATGAATTTAGATACTGTTCGTAGATTTTAAGCAACCATTTGACTCAACCAAAAGAGGAAAACTAGAAATACCAGGAATACAGAGGAGACTTATAGAAATAGCAATGAGAAAAACAAAAATTGATGTCATACCTAACGCAGAAAGGATAAACAAAGGAGTAAGACAAGGAGATGGGCTATCAGCAACACTATCCAATTTATACTTTGATGATATAGCGATCATAAAAAAAAATAGACAAACAATGAAAGAAATTTTATAAAAAATAATAACGGAAAGTAATAATATAGGATTAGAAATTAATACTCATTAGACAAAAATAATGAAACTCAGGGAAACAACAGAGGATAAAAGAAAAAATTGGAGGATGTAGTTTCGAAAAGGTAGATGAATACAAATATCTAGGTGTCACAAAAACAAATAAAGGAAAAAAAAGAACAGAAATAAAAGAGAGAATAAAGACAACAAACAAAGAAAAAGACGAAAAAGATGTGGAAATAATGGGAAGAAAAATCGGAACAATACTACGGTAATAAAAAGTATCAGAAAACATAGGATTAAAAATGAATATCTGTAAGACAAAATAATGAAATTGGAGAAAACAACAGAGGATGAAGAAATAAAGATTGGGGAATATACTTTTGAAGAGCTAGACAGATTCAAATACCTAGGTGTCATAATAAAAAATAGAGGGAAATCAGAAGCAGAAATAAAAGAAATGATAACAACAACAAGCATAGCGTTCTACGCAAATATAAAACTATTGAGAAATGAAATTCTATCAAAATTAAACAAGAATAAAAATATATAAAACATTAATATGCACTTCATGCTGCCGAAATAATAACAATGACTAGAAGAATCAAAGCAGATTCAAGAATAATATAAGGAAAAATAAGAATAATACTAGGGCCAGAAAAATTTTCATAAAACATAAGATTGGAAATGAATATCTGTAAAATTAAATAATGAAATTCAAGGAAACAACAGAGGATAAAAAAATAAATATTGGAGAATATACTTTTGAAAAGGTAGATAGATTCAAATACTTGGGTGTCACAATAACAAATAAAGGAGAAAGAAGCACAGAAATAAAAGATAAGGTAGCAACAGCAAACAGGGCGTTCTACGCAAATAAAATACTATTAAGGAATAAAAAATGAGAGCATATGAAACAATAATAAAACCAATATGCTCAATGACAAGGACTTAGGTCAAATCCTGAGAACAATACTAGGGCAAGAAAAAGTATCAAAAACGACTGTAGACTAATAATGGATCACGAAATAGGAGAATAATTGGAAAGAGACGACATAGTGAAGACGCAATAAGGCCAATTATTGAATAGAACTCAGTGAAGAAAGAAAAAAAAAGGAGGACCAAGATCATCATGAATAAAAGAAATAAGAAGAAGATCTAAAAACAGTGCGAATAACAAAATAGAAAAAGAAAACAAGAGATAGAAAGAATTGGACTGATATAGAAAATAACATCTAAAACTAGAAATTGAAAGTGAGGCCCTCCATAAATGATGAAAAATTTATCTTAAATGAATTATTGAACTTAATTTAATATTTTAGTTGACCACACGCTTCTAAGTCTTTTAATCAGTGATTATGATGCAGGTATAATGAAAAAAACTCCAGTTGGTAATATTGCATATCTTAGAACTTCAATAATTGTTTTGAAGTTCCTCAAATTATTGATTACTAACAGTCAAAAAATAAAAGTAGAAAATTATTGACTGCAGTACCTGGTCAAACCGTGGGCTTCATCTTGTACTTTCGATATTTTTTTTTGTTTTATTTGTCAGTTTTTCACTCAAGCTGGCTCGCTAAAAGGCAGTAATAGCATCACAAATATTTTCATATTCATTACATATATCATATTCATATCTTCTGAGCCCTGCAACATATAGATATGAAGCATACACGAAAATTTAAGTTAAAATTCCTGTTTTGATCCCTAAAATTTTCATTGAAATCTGTTGAGCCGTTTTCGAGCTATTCCATACAAACAAACTTTTGGACAGACAAAAACTCCAAAAACGATTATTTATGATTGGGCATCATTTGAATAGCAGTTCTTACTTAAATTTTTGAATTTACTTTAAAATCACAGACAGACACTTGAATTTTATTTAGATATCTGTATAGATTACATGAATACTATTAAAATCACAAAAAAAAATGTGGTTCAATTTCCAGTTCCCTTAAAATAGTGCTATAAATGTTAACGTAATAATTGTTTTATGATAGTTTTATTTTGTATTGATAAAAACTGAGATAAAAAAAATTTCAACACAAAAACTTGTATTAAAAATTTATTGCTAAAACTTCATTATACAATAAATGCTTCGAAGAACAAGTGTAAAATAAATTGAATATTAGAAAAAGTTGCTGACTTCATTTAACAATGATTTGCATTTATTGAATTCCATAAAAGGTATAAGGTGATGACATCATCCTTCAAAAACTAGTAACTTGAACTCTTTGATGAATAAAGTGTAATTTCTTTTGTTTTTAGTGGAAATCTCGGTGGTGTGTTATGCGGAAACTATCTCCAGTTGCAGGTAAACAAAAAAAAAATAAATATTTGTGTGTACTCCACAATGGGTTGGAAATTTAAGAACACATCTCTTTCCATCATGTAAGCAAGCATTAAAGACTCATTCACAGTTTTCATGTTTCTATTTTGAATCCATAACATCAATTTTTCATATTCCTTGTCATTTGATTTTTCAGGAATCAGTCCAATTCAGCTTGTCGCACTAAATTTTAATTGCTGCAAGCTTTTCTACTTTAAAATCAGACTTCTCAATTGCAATACGATACAAAACACCTGTATAAATGTTTTTAAAACACTCACGACATAAAAGGCACTCCGCTTCGTTCATCTAATACACTTGTATCATAATAGAAAAAATATCGTCAGAATTTCATCTCTCATATTCTCTGTTTATTTCAAATTCATATTTAATAGCAAAATTATTCTGAGCTGCTAGGAACATAAAGCTTATTAAATATTCAAGAAGTACATTAAATAATGAAATTATGTTGTTTTTTCCTGAAGGAAATGTAATGAAGATATCAAAAATCTAATTAATTTTTAATTAGTAATTCAAAACTAATTATGAGGAGGATTCATATTTTATAACATATGTGAAACTGAAATGAATTAACGTTCTGAAATTCAGTTTTCATTGATTCGGAAAGGAATGTAATCAAAATTAATGAAAAGCAAATTTGCCGTGCAAATATGAATGTAGAAAAAGCTGATTAGGTCAATTCTGTGCTTTTTGTTGGCTCTTATTAATTTTTTTCCGATATATGTAAGTTTCCAGTATACTTGTTATTGTTTCCATGTGTGAAATTTATGTTGGTATTTTGGTGACGTATGAGGAAGACAGGTTATTAAATCGCAGTGTTGCCAAATTCAGTACGACAAAACGTAAAGGGTCATGAACCGGCCACATCAAATTTTTTATTTTTATTGAAAATGTGCTCATTTGAGCGTTAAATGTAAAGCTTTATTGTAAAGATTTTGTGTTTAACACACCCCAATATGTTTGGAGCGATGATATATGACGCAGGGGTGTTCAACATGAAAATTTAATAAAATCTCGCTGTATTTAAGAACGTCAAATTTTGCTGCTAACAGCTAAAATATGCCGGTCTACTACATCACCGTAAAAGAGCATACAAAATGATACAAAGTGTGCGTTTTAACGGCGATATTACAGAAAATCCAGAAGATGTTACAGCAACCCTAAATTTAGGGAAGCAAGTGATTTTCATGCAATTATTGTTCATTTCAATTAAGAACGGTCCAAGAGCTTAAAAAAATATCAACTTTTTGGCGAACCATTTATTTTCAAGCTTGTGAAATGTGGAATCACACAATCAGCAATAAATTAAAATTATTGGCGCAATTATGTATACAGAAATAAAATTATTTTTCGAATGTGGCAAAATATGTTCAGTGATATTAGCATTCCAAATGAATGACAAATTAATTAAATTTCGGTCACCAGATATCAAACATGAATTACAATTGAATTATAAGCCATTTATTGGTAGCTTTCGGTCACTATTATATAAAATATTATGGTATGGAAGGGGTTCCAATTTATTTAAATCAAGGATAACTAGCTTTACTTTATTTTCCATTCCAAACTTTTAGTATCAAAACTTAGTGAAGTGTCCCACCTAAAATCAAATGGAGTTAATATTTACCATAAAATCTGTCGTCTGTGCAGTTAATTTAAACTTGGGTCAATCCCTTGTAATATTAGACAACACCCAGTAGATAATAGCGGAATTATCACATCGAATAGTCAGTGAACCGAGAAAGATTTATGTGACAATATGACAAGATACTCGCAGAGATATCCTCATTGATATCTTGATTAAATTTCAGTGAAACTCTGCTATGTTACGCATTCCAACTCGGCCAAATAATGTTGCGAATTTCACAATAAAATCTTGATGGAACGCAGAACGCGTGAAACAATGACAGCTCATGAACCAATTCACAAATATACGAGAGAATAGTGACAAATATCTGGCTTAGTATAAAACAAGCAGATCTTGAAAACAAAAATAATTATAGTGTGTTATTTTATAATAGAGTCGTTATCCTTTTTCTTCTGGTCATGGAAAATGCTTTAAAAAGTAAGGAAAAGAATACCATTATTCATATTGAAATTAGGTCAGAAAATCTTTTCCTTTATTAAAATTAGATTTATAATCCTTTCCCTCTATCAATCTCATCCTTATTTCTGCGTCCCTCAATATGACGTTGACCAATGTCTTCAGTAAAAGGTTCCGCAAAAACTCAACCGTCTTTGAGCACAAAAACCACCGAAATTAATACCGTAGACAGGTAGCCATCAATAAAGTGACATTCCTCAAGAAGGAACACAGAACAAAGAAAAATCTCTCGGACATTTTTAGCTGTCTCAAAAGAAAGCAATAACAAGAGATTGGAAAAATAGCTGAATAGGAATTCCGAGTTCCTTTAATCAATTGATTATGACGTCAGGAATCACGATGAATTATTCAGAAGAAGAAAAAAGCCATTTCTATCTTGTTACAATATACATTTCCTTGATTGAAGGTTTTCAGTTTTATGATTCACTTTTTGCTACACAATCAATTCAATCCGCATTTCAGATAGCAAGAATCGATTGTTTTTTTGCAAAGTCAGGAATCATGCTGAAGTATTAACATAAACAAGCAAAACACATTTGTGCGGATTGATAATACATGTAATAAAATTACAAGTGAATGCTTTTAATTCTGGTCAAAAAACTGTTATTGTTGGATATGCTGAAGACATATTTTCTAATTTTAAAATAATTGCTACGTTTGATCAAATTATTTTGATTCTTGCAAATCTTCGTGGAGTTGAAAAGAGTCACGAGGAAATATGCCCTCAACCTTCAAGTTCAAATTAAATATCAAATAAAACCATGATCAGCAATTCATCGAAATTTGGTGGCAGCGTTTGTAGGTAATTATCCTCTAAAATCTACGGTGAACAGATGGTTTCGTGGATTTAAACGTGGACGGTATCACCTGGAGGATAAAAAAAGATCTGAGAGGTCTGCATTTACTTATAGCGATGAAAAAGATTCTGACGTGAACATCACGTGACTTACTTGTACATCATTGGATATATATATAATGCGATGTGATTTTGTGTTTGATCGTATACCTATATCAATGGATATGTATAATCAAACACAAAATCTCATCGTTCCACAGTTATTCGTTCTGGATTTACCCAAGAGATTCTGAAAATCTGTAAAGTGGAATGCGCTTTCAGCCAAGTCGGTTGCTATGGAAACAGTAGGCCATTATTCTTATACTAAAACATTCCTAAATACTGATTTCCAAAATTCTACGACTACCAACAGATCTGATTTTATGCGCAAAATCAAAAAATAAATTCCTACTGAAGTGCACTTCCGATTCAGTCTATTGTTATAAAAATAGTAGGCAATCACTCAGAGGCTATAGCAGACTGAAATACAAAATTTCAATATTCTACACCTAATCGTTTCGAATTTATGCGAAAAATTCCAAAAGACTGTCAAGTAAAGTGCACTTCCGGCTCGTTGGATCTCAATAAAAATAGGATATGAGCATCTAGACGGTAAAATCGTCCTAAATACTGGATTCTAACAATCTACGTTCAATCGTTTTGGATTTATGCGGAAAATTCAAAAGATGTTTCAAATAAAGTGCTCTTCCGGCTTAGTCGATAGCAATCATAATGCAAGGTGTACAACTAGATATTATAAAAGTGCCTAATACAAAATTTAAATATTCTACGACTGATTGTTTAGAATTTATGCGGAAAATTTAAGAATTCTGTCATATAAAGTGCACTTCCGGCTCAGCCGATTGTTACTATAATAAAAGATGGCCATTAAGATGCTACAGCTATTTCAAATGCTAAATTCCAATATCTGATGGCTGATCATTCTGAATTTATGCGGAGAATTAAAAAAAAGTTTCAATGAAAGTGCACTTCCGGCTTAGCCGATCGCAATCATAATGCAAGATGTACAATAAGATGTTATAGAAGTTTTTTATATGAAATTTCAATATGCTATGGCGGATCATTCTATATTTATGCAAAAAATTCAAAAAAAGTTTCAAGTAGAGTGCACTTCTGGCCTAGTCGATTCTTACAAAAATAGCAGATAACCATTCTGATACAACATCAAGTCCAAATACTGAATTTCAACATCCTACGGTTGATCATTGTGGATTTATTAGAGAAATTCGAAAAAATTTTCAAGTAAAGCGCACTTCCGGTGCAGACCATAATGCGAGGTGCACAACTACACCCTATACCAGTCTTTAATACAAAATTTCAACATTATACGTTCAATCAGTTTTAAGATTTGCGAGTTACGCAGGCACGCACGCACGAACGAACATACGTACCGACATCAAGCCAAAAATAGTCAAAACGGATATTTTCATCAAAATCCTGATAGATGAATTTTGTCGGTTTTACAATACTTACTTGTACTTTACAAGTAAGTAGCAATTCATGCTGCTGGAAATTGGAATAAAACACATTAGACATTGTATTCGCAGCAATAGATGATATTTAACATAAGCAGCTACGTGTGAATCAATATTGGCAACATTTTTCAACCACAGCAGTTGAAGCCTTTAAAAATGGAAATAAGCTCACTAAAGTAGTGCGTGAAAAAGCTCAAACAAATGAATGATTGCTGCTTTTTCCGGAACTGCCCTCGAGGATCATTTAGATTGATTTACTTCAAAGAGTAGCAAAAGATTGGACTTGGTTATTTTGTGCACCATAACGCAACCACGCATACAGAGTTGCCAGACCCTTAAATACAATAGCAAAAAGTACTTCCTTGACGACGAACATACGTTTTTAAAGTAAGACATCACTTTTATTAAAAAAAAAGAACTCCCTATGGTTCGTACTGAGGTTGTTCTTTAATCATTATTCATTATTGAATTACAGTTTTGTACTAAATTAACTACAACAATTCAACAATGAGTCCTAAATCTTTCTCTCCTATGATTCAGTCTTCTGTAGACATGTATATAAAATGAAATGGTTGAGGTCTAGTAAAACCTGGACAGGTCGGACACATAAATATTTGGTCAAACACGATCGTAAAAGACAACCGCAAAAGTTTTGATTTAACATGAATCGAGGGTACAACTATTCATCCATCCACCTTCCATAGTCCGCACCTTGTCCCAATTTTTTTTTCTTGTTCTACAATCTTTTGATGATTTCTTGAGGCAATGATTTCTTGAGCCGTTACAAAATTCTGTTGAACTACTTTGAGAAGCAAAAGTCCTTTAATCCTCTTGGTATTTACTTTTTTCAGGAATGGCTCCTTGTATTATGACCCAAATTTGCCCATTAAGAATTACATATCCATTCGCAGTTCTTGTCCGATTTTGATAGGTCTTTCTTTTGGTCATACAACCAAAAAAACTTTGATTTCACATTTCTCGAAGGTTCAACTAGTCTCTCATTTACTCTACAGCACGCATCTTGTCCTAAATGTTTTTTCCTTGATCCACAACATTGAAGGAATGATTTGTTGAGGCTAACTCAGCAGTTACAGAATTTCCTGAGCTGCCGAAAATCGAATATGCTACCTTTCTCGAAAAATAGTTTCAAGGAATGGCCATATTTTTTTTTGGCAGAGGGGACTACTTTTAGAAGCTAAAATTCTTCTGTTCTCCTATATTATTCACTTTTTTCAGAATAATTCCTCGGATGATGATTTAAATTTGCCTTTGAAAAATGACATATCCATCAGTACAGCTCGCAGTTTTTGTCATGATTTGTTAAATATTCAAGTTTTTATGAGCAATTTTCTGAGGTCTGCCAAACGTTACTTATTTCCTGAGAAACAAAATGTGTGCAATAGAATAGTGTTAGTATGTACTTTGATCGTATGCATACTTGCTAGTTTGTGCCGACGGCCAATTTACAGATACCAGGTGCTAAATGCTGAGTGTCAATTTTTATATATGTTTTAGAAAATATTGTTGTAAATTATTAATCAACACTGCCAGATACTTCTCATCGGCGGTGATTCCTGCGAAATGCTTTAAACAAAAGAACAATGTGATTTTACTTACAGTCATGAGTCCTAATTTCTATATACGATACTCAAGGAATAAATTCGTTACTTTTTGTAAGCAACAATTAAAATGTCGCTGTGAGCATGAGGTACTCACGGCAACATTCTAATTTTGTCTGGAGGATGTTTGACCCCCACGATTGGTCTGACTGCTTCCAAAAAGTATTCGAATTATTCCCTGAGTATCACATATAAAAGAGAGGACTAAGACAATATGATTACGTTATTATTTGCGAACTTTAAAGCGTCTAACAGGAACTCCTGCCGATGGAAAGTATCTGGCAATGTTGATTATCAATTTTAAACAATATTCTCTAAAACATACATAAAAATCAGCGCTCAGGCTTAAGGATAAGTGAGTAACGTTTTAACGTATTTCTAATACCTGGTATCTGTAAATTAGCCGTCGGCCCAAACTAGCAAGTATGCTTACGATCGAAGTAAATGCTAACAGATCTATTCCACATAGGTCGCGTCCGTGTCCCAAAATTTTTAACTTACGTAAATTCATTGAGGTATGTAATTTTGCGATTTACTCTTAATAATTAGTAGCAAATTATTCTTGATTTATAGTTCAAATATGAAGGTTATTGGATTATTCACTGAACATTAGTGCCTAATTAAAAGTAGTGCGGCTTTTATTGAATAAGCCACATTTTAGTGGACTGTATATCAAATTTACGATACGATATTTATTATTATTTACTATCGAGATAGATATACAGGGTGTTGAAAAAAGGATAGAAAATTTTAATGGCATATATATTACGATGCGCAAAAAGAATTTTTTCAAAATTCGTAAAATTTGTGTTTCATGAAGAGTACATTTCTAGTGCTACTGGTCGACACAAAATTTCCAATGAAATTAATAAATGAGTATCTCAACCACATAATTAATGTTGAATAACAAATTAATTCATTTTATTCTGGCCTTTTGTAATAATATCTAACTGTCACTGATCATAAAATTGAGTGGTTGAATATATTCATTAATTACGTGATTAAAATACTCATCTATTAGCTTCATTAAGAATTTCGTGTCGACCAGAGGCACCAGGAATGTACTCTTCGTAAAACACAAATTTTACGAATTTTGAAAAAAAAATCTTTTTGATTGTGAATCAGCACATTGAAATTGCGTCTCTTCATTTGGATCAATTTCTGGAGATATGTTGCATATTACTCAATAAATTCAAAGCAGAGACTATTATTCAATAGAATGATGTTTAGAACACAAGGCTAAAGACAAATATTATAAAATGTAGCAATTATATGAATCTGTCCGGAAGTATTTGACTTAGCTGTAGCAGTGATTTTAATCAATGTCGACGTTGCTTCCTTGGAAGTACATCTCTTTGGAAGTTACAAGCTTCTTCCAACAATCCTTTTACTTTCGGAAGCACTCCCTAAAATTTTACACAATTGCTAATTCTGACAGCTACTTTGTTGTATTTTTCTCATCTGCTTCCTGTTTTTGAATCTTATACCTTTTGATGAATAGTCTAGGAGTCTGAACGGCAATTGACCATACTGAAAGATCCTCTGTTCCACTAGAAACTGCTAAAAAAACTTTACTGAATCCATTTTCCAATACATACTGCATTATATGTATTTAGAAAGTATTTAAATATAATATTTTAAAATGTATTGCATTAGAAAAACCCTCATTAGCATGATGATTGAATCAAATTGACTGAAAGTCAAAATTGCAGTACAAAAATACATCCATCAATTACAAGTCTGGTATATTATGAGATAATTACAGTAGCCTCTCGGAAGACTGTAAAACTGTTCCAGGTTGACGCAGGTAAATAAGAGAGACCTCGCCGTCTGCCTATATAAAGAACCGCGTCATTTACTTAAGGACAGAATACAAAATACAAATTGTGGAGACTCTTATTTCCACATACTTTATATCATGTACATACTGTAACGTTATTTATTCTAACTTAGGGAGCAAAAGTTACTAACCACTACTATTTATTTTTATGATTTATTAAAATAATAAATTAGATAACTAACACTAATTCTAATGAATAATTCTAATTTAAACTGAAGATTATTACACTACACTATAACTTAACTTTAATTATTTATGTCAATATTGATTTATCTTGAATAACATAATTTATTCCAACCACTAGCAGTCCATATTATAAGGTCTCTGAGCAAAAATCAATAATCTCGTTGAGTCAGTCATATAAATATACCGTGGGTCTCTCCCCACTACGTTTTTTCCGCAAACATCCAGGCTTTTCTAGAAAACGCTAGAAGATACCAGCAATTTTCTAGAAAACAAATAGATTCACTTCTATTTCTAGATGTAAAATATTTTCACAATAATTCTAAGCACCAGTAAAGCCGAAATGACTAATTTATAGACTTAAAATCGTTACAATACTATGACATTTTAGCTTAAGTCTGTAATATATTATTTTTGAGTATTGTAAATTCCCAATATTCTACCTAGTTGTTTTTTGTGTAAATACTTTATGGCCCACTGTGCATGCTTCCGGCTATAAAATCTTGTCAAGATCTTTCTCAGAATTATTAACTGATCTAGTTTTTCTGAATACTGACATGTGCAAACTATTTAGATTCTTTTGTAGTATGTTTTCCTTGTCTCGGACTTCCTCTAAATTCTGCACGTTGATTCCTCTAATGTTTTAAAATCAGTTCCTCCTCGACTCCCATCCGATAAAGCTCATCTTCTACGCTTATCTGACTTGTTGCGTTTGTGGGTATCTGCTTTTCGCATACACTTTAACCAACCCGAGTCGTAAAGTAATAAACGACAACTACACAAAATATCTTTGTTTTATTCATGTTACACCATAATCACCTCAAAATATATCTGGAAATAAATATAGTAACATTATTATTATCATTAATATTATCAAGTGTAGAGTAATGAATAGTTGTTTCAAATAATAGTGTTTTGTTATTTCGAGCCCTAAAAATATTACAGTAGTTAGCAGATTTTAGCACTTCTGTATGCGCTTGTATCTTTTTTCACATGATTGTTAGATAAAAGACACTTTTCGTTACTTCTCAGTGATGAGTTATCTAACCGCGCTAACTAAGCGTTACTTTTGTATGCTAACTTGGCGTAAATATAGCCTTAGCAAAACGCTATCTAGCTGTAATATGAGAATCGAAAGTAATACGTTGTTGTTTTTGTCTGGTAACAAAGTTCAAGAAACATTTGCACGTCAGTTTTGACGCAACTGTTTTATGACTGTAATTTAGAACAACCAATAATTAGTTTTTTGTTGGAAAACAAAGTCGGACAAAGATGCTTCGATTTATGTAATGGAAATTTTGTTACAAACTGAAAGTACAAGTATTGAGTTGTAGAACACTCTCAGAAAATATCGTGTGAGGATTGTATTTATAGATATGTTACCTTTACGGTAGCATAATGAGAATATCATTGTACGCTACAAAAATATTATTTTAGGCCATGTAACTGCGTAACAATAAAATATTTCCTCTTATCTTATCGCTGGTACCTATCAAACACTCATAATCTCTCATTCCACACCAACAGGTACAGAGCATTATCTAAACGAGCATATTGTATTTGGGTCAGTGGAAATTCTCGATGCTATCTTCATCGTCCATCGACATATCGACAAGACGATAACAAAATGTGTAACCGTCGTCCAGATTTGCACAAGAAGTAATGATGTGTCAAAGTGTCATTCAAGTCCTGCGGTTTGTGACAGTGGCACAATATATTGGAAGCTGTTAGGATGACCAAATATTGGAAGGAAGTTTGTTATGTTGTCGGACATATTTTGATGCTGATGTGTTGTTAGATAAGAGAAAAGAAATAAAATAGTTTATACCATTCACACACCGAATGTCTACGAGAAGAATGTGATACATGGAGATCTTCGAAAGCTTGTCGTTCTGTTGGCACTGATATATCAGAAAAAAAAATTATTATCTATGTACAGCATTCTTCTGGAGCATTTCTCTTTTGAATTTGTCAGTAACTTCTGTTGGTTACCGCCCCCGGCAGTTCTACCTGGCTAACCAGACATCACTAAAGCCCGCCGCACACGAGGCAATTTTCCATGCAATTTTGTTCACTTAATTTGCAGCAAGTTTTCTTGCGCACTGGGCCACTTTGAGGTACACTTAGTGTGACACTTATTCTCGCCTCACACGATGCAAGCTGCGCCACTCATTCTAACACTAGAACGTAGACTTGGTAGATTTTCACATTACAAGTATGGATGTTGCCGAAACTAATCGTCGGAGAAGAGCAGGAGCATTTGCTGCAGTTATAGCTTGCGAATTACGAGACAGAAAAAAAAAAAGAAAAAACTTTGGTCAAGAGAGTGACTTTTGAGAAGGAATCAAGGCCGCAGAGTTTTCAACATTTTGTTTGACGAGCTAGTAGGGTGTATACCAAACGTAAAAAACCTGGAAATGTCAGGGAATTTAGATAAACTGGAAATGTCATGGAATCATCAGGGAATTTCTGATATTTGTCTGGAAAAAATACATCATAGGATATTTATGCATTATTACTCATAAAAGTATATTTTCACTCTTTAAGATACTAGGGCCATCTGTGCAAATCTATAAGTCTTCCAGATCTATAAATTCATGGAAAAAAAATTTATTAAAGTACATTTACTTTTGTCGATTAATGTAAATTCGTTCATGATATCAAATTCGTTGCAATTTTGTTTTTAATTCACAGATTTATAGGCTTCACACAGAATTGCAACATTAATCTGTGATTATATGTAAACTTGTATAAAACTTTTGTTTTTTACTGTCTAGAATTTTATTGAAAATAACCTGGAAAACCTGGAAGTCAGGGAATTTTCATTTAATTTTTTGGTATACACCCTGAGCTAGGGTACGTAAACATTACCTAATTTCCACTAGCCATAATTTTTACTTATTTGTATCTCAAAACACCACAAAACACAATGTACTAACAAGGCACAGCATTCTGAAGCGACATACAACTCAGTGATGTAATCACGTGATTTCGTCGTCTGCTTTGATTGGCTGTGGACAGCAGTCAGTGGCGCAGCAAGTGCGAAAAATAGCACCGAACCTATCTTGAAAAACAAGTCTCGTGGTAAGTCTAGTACCCCGCATCGCACCAAATTTCTTGCATCGGAGCAAGCGTGGCACTCAGTGCGGCGCCAAGTGAACAAAATTGCTTGAAAAATTGCATCGTGTGCGGCGAGCTTAAGTCGGCTTCAATATCGAAGTTGGCTCATAGTTCCGTGGCGCATGCCACCATGCAACGGAGTTTCAGGGGAATGAAAAGGGGTTACATAGAGAAACTTTGAAATTCGTTTTGTGGCTAGCGTCAGAGTATCTACAGTCTAACTTTATTATTGAACAAGGACCTCAGTGACGTCTCATTGGAATAAACTATGACCCTGGGAGTAATCAATAAACTTCAATAATTATTGTCTAGTTGTAATGAGCTGTATTTTGATGATAAATAAAAATGATTCCGGTATTGAACTTTCCATACGTTCAGCTGATTCCTGTAGGCTATTTCATCTCGTTTTGCTCTTCGCTGCAGTCTAGTTGGGCATTCGATAAAGGGTACCTCAATCTGAGTATTCCAGTTGGGCATTTTAATCCCTTACAATGCAGATATCGGATTTACCTGTGTTAAGTACCCGTCCGCCTTCATGACTCTATGATTATAATGTTTGCAAAATATTTATACATTTTACATTTTCCATAACATTTGGTTTTTAACTTCGCCTATTCCTAATATTGTACTGATTGCTTATTTCCCTAATTGTATGTATAGCTTGAAGAATTAAAAAGTTCTAGAAAAAATTGCATTCAAATTGGTAGCTTTGTTTTCATCAACAAATGAAAGTGAAGAAAATATTACATTTGCGTTTCATCAGTTATTTAGTATCCAGTGATCATGGAAATAAATCGTATAGTTAGTGAAAAGGGAAAGGAATTGTTAGTTATTAACAATTTTAAATTTTGCGTATCTTCGACAACAAACGACACAATAAAATGGTGTTGTACAAATGAAAATTATCGATGTACCGCTAAAGTATATACAAATTGCGAGTTTAAAATAATAAACAGTGACTTGGCTCATAAACACGAAGAAGAATTAAACATTGAAAAAAGAAAAAGAAAAGCAGTCTCTGACCTTACCAAAAAACTATCCAAGCTGATTCGATCAGTGTTTGAAAGAAATTAATAGTATCATAACTTTAGAGTCTCGTATGATAATTGAAATTTGACGGAATACATATAAAAGCAGTTCGAACTCACTATCTTATATACAGAAAAATGCAGGTAGAGAAATGCCCAACTGGAAGAGCTTATTACGCCTACCCTTTCGGTTGTAAGGGATTATCACAGGTACAATGCCCAACTCGGATAGAGCCTTGCTCTTAAGGGGGGTCTCTTGCAATCATTGACCATCTAAGGTCTTGGAGGTGTAAAGGGGACGGTAACAGAAAGCAGCATTGTGGGTGGGGTTAAAAAAGAGTATTGACTGATAAGGAGGGAGGATCATCAGTCCTCATCAACCAGGGTGGACGTACGTCAGTTTATGGCACGCCGTATTCCACTTAAATTTAAACTATACATTTTTTTCAACTTGCAAGATAATTTAATTCATTGCATCATTATGATTGTACGTAATGAAAATTCAGAATTATTATTATCTTGCAAGATGATTTTAATGCGTTGAATTTTTATGATTAAATTAAAATTATGTACATAATGGTAATTCAGAATTATTATTATCTTGCAAGATAATTTCAATTCATTGAATTTTTATGATTGAATTAAAATTATGTACATAATGGAAATTCAGAATTATTATTATCTTGCAGGTTAATTTTAATGCGTTGAATTTTTATGATTGAATTAAAATTATGTACATAATGGCAATAAAGAATCACTATTATCTTGCAGGTTAATTTCAATTCATTGAATTTTTATGATTGAATTAAAATTATGTGCATAATAGAAATTGGGGATTCTTATTATCTTGCAGTATAGTTTCGATTCATTGAATTTTTTTGATTGAATTAGAATTATGTACATAATGGAAATTCAAAGTTATTATTATCTTGCAAGATAATTTCAATACATTGAATTTTTATGATCAAATCAAAATTATATACGTAATGATAATTCAGCATGGAGATTATCTAGCAAAATTATATGAAATCGTTGAATTTTTATGATTGAATTAAAATTATGTACGTAATTAGAATTCAGAATTATCATTATCTTGCAAGATAATTTCAATGCATTGAATTTTTGTGATTGAATTAAAATTATGTACATAATAGAAATTCAGAATTTTAATTATCTTACAGGATAATTTTAATTCATTGAATTTTTATGATTGAATTAAAATTATGTACATAATAAGAATTCGGAATTCTTATTATCTTGCAGTATAATTTTAATTCGTTGAATTTTCTGATTGAATTAAGATTATGTACATAATGGCAATTCAGAATTATTATTATCTTGCAAGATGATTTTGATCCATTGAATTTTTATGATTGGATATAAATTGAATTAAATTTATGTACATAATTTTAATTGAATCATAGAAATCCAATTAATTAAAATTATCTTGCAAGGTAATAATAATTCTGAATTTCTATTATGTACATAATTTTAATTCAATCATAAAAATTCAATGAATCAAAATTATACTGCAAGATAATAAGAATTCCGAATTGCCATTATGTACATAATTTTAATTAAATCATAAAAATTCAATGTATTAAAATTATCTTACAAGAAAATAATTATTCTGAATTTCCATAATGTACATAATTTTAATTCAATCATAAAAATTCAATGAACTAAAATTATCCTGCAAGATAATAAGAATATTGAATTCCATTATGTACATAATTTTAATTCAATCATAAAAATTCAATGAAATGAAATTATCCTGCAAGATAATAAAAATGTATAGTTTTAATTTAAGTGGAATAAATTGTTGCTATTAAATAGCAAAACGGCATGCCATAACTTAGAAAAATCAAAAACCAACAGAATCTACAAATCAACCACTTTCACTTTCAATCGGCAATCGAGTGACGAAAAGTAAAAATCCTGATAAATCCCTCAAAAACCAACAAAATTCACATTCATACCCCTTTTACTTTCGAGTACCTAACAGTTCATTGAAAAATTCGTTGCTATGGGAACAAATTGGGAGGTGAAGTTATGCCAAAGGCTAGTCTTCTAAAAAATATATCACTTCACTAACGCCATCTATGAGCCAACGAAATAAATTATATTTACAATTTTATTTTGCTAATTACCCCGAATACATGGTTTTTTTGATAAATATATGGCTAAAAAATGAGAGATAAAGGTTGAAAGTAAATCAAAATATAGGTATTTGAACTGATTATCTGATTTTCATACAAGAAAAATAGGTTTGAAAAGTACCTATTTTAATGAACTTCACAATTTTTTTACTGAAGACTGAGATAATTTTTTGAAAATTCCATACGCTCATTTGAAGCTGACAGTAATATCTTTCATATAGTTAATTTTCATAAGTGTAAGTCAAATCATATTTGAGTTAAAACGATTTGAAAAGCCTTAAAATCAATATTTGTACTATGTTTAGGGGCTTTTTACTCTGGATCTAGGAAAGATTATCAAATTTCGATATGTACAATTGTTTATAAGCCTCTAATCTTTAAAATGATATATAACATTTGCCATTCCAATTATAAATGAAAGCTGTATAACGATTTGAAAAGTGACAATTATCGCCTTTTACGCAGAGACCCGCCTTAATTCATCATCTTCATGCTTACAAGTTTTGCCCTTTGCCTTTATGTTGCTCTCAATGGCTCATCCGATATTAATATGGCGAAACATATCTCTTAGAAACATAATAATTGACTGTAACACTTAGGCAAATCGCGGGTGGTACCTCTATCATCGATATTTTTCGTTGTCTGATTTAAAGGCTAACTAATTCAGTTGACTTTCTCTCAAGAATATTATATATAACTAGAAAATTCGGGCAAACAGCGGATCTGTCCGCGGTTGTCCTGTGCTGTCGATACTTTTTGTTATTTATCTTAGAAAGATCCTAGTTGACTTTCTTGGAGACATTTTTTATGCATAGATTCTTAATCAATTGCGATAATAAATATTGAAAACACGATAAAAATTATCTTTCTCCCCATATACTTTTTTACAAATAAAAATTCTGTGATATTCTATCAATGCTTGTTCATTGTGTTCATATATGTCACACTCTATTCGTTCGGGTTATTAATTTCTCTATTGGATAGAAACCACATGTTCGCCACCCAAGAGACGCCAAAAGTCGGGCGCCAATTCTCGACGGTTTTTACTAGCCGTGAAGTGTCTGGAGCATCTGGAATTGATGTCATTTATACCGGGAGTTAATGACAGAATGACAATTTGGAAGTTTTACGTGGTGACAAAGAGATGAGATTTTTACAGTTCATTATGTGACTAAATGTCCTTGAAATTAATTGTTTTATATTCGAAATTAGACGCTAAATTCTTTTGAAGTTTTCCAACGAATATATTGTAATGTTTATTGCTCCAAAGGAATTGATTATTGTTGAAATAAAAGTCAGTATTGAATGAGTCAAAGAAATAAAAGATTTATTACTTGATGCAAGACTAAAACAAACACTATAAAATTTATTTCATACTCACTATTGTTAAACTTCTTCCACAATGTCACTAATATTTATTTACAACAACTTATTTATTTATCACACTTCGCACTTAACTGATCGCCCCTATATATTCGGATGTTCACTTCTTGAAATTTCTATGACATTTTAGCAAGTTACTCGAATGTGTAGAGCGGCGTGACGCAAAAAGAGATGAAAGGCTCCGCCCAGATATTGTTGGATCCAGTTATCACACCTTCGCACAATACGATATCTTTCTGGTGTGTATATTAGAAGAGTTCACAGACAGAGAAATGGGGTAGGCATATTATTTCATTTTGATAGATTTTGCTTTAAAGACGCGCATGCGTGATTTGCGCTGTCCCATCACAGTACCGTTTAATGCTCTATAATTTGCGTTTAACCCAATTGGACTAAACAAGAAACGATTGCAGCCATCGAAGTCTCATCATTAGGGTCCCTTCATGCACCCCTATTGTACATCAAGTTTAATATATTATAAACTAATATGAAACATTTTGAGAATATTCTAAGGCCGTGATGAAAGATAAATTAAAAATTCATTACAAGTAAATTAGAAACAAATTGGTCCTGCTTTTAATGTAAATTTGATCTCTTTGTTCAACTCCAGCAGATTATTTTGTCAGCCTTGAAGTCAAGACCTTATTAAGAGATATAACCGCGTTAAAAATTTCCTTGTAAAAATGGAAAGTGCAAACAATTTCTGTTAAAAATCTATCAAAAACAGGAAACCATTACAAAGAATAACTGCGCGAAATGATAAAAAAAAATTGAAAATATGGTAACAAAACATAAAAGCGGTTTGAAGCAAACAAAATCCATTTATCACTCATGTTGAACTTTCATATGTAAATGCGCTGCGTTTACGCATAGAGTGGTCATTGGCGTAGTATGGGCCGAAATAACGGGGACCGGTAAACAAAACTCATAAAAAATGACTTTTGTACAACAAAGAATGTTAGGATAAAAAGTATATTGGAATATGAATTGCAGCGCTTCGGTTAAAAGGGTGGCAAACGCAAGTTATATAATTAACACAAACAACTGATATGTGTCAAGAACAAATGACGGCATAGAAATTTTTTGAATCATCAAAAAATAGCCTATGAACCGGGTGCTATAAACTGGGTAAAATTTTTCTCACAATCAGCTCCCGAAATCTCAATACCAAATTATAAATAAATATGATTGACCTACTTGCTATAGGAACAGAATTCTCCCTTCGTTTAAAAAAGGAGAGCCATCTCTGCTCACGGCCATGAAACCTATGAATAATTGACTGAAAATTATCAATCACTTGATGTACCAGATGATGTAACAGATTTGGAATTAGCCATTCTCTTCAATGGCACTATAATAAACAATAGACTATCACATATTGAAAATTGAGTCTATTATACATTCAATTCATAATGGAGTTAGCTCAAAACTCAATAAAGTACAAATTTCCGAAATTCCGCAATACGAGTACCTGGCTTTGAACTCGTAATCAATAGCTACACCTACACGTTTTAGCACTCATACAAACGCAAATGAGGATATACCGGGTGTCCATTACACAGAAAATAATTACAAATTTCAAGTATAGTCTAGCAGGCCTTGAATAATTGGACTTAACCGCAAGGAAATGAAAATAAAGTTGATACATGGCATGCAGAGATATAAATATGCAGCAGTGCCATCTACCATGATGCAGCCGAAGTAACAAGTTTGAAGAAATACAGGACACTGCAAAGTTACCTTTGAAGAAGTCCGTAGAACAGAATTTGATGATACACCCGGTATACAATACTTGCAGACATTAGGATCAGGCACATCCCACCGGAGATGATCAACAGAACAGTTGAACATCTCCATGACAACGTAGCATCGAATCGCGTTGATTGAGATCTACTTAATTATGTTGAATGACATAATTGGGCCTCTTCGTGAATCGATGATGACTGCGGACATGCTGGAAAATGTTTGCGGGTTAAACGGTTGTAGATTCTGCTGTTTAAGCGGTAAATAGTTTTGTTTGATGTGTGGCAATTGTTCGAATTACTAGAGCGGATAATTTTCGCTGAATTTAACAGAATTGATTATAAATAATTGTTTTATGTTTTACTGCATTCTGAAATAAAAATTCCACCGCTTACAAACAAATAAAGGGTAGTTTCACCCTCGATTGCCGTAGGCTATCACAGCACGTGTCTCTAAACCAAGTCACCATTGAAGCGTAACTTGGAACCTTAGCTCCATGATTCCGTTTCTCAGTTGACAATAGCCGCACCCCACGTAAATCATAGCTGGCGTGTGTTCCACCCCCTGGCATCTCAGTTGCCACTGCAACCCCCTACCGGGCCACTCTGACAATGACTTATTCATGTACGAATGTTGGGATAATAGCTCTACGATTCAAGCTGCTAAATTTTACCAGAGGTCTCGGTTTTTATGTCTATTCACCGCCTTCTTGCAATTGTAGAGATGAACCGCTACGCAATTGTTTCGCTAATTTATCTTCCTTTCTTATTTCAATCAAAGTGCACTAAAAATTGTTACATCTTTCCGTCTCTCCTTAGTAGAGTGCCGAGAGCTAACAACGGCGTTCGGCGGAATGCAAAGTAAATAAAAACAAAAAGTTTAAGCCAGAGGGGTCTTGTACCTTGTGTGAAGGACCTTGCATGAGTCGAGGCCAAGCAGGTGTAAATGTGTGATGTCCATTTACCGCTCACCTGGCTGTGTGGTCGCGAGTAAATAGCGAGTTGTCTGTTTTTGCAACAGTCGGAATGATCTGCATCAATAAATAAGACTCACTTGATTTTTTTCTTTTAATTCCTATTTTAGTATTCGATTGTGATTATTCATAATGCTCTTAGGGCTCGAAATGGAAACAAAACACTATTTGTTTGATAATAAATACAGTGTGTCCACATTTCCAGGTCCCACCATTAAGATCTCGGGAGCTATAAGAGATACAACCTCGGTTCAATTAGACTTTTTTTATGCATTTAAGAGACGATTTCAAATATATTTTTGTTTTTTGAAAAATTTCAATTGGTCACTGGATAATGGCGGAAAACTGATTTGGTCAACTTTTTATTTTGTAAATAATTCCTAAGCTATCACAAATCGGAAAAAAAGTTTCAAATAAAAAAGTTGAATATTATTATTGTCCAGCCAGTGGCGTACGTGAATATTTTTTCTGGGGCACATTAGAAAATTATATATATCTTTTTGATTTCAATGATGTAAAATTTATTCCCTTTGTATTGGTACAACATGAAAAATTCTACAATTCTGTATTAATAAATTACCAAATCATTTAATTAACAACTTGTATCTGATAATTCCTGCTATCAATAAAGCGTAATTAGAATTTTTTTAATTCACAAATAACAAAATTCACAATAGACGTGATTATCATTGTTTGTTGGAGTAGAGAACATTTTCTGATTAGAGGATCACGGTTTCAAATTAGATTTAGTTTGAACGTTTGGTGGGTATTCTGACTTTCTGAGAACAAAGTTACTTTTAATGAAAATTTAAACTTAAAGAACTACTTACAACATTTACGCAACCAATTAGGAAAAGAACATGACGAATTGATTTTCCATAAAAGAGGAAATGTATGGTTTCATCAAAATGGTGCCCCACCGCACAATAGCAGAATAGTACGTGAATATTTGAACCACAATTCTGGAAACCAATTCATTTCGACATTTGATCACTGAAAATTTAAAGATGGTAACGTGGATTACACTAATTATTCATTCTTGATACCTACTAAGTTTATTTTCCTGAAAGCTTTAAATTGATACCAAACTAGACATCATTTAAATAATCTGTAAAAGAAACAATTGACAATCGTTTGTACATCCTCTCTGACACTTCTACTGGAATTATCACCGCAAGAGCTTAAATTTGATACCAAACACGATAGAGCCAAATTACTTATTTAGAAAAAAAACCATTGACGAACGTTTGCATGTGATGTCCAACTTTTAGTGATAATAGCCCTAATTTCACATCATGATTCTCATTATTTCTTTACTTGAGAAAAATATAACGAATTTTATTATAATTTAGATTTCAATAATAATAAATGAACCGCTGATAATTTAGAAAAATTTTTAGGTGGATTTTATGCTAAATTATTCAAGGATCAATTCTAGTTATCTGATATTTCATGATAAATACTACCGTTTATGAAATAAACGCAAAACTCTAAAAAGCTTTATCAATAAAGTTTTGATACCACTGGTTGAAAAAAGCTCCTCTACGAGCTGGAACCAGCTATCAGATGAAAAACTCAAATATAGAATTTTAGTCGAAAATTGGTACGCGTTCTCAAGTTATCGTGCTTCCAGACAGACCGCCTCTTTTTAAAATCATGTTTTTTGGGTTCAGTAGGGTCTAAGACGTGAAGATTCATCGAAATCTCGAACAGTAAAGATTACAATACCTCCTCTATAATATAGGTCGGGGAAGTCAATTTTTCATTATTATCTAGTGACCTACAGAGATTTTTCAAGAAACAAAGATATATCTAAGATCGTCCCTTAAATGCACATAAAAAGTCAAATTCATCCATGTTCGTATCTCCCATAGTTCCTGAGATCCCAATGATGGAGAAATCCCTCAGATTTGACAATAATAATGTAACTAATATTTATTTACAGAATATTTGCATCACTCTGGTTTATATTGACCAACTCTGTACCTCTATTTATTTTGTGTTGTCTCAAGTGATTGACGCGGTCTTCTGTATAGGCAGAGGAAGGTTTTTTTCTGCCTGCTTTAGCCTGGAACAGTTTAACAGCGTTCCGGGAGACTGCTAGAATAATTTCTAAATATTCCTCACAAAAAATTCAGTTGCTTTAATTTTTTTGTAGTCAAACAAATGGCTTATATTTCAAAATATGTCTTCCAGCATCATTCCAATTCCACTCTAATTCTATCCAAAAATTTGGACATTTGTACCAAACAAGTACTCATGTGCTTGACCATCATTCAGATACTTTTGAGGTTAATACGACAGGTCCTAGAAAAGACTGTATTGAATTTTAATGATAAGGTAAAGAGCAAAGCCCTTATGGTACATGCTCTGCGTTTATTGGGAATTCGTTCTTCGGTGCAATTGGTTATTTTGATTCAGAAAGAATTAGCATTTGTTCCATGAGTCATTATATTTCCATATCTAATATAAACAAACATTCTAAATAATATAAATAATGCAATCACCGTTTAAAGTGCAAAAAAAGTGTAAACTTTTCTTCTTAATATTTTGCACATGTGGCTAAACGTTTCTAGTAGTAATTTCTTGCACAATCAAATCTCCATTTACTATAAACACTCAACTGTAACGTCTAAACATTGCAACTTGATCATCTTGATATCTCAAACGTGCCGAATTCGAACATAAAACTTCTACAATAACATTTTCAATGTCATTTGAGGGTGTTCGCCTTTGGTCAAACTAACAAAAAGTTTGGGTCTGGCCGGATGTTGCTCCGGTAACTTGAAACTGAAACATTTGACATGTGAAATAAGAGTCTGCAAATTTACTGGACATTTAGAACTGAGACGGAAACCGCGGCTGGACAACGAACAGGTGACGAGAATACAGATTAGTAAACATAGAAACTTGAAACTGGTTTCGAATGTTTTATTTACAATTTTTTTATAAGGAAATATGGAAATTGTTGTGACATTGCTTTGGGCAATCCAAAATCCCTGTTTTATATGATTTACAAATAAATTTTCAGCTTTCACGTCCCACATTAAGGATTATAAAATAATAATATATTATGTTTTGATTCTGTTCTTAATATAAATTCTATTCACATTACAGTAAATTTATAATTACTAGAAGCTTACAAGGCGCCTGAGGCGCCCATTGAAAAAAGATGAGTCGTCAGTTAATAAAAGATATGTTTAGCACATAATAACTAGCATAAAATACCTTAAATGTGAATGATGATGCTTCAGGTAAGTAATATTCATGAAATGGTTATCTGTATAAAAGAAAAAAATCTGACGTGGACATCACGTGACTTACTTGTACATCATTGAATATATATGATCAAACAGAAAATCTCATCATTCCACGGCTAATTGTTTTTGATTTATCCAAAAAATGGAAGAATCATCTAGATGATGAAAGCGCATTTTTGACAGCTCATGAATGCTTGTTATTCCAGAGATTTCGCAAATTACCATCTCTCACAATTACTGAGCTTAAAATCAAGCAGTTTAGGCAAACTTACGAAACAGCAGCTTCCATTTAGTACTAGTTTCAAGTTGATTATTTGATAGGTACATAATTTATGCATGTACAAACTCAAAAATACCTTTTAATCTTCATTGTTTAGTTATTGACTGACGGGAGGTCAAGTGCTGTACCTTAAAATGATAATTTGATCTTTATCAAAGCTATATGAAAAAAATACACCAAAAGTAAACAAATTTTCATGCAATAATAATAATTCATTCTAATAAGCTTCAAATTCGCGTCAAACAAGTCATTGAATGAATCCCGGACAGATTTGACAACTGTACATAATAATAGTGACACCGGCGGCTAAAGTTTTAACTAAATTTTCAACTACTTGAATAAACTTTAGTTGCCATATCCCCAATGTCATATATATCTATGAGCATTGTTTCATTTGAAACAAGTAATTGAATAATTCAAACTTCCACAATCACTGAGCTTGAATTAAAGAAATTTGTGCAAACCTATGAAACAGCAGCTTTTATTATGTACCAGTTTCAAGTCTGTAAATAGTATAGTTGCTGAGAACTCAGCGTCACGCCAGCCAGCCAGCCAGCCAGACAGCCAAAGTGAATATAATAGCGCTTTTTTCCGAAAAATGCGGTAAAAAATTATAAAAATCTGTTAAGTAAAATGCGTTTTTAGCCTAGTCGGTTGCTATTGAAACAGTCGGTCATCATTCTCACGCTACAACATTCCTTAATACTGATTTCCAAGATTCTAAGGCTCACAGTTCTAAATTTATGCGCAAAATTGAAAAATAAATTCCAACTGAAGTGCACTTCCGGTTATTTTTATTGTTGTGAAAATAGTAGGCAATCATTCAGATGCTACAGCAGACTGAAATACCAAATCTCAATATTCTACACTTAATCGTTTCGAATTTATGCGAAAAATTCCAAAAGACTGTCAAGTAAAGTGTCGATAAAACAGGATATGCGCATCTAGACGGAATTATCGTCCTAAATACTGAATTCTAACAATCTACGTTTATTTGTTTTGGATTTATGCGAAAAATTCAAAAAATGTTTCGAATAAAGTGCTCTTCCGGTTTAGGCGATAGCAATTATAATGCAGGGTGCAAACTAGATATTATAAAAGTGCCTTATACAAAATTTAAATATTCTACAACTGATTGTTCAGAATTTATGCGGAAAATTCGAAAAGTCTGTCATATGAAATGCATTTCCGCCTCAGCCGAATGTTACAAAAATAGAAGATGACTATTTAGATGCTACAGCAATTTCAAATGCTGAATTTCAACATCCTATGGTTGATCATTCTGGATTTATCAGAAAAACTCGAAAAAAGTTTCAAGTAAAGTGCACTTCCGGTACAGAAGATTGAAACCATAATGCGAGGTGCACAACTAGAGCCTATACCATTCTTAAATACAAAATTTCAACATTAAACGTTCAACCAGTTTTGAGATTTGCGAGTTACGCACGCACGTACGAACGTACCGACATCAAGCCAAAAATAGTAAAAATGGATTCAGGGATGTTCAAAACGGATATTTCCATCAAAATCTCGATAGGGGAATTTTGTCGGCTTCACAATACTTCCTTGTACTTACATAGTACAAGTAAGTAAAAATGAAAATTTCAACTTCACCCGAACGCGATTTAGATTTGGTACCTGTCGAACCATAGACCAACGCCTTACCTCTGAGCTATAGAATTTGTACATATATTCAATTTACAAAATATAATGCACAATTTACTCAAATCGAATGAAAAGTAGTATATTGAAGTATGGTAACACTTTTGAGTTTATCTATAATAGTAGAGAGTTCAAATATAAGTAAGTTTTTGAGTTAGAAAAGCCGAAAATAAATTTGGTAAATTGATGAATAATAGGAATCTTGGCTTTGAAAGTATTTATTAAATACGCTAAGTCATTTCTCGTATTTAATAAATACTTTCAAAGCCAAGATTCCTATTATTCATCTATTTAACAGAGTTCAAATATGTAATTTTTATTATTTCAACGTAATGGAAGCATTATCAAAGCCCAAAAGTTGAGAGTAGCCCAAAAATTATTACTTAAATATTTATATTCATATTCAAAATAATGCTGTACTAATGATGCGAGTGTATTCGGACCGAAGAGAGAACACTTAAAATAAATTTTTCTGAATTTTTAAATTATTGAGCAATTTAAATGCAGTTTTTTCGTGATTTTCAGATAACTACGTATAATTATTATTGATTTAGTTTAAATTTGTTGCAATAATACGAAAAATCAGCCCAAAAAATGTCTATACAACAACGTATAAGTATATAAGGAAATTTATCTTGGATTTGATACTTTTATTTGACATTATTGGAAATGCTTGTTGGTTGACATCTAGTTGATCTCAGCTTAATTATCTAAAATTTGGATGTTACACCCAGTAATAGGTAGAAAACATGAATCATTTTAATTATTTTAGCAATAATGCCACAGAATATGTAACAATTTTGAAGCTCGTACTCCCTAAAATTATAAGCGTAGAATCATTAACTAAACGCTTGTAGGAAGCTTATACAATCTACTTTATATTGAAATCATTTTTATCCTTTATCCGTTTAACCCTGTTGTATGGAACGGCAAATATTGCAGCATAATAGGATGAATCTGTTATACTTTATATGCTCATATCTTCCAAAATAATAATCTTCCGACCCGAAAGATTTATACATATTATAATTTGAATACATGTATCACCAAGCTTCTCAACGTTATTCCATCTAAAGGAACTGATCAATCAGAGCAACAGTCCATTAGCAGAAGATTTACTGCCCTTCTACTAAATTAACAAAAACATTCAACCACCTTTACGAACGTATTTTCATTAACATGTACCAATCGCCGTGGCGTCACCACATACACAAAGAACACTTAACAATAAATTCAGACGAAGTCAAAACGTAGTTTTTGGGTCAATACGTGATATAGTATAGGCATAAATTATTGATTTGTTACACATCGCCGAAGAACCGCTATATTATACTATTCTCAGCGCTTCGAGTTTGTTTCGCGGTGATTATATTTGCATATTGTATTTAATATTTCCTTGGAGGAAATTTGAGCCGTGGACAACGATGAGATTTAATGTCGTTTGGTCAGATATATCTGATGTTAATTAAGAACGGTATCCTTGTTTGAATTTTGTGATTAACTAATGTTTTCTATATTATTCAACGGTAATTCTGTAAGTTTCATGTTTCAAATAACAATTTATTGAGCTTTGTTTGCCTAGTATTTGTCTTACATAACCCGTACAATTATAATTATGCTGTGAGCCAATAAACGCTTTGAACTCATTTTTATTTACATCGCGTTACAATTGTTTACGAGGTAGATATAATTACCAACCCGTATAATGGCTTGTCATTGTTTTGTGTATTATTAGAAGGCTGCTGGCAAAACACTGACTATGTAATTGTAACGAGTGGATGTTTGCGTATAATTCAACTGATAGATAAATTTGAAACTCATTTGCAAGGTTGCAAATATTGCTGGAGTGATAAAAAAATAAAAAGCATGTTAGGTTTCACCAACCATGAAATGATAAATATATATTGTAGTTGGCTTATCAGCAATGTTTTGTAATGCAGGATGAAATTAAAAACATATTATTCAATATGTGCAGTAAAATGATTATCATTATTGCACATGATTATAGGTATTTGATCATTGAGGCGAATGAAAGAATGAATAAAGTTTGAAGTTCGAAAATAAATTTCCGCTTGAAATAAATCCGGCTACAGCGCATCCAACAGCTGTCCGTGTGTTCAATGCTTATGCGTTGTGTAATAGAACTCATATTTGTTGCATGTACCAACCTCCTGAAAAAAGCAGTTCAATGTTCGATGTTCAATAATACTAAGTTCATACATACGCGAAAATTCGAAGAAGAAATAAAAGAATATGGTGTAGGAGGTCATTAAGACCACTAATTAAAAACGCAGTTGATGACAATTATTCATCCTCCATGCTAATTTCTAGACAACATATCTCACTTCCAATGAATGGTCCTCTGTATGCAGTTATGAAAAAGAGGATATTGCGAAAATATTTTCGACATCAGTTTAAGATTTATGAATTTTTTGCTTCGCCGCTGCGTTGTCTTACTCATTACTGACAGCTAAAAATATTAGGCGAGACAGTGAATAAAAAAACTGTGAATTTGTGCGCCAGCCAAGAGGAAGCTAGTGTTTATATAATGCATTTTATTCAAACCGTTGAGAGGTATCTCAGGTATCATCTTTCAAGAATGCAGTTTCGGTTGGGATAGTGAATCATGGGAAGTGACTATCTCGTAAAAAGAAAAACAAGAAGTACATCCGTTCACAGATTTGTAATAAATACAACATAGGTGTGATTTTATTACATGATCAATAAGACTTTTTGGACTCAGTTGTTATTATTAAAAAACAATAAAATATAATGAAAATGGTGAAATACTAATTAGCAGCAAACTCCGCTTCGTGAAATACCTTCCTATTTCATTCTGTTTCACAAATTCACTTGAAACTTTTGAAAATATAAAAATATTAAGTACTCGTTAAGTCCTCCGAATGTATGGAAACAATGTTCCTACTATGAAAGATGAAGTACTGCTTATGCACTTTGTACTACATTGTTAAGGATGTTGTTAAAACTTTAACAATGTTCGGTATTGTTTTAAGTGATACACAGCGAGAACTACATTTGCTATGAATAAACTTTATGAACTGACAAAGTTGGATATGAAGACCAGACAGATGACATGCACTTATTTTAAACTAAACCAAACTATGATAGAAATAATGAAGTAGGTACCAACAAAAAACGAGAGACTGCAAATATCATAAATTTGGAATTTATTCCATATTCTGGAATTAAGTAGCATATGGGAATAATAAACAACACTCGCGTACCTCTCGGCTGGGAACACTGATGTCGCTAGTACGACCATGATGCAATTATACTAATTTAAAAAATAATCTTACGTAAACATCACGTGACTTACTCGTACATCATTGGATATATATAATACGATGTGATTTTGTGTTTGATCGTATATATCATTGGATATGTATGATCAAACACAAAATCTCATCGTTCCACAGTTAATCGTTTTGGATTTACTCAAGAGATTTTAAAAATCTGTCAAGTAAACAGTGGGCCATTATTCTTATACTACAACATTCCTAAATACTGATTTCCAAAATTCTACGCCTACCAACAGATCTGAATTTATGCGCAAAATTGAAAAATAAATTCCTACTGAAGTGCACTTTCGGTTCAGTCTATTGTTACGAAAATAGTAAGCAATTATTTAGATGCTACAGCAGACTGAAATACCAAATTTCAGTATTCTACACCAAAACGTTTTGAATTTATGCGAAAAATTCCAAAAGACTGTCAAGTAAAGTGCACTTCCGGCTCGATGAATCTTAATGAAAATAGGATATGAGCATCTAGACGGTATAATCATCCTAAATACTGAATTCTAACAATCTACATACAATCGTTTTGGATTTATGCGGAAAATTCAAAAAATGTTGCGAATAAAGTGCTCTTCCGGCTTAGTCGATAGCAATCATAATGCAAGGTGTACAACTAAATATTATTAAAGTGCCTAATAAGCGTCATAACCGTAGCAGTGGTTCGTCTCATATTCATCGTCACTAATCTTATTAATTTTGCTGATACTCCTAGCGTTATTAATACTTCAGTCAGCTTATTTCTTTTAATTGAGTCGAATGCCTGTTTGAAATCTATGAAAAGCAATTCTACATGGATTCTGTGCTCATAAGTTTTTTTTAATAATCTGTTTCAAGGTATGAATCGCATCTGTTGTTGATCTGCCGCTGCTGAAACCACATTGGTATTGTCCTACAATACTACTTGATTCTCTTGATAGTCTTCTTTGTATTATTGCTGACATTATCTTATATGCAGTTTGTAATGAAGTAATTCCCCTGTAGTTTTGACATATTTGTTGGTCTCCTGTTTCGTGAATAGTTACTATTTGTCCTGTTTCCCATTCTTTTGGCATATTTTCTTCTTTCCATATTGTTTTTATTAGGCTGTGTATATGTTCTTGTAGTTTGATTCCTCCATATTTAATCAGTTCAATATTAATTCTATCCTTTCCAGGTGATTTTCCGTTTTTACTGTTTTGTATTATTTCTTTTACTTCCTCCATTGATGGTTCTGCTAATGTGTCTTCTGATACTTGCGCTATCACTTGGTTCTCTATGCTTCTTTGTTCTTCTGTGGGTAACTCTGTGAAATATTCCATCCATACCTGCTTATATTGTTCTTCATTCTCGGTTAACAATCCATTCTTGTTTTTTACTCCATTTATTCTAGCTTTATTTGTTTTTCCTGTTCTCTAATCTTTAGATGAAATTGCTTCGTGTTTCGGTTTACTCGTTCTGTTTCTATGTTTTTCACTTTATTTTCTGTCCATTCTCTTTTGCATTCCCTTAAGATCCGGATGCATTCTTTCCTAATTTTTTTGTATCCCTCTTCGTGTTCTACTTGCCTTGTTTCTATCCATTTCATTCTGGCTTTCCTCTTTTTTTCTACTATTTCTTGGCATACTTTGTTAAACCATTCTTTCTTATTTTCTCTGACCTCTTCCCCTTTTCGATCGCAATCATAATGCAAGATGTACAATAAGATATTATAGAAGTTCTTTGTACGAAATTTCAATATGCTATGGCGGATCATTCTATATTTATGCAAAATTTTTTTTTAAGTAAAGTGCACTTCTGGCTTGGCCGATTTATACAAAAATAGCAGATAACCATTCTGATACAATATTAAGTTCAAATACTGAATTTCAACGTCCTACGATTGATCATTCTGGATTTATAAGAAAAATTCGAAAAAAGCTTCAATTAAAGTGCACTTCCGGTACAGACGATTGGAACCATGATGCGAGGTGCGCAACTAGACTCTATATCAGTCTTAAATACAAAATTTCAGCATTATACGTTCAACCAGTTTTGAGATTTGCGAGTTACGCACGCACGCACGAACGCACGGACGAACATACGTACCGACATCAAGCTAAAAATAGTCAAAATGGATTCAGGGATGCTCAAAACGGATATTTCCATCAAAATCTTGATAGGTGAATTTTGTCGGTTTCACAATACTTTCTTGTACTTAGTACAAGTGAGTAAAAATAGTGCTGTACAAGCTTCAGACTTGTATGCCCTGTAAATTTATAGTAGCAATGACAATGAGAAAACGATTTTTGTCTGTCTTATGAAATAAATAGAATTGAAGCTTGTTCTGTGATTAGATACTTTGTTTTGGAAGGCTTAAGACCAACAAAGCTCGAAAATGTGCTGGACTCTACATTTGAAGAATAGTTTCCTTCATTTTTGACGATTAAAAAGTGGGCGGCTGAATATATGGTCGTACGTTGATCCAGGATTATGACACGGGACACCCAAAATCTGTCGTGATTGACGAAATTGTCGCGACAATCCACAATTCCGTATTAGATGATCATCGACTGGAGGCTCGAGAATTTGCTAAGGCTGTAAACATCTCTGGGTACACAGACGCTGATTGCTCTTTGGGCGCCGCGTCTATCCAGTCGATCAAAATCGCATTCCCACTGAGTTTCTACCACATTTTAACACTACTCTCCAGAAACAAAGCAGTCCAAACAATAGAATGGAACAGGAAAGAATATGCCTGAAAAGCCAATACAGCTTCATCCGTCTGACAAATAGACGAATTTATATTCTTGGTTCCCGAGGATCTATAATCTTGTGACTGCCGCTTCGTAGGACTGGCTTCCGACGACGTATCCATGCCACAACCGGCAGTCCACTTGGCACGACAATCTACTCAAAGATGTCCCTCCCTATTACACTGCAAACATCTCTTTCTTCTTTTCTCTCTCGGTGAATGAAAACCGCTAATATCCTATTGAAATCGGGATCCTCCTCACCTCATGCGTTCCCTTCATGTCATGCTTCAACTACTTCATTTTTCTTGCCAATATTGACACTCTCGTGGCCACATCAGTTGCGAGACCTTCAGTTCTATTCTTTGTACCCGGAGACTGATAACTTTATGACTATTGTTCCCAATCTCAAGATAAGCTTTCGACGACGTATTCGTGCCACAATCCTAATCGACACTGAGCTTGGCACAATAGTCTGCTCAAAGATGACTCTCCCTACCAAATTACTAACATCTCATTATTCTTTTCTCTCTTGGTGACATTGGTACAAATTGAAAAAAATATCGCTAATTCCTTACTGAATTCGGTATCTTCCCTCCTCAATGTCACGATCTAACCACCTCATTTTTCTTGCTAATTTTCACGATTTCGTGACTGCATCAATTACAAGAGCTATTGTTTATACTTTTTTCACCGTCTTCAGATTCATCAGTCGCATGGCTGACAAATCTCATCGTATCCATAAACTGTCCTATCCTCACCTATTCTTGTGTTGACCTAAGACAATTTGCAGAAGCTTCTCTGATCTTCCTTATATAGCTGTCCATGAAGAAGTTCTCTCAGTTTGATAGAATAGTCAATGCTGTCCACCTGAGCATTCCAACTAGTACAATTGTTTCCTACTTCTTCCTTCATTGCTGTCTTCATTATAATTTGCTAGCTCTGAGCGTTTACTTCGAATTTGTGTTACTCTTGCGAAAACTTCCGTTCCGGTATCAGTAGCCATATTTCATTCGAACTCTTCCTCAGCTTTTCCAGTTTATATTCTTTGTACCCGGAGATCGTAGACTTTATGACTGTTAATCCCAATCCCAAGACTGGCTTCAGACGACCTGTTCGAACCTCAATCAGAATTGATAGTGCACTCGGCACTACAGTCTGCTCAAGGATGGCCCTTATTACATATCATTCTTCTTTTTACCCGGTGACGTTACAAATCGAGAAGAAACTTTACCTCAATGTCACGCTTCAACCGTCTCATTTTTCTTGCCAATATTGATACTGTCGTGGTCGCGTCAATTGCAAGAGCTTTTGTTGGTGCTTCTTTTACAATCTTCAGATTAACCAATCGCACGATTGACTAATCTCGTCGTTTCCATCAATTGTTTTATCGTTACATATTCTTGTGTTGACCTAAGACAATTTGCAGAAGATTTCTTGACCAGATTTTGCACAGCATTTTTTTATGTAGCCTGTGTACGGTTCCGTAGCTGTCTATGGAGAAGTTCTGTCAGTTTGATAGAACAGTTAATGCTGTCCACCGAATTCCAGCTAGTACAATTTCTTCCTGCTTCTTACTCTATTGCTGTCTTCAATCTTCATTATGATCTGCTAGCTCTGAGTGTTTACTTGGAATTTGCACGATGTATTCTCTAAGAACCCTCCCTCAGCTATTCCAGTTTATATTCTTTGTACCTGGAGATTGATGACTTCATGGCTGTTGTTCCGAATTCCAAGACTGGCTTCCGACGACGTGCTCGTGTCACAATCCGAATCGACACTGCGCTTGGCACGACAGTCTCCTCAAAGTTGGCCTTCCCTATAGAACTGCTAACATCGCATTCTTCTTTTTTCTTTCGGTGACGTTGATACAAAGCAAGCTTCAACCATTTTATTTTTCTTCGCAAGAGCTTTTGCTGGTGTTTCTTTCACAATCTCGTCGTTTCCATTGATTGTCTTATCGTCACATATTCTTGTGTTGACCTAAGACAAATTGCAGAAGCGAATCTTTTCTGATCTTCCTTGCGTAGCTGGTGTACAGATCCGTAGCTGTCCATGACGAAGTTCTGTCAGCATAAGATAATAGTTAATGCTGTCTTCCGGAGCATTCCAGTTAGTACAATTGCTAGCACAATTGCTCTTTGTTTATCACTCCATTGACTGTATTCATTGTAATCAGCTGGTTCTGAGCTTATTTTTAGGATGTCTACTCTTACGAAAATACCATAAACCCTTCTTTATTCTTTGTACCCGGATATTAATGACTTCATGGCTGTCGCCCCAAGACTGGCTTATGACGACGTATCAGTGCCACAATCGGAATCGACACTGCACTTGACACGTCAGTCTGCTCAAAGATGGTCCTCCCTACCGAATTGCTAACATCTCATTCTTCTTCTTTCTCTTGATGATAATGGTACAAATCGAGAATAAAACCGCTAATTCCATGTTGTAATCACTTCAAGCTTTCCCTCAATGTCACACTCCAACCACCTCATTTTTCTTGCCAGTATTGACGTTTTCGTGGTCGCGACAATGCGAGAGTTTTTGTTAGCGTTTTTTTTTCACAGTCTTCGGATTCACTGATCGCACCACGGACCAATCTAGTAGTTTCCGTTGCCATATATCATTGTGGACATAGGAAAACTTTCCAATGCTTTCCTGACCAGATTTTATACAGCATACGCGAACCTTGTCAGATCCTGCTTGTGTAGCTGTGTATGGTTCCGTAGTTGTCCATAAAGAATCTAAGCGTTTGGTTCAGGAAAGTTTGATAGAATAATTAATGGTGTCTCGCGGAGCATTCCAGCCATTACAATACTTTGCTCCTCACTTCAGCAATTATTCATTGAATTCAGTTCAAAATGAAAGAAAAACTCATCCCAGAATGTCTACCCCTTATGAGGCGTCGGTTATTTAGCAGCAACTTATTGTGGTTTAGATGTCGGAACACTTTTTATTCGCAGAGTTGCGCTATCACTATTAAGATTAAGGCTCAACAGTTTTCCGGTAAAAATCGATTACATTTCATGCTCAATTTGCAATACTTGATGTGCAACTTGTATAACTCGATTTCTCCATTTATTCATTTTTCCAATCGCCCGAATTTCTTCCGTTGTAGCCTTCGTTCTGCCCCGAGATTTTCTTCAACTCAATATCTTTTGGTAGGTTCTTTCTCTTGCATCTTTTCAGCTACGATTTCTTCCACTGTCTTCATATCTTCAACTATTGCCCCCTTCAGCTCCTGGAATTCTAAATGGTAGTTATTCTGTGGAAGTGGTTTGCATTTCCAGTGTTTGTTGGTTCATATTGTTCTGGTGCTTGGTTCTTGTAGGTAAACCATTTCGAGATTCTCGATAGCTCCAGCTCCTTAAATTTTTTGCAGTACTTTGTAATTTCCTACGCTTCAGAAAATATCTCTTCTGCCATAGCTTCGTTTTACCCCGAAATTTTCAACTCAGTAGACGTACCTTTGGTAAATTCTTTCTCTTGCATCTCTTCAGCTACGGTTTTTTCATTGTCTTCAACTCTTCAGCAATTGCCATCATCACCTTTTGAAACACTGAAACTGGTGGTTATTTTGTTGAACTGGTTCACATTCCCTGTATTCGTTGTTCCATTTCGTAGTGGTGGTTAATTCTTGCGGGTAGATTATTTCCAGATTCACAATATCTCTAACCTCTTAACAAGGTTAATACTCTGGATTTCCAGAGAAGTTAAACGACATGAATGCAAAATCTGTAAATAAGAACCAATCTCCAGAACGACATCGATCAACTACTAAATAGTATAAGAAGCAGTTCAACAGAATAATCTTCAGTTTTAGAACAATCTTTGGAGAAGGGAGCAATTTGACTCTCAAAATAATAATTAACAGACACTTATCAATAGTAAAGTGAAGGAATTTGAGCGCCCTGGTATTTATATGTATGTAAAATATTCGTACGAGCTTTTTCAACATTCGAAATGATCCTTCTCCCACCGAATGGTAATAGAAAAGTACAATGAAATTGAGACCTCTCAACTCAATTTTTCATATAGATCAGACACATCCTCCACGAACTCACAATTCGTTGAAATGCGGTATGAGAAGCATTTATCTTTGAAAGGAAAAAAAATTACGATCAATCATGCCTCCATTCAAATTGTAACTACCCTCCGGCAAATCAATTTCGGCCGCTGATCTCCACTGAATAGTCTGTAGAATCTTCTTTTATGTTCTGAAATTATTTTAACAACTATTGATTCATAAAAAGTTTTCTCAGAGGCGGAGTGCTTCCAGTTAGATGATAGTTCGGAAAACTGGTGGGTAGATAATAATTCTGGAAGAAACGCCTTGAAACTTTGCTAGGTTTCGTTATATTCGATAAATTTATGAGGCAGTAGTTCTGTTTTCAACACAACATACTTGAAATAGATCATAACATCGTTATTTATTGATGTTTATATCAAAATTAATAGATGTAATTGGATATACAAGGTGTTGAAAGAGTAATCATTTTGAATATACGAAACATTTATTACCGTTAAAATATGAATTGGAATTTGTATTTCACGTGTCGTGTTTGATTCAACACATAATTTTCTAGTTCTATTTCCGTTATTATGCTGTATATTTTTGGCTATAACATTCGTAAGTGATTTTGTTGAAGATTCAAGTACTCTGTTTTTCATGGAAAGGACAATAAATATTGTATAGCCTCTGTAAGAATTTATAGATGACAATATATTGAGAATGAATTAGACAAGCTTCCTTGGATCATCTCATAGAAGTCGGTTGCACAACTACTAAAACCTGTATTAACCCCATAGTGTGCGCCTTTTATGAATTAATTCGCACAGCTAATTCCTTCTCAACCAAATCCAATCCCTCGCTCCTCTGAGATTAAATTCCTTTGGGATGCCTGTTCCTAGTCGCTCCTCTTGAACGATAGCTGTATATCCCGAGGTCAAACAGACAATCCTGTATCCTCCGCACTCTAGAACACTGTATCTGCTATTAACACGTGTTGTCTCTTGCTATAAGGTTGTTAGCTTGGAGAGACGTGGAGATAAAGTCAGCAATCATGTTAACAAAGCCATTACACGCAACGCGGAGGAATTCGGCAACGTCGCAGGAACAAGGTACACAAGGAGATAAAGAAGATATAAGGATATTTGGAAGAAGGTCTTAAAGACTTTTGCAAGAAATTGTTTTTCGATTATCCAAATGATGTGATTTGAATAGAGAAAAAGAATTATTGAGAGCTACTTGTAGATGGCGACTTCAGGTGTGCTTTGAGCAAAAAAGCTTTCTAGAAAATCATGATTGTACTTAGTACTGTGGAAAAAGGGGATGCAGGAGCATGAAATTAACCTGAAGCATCAACATTGGGAGATAAGCGGTGGATTTAGAAATGCATTTTTTTGTGGCCACATATTGCTGTTTCAAGGATTGATATGACTCCTGTCATTGTTCTTCAGTTGATCTGCAGTTCCAGAAGACTATTGAAGAAGTGGGTGATGTGAATTTCGGAACGTCGTAGCAATCTGCCTAAATTTTCTTACCAATCAACGTTGGGAAATCTACGAACAAATCTATTGAGGTTTGTTAATTGGTCTATATTTTTGCATACGTTAGCAGAATTTCAACCCTAAATACATCAGCAATTGTACTCCCCCTAATGAACTCCATATTTTATTCCATACTGACTTGTTCAGCATAAATTTTAACTTCTCAGAGTGTACATTTCATTCCAGAATATTCTATTCTCATCTCATACATTTGTAATAAAATTTTTGGCTAAGTTCCTTCATACGTCTGTCTTAATTTGCATGTATCTCCTTATAAGATCAAACAAGTTAGTTTTCTTTGTGAATTCCGCGCGCTCGCGCTGCTAATTTAGTTTGAGTCAAGTAGACGAGTGAACAAGTGAAGTTCTGATATGCAAGGTGAAGGATTACAAAGTTCCACTTCCGAGGGAGGAGACATGGACTTCTTCCGGTATGACATGTAACACAAAACAAACATTAACTTGGTGTGAAATATATAGAATCGAAAGCAGAAAGATCTTGTCAAATATTACATATTGTAAATTCAGAAGTGGGATTATTACTCCTGTACTGTTTATGATCAAATTTTTTACGTCAAATGTTGAAATTTTGTATATTTGATTTGTTTTTCAAAAAAATCCTATAGTTTTTGCGGAAGACAACAAAAATTAGAGCACATTAGAGTACTGAAAACCAGCAGTCATTAAAGCAGTTTTAGGAGGCCGACTGAAATTTGTGTTGGTTTGAATCATAGAAAAAGTGTTTTTTTTTTTTTTTATACGAGGGGAGATTCTTAACACGAATCGGACAACTAGTCCTTGGTTCAGTCGCTCGTCATTTGTTCTAGTAGTAGCACGTTAAAAGTGACTAATGAAATGGAGAATTTGAATTTGAAACACCATTCCCATATAGGAATGATGGACGAATAAAAACAGTGTACGAGGACATTTCACCTTTCTATAACAATATATAATATTGGGAAAAACAATTCAAGTAATACCGTACATCTATTATAGATGATCTGTGTAGTGGCAGACCGGTGGAAGCGACATCACCACTAATAGTGATGAAAGTGTAGAAGCTTGTCCTTGAGGACCGTCAATTAAAAGCTTCTTAATTATCTACAGAATGTGACACGAACATTTGATGATGTATAAAGTTAGTGCAAGATGGGTGCCAAGAATGCTGACGTCTTGCAGAAACAAAACAGTGTTCTGATCTCATCAAAAAACTTGGGCATTATATGGCTGTGGATCCGGCAATTGAACAAGAGTTCAAACAGCGGAAGCACAAAAGTACTCCAATACCGAAAAAATTTTGCATTGAGTCGTCCACTGGGAGGGTGATGGTCACAATTTCCTGAAATATGGAAGATATTATTATTATTCTTTTTCTTCTTTACTCAAATCCCTGCTCGATATTTTAGACAAGAAAAGAAAGACTTAGTTATGACAGAAGGTCTGCACCATTTATTTCAACGGCATTTTATGTCCGAGGATCTGGACTCTGGATTTAAATAGTATCAAGATCTATCTCTTTCAAAATAAAGCCTTCGACGAATTGAATCCAATCTGATTCAGCTAGAAGTTATCCCTTTTCATATGTGAAATGGAATATCTCGACTGAGCAACACTTACCAAATAAGTATGGTCGACTGAGTTTTCGAATGCAAATTGAATTATATTCCATTCTTCGTTACTAAGCAACCTCGGTTAGCAACCAAAAGCGTTGTTTATTTTTGTTTTCTTCGATACAGATGATCAGAATATTCAATCCCCCAGCACCCCTCACTGATTAACAAATTAATTAAATTCTTGCTTCATCGGCCCCATGAGAAGACGAAGGTTTTGAAAATTTTTATAATCCTGGATAACCTACGAGGAAAGTTTAGAAATGAGATGGTGTTTCCCCACGACAATGTATTTCTTCACAAGTCAGGCATTGCATCAGTTGCATCAGTGGGCTCCAGAAGCTTAACTATCCTGCTGACAGCCCAGAACTTGCTCTCAGTAACTTTGACTTATTTTGATATCTGAAGAATCACCTACAAGAAAGATTCCATACTTTTTCTGACAATATCGGAGCCCTTCCAACTAAATGCGGCAAGTAAATTTATTTAGGAGAAGACCACATTGAAGGATAAATCGTTTCTTTTATATCAAAGTGAATTATTTTACAATCCCCTCTCGTGAATAATATCTGGAACTTCCAACAGCTTGGATTCTTCCGGGTATCTTCTCGGGTTGGTCTGGTTTGGCTTTGAGACAAACCTTTGTTCACACGACGTTTCGGCAAGATCGCACTAGCCATCTTCAGATCTTGATGGGTATCGTGTTTTTTAATTGTAATTCGTTGGGGATAGACTAGGCTCATATACTGCGTTAGTAATCTTAGTTGGATTAAGTTGTGCCGGGTTGTTGGTCCTGGATACTTTGTTTGGTCTTTCTGCGTCGTTGATTCTTATGCTGTTACGGTGTTTGGTGTATGTTTCTTCAACTTGTTTAGTACTGTTTTTTTTTTTTGTATCGTCCCGAGGCAAACCGTTTTTCACACTACGTTTTGACAATGTCTTACTAGTAATCTTCAGGTGTTGGGTAAGTTTCGTTTTCTCGATTTAATATTTGGTCTTGAATTGACATAATGTTGGGAATGGAGCGGGCTCATGTACTGCGTTATTGATCTTGAATGGACGCTTCACTAAGTTGCTCCGGGTTTTTGGTTTTGGTTGTTTTGCTCGGTTTTTCTGCGTCGTTGATTTTTATGTTGGTACGGTGTTTGGTGTATGCTTCTTCACTTCATTGCCAACTAGTTTATACTGGTTTGATTGTAGCTGATAGTCTTCTTGTATCGTCTCTCGTACTTATTTTAGTCTTTCTTGGTTTACTTTGGGTCTGGGACGAACCGTTCTAACACGATGTTCCGGCAATATCTTACCAGCAATCTTCAGATCTTGGATAAGCTCCGTGTTCTTGATACGGTATTTGGTCTTGAACTAATTTTATTGAGGAATGGACGCTTCACTGTGTGTTCCGGACTATTGGTCCTGGTTGCTCCGCTTGGTCTTTCTGCGTCTTTGGTTCCGATGTTGGTGCGGTATTTGGTGTATGTTCAGTGCTGGTTTTCATGTGGCTTGATAATCCTCTTATATCGTCTCTTGCATTTAGGATGTTTACTCGTTTGCTCGATTTCTATGATTCCTCTGACGGTTCTTTTGGTTGTGTGTTCGATGTTAACTATCATTCTTGTGTTCTTGAAATTGATTGTGAGGTTGTTTTCAAGTGCTGAGTCAGGAAAAATGATGTTAATTTCTTTCGATGATGTATTTTTATTGTCGCAGTCTAGATAAGGAATTTCGTATACTCCTTGGTTCTCAAGGTAAATCTTGGTCAATTTAACAGAATCGTATTGTGATGAAGTTGGTCCTGATCTTATTTTTTCTCAGTACCCTACTTATCTTGTCGATGCCTTTCACGTATGGAAGATGAGGTTTGTTGGATAGTTTGCCTTCTTCTTTTGTTTCTTCTCTAGTTTTCGTTCTCCCAAAACCAATTTCATGTTATTCTAGCTGAAATCTTTTTCTTCGGTCTTGATGGTTTTAATGCTTTTTTCATGGTTTCCCTTGTCTTCTAATCGTTGTGATCTTGTGATGTGTTCTGTACTGACTGTAACTGAGTTGAATGGGGGGGGGGGGGGGGAAGAGTCAGCATTTAGATAGCGATTGGTTTGTGTCGTTTTCCTGTATACTGAGTGGTTCAGACTTTCGTCCATCTAGGAACGGGAGTTGGTTTTCTTCCTCTACTTTTATGATAGACTGATCTACGGAATCCATATCAACAACGGTTGTTACGTGCCAATTTGGCTTTTGGTTCTTTTTTGTTTGGGTTAAATTCAAAACGTGTTTATTGTTTACTTTTGTCAATTGATTCTTAGTTCAATTTTTGTTCATATTTGTCGCTGTTGTAATGCGCGCGTTGTAGCCAGTGACGTAACTGAGTTTTTTTTTAAATTAATGAGAAACGGTTCATCTTCAATTAAGTCAAACCGACTGGATTTGACTTAATTTAGACAGTCAGCCTTAAGTCCTTGTGCAGGACATACGTTACATTTATTGCATTTCTTTCGTATTACCACAACAATTTTGTGGGTTTCTCTCAAAGTTTATTTTTGCGTGTGCAAGCCCAAGTTTGGGGATTCTTTGAAGGTAAAGCCTTTGCTTCGACCGAATATTTTGGGGCAGTTTGGCCATATGCGCTTTTCGGCGGAGCAGCCCACGTGTTGGGGAGTAGTATAAATTGTGAGTAGTCGTTTCGTTTTGTTTCTATCGCTACCATCTGCGATTTAACGTCGTCCGGACTAAAGCTCGCCGCACACGATGCAATTTTTCAAGCAATTTTGTTCACTTGGCGCCGCACTGGGAGCCACGCTTGCTCCGATGCAAGAAATTTGGTGCGATGCGGGGTACTAGACTTACCACGAGACTTGTTTTTTAAGATAGGTTCGGTGCAATTTTTTGCACTTGCTGCGCCACTGACTGCTGCCCACAGCCAATCAAAGCAGACGACGAAATCACGTGATTACATCACTGAGTTGTATGTCGCATCAGAATGCTGTGCCTCATTAGTACATTGTGTTTTTTGGTGTTTTAAGATACAAATAAGTAAAAATTATGGCTAGTGGAAATTAGGTAATGTTTACGTTCCCTAGCTCAGGGTGAATACCAAAAAATTGAATGAAAAGGTTTTCCAGGTTATTTTCAATAAAATTCCAGACAGTAAAAAACAAAAGTTTGATACAAGTTTCCATATAATCACAGATTAATGTTGCAATTCTGTGTGAACCCTATAAATCTGTGAATTAAAAACAAAATCGCAACGAACTTGATATCATGAACGAATTTACATTAATCGACAAGAGTAAATGTACTTTAATAAATTTTTTTTCATGAATTTATAGATCTGGAAGACTTATAGATTTGCACAGATGGCCCTAGTATCTTAAAGAGTGAAAATATACTTTTATGAGTAATAATGCATAAATATCCTATGATGTATTTTTTCCAGACAAATACCAGAAATTCCCTGACGATTCCATGACATTTACAGTTTATCTAAATTACCTGACGTTTCACGTTTCACGTTTTCCACGTTTAGTATACACTCTACTAGCTCGTCAAACAAAATGTTGAAAACTCTGCGGCCTTGATTCCTTCTCAAAAGTCACTCTCTTGACCAAAGCTTTTTCTTCTTTTTTTTCTGTCTCGTAATTCGCAAGCTATAACTGCAGCAAATGCTCTTGCTCTCCTCTGACGATTAGTTTCGGCAACATCCATACTTGTAATGTGAAAATCTACCAAGTCTACGTTCTAGTGTTAGAATGAGTGGCGCAGCTTGCATCGTGTGATGCGAGAATAAGTGTCACACTAAGTGTACCTCAAAGTGGCCCAGTGCGCAAGAAAACTTGCTGCAAATTAAGTGAACAAAATTGCATGGAAAATTGCCTCGTGTGCGGCGGGCTTAAGGCACTACTCTGTACCTGACTCCCACTCGGGATTTCCTGACCACCTGAAATCCAGCAAAATTAGACCTGAAGGCCAAGATCCAGATGCCAGGCGGACGAATCAATCAGGGTCTCCAGCGACGTCACTAGCTAAGTGGTTCAGTTTTGTTTTTTTGCTACTTTGACTTTATTTTGTTGATGCTAATTCATGTAATTAGGCATCTCGTAGCTTCACCACAATTGTTGTTCATTATTTTTTTTGTATAACTTTTGGTGCGGTAGGCATTTGTTGTCGCCGGTTGTCGCCTTTCTTTTTTTATGCTTTTTTGTTACATTATAAACGCTAGATCCGATTGTGAACCAGGTCGATCGATCTCGAGCCTGATTTTCATTTATTTTGTCAAAAAATAGTACCTACCACTTTAATTTTCAGGAAGTTATTTATTTAGTGTTTTCTTTCAGCTGGTGTAAGTATCGCTGCTTGAGATATTGTTCTATTTTATGTCCTGCGGCATCTGGATCAACGCCGACAGATCTAGTTGTCCTAAAATCCAATTTTCTAACCATCCATCCTACCATCTTTTTTACAGGTACTTTCGCAGTTGTGTGCCTAAGGACGGAAAATTAACAATTGTGTGGCACCCTAGTTTTTTGTTTAATTCAAATTCGTTTTGCGTATTGTCCAGTATATTTGTTTTGATGAAGTTTATATTTTTTTAAAGCTAACCTCACAAATACCCAGTTCGGCCCTGAGATTTTTATTAATTATTCTTGAGAATACTGAGCTAGGCCGTTTTTAGTAAGAGTTGGCGGAAAATATTAGAGGCAGTTTATTTAGTTCCGCAACCCAGTTTTGAATGTAATACGGCTCATCTTACAACCAAACCAAACTAACGCGGGAGGATACCCGAAGGAATTCAAGCCCTGAAGTTGAGAAAAAAATCTTCAGATCGCTAATAAATCGTAATGCACAAGTCAAACTCACTCTGATTTTTTTTATTATTTGTTTTTTCAGTGAGAATTGCGGGAAGATGAATAACATGTTTTATTTATTTACACAAGTAAGGAGTATCATGAAGCAAATGATATGCAGTCTGAAGATCTTGTAACGTGTTTGTCAAACCGCAAAAAGAGGAACGCGAAGTTGCCTTGTTATCATAATACTCCGACGCACTTCAAGATGCGTTGAGAGCTAAAAAGAACATAAGAGATAGAAAAAAATAATCCTATTAGAATGAAATATTCTTCCAATTTTTTGAGAGCGCCACCTGAAATTAACTTATATTTCAATTCGCCGAACTCAGTTCTAGAGATTTCCATCAAAAATAATTTACCGTCTGAATTTAATAAAAAACTGTTTGATCAATCAATGATAATTTGTTCATTTTATGTGGGAAAAGGTAAATATTTATGTTTATTTTAGCCTGAAAATAGTTTCATACAAAAAAGCAACAATCTCTACAAAATACTTTTTTTCAATGTGTTTTTAAATTGCCGAAAAATTCATTTATGACATTTTGCTGTGCTCCAGGCATTCGAATCCCGGATCAGTGGTAGAATATCACTGTGATTTATCACAATAATTTTTTCATGTGCAAGTTCAAAATCAAACGGGGTGAATGATATTTCAAGCACTTTTGATGATGGATGCAGTCACGCGCCATTTTGCAGGAAAATAATGAAAATCGTTGAAATGACTGACGAATGGAGAGTGGTCTGTTCTATGTCCCATTGAATGACAATTGGACAAACAACTGCATGCTGCAATAGTCAAGAGGTGGATTGTTCGGGGACGGCCTGTATATCATGAGGAAATGCATTCATCATTTGAAACAACTGGTGATGTTTAATCCATTCGACCGGAAGGAAAATGTGACATGTGGCAGATATTTTATCGCCGTTCACTTGGAAATGGATTGGAATATAATAGTTATTTGTTTATCGAAAACATGGAGTCATATTCTGGTAGTCGAGAACTGTAATTGCTGTGCGAGAGGAAGAGTGGAAATTTTGTTGTTATAACGTTTTAGGTCTATTACACAAAATAATCTATCAGCTATTCAAGAATTTTTGGTACGAAATACAAACATATATTGATGAATATTCATCTTGTTCTTTATTAGACGTTCTCGTAATCATTTCAGAAACCTTATCCTTCCTGTTAGCTACTCTTTACCAACACCAAAGAGTTGCACTGTAGTTAGCGCCCGAGCTCCATTGGCAACCTCGCTCGGGCACCAATAATTATGCAACTCCATGGTGTTGATAGTGGGTACTGTCTTGAGTTTTTGGAAGAAGTGCTAATTTTAAATGAAATGAAAGCTACTAGATTCACTTAAATTCGCGGTTGTACCTTTGGTTCATTTATTTTTGAATTTTTTTCGTACTTAATTGAATCCTTCCCGACAATAATTCAGCGAAACAATTACTCGCTGGGTTGTAATTCATCCATCAATTATGTCAGAATGGTTTAAGATTTCGTGCACGTCTGCAATTAGTGTGGTCTGTAGCCGGTACTTTGAATCCTGTTATTCTGAAGCCGGTGCAAGGTGCTATCCTACGCTTGCTATAAGCTCTGAAACACACCGGCTGAGTACCTTGTTAAGGCTGAAACACACTGTGTTGTCAGTCGCCCAAAGGCCAAAATATTGGAGTGTAGGTGGAGTTTATTGTTTCGCTTTTGAGGAATCATAAATATGAAATTGGACTGATTATTACGTCAAAATTACTAGAAAGTTTAGAAGAATAGGCATACCTGTTTTCTAATATTATACTATTGTCTTGAGATAAAAATTGGTGGTGGAGCCTACATTGTAAATTTCAATTTCTTGACTTTAAAACTCCAATTAAGGTGCACTAATATAGTTTGCAAAGCCGTTAATATATTACAAGTTCGTTAGCATTAGCCGTGGCGTCAATTAAAACACTCTAGGTCTCTGTTAAGAACCGCTAACTTCCCGACTAATTCTAGCGGATAAAAACGAATGTACTTTTAATAGAGCTGGCTAGGCATTTCGTTACGAGCGAACCACGCGTGCTTTTGTTAATGGCTATTGCTCTATATATAAATTGCGATGTCTAATTGCGACTTAAGCACTTTATACAATGTGCTCACGTTTTAATTATCCTTAAATGGAAGAAAATTCACTCTGGAGAGATGTTATTTGCCTTCAGTGGATAATTAACACCACTAGGAATTTGATCACATATGTCAATTGGAAAAAACTGTCGATAAATTTTATTGATTTAAGCTTATCTAATTATGAATCGGTAGCTACTAATAATCACTGTATATTATTGTAACGTGCAGAGGTGTCAGAATTAGTAAAAACAAAATAGGCCCTGAATATGCCTCTGTCTGGGCGGAGCCTTTCATCTCTTTGCGTCGCGCCGCTCCACACATTCAAACATTCGAGTAGCTTGCTAGAATGCCGTAAAAATTTCTAGAAGTGAACATCCGAATTTATAAATGGAGCGGCCTGACTGAGTGAGGAGCGAATATTCAGAGCGTGATCAACTAAGTGCGAAGTGTAATTAATAAATAAGTGGTTGTAAATAAATATTGGTGGCTTTGTGATCAAAGTTCAATAGTAGTCAGTGAGAAATAAATTGTATAGTGTTTGTTTTAGTAGCATCAAAAATAATGATTTAATGCTCTTTTCATTCGTTAAACAGTGACTTTTATTTTAAGAATAAGAACAATTAACACTACATTGTCAATAATAACAAAATCAGCCTGTTTAAGTGATAAATTGGAGATCATTCATCAAACCAGCAATTTTTTTACAATTTATGCGATCAATTTCAACAAATGTATCCTTGAGAGAGTGACAAATGTTGGACATGTTGCGTTTGATAACAAGATTTGGAGTTCTCAATTTCTCATATCGGTCTTTTACAGCCAATCAAGTCTCAGATAATCAAATTCTGCGCTGGAGTCACTATCTCAATAAGTTGTAAATGGCATGCAGAAATAAAATTTATAGCAGTACCATCTACCAGTTGATTCGAAATGACAAGTCTAAACAAAATACAGGGCAAGATAAAGTGATTTTTATTATTTCAACAACAACTCTGTCATCCATCTATTTCCACGGTTTCTTATTCATTTTCAACAGTTTATCTATTCAGTTTTCATTCTTCCAATTCATTTCCACTTGTTCATTTCGTCTAGTTCACATTTGCGTGGTCCGTAATATTATTCTATCCTTACTTTCTTACTTACTGTCTTTTAAAGTCAGCTTCCGGTTCATATACCCACGGCTACGTCTTCTCCTCCAATATTTCCAGAAATTGCCATTCGATCTGACGTCTTCCGCTCTTGACACATATCAGTCAATTGCGTTTGCCAGACAACAATTCTATTGAATATGCCATCCGTTTAACGTCTACTCTGTGGGGCGCCGTTCTTTCAGTAGGTGGTAACTTGTTGCCTAAACTTTATATTGACACGGGGTGAAAACGAAAAGTATCCAACTTCAAGCTGTAGGAGGCGATAGACTTAATTTTAATTCATGTCGGTGTACATTCCTTCGACAGTCACAACTTTCTTCCAGCAATCCTTCAACCTTTAAAGGCATTCAAAATATTATCTTCGCGCAATTGCTTACAATCGCTTCGTCGGATTATTTAATTTTTTGATCGAAAAATCTTTTCTTTTGATTCAAAGAATGACTCCAAGTTGTAGAGAATTATATGTCAACTGATGTAGCCAAAAAGTCTTATAAATACCAGAAACCGCTCAAAAAAATTGTGATGACTAAGCAAGGGCTGCCTTGTCGCCACTTTTAAACAAATTAGGCTGTTTTCTCCTTACTGCGTTACGCAGTTGTTTGAAATTTTTGAGTAATATTCTTTGTTCACTGCCTGATATGTAATAGTACATCATGCTACGAGGGCCAGACGACCGTCATTATTATCCAGGATGAAGTTGGCTGCACTTGGTCAAGGCGAGGGCAAACCCTAAGGCTAAGGCTTATTCACGTTACACTGTGTCGGAACCGGGCTGTGTCCGTGCCGTGTCGTTTTCACCGTGCCCCGGCCGGGCCAGTCATTCATGCTACACCGGGCAGTATTGGTTATTGCACCGTGTCCGGGTACTATATCTTGTGTTGTCAACAATAATCATTTCCAAATAAGTTGTTATTAATTGAATTTTTACAATTTGAGTTGTTAGCTATTGGAATTGTTATTGATAACGAAATATTAAAAACAGGGATTGAAACTACAAATAGAAGATGAGGTGTACATCTAATCTGGATAAATCAGAGTACAGGGTAGTTATGCACATATTCCAGTAATTTTTCTTCATCACTTTTTGCGATAAAATTTATTGTTGACTGGATTCTGGCCGCCCGGCGAACACATTCATGTTATAACGTGCCGGAGCTGGGAAACAATACCCATCAACATTTCGATGCCGTGCCCCGGCCGTGCTCCGATCGTGCACGGACCCGGCACGGTTGAGCATGAATTAGTTCATATGAAAGTATACAATAGATGTTTCACCGTGCCCCGTCCGTAGCACGGCCCGGACCCGACACGTGTAACGCCTTAAGGCTTTTAAGGCGAGAGCGAAGCTCAAGGCATAGTTTTGTGCAGTCAACTTCATCCGTGAAAATAATTTTTATCCTTCGCAGTGGATATTAATATTCATTAATCTCCTGAAACAGAGAATTGATGAAAATTGTTACACTGGTTTGGAATTGAGAATTTTCGATGCAGAATTCAGCTCAGTATTATTATTATTATTATTAAATTACACTACCCAACAGATACAAATCCACTAACTGGGCAGGAAAAAGTACAAAATATTAGAGATTAATCAATTGAATGAATGAAATCTAAAGGTACTTAATATAATACATGTTTTTTTTATTAATTTGAATGAAAAATAAATGTTAGTTCTAGGAATTGGTAAATAAAAGGAACTAGAATATCGGATGTGGAGAAATGGAGTGTGGAAGGGTAGAAGGCTGAGAGAAACAGGATCGTCAATCTCACCGTGAATCAATTTGGAGAGATGAAAAATCAAATTAAATTCACGACGTTCATATAATGAATGAAAATTAAATATTTTCAAAAGATCTTCGTAGCCTACAGTATGATCTGGATAGTTACCAAATTTTTTGAAATATATATATCGTAGAATTTTTTTTTGGATAGTTTCAATGTGGTCCTGATGAGTTTCGTAAACAGGACTCCAAATGATACAGCAATACGCAAGCTTGGAACGAACAAAGGAGTGATATAAATAAAAGATTGTAAAAATATTGTTAAAATCGCGACTATTACGTATAACAAAACCGAGAATTTTGATTGCTGCCTTATAAATATTATTCATGTGCTCAATAAATAACCCCGAGATCTTAGGGAATACTAGGGTACACGTATTACAAAAAAACATTTTTGTGAAAAAATCGCACTCCGAGTAGAAAAAAAGCAGTAAACATTGTTTTAATGTTGCTCTAACTCCGGCATGCTCCTCTCGGCGAGTTGTTTTCCAGGGCTTTCCTTCGAGAGGTTTCAAACTACTATCTTAGAGCAACAGAACATGTAGGTATTGAAATATACCTATACCTGTAAATTTTTGAATTTCTTAGGGGCACCTGTATTTCCCTGGAATTACTTTGAATTCCTGTGTTCCCCTGAAATACCTATAATTTCTAAGGAAACCTGTAGTTTGCATGTACGTACTTTCTTAGGAACACCTCTTGATAACTGTATTTCGTTTATAATATTCCGCGATTCTATGCAATTTCTTTAGTTTGTGAAATACCTATACTCCTGTGAAATACCTGTATTTTCTTCGACATACCTACATTCCTCGGAGATACCTGCATTTCCCTAGAATACCTGAATTATTCTGGAATACCTGTATTTTTCTGCAGTATCTGCATTGCTGCATATATTTGTATTCCTCTGACATACCTGTATTTCTCTGGAATATTGTATTTCTCTAAATCCCTGTATTCTGCTGGAATACCTGCGTATTCCTTTGGGACTTGTTTCAGTCCCACCTGAACCATCCTCAAGAGTGCTACAAAATATAATTAGTTCTTATTTTTTTGGTTAACTTTATCAATTGACCGTCATCTACATGTGCAAGTCTGCGTTCATGCACATTTTTCAACATGTACCAAGACTTTGGCAACCATAATGGTCAGTTGCTGCATTTTGACAAAAAAATAACTTCAGATTTTAAAAAAATTATATGAATATTATATCATGAAATTAGTTCATAATCCATAATATTTTGACATGAATCCAATTGGAATTATACATTTGGACAAATTCCTGGACTTATTGCCAAGTATCTAGAGATTTCTAGCTGCTATGTATACGAGTCACTCTTTTCGGAGACAATTTTATAATAGTGGTACTGATATCACAACTTTAAAATGGCACGGTGATTTGGAAAATAATTCAGTTATATATGTCAGCTCGACAGGCCTTGTAGGCCCTGGGCTTGGTTTGTTATTTTCCTCTATTCGCCTCTGTTATTTATCTTCGTTTTCCAGTCCCTTTTGTCCGATTGAGTTCAGGTCATTTTTGACTTCTTCTTTCCATCTTCTTTTTGGTCGGCCTTTTTTCTTCTTACCTCCTTGCCCTTTATGCAATGCAGACTTTGGTGTTCTTCCTTCTGGCATTCTTTCGACCTGGCCGAGCCATCTTATTCTTCTCATTCTTATTTGTGTGACAACGCTTGGTTCATTGTATATTTCTTCTATTTCTTGATTGGTTCTTCGTCTCCATAAATCTTCCTCTTTGATTCCTCCGTATATTCGTCTCAAAATTTTGCGCTCCCATATCAGTAATGTTTGTTCATTCGCGGAAATGGGATCTCCCTGTCTTAATCCTGATTCGACTTGACAAAGATCTGTTTTTTGACTATTCATTCTCACTTTACTTTTTGTATTTTTAAGCGTAGCGCTTGTTACTCTTATTAGTTTTCTTGGTATTTTAAGTTCATCTAGAATTAGTAATTCACTCCTATCTATGGAATCATATGCTTGTTTGAAATCTACGAAACGTATGCATAGATCAAGTTCATTTTCGTAATAAGTGGCTTGTAGTTCTTGAAGTGTAAAAATTTGATCTGTTGTTGATCGATTCTGTCTGAACCCGGCCTGATATTCTTCCACTAAGTTCTCCATTTTTCTTTAATTCTGATGTTACTCCAAGTTGCCAATATTTTGTATGCTACGTCCAATAATGCTATCCCTCGGTAGCTCTCGCATCTTGAATTATCTCCTTTTTTGAAAATAGGGCAGAGTACTGTTTCCTTCCACATTTCAGGTATTTGTTCTTCCTCCCAACATGCTTTTATGAGTGTGAATATATCTTTCTTTAGCTTTTCTCCTCCTTGTTTGATCAATTCAGCCGATATATTATTATTGCCTGGGCTTTTGTTATTTTTCAAGTTTCTGATAATCATGTCTATTTTTTGTTGTGTCGGTTCGCTTACATAATTTTGCTCTTCGTCTTCGTCTAGCAGGGATATAGTATTCGTTGTTTCATTTGTGTTGTTGAGAAGTTCTTTGAAATAGTTTGCCCATCTTTTTAATTTCAATTCTTCATCTCCTACTAGAGCATCTTTCTTGTCTCGGCAGTATAGAGTTTTTATCCTGGGGCCACTCTTTTCGTTTTTGACTTTTTTGTAGAAGTTCCTTATCTCCTTCTGATGGTAATTGTCTTCTAAAACTATCATTTGTTCTTTTAATTGTTCTGCATATTCTTTTATAAGCTTTTCTCTGTTTCTGATAGTTTATTTCATCTTCCTCAGAAAGTGACTTTATATAGCTTATTTTCGCTTTTTTTCTTTGTTCTAGGGCTACTAAACACTCGTCATCGAACCAATTGTTCCTAGTACCTTCTTTTTTTTTTATCCCGATTATTTCGTCTGCTGACCACTTAATTTTTCCTTGAAGCGCTCTCCATTTTTCATCAATCGTGTTTCCTACCTGATCTCCTATATCATATTCCATCGTTTTTTGGCTATACTGTTTCCTGATTTCTTCGTTTTTTAGCATTTCTAAATTATATCCTCGGTGCGTTTCTTTATTTTGCTCATTTTTGGTTTCATTTCTTTAGTTTCTTTTCTTACTAGGAAGTGATAAGAGTTGGATTCAGCTCCTCTGTAGCTCCTTATGTCTGTTATTAGGTCGTAATTGTTTCTGTCAATTAATGCATAGTCTATTTGGTTGGTTGTTCTTTTGTCTGGTGATAGCCATGTTGCTTTATGTATGTTTTTGTGCATAAAACATGTACTTTTTATAATCAGTCCATTTTGTGACGCGAATTCGATTAGTTTTTCTCCATTTTGGTTTGTCTCATCATGTTTACTTTCCTAACAAATTACTGGTTGATATCGCTCTTCTTTACCTATTTCTGCATATTAAATAAATAGTTCAGTTGCTGAAGGTTATATTGCAGAATCATGATAAAATAGGAACAAAATTGCCCGAAAACTTAGATCTACCAATGAACGATAGATATTTCTTCAAGAAACAATTTTGTTATGGCCACAAATTCATCTTTTATGTCGGGTGTTACAATTTATGTCAATAATAATAAAAATGAATATTTTTTGACATTTATGTATTGTGTCGGGACGATTTTGACATTTTTGTGCCATAATGTTCAACATCATGCACGATTTTCTGTGCTATAATCATAACAATATTGTATAATAATAAAAATACAGAACTCGCAAAATAAGTTTGTTCAATTTTTGACTATATTAATAATTTTTTTCTTTCTTTTTGCAGGTATGTTCTACTTGACGTTGTCTTCCCATGATTAATCATCAAGTAGTAAGTGACTACTGCAATATTTTTTCTTATTATTACGCTGCCTCAAGAGATACTAAAACTTGTACAATCGTATTTCCGTCTATCACTGCCTTCTTTTGCTGAAATACTCAGAAATATCGATTTAGAATATTGTAACGTGCGAAAGTGTCATGATTCGAAAAAATAAAATAGGCCCTGAATCCAGCTCTGTTGTCTGGGCGGAGCTTTTTATCTCTGCGTCGCGCCAAGCGACATTCGAGTGGCTTACTAGTATAATGTAGAAATTCCTGGATGTTTTGCTTTCGTATATATAAGGGCGAATAACCTGATGGAGAAATAGTGAATAGTAAATATCAAAAGAAGTGAATACTCGGAGCGTGATCAGCCAAATATAGTAAATAAATAAGTTGTTGTAAAGAAATTTTACTGACTTTGTAGTTTAAATGGATTAGTAGTAAGTGAGAAATGAATAGTATAGTGTTGTTTTAGTGTTAAACAATTCTTTCAAGAGCAATAAACATTACAATATCTAAGTAACAAGATAATCGAGTTTTATTTGTGATAAATTAGTGTTTCTTGATTATACCATCCTATTCATAAAACATGTTACTTGTGTGTTGAAAATCCTATTGCCTTCAGTGCGTGATCTAAATTCATCGACCTCTTATGAAACAATATCCAGTCGTATGTGAAACATGGCATAAATGTGCTAACGCACAACATAAGAAGGAGATGATAAGTGACGTCAGACGTCAGACATCGCTCAAATCTGACACAATTTGAAGATGGGAAGAAGATGCGTGTGATCATATTACATCATACTTATGTGATAATAAGAGAAAATGATTAATGTCTCATTTAATGAATATAATGAGGTGGCATTAGAATATTTGAATTTGAATCATTTAATAGCAATATACAATGTACTGAAGTTTTAAACTTTACAAATTGTTGCAAACTGTTCAGAAATAATGAAATTATCTTCGCTAACAATTTAATTCAACCACTTTAAAACATATTACTTGACTTCATCACAGGGCGATGTTAGCATAAGGTAATAACGTAGTTTAGAATAACGTAACGGAGGTCAAAGGTTAATTTAGATGACCTGCACGCTTTCCTCTAAATATATACATACATTTCTGTTTAATGCAAAGCTTATCCTTTAAGGCTTAAAGTCAGATTCGAATCAGATGAGATAACGAAGATTGCGACTTCCAATTATGGCAGAAATATATTATTTAGAACAAATATTAACTTGGAATGTAGGTCATTGCGAATCAAAAATGTTATACAAAATTTGTCACGAAAGTATCGAAATTAGTGTACTATTTGTCAAAAAAAGGTATTCACAGTTTGGAGAGAACTTTCACCAGTCTCATTTACCAATTGGTGCAGCAATATTAATTTGACAAATAATGACTTATCTCTGTGGACACCAAATGTATTATGTTTACGAACCTTCGTGGGCGAGTGATTGAGCATACTAGTGTTAAAATCATCTAAATATTATTATTAATAGATGATTCAAAATGATCATCATGACTTCCACATAAAAATCTGACATTAAACTCAACTGTCATCAGCAAGTAGCCCATAACCTATTTGCGAAGCCCTCTGACTATTTTTCCAATCCCCACATGTCGTAAATTCAATACTTTACGACCAAGTGTTGAAAACGTCACTCTAACACTATGATGGTAAGAATGCGGCATTTATAAACAAAGTAGTGTTGGTAATGAGAAAATGAAAACAAAATCCCAACGATGAAAACATATGAACGTGAAAATATCGTGTTGATAACTTTGGGATGTAATAAATAATTGCAATGATATTTTATTTCATTTTGATGCAGCTGGTAGAGTATTTGGAGAGTATTAATCATATTTATGTTAAATAAATGAACATTGAGCTTCAATTGTTTCCAATGTTATTCAATCCGCTTAGTTCATAGCAATATGTGTTTTATATGCTTTGTGATAGTTCATATGAATTTTACTAAAATGATGCTACCATTTCACTAATTATTCTGAATCTATGCAATGTCTGACTTCCCGAAATATTAAATATAACAATACGAGTGAGGTGATTATGGTGTATCATAAATAAAACAAAGATATTTTTCGTAGTTGTCGCTTATAACTTTACGACTCAGATTGGTACCCACAGACGTAATCAGTCAAAAAGTCAAATCAATCGGATTAGCGTAGAAGATGAACTTTATCGGAAGGGAGTCGAGGATGAACTGATTTTGAAACATTAGAAAAAACAACATGTAGGATTTAGAAGAAGTTCGAGACAAAGAAAATATACTACAAAAGAATCTAAATAGTTTGCACATCTTAGTATTCAGAAAAACTAAAGCAGTTAGTTATGAGAAGGATCTTGACAGGATTTTGTAGCCGGAAGCATGCACAGTGTAAAAAGATTTATCCAATCTGTTCAACAAGATCCAAACTACAACTGAAAACGGCTGAAAAAAATGGAAAAGTATTCAAAAAATCTCGTATGAACTAGTTACGTAAACCGCGAATTAAATTGAAAGATTTAAAGTGGGGCGTGTCAAAGGTTCGTTTGGTCATTCAAACTTCAGTCGGCAGGTTTTTTAGAGACTTCTTAATCTCTAAGTTCTCCTGGAAATCAAGAATCTTGCCATTTTTGCGTATATGTAAAATTTTAAAGTTTTTGGTAATATTAAAATCGTGTCCGCTCTCAATTCAATGATCAGCAAAGCTTGATTTGCTGTTTTGAAATTTTACTGCGCGCGCATGTTCTGTGAATCTCGTTATAAATTTTCGACCAGTCTTGCCAATGTAAAAACATTCACACGTGTTGCATTTCAATTTATAGACGCCAGACTGCGCCACTAATTCAGGTTTGTCCACTTTTTGACAGATCTCTTTTTTCAAACATGTCAAAGGCTTGAAAGCAATGTCAACATTGTATCTAGCGAACAAATTCCTAGCTTTGTAGCTAATATTACCCATAAAAGATAGACTAAACCTCAAATTGTTTTTTTCGATGTGTAAAGCGCTGTTATAAGCTTCTTTTAGTTGAAGTTTATATTTTCTTCTTGTTATCATTTTAAAAGAAAAGAAAAACAGTCAATCAAGCTTTGCTGATCATTTAATTGAGAACGGACACGATTTTGATATTACCAAAACTTTGAAATTTTACATATACGCAAATATGGCAAGATTCTTGATTTCCTGGAAAACTAAGAGGTTAAGAAGTCTTTAATTTAATTCGCGGTTTACGTAACTAGTTCTTACGAGATTTTTTGAATATTTTTCCATTTTTTCAGCATTTTCCAGTTGTAGTGTAGATCTTGTTGAACAGATTGGATATATCTTTTTATATCATTTGATAATTTTTTATTGCTTTATTACCGCTTTTTTACACATTTTTTTCACCAACATGACACTAGCGGGCTACTTGACGCCGTTTTCTTTTGTGAAGTTCCTGTAATTTTATCGTGAAAATTACCATTTTATAATTTTTTAATTTTGTTGAAATTTCTATCTGCCTGTATGTATGTCTTACGTTGTTATTTCCTTTCTTTGTAGTCTCTCCGGTAGTCTGAGGATGATCACCCAGTGATCGAAACCGGTTATTTAATTAAAACTAGAGAACAGTGTTTCAGAATTTCATGTTTTTTTTTAATTAAAAAAAAGCCTTTATAAATTCCTGACTAGTTGAGTAATTAGTACGGCACACTGGAACAGACACCAATTTCAACTCGATCCAATGGTCCCATCGTGCCGCATCATGACATTAGCACCACGCCAGACTCTGACATCACGCTGTTGTTTAAAGTACCGTCCATTATATCGATAATACATACATGAACATCTTAAAAATCCTAGAAGAACTTTTTGGTTCATGCGACATAGCGAGATGACCAGAGTTTGATTCTCCGCTGAGGCTGCCTCTTTAAGACCTCTTCGAAGCAACTAGAAGTTACGAAAACCACGAGGGCATTTCATTGGTGACTTCGACGAAGAAGAACAACGTTACGATATTGAGAGTTTGGGCTCTGGAACTTGACAGGTCATCACTTTTTGACAGCAGTTGCTTTTTTTGTGCTACTTCCTCCTTCCCGTGAACAATTGTAGATCGCTTCAGCCATTGGTTTGAAATTTATCCAGTTAACGATATTTCAGCCAAAATCATATTTCACGTTTTCGTTAAGCAGTATGAGCTTCGGTTGGGTGTACCATATACGATAATCACAGTCTTAGGAACACAATTTTAATCTCGGTGTGCATGAGACTCGTACTACTGCATATCATCAGCAAAGCAACAATTTGGTTGGACGTTTCTATAGACAGCATCATGGTCAAATGTAGTTCAAACAACAGGATGGCACAACTTCCAATGATTACTCGGTTGCCGTACATCGATCAAAGAGGATCTTAGATGCTCATCAGCAAACCCTCTGTATTCCCGGTGAGTTTGTTATCGTCTCTGATAAGACAGACAAGTTCGGTGGACGTTTTGAATAAATCTAGAGAGTCTTCCAAGAACTTTATTTGTTCTAGTACGTGCGGTTATTGAAATCATCTCATGGACCTCTATTTTTTTTGCTAACAATGCCCGTTGCTTATCATCGGCGATCCTTGGATGTCGATATAGACTACTTTTGATATCACCACTTTATAAAGAATCTGGTGGCTTGCGTAGAATTGGTGAGTAAGAGGATGAGAAGAGGTAAATGACTCTAATCAACTACATATCTCGAGATTTTGCATTAAACATGGCATATACGACACAGTAAGAGAACTCTGAAGCCTTCTACTACTTTGAGGACCAAATGAGGATGTCATGAAGACGTACCATGTAATCCACACAAAGGGCAGCGTTTCCACCAACAATCGCCAACATTGAGTAACGTCACGTATGGTGGTCGTATCCCAAACGAAGCCCGCACCACAGACAAGAATGACATGAACGTTTGAAATTGCTTTTGGAATTGTAGGACGGTACATCGAACAACAACATGACGTCAAATTTGGTGTGATGGCTACGTAGATCTGCGGCACTGATCCAATCAACATTGATATCTGTCAGGAAAGTGACTTAAGTTGTGGCAAGTCCACCAAGTCAGGAATAAAGAGGCTGAGTACAAAATTTCTCGTAGCAAAGATTTATCTCAAACTTTGAATGATCAAAGCCGTTTTGCGTTTTGCTCTGATCTGGTTTTAAACAAAGACGTCGGTCAAGTAATCCACATTGGAGATTCAGAGAACTTGGTAGCCACCTTGTGCTGTGAAAAATCGCTTGAACATCCAAGGCGAAATAAATCCAGAATTCTTAACCCCGATGCCTTTTCACGACCAATCTTTGATCCAACGCCTCCACTAGTCCAACTAACGTCACTACCATAGTCCCGGAGGTTCAGTGGTTCACTTAAGTGAACTGTTGTAGTTTATTTGACTGAACAATATTTTTTGATGTTCCTAGAACAGCTAGATACTCAGTTTTGTTTCATACGTTTGATTGAGTAATTTGTTGCTTTTCTAAGACCAGTTAGAACCCAATACATTGCTTTTTGGGCACTTTCGTGCTTGTGTGCCCTGTGACGAAGTTGCAACTACGTGGCGCCCCGGGTAATGTTTGAACTCAACTTACAAGCCTTAACTCACGACTACCTTGAACAAGAGTTGCGATTTATGTATTGAACTCTGTTGTTTTAATTAATAAATCTTGTAAATATTTCTACAATATAATCTTGACTATTCTATCAAACAATTCTTAATTTAATATTGTCGAACAGCGATCGGCAGATCGGCCTCATTTTAATAACATAACTGAAACTTCAAAACTTCCAATTCTTGGATGTAAATTAATGAGCAGCGCAAAACGAAACGATATTGCAGAGATTTTAATTAAAATTAACGAGATTTTTAAAGAACAAGTTTGGAATATTGAAACGGAATCTTTGATCGAGAAGTTCTTTTTTTAATTTATCGAACTAACTTTGACTGCCTAATTGGTTCCGAGGGTTTTGAAGGAAGAAATTAATTGAGAATTTGTTTTGTGTGTACAAATTGGAAAAAAATAGAATTATATTAATAATTGATGAATGATTTTATTGAGAGCGAATTTTAGCTGCCCAGAATCATTCCCGTTTTCTTTAATCATTCCTGAATTGAGTTTCATAGTGCAATACTTGACGTAACGGAATTATAACTTACGGCCAAATTTCAGACCATTTTTCAAATGAAATTGGGTTTGGACAGAGTTTCTGTTTCTGATTTCCTGAGAAATTTCAATTTGCGAGTTTTGACATTTTTGATTCAACATCGAAAGAATGTTTCTGTTCATGAAAATAGCTTTTCCAATCAATTGTGAACTCACAAACAAATTTTGTCTGAATTCCTCCCTCTTTTGCGCGAACCGTCAGTTGTTTGTGGTGGAGTCGCTATTGTTTTACAGCTAAATAATGGAACAGCCAACATGACAGTTTCCAATTGATTCGCATTTGTTCTCCCAGTTTTATCTTTACTTCATTTGTCTGTTTGTCGTTCATTAAAATTAAAACACATCCCTATGTTGGAAAGTACGTGTAATTTGGCCAATTTGTGACTAACTTCACAGCGCTTGGTAATTGAGGAGTCTTCAAATTGCTTTTTAATATTTACAGAAGTATTTTTTTCTATTTTTAATAGCTCTGAAATCATGCAAGTATTTATATTTCTCTTGAAACTAAATATTTGTGATTTCAATATTCATAAAATTATTGAATAGTTTCACAAAGTTGAAATACAGACTTACAACTCTCTTAGGGCTTTGTTTTTCATCTACATTTAATAATTCTATGATTGTATGTTGTATTAAGATTTTTGTTGATATATTATGAGTTATTGCAACGATTTCATCTTTGAGCGTCCCGTGCATTCATCATTCTAGATTGACGTACGGCCACGTTTAAAGTCAGCCACTCACTTTTCAACCATCGAAAATATAGGAGCGGATTCTTTTAATATAGATTATATTCTATTTTTTATTTCTATTGATTGACTAGCGCATATTTGCTATACTATAGAAATCTTTCCGTTAATTTCCAATGATAACAAATCACAAGATTCAGAGCAGCGCTACGATGCAATAAATTCAAATCGAATGAATTATGAATAATTCCTGCAGAGTAAAATCACATAAAGGATTAGAATATTGAAATGAAATTGATTTCAGGGGTTTACTGGAATACATCTAGTGCCCTATTTATCAATTTAATTACATATTGTTGTTGTAATTACTCGCTATTTGAGGTAACGAGTTATTAATTAATTGATTATTGATAAATACGTGCTTTCGAGTATTCTGACAACTTAAATACGGTCTACTGTGGTCTGTAGCTATTCCGATTCATTTATCATTGAGAATTAACGACGAAATGGAAGAGGTATTTCTGTTTAACGTTTTGTTTGATCAAAGATAAATTAGAATTTATTATGGATGTTTCAGAGGAGGAGAAGCGATTATTGAAGTGTCATTTTGCTCAAATATATTCTTGATCAAAGTTCTTCCCTACTAGTTCAATCTTTTAAATTGAAATATCCTTGTTTGATTACGTCCAGGAACCTTCGTTCTCGATTATTCAAATATGCTCAGATAATTGTTTTTGCACGTCCTTCGGACCCAAAATCACCTCTCACGATCATATCTCGAAGCGAATAATAATTACAAAATGAGAGCACAGCTTGAAGCATACAATGTCCGGCCAATCTTTGCAGTAAAGGTTTAATTACTCACTAAAAGCCCAAGGCAAGATTGGATACAGAGAAGATGTCGAATAAGGTAATTCTGGACAAATTTCCCGTAGCAGGAATAGTGTAATAATAATTTATTCTGCAACAAGTTCAGATTGAAATCTTGTTAGTTGGATTGTAACGAGAGACTGCCTCGCACCATGCCTAGAATTTTTTATTAGTATCAATTCATAGCTTAGTGCAAATATGCTGGCTTTGTGATTCGGAGGTCGCGGAGTCGAAATCCATTGATAATATACGAGGGCGAGGTGAAACATCATTGGATATATTTTTTGCATATAATAATACGACAATCAAACACAAAATCGCATCTTTCAACGATAATTAGTTTTTTGTCGATTGTTTTTTTAAAGTAAGTCATTTGGTTCTATCATGTTTGGTATCAAATTACCTGAAGCTCCTGCAAGAATAAATCCAGTAGGAGTGTGAAATAGGATATTTAAACAATTGTCAATTGTTTTTTGACAAGTTATTCTAATGATGTCTAGTTTGGTATCAATCTTAAGCTCTCTGGGAGATAGGCTTAGTAGGAATATAAAATAAATAATTGGTGGAATCCACGTTATTATATTATACTTCCGGTGATCAAATGTCAAAACTGTATGTTCCAATGAATTAAAGACTCCGAAAATCTAGAAAAGAACTCATTTTCAAAAATACTTGTTTTATGTAGAGACTTCAATTCATTTCAACAATGACAGCCATTACTTTGACAATGACAGCTGTCACTTTGATAATGACAGCTATCATTTTGAAATATACAATTGATTGATGCGACACTCTAAATCTATGAAACAGCGATGAAACCGGCCATAAAATTTTTGGTTAGGGAAGTACTGTGTGACCGCAGCAGATTTTGAAATATGGTAATATTGTGCAACAGGACGAGCCCCAATACTAGCACAACACATTCGATTTCACAAAGAACTATCGACATAATGGAAGAAAAAATTATCATACCAGAACTGATTACATAAATCGACTCCTATAAGATTCCTGGTAGTATTTCTGTATGTCATCCAATTTCATTCAAAATTATATCAGATTAGGCTGGACTGGGCCATAGGAAGAGAAAATCAATACTATTCTTTCATAAATTTCAGTAATTTGAGTCATATAGCTCGTTATTCACAGTCAATAACATAACCTCATTTAAAAATTTGCTTTTTCTTTATCAATTTCTGAATTTTGTGGTTTACACATCGCAAACAATACGTCTTAGATTTACCATTAATTCATATGGACGCTTTCGTAACCTGAATTTAGTTTATATGAATTTATCTTGAGAATTGTAGAAGACATATCGTGTGGCGTCAAACACATGTGCGAACTAATATTATTAAATTCGGGAAATATTTTTTGTAGCTCAATGATTCTTGACTTGAAATATGTAGTCTTGACATCGTCATAATGCTTAAGTTTACACATTTGTTGCATAAAACTATGATCTCTATATTATGTCGAATCCTCGTGGCTCTAGAGATCCTATTCTAATTCTTAGAGACAGCTTGTTAGACATCGCAGTCTCTATGTCAATATTATGACGTCATAGTTACATTTATAGGGACTTGAATATTGTATGTTGGTGCAAATAATATGATCGATAATTTTATGCTTGCAGTTAGTTGAGAAAGATGTTTGGAATTAGATTCAAATGAATTCTAATCATTCTGATTTATTATTATTGTCTATAAAATTAAGCAGAGGAGAGATGTCATCAGAACATTACAAAATGAAAAGGACCTGTCGTAATGACAACCTGATGTTTATGTTTGGAAAAACAAAGAAAATAAATGCAATTTTCTGCATACTATAAGAAAAGTATATTTTAATTTAATTAACAATTATTTTATACTCAAATTTAATGTTTTCAACAAAATTTCATTCATTTACAATAATTGTTGTTTATTTCTTTATCATACTATGAAGTTTGACTACGTTCACATTCTCATTCGTTGCATTCGTTTTCGACATTTCAGTGTGATCAACACGTGTTTACTTTGTTCTTTTCGGTTAGAATATCATTACTGTTGCCTTGTTGCGTATTAAATCTGTATTTTTCAATACAAACAGTAATTGTTATTCGAGTTTTGCTTTCTTGGTATAACATATAAACGTAGTAATTACGTGACGTCATTATCTAGTTATAAATTTTGATGACGTCTCTCCTCTGCTTAATTTTATAGACTATAAATATAATAGTATAATTCTATTCTATTATTATCTACTATTTTATGACATACAAATGTAGAATCTGGCATCGAAATAAGGAAACTGACTTTATCCTGTCTCTTACTTCTGAAAGACTGTCTTCAACAACGATGACATTAAATCACTTCTCTAATTGTCCGATAGGTGGTACATGTGTCGAAAGTCTATAAAATGGCGTCAAAAGACAATCTTTACAAATTAGAGTTTAACCTTAGAGCGACTTTGCGCACCAAACACACAAATACATATTTTTGGTAGAATTCATAGCAAATAATAATCAGGTAGAACGAATTAAGTTCCGCATGTAAAATATGTAATTTTAGGAAATCATGGCGAGACTCTCGTCGAGACTCGAGACCGAGATGAGACTAACCTACTTGAGACCAAGGCGAGACTGAGACGAGACTCAGTTAGGCGAAACCACCACGAAACCGAGACGAGATTCACTGAAGTCTCGTCTTGTCTCGTCTCGTGACAACACTACTAACAGATATGAATTTATACGCGAAATTATGAAAAAATTTCAACTGGAGTGCACTTTCAGTACAGTCGATTGTTATGAGAATAGTAGGCAATCATTCAGATGCTACAGCAGACTGAAATACCAAATTTCAATACTCTACGGCTGATCGTTTCGAATTTATGGAAAAAATTCTAAAAGACTTTTAAGTAAACTCCAACATTCTACGTTCAATTGTTCTGGATTTTTGCGGAAAATACAAAAAATGTTTTAAATAAAGTGCATTTCCGCTACAGATGACTGCAATCCTAATGCGAGGTGCACAACTAGATGTTACAGAAATGCTTGATACAGAATTTCAATATTCTACGACTGATTGTTTTGAATTTATACAGAAAATTCAAAAAGTCTGTTAAATAAAGTGCACTTCCGTCTCAGCCGATTAGTGCGAAGATAGAAGATAACCATTAAGATGCTACAGCAATTTAAATACTGAATGTCAATATCCTACGGCTTATCATTCTGAATTTATGAGAAAAATTCAAAAAAAAATTGAAGTAAAGTACATTTGCGGTACGGACTTTCGCAACCATATTACGATGTGCACAACTAGACCTTAGACCAGTCTTGAATACAAAATTTCAATATTATACGTTTTACGGGTTTTGAGATTTGCGGGTTACATACATACATAGGTATACACGTCAAACTAAAAATTGTGGAAAGGACTCAGGATTGCTCAAAACGGATATTCTAATCAAAATAAGTATATAAATGTATCACAACATCACAACTTTGCAATCAACTGGAATATTCGAAATATAATTTGATCATTGAAAACGTTAGGTCGCACTTTCTACGCACGATATCTTGTTAACAGTTATAGATACACAAATAAGTCACACAGTCTTTTTGCAGAGAAAAGTGTGTACCTAATTTTCACTTATGTTCTCGAATGCTCTACGACCGTCAGGAAATGAGATATTTGCGAAAAACTGGTCAAAAATGGCGTTTGAATGATTTCATAACATGATTTTTGCACACTCATTGTTCATGTTAGAACGAAGATATTCCCGCAATAATAAAACCAGTACCATTTATTTGGTAGATTGGTTAATTTTTACTTACTTGTAAAATACAAGTATTGTGAAACCGACAGAATACACTTATCGAGATTTTGATGAAATTATCCGTTTTGAGCATCCCTGAATCCATTTTGACTATTTTCGGCTTGATGTCGGTACGTGTGTACGTGCGTTCGTTCGTAACTCGCAAATCTTAAAACTCGTTGAACGTATAATGTTGAAATTTTGTATTTAAGACTGGTACAGAGTCTAGTTGTGCACCTCGCATTATGGTTCCAATCGTCTGTACCGGGAGTGCACTTTACTTGAAACTTTTTTCGAATTTTTCTAATAAATCCAGAATGATCAACCGTAGGATGTTGAAATTCAGTATTTGAGTTTGATGTTGTATCAGAATGGTTATCTGCTATTTTTGTGTGAATCGGCCAAGCCAGAAGTGCACTTCACTTGAAACTTTTTTTGAATTTTTTGCATAAATCCAGAATGATTAGCCATAGCATATTGAAATTTAGTGATTGAACTTGTTGTAGCGTCAAAATAGTTATCTACTATTTTTGTATCAATCGGCTGAGCCGAAAGTGCAGTCAATCAGTTCAATTGGAATGATAAGGTAGGCAATGATAATCTGTTGTCAATTTTTGGATTTTGTTTGTCATTGTACATGTCAGAATATTATTAAAATTATATTAATTATAATTTGAAGTGACAGAAAACTTTATTGAATAAATTTGTGTATATATCAAATGATGTACAAGTGAGTCACGTGATGTTCACATCAGATTTTTTGTCTAAGTTGACTGGACTAGAGCGCAATTCATGCGATTTTGCCATTACGACTGCGGACCTGTGCACAGGTGCGTTGTCCTAATTGGAGAACACTCTTTTCTTTATTAAATGTGGTCGCTTTCGCTTAAAATTTAACAGCTCTGCATACATCGATGATTGTTTTGCCCTTTTTAATATCGATATGGACGATACCGTGTACGTCCCAAACAACTGTCGCCATGGCTTTGTTGGCTCTTTTTGGCTTCAATTCGCTACAGTTTCGACTGTTCTTTGGTCTCTGTTCTATTGTGATGGATCCAATTTTATAACGAGTTCTCGCGGTTGGCGGGAACTGTTGATGGTATGATCGGGCGCCAATGCGATCGATAGTGCAGCTCCTAAAGAGGGACGGCTGGATAGCTCAGAGAAAAGGATAAGGGTCATTGAGAGAATATTCAAGACGGAGGTGCCACATAGATATTTATTTTTTATTTAATAGCTGAAGGCATTGACGTAAAAGTTTTCCTAAAGGTTGTACTAGATACTCGACGCCTGTGATTCGCAGTACGAACCCCGGTGGTCGAAGTTGGAATGGAACTTTAAAAAAATAATCGTCGACCTTTGTGAAATCGTGACTTGATCTTCAAACGGTGAAATAACTCTAATTTACTTCAACGCCCAACCAGTGATTTCATTTTGAATACTTCAACGCTTGTTGAACCAAACTTGGTCTTCAAACGGCGATTTGACTCTAATCTACTTCAACGGTTCTGAAATGAAGCTTAATTTGACTTTAAGTTAATTCAACGTTTGTGAAGCAGGACTTGGCTCCCAGGTGGTAAATCAAAACAAAAGTTCCTTTCACGGACTTAAAAAAAATTGGACTCACAGTTCGTGTCGTACAAGTTGCACTTATTGGACTTGGCACAAACAAATTTACTGGAAAGGGGAACGGTAGGTTCAAAGATGCCTTGAAGTATGAAATCCGGTAATGCTTCGTCACACTATTCACCCCATTCCTTTAACTAAGAATATCTGAAGTTTGACAAATAGTAGCCGCACCCTACGGTTCAGGCAATATGAATCAATTTACCAAGTGCGTCATATGGGCCCGCCACACCCGTATCGGGTAAAAGGTGTATCAATTCTTTCATAGATTTTATTTGAAAACATCTCGAAATATTTTTGTTCTCTACTTCCATTCCAAAAAATCGGATTAATTAATTAATTTTCTTTAGGAAAAATTGGACTTTATTCAAGATTTTTATTATGAGAGTTGGAAAGATATGTTTCCCAGCAACGAGACTGAAGTGGTTATTGGAACATCTGAATCGAAGTAATCAACGCTGCTAGAAAAACATAAAAATATAAAAACAGCAGACAAGAGTTGAATAGTGAGAATAAAATCTTTTGATTTTCTTGATTGAATCAAATTTTTTATTTTAAATAAGGAATTAATTAAAAAATAAGTGATGCACTTGAATACTGATTGAAGAGGCCCTCTACGAAATATTTGTATTCAAATTGTGTTATAAACTGAAATCTGAGATCTCGTTTTAATTCTGAAGGACTCTGATTGACGAAGCTGAAGCCAGGTCTTTATAATGCTTTCCGCCAGTTATCCCATTTTCAACTGTTGAACCTTTCTGATGCTTGTACATCCGATATTTATATCTAAATAAATGTACTTGCAACTTCCTCGACAAAATATATTATCGCGATTCTCGCAACGCGAGCAGTAAAACAATGTTCAACATCTTGTCCTCGCTCAACTGTTTCACAATTTAGTACCTCTCCGCTTTATTCTTCCTGGTGATCTGCAATTTTATCGAGTCGCTCTGACTGCAATCGTGACCGATTCGCGATCTTCCGATAACAAAGTGAACAACGACAACACCATTAGGTTGAGAGTTCAGGTGTTTCTTGTAGGTTCGTTTGTTTGTTTGCTCCGAAGGCGACTGTTAAACAAACGCAGAGTGGCTTTTGTTTTAAACAAACGTGGGAGAATCAACAAAATAAACTGGATTTGCACACAAGGGTATTTAAATGAGAGAGACTTTTTTGTGTTTTCAAGAAACTTCTCCACCAGTTTGTATGTACCACTAAAGCAATTGAGGAATTTATCATCATTCTGAAGCATTGTCCTACATTTGCCCTCGACTTCTCTTTATTGATTCCTTCTTTTTGACGTGCCTTCCCCTTTTCCAGCGGCGTGCTTGTGGGGTGGAACACCCCCTCGTTTACTACTGACAATCAGTGTCAGCTACAGCCCGGAACAATACACGGTATACTTGAAGAACTCGCCATTGAATCAACAGCAAAGTGTCTAACGTTTTTGTCTCATTCTTCATGAAGTTTGATCATTTTTCTGGACAGGAAATTACAAACAAGGAAAAAATTCGCCCGGAAATCGCGACAGAACGTCAAGAGAGAAATGTTGCAATGGAAGCGAATCTTGTATGAAATGACGCGAACAAATTAAGATGGAAAAAAAAATAGGTTTGCACGAATGTACAGGATGTATCCAAACTATCAACTGACTCATTTTTTTCAATATTACATTGTTCATCAATTTATTTTGCATTCGATGTCTCGCAGTATTACTACAAACATTACGCAAATAATTAAATGCAAATTTTTGTGGCACAATTCATCTTTCAGCTGATCCCGTTAAGCCAACCCTGTCTCCTGCTTTTGTTTTATTCGTATATATTTTACAAAACCAACATCAACCTGAATTTGGAGAGAAATATTTTTTGAAGATATGTCTTGCGAAAATGCTCAACTTCATCTCATGCAGACACGACCACGCATATATTCATTTGTTTGAGAAACAATAGAATGTTTTGTTGTTCCAGACTTTAATATACAGTTAACAAACAACGTGCAAAGTTTTCGACATGATTGCGCTATTCAGAGCCGCTTACTTTGTGGAATAGCGGTCAAGTGAGTTTGATTAACGCGATAAAGGATCCGTACTTCACCCACATAACAAACTTATCTCCTAAAATACATCAACATATCGGATAGTACTGTCAAAATCAAATTCACTTTATTGAATCATATTTCAGTTTTATTTATAACAGCCGCAGCAAATTTTACTAGCAGCACTTGTCAGCATTGTAAATTCAAATACAATTCTTGTTACATAACACTCTACCGCGCTCCACTAATTTTGTTTTTTGGAATCTGACTCATGGGATTGTAAGGAGGCTTGATTTTATAAGAGTTTTGCCTGGTAAACTTATCTGAGCATTAATCAAGACGGTTGTGATGTATTCTTAAAGCCGCACCACATCTCAGGTAATAAGCTTTTATTTAGGATAGTGCGAAAGTTGTCACCCGATACTCTTTGGCTATCATATTTTTTGAATAAAAAACTTTGGCTCTGCTTTTGGATGGCATTTATATAATATCTTAACTTTTTTTCTATCAAGTCGAGAAAATGATATCGATCAAGTGGCTGCGGTCAGAGCTGATGACCATATGGGCCCGATTTATGACATTTTCCATCGCTATTGCCAGAACTTCTCACAATCTTGACAGATATTCTCTTTAAGGACTTCAAAACGAGAGATTAGGCGACCCGACAATACAGTCCTCAGAATTCAGATTGCTCCATCCTGCTGGAACTACATGTTCTCTAGTTCCATTTCAGGCAATTGAGAAAAAAGAAAGTCGTTGAATATGGCTTTGTAGCGCTCACCATCCAAAGTAGACGTTTGGGCTACTAGGGGCCCTAGAGTTTTCGAAAAGATAAGGTCTGATGACGCTTCCAGTATAAACATGCAGTAATTTTGAGCGGCTGTAATGGCTCTTCGTGGGCTATACGCGGATTTTCAGTGCCCAGAAGCGATAATTCTTCACGTATCCACTTGATGATTTTCAATGAAAAGCTGTCTTCCCCGTGGTCAAAATTTAGTACGGCTTGCGCGTAGGTTACACGCGCTTGGCGATCAACGGCTAACAGTTGATGCACTGTCTGCACTTTGTAAGGGAACATCTTCAAGTCTTTTAACATAATTATCTGTAAGGAGATTGATGTACAATTGCGTGGCACATCATGTGATCGATACTTCAAGGTCCTCTACGTCATCTTCAACCACAGTCACAATATTCTCAGCTGAACTGTTGCTTCGCGGTCATCCAGACCTGGCAGCATCTTGCGTTGCCCCGTACTCTTCTAGGCAACTGGCTAAACGTCCTAGTGTTAGCCCACTTGGTGTCGCACAACCATTGAGCTATAAGGATAGGGAAAACTATCTGGTATACTTTGAATAAGCGATGAACGATCGCCGATGCGAGAGCGAGAACCAAATCGAGACCGGCGGTCTTTGTCTAATATCGTCTGCGCAGTTTCATGGGCAGTCCGTTGGTGGGAGTAGAGAATAATAAAGTTTTAAGCTTCCTCTCACGCTCCTCTTACCATCTCCTTTGACTTCTCGCTATTCTGCGCATGTCATAATTAGACAAAGCTAGTTGGCCTCGATTTGGACCTCTCTCTCTGGCAAGCGAACAGCGCTTAACACGAGATGGTTCCCTCTATCCATATAGCTCAATGCGTACAACCGAGAAATCTGCACCTAGACTCACGTTGTTCCAGCACCACCGACAAATTGTCCCACAAAAAAATCGGAGCAATTGATTCTTGTTCTTGAGGAGTATAACTATTCGTGTCTTGTTGATATGTATTTTGTATACGCGGAGCTGACATTTGCTACTAATTGTAAAAATTATAACATCTTCCGATGATGATTGATGAAAGTTTGGCGCTACTGTGGATTCCTGAGACTATGTTCAATTCAATTCAACGTATTTGAGCACAAAGTGCCCATACCGTTACAGGAAAATCTGTACTCTTCGGCGTTTTTTCTTGTATTTGTGTTATCATCTTCGTTTTCCCATTTCTTTTTATGTTTACCTTGATTTCATCATCTCTGTTCTGTAGAAATTCAAGTGTTCCACTGTTGGTTCTTAAATAGCGGATGGAAGAAGATATTAATGTAGAGGTCTGCGCTTTATTGGAGGAGGGATTTCCAGAAAGAATTCTCGTAAAGGGCTGGATAAGAGAAGATGTTTTGTGACAAATTTCCTCCGGATCTTCTTGAACCGATGACCAATAGGTTCAATATCGACTAATTGAGATGTGTCCGTTTTTGGATACCATGGTGGTTGGTTACGAATTCGGCGAAGTATCTGCCTCTCTGTCGCTTGTAGAATCGGGAATAGGTATCCAGTAAACATTAGAGAACAGTATGACGTAGTATTCAATCGAAGATCGTAAGTATATCGAAGAACCCGTTGTTACTCTCCGCGAGAGACGTAAATTAGATCTGCCCTGGAGTGTATAGTTTTTTTGGTACTGCTGAACCAAAGGTTTTCAGAAGAAGGTTGGATGTCTATTTCCCATAGTTCGATTCGATGATTATCTCTTCATCTCGTTGACCATGCTTTCTTCCTCGGAAAAGTCTCAATTGAGATTTAATGGAGTTGGCTCGACTCTTCGTCGATGCATCCATCCAAAGGATCTGAGCTGTCGCTATAGGTTGTTCCGAGCTTCTTGTGGGTGGTGACGTCCGCATACAGAAGCAGAGAAATAAAAGGTGATATTGACTGAAAAATATTCGAGCTAAATAGATTGAAGGATAGGCGACAAAACAGATCCCTTAGGTGCTCCTGCTTTGGGCCTGAATAATCTGGCTCTGGATCCTTGGTTGATGATATATGATTATCTGTTGAGTAGGAAGTTATTTATGATAGTTGGCATCCCAATCTGTGAAAACCAGTCCCTGTCTAAGGTCTTATCTTCTTCTTCTTTTCTTTTATCAGGCATTTGCCTGTTCTTCCGCATTTTATGGTGTTTCCTCCGTTGATGTGGCCCAACTCTCCCTCCATCTCCTCAGTGGGCGTCCTGGTGATCGTCTGATAGATAGTTTACGGTCTCTGCATATTTCAATTAGTCTTTCTTATAAATATCCGAAAAAATGGGCAATTGACAGTGGCTGTTGTTGATGGCATGCGAGATATTGGTGGTTAACTTTACGAAGCAGGTGTTGGGGAAGCTGACTTCACAAAATCCAGCTAAGGATGGTGGAATTAAGTTTCTTATTTCAGCGAGTTTTTCGATTCACTCGAATACTAGACGATCCAGGCATTAGCCCATCGTGTTGTTCAGGAAGGCGATAGGACAGTATAAATTGTTTTTTATGTTGATAATCTTCTAGCGGGACGGATAGTATTTCAAAGAAAGACAGGCAGTAAATATCAGTGATAGATATGGAGGCGTTTAAGGACCTAAAGGGCTACTATTCTTTATTTATTTATTCAGCTTTTCAACTTTTTGAACGGTGAAATCAGAGTCGTCTGTTTCGCCGAGTCTGTAATGAGAGATGTTGTCACAGGTTCTTAATCTGGTGTTATTCGCATGCTCCGCAACTCTGTCATGGAACTCTCCGTCAAATCTGTCATCTTGGGATACTTGTTGGATCTCCTCCATCGCATCAGCAAACGCATTGGCTTCATGTTCCCCGGTACTGAAGCTTCCATCTTCAGTCCGCACTGGGTGATTGCTTCTACTGATTTGACTAGTAATAATTTTGGACTTCCTCCAAAATTGTTCATCTTTATAATCCAATCTTTTTCTGTGCCGATACAGGACCAGTTCTCTTCAAATCCTGGCACTCCAATAATTCCATTCTCGCTTCAGAATGGGATCGTGGCCAAGTCTTAGTTCTTGATAGAGCTGTCGTTTGAAGTGGAACATGCATCGAATGAAAAGGGGAATGGGATTGCTATATTGGATTGGTTTGATTGGGATAAAGCTTTGGATAGCGTTCTGGATGACGTATATGATTTCATCCACTGCGTTATCAACTTCATTTGGTGTATCAGGAACTGATGGAGTTCGCAAAGATTTTCCAATCAGCATTACTATAGTCGGTTACAATAGTCAGTGATGATCGAGTGATGATCCTACAATTATGCTGTACGGACAGTTTCAGTATCGGAGATCGTTCCGCAAGTCATGCAGAATCCATTTTATTTTTTTATTGTGGATTATTATGCATTCACCTTGTTGAAGTTTGAGATCTCTCAAATAAAAAGATGACATTGATTCAATTTAAAAAATTCCGGTGAAGAATCAAAAATAAGCATATTGTCACAAATATGAAATATTTGTAGTAATTAGTTCACATAATTATTTATTTGAATTCGTTGTATCTGTAATCCTAGTTAGTATTGACAGGGTCGATATTCAATTGTTGGACATGATTAAAAGGCAATAGAGACTAGATGTTCGATGGTTGTCAGGCAACAACTGTTAGACAATTGAATGTTGACTCATTATCGGCTTAAGTATATAAGAGCGTGACCTAGGAGAGGATTCAGTCATTCAGTGATTCAGTCAGTAACTCATTACGAGTAACTGTGAGCGATATTGTGTTCATATAAGTTTATAAAATGAATAGTTGCACTGTAACCTGTGATAATAATATATTTCCAATAAAATTTGTGACAATATTAATATTCCATTATTGCTTTATGCTGACTTAGCAGGATTGAGGGTGAATTATTAGTTGTGGTAAAGTGTGCATTGGACGGTTCAACCGCCAAAACAATTGTGTGAAGTGGTCAACTCGTTGAGTGGCTTCTCGCAGTTTGTGATTACTGAAGTCATTCGAGGTTTGTGATAATGATAACTGAGCGTCGTAGACTCCTAGCTTTTGCTGCTTCTTTCACATCAAATAAACCTCATTTCTAAGTCTTCAAGACTAACTTCAGTTTCAAGAAATACAGAAAAACATCCGCTAGTAGCCATAATATTCTTTTTTCACTACGGAGCCCTACTGTCCGTAGTCTGGCTTTTTTTTATAGGCTTGTCATTTTATATACGTTATTCTCAAAACAGCGCAAAATTGGAGAGTCAACAAAAAAAATCACGAAAATTAAAACCTCTATCCAAAGAATTCTCCATCTTTATTAAGTTAATAAGCTAATCACGCCTCCCTCAGCAAAAATTTCTACATTTTTACTCATTTTGGAGCAGTGAGAAAATTAAATTTACGCGGCCGCAAAAATCTCTTTCACAAAAACTCTGTACAAATATTCTGGGAAAGCAAGTAAAAAATATACATATTCGTAGCTCTTTGACAGATTGGTAATGTTATTTCCAAGGTTTGTATTGGTGATCAATATAGTTACTAAATGTAAGTAATAGGAATAAATTTTGGATTGGAAATGCGTGAAAAATTCATAAATACCTTCTTAAAATTAGTTCTTAAAATAGTTCACTAACTTATCCCTCTCTCTCAACAAAAATAAAAAAAATCTTTGTGAAACTGCAGACGACTTATAAAAATTGTCAGCGTGAATCTTCCTCAAAGAACATCTAAGTCCATAAATGAATTAACACTTTTCTGTTGTTTGAACTTATGACTCACGTCTGAATTAGATTTCTCATAAAATATAAAATGTCAACACAGCAGATGTTAGGAACTTTTTATCTTGTTTCAATTCCCAAAGGAGGGTTTTCTAAGAACGCAGGAGGCATTTCAATATCTCTTCAAATTTTTTTATCCGCTTGGCAATTTGGGTTAGTTCTTGCTGAGATTTTTCAAGAAATGTTTGTATTGATGGAAAAGAAGAGATCATTATGTTTACTGTTTTGATAAACCGTTATTCACTATGCTTGTAGCTATACAACCATTGTAGTGTATTATTATTGTGTTGTCCATTTTGATTTATATTCATACAATAAGATTATTATCATATTGGGTGAGTGTTCGATTCTTATGTTGTTTTGTAATTATAAAATGTAAAACAATAAACCGCTTGTTCATTCATTCTTTCTCTACTCACAAGGAAATATTTTATCAAACATTCTTTTTACTTATTTCCATCACTAGCAACAATATTATTTGCGTATGCTACAGCAACTACACTATGATTTCGTCGATCACGACAATTTTTGAGCGTCCCGTGCGTTCATCATCCTTTATTGACGTACGGTCATGTTCAAATCCAGCTTTCTACTTTTCAACTGTTAAAAATGGGAATGCAAATTGTTCATATGTAGAATCTGACTCATTTTTATCTCTGTCGGTCTTAAGCCATTCAAAACGAAATTCACAATCTCAGTTCAAATATAATAATACTCCTGCGCACAAATCTCTCGTTGTTGTCGCAAAACTTGAGTTTTTTCGATTCCAAGTGCTTCCACATGCTTCATAATCATCAGATTTGGTTTCCAGTGACTTTTTTGTCTCTCGACTTTAAGAAAAGACTAGGAGGCAAAGATTCACTTTGAATGAGCTTAATTTGCAGAATAATTTCAAAAATAAACTCTGAGTACATTGAAAAATTTCTTAACACAATTTTCTCTTAAAGAAAACCGTTTTGATTAGTTAACATGATTTTAGAATATACGACGTTTGAAAACCGCCATATTGTTGTGACGTCAATGCGCACGTTATCGCTAAGCTATAACATTATTTACAATGAATCCGGCGAACGAAAACCTTGGATACAAGAAAAAATCTGACGTAGACTTACTTGTACATCATTGGATATATTTTTTACATATAATAATACGATAATCAAATACAAAATTCCATCGTTCCACGGCTAATCGTTTTTGATTTATCCAAAAGATTCTAAAACTTTGCAAGTGAAGTGCTCTTCCGGCCCAGTCGGTTGCAATGGAGACAGTAGGTCATTATTTTTATGCTATAACATTCCTAAATACTGATTTCCAAGATTCTACGGCTAGCAGTTCTGAATTTATGCGCTAAATTATTAAAAAATTTCAACTAAAGTGCACTTCCGGTCTAGTCGATTGTTATTGTAATAGTAGACTACCATTCAGGTGCTACAGCAGACTGACATATTGAATTCCAATACTCTACGGCCGATTGTTTCGAATTTATGCGAAAATTTCTGAAAGACTGTCAAGTAGAGTGCACTTCCAGCTCAGTAGATCCCAATGAAAATAGTGTAATGTGCAAAAATAAAATAAGCTCTGAATCAATCTCTGTTGTCTGGCCCTTCACAGTGGAAAAATCTAGTAATGTGCTAGACTAAATCTAGAATATTCCAGGAGACAGGTTTCTGTATATTAGGGAAGGCAAACGACCTGACGAGTAATAGTAAAACAATGAACAGTGGAAATTGAACAATGAAGCAGTGAAATAGTGAGTGATAAATGAATAGTTAAAATAGTATATTCCAATACAAGTGCAGAATGGAGATCATTTTATGCGAATGCGAATAATTTAGCCACGAGACGAAGTCGAGTGGCAGAATTCACATGAGCATGGAATGATCGATTCGCACGAGTGACGGATGTTATTTTTTCTACAGTCAAAGGTGTTCGCGGAAATATTTATTGCCAAAATATGCCGTTTTCTAAGGAAGAATTTTCCAATTCATCAAACTTTGATTAAATTACTCATATTGATATTTTTTTGGAAAGGAATGATGAGAAAATCAGAAAAAAATAAAATTATGACACCGATGGAGCAGTTTTTGCGCGACGTCACGCGGATCTCCTAGGAACTTCTAAGCGTGCGGGATGACTCCTATTCCGCACACTACAGCGTGTGGAATGGGTATCATTCTATAGTGACTATAGAAAAATAAATATCTGCGGCTTTGTTTAGAATAGTAGTAAGTGATGAATAAATAATATAGTGTTTGTTAGTAATATCCGGAACAATAAAGCTTTTATTTTATTTTCAATTATCAAATAGTGATTTCCATTCAATTATAAATAATTTCTTTTAAAGCAATAAACATTGCAATAGGATATGAGCATCTAGACCGGGCGTACACGAACTCGGCACCAAGAACATGAACTCGGCACCAATGCTTATCCGATTAGCGCGGGGCGCACACGAACTCGGCACTGTCAATTTTTAAATAAAGTCACAATCTACCTGCAAGATTTGGTTTTAGTAAAAAATCAATTTGTATCAAAAATAATACTGCAAATAATATTTAATGAAACTTCAGAAGAAAAAAAAATATTAAAAAAAGGACTTATTTATACATATTTCCATACATACCTACATTATTACAAAAACATACAAATATGTATAGAACAAACTAAAACATTTAATTTTTTTGTATTTCTGACATTGGAATTTCTTGCATCAAATGGAAACAAATTATTTTGTCTACGATGAGCAGGACTTCTAAGTTGTTGATGTCACACGTGTGATTAGATTCGTTTAAAAGTACGGCTAAATTTGAGTCTGGTTTATTATTAATATAAAATCCCATGTGTCCGGAAAATCTCACTCAGGCAGAACGATTGAATTACAAATTCTAATCCATAGCATAGTGCCGAGTTCGAGTAAGGGATTAGAGATACAGGTAGTTTGGTGTCGAGATCGAGGCCGCCCTCTAGACCAGGCGTGGGCAAAGGCCAGCCCGCGGGCCGAATCCGGCCCTTTTAATTGTTTACTGGGACCCGTCATCACTTGTGTACGAGACATATACACAAAATCTTCTTTAAAAAAAATTACACAAGACTCCAACTGTCGTTGGTTGTTTATAGCAGGACCGTCAAAACCAAAATTCCTGCTTCATACGATTTACAAATAAATCTCCAGTTTTCACGTCTCACGTTTCATTATAAAATACCACATTATGTTTTGATTCTCTGTTTTTAATAGTTATTCTATTTGCATCACAGTAAATTTATAATTACTAGAAGATTGCAAGGCGCTTGAGGAGCCCATTGAAAAGTGTTGAGGCGTCAGAGTCAAATAAAAAATATGTTTAGCTCAGAGTAACTAGCATAAAACACCTTAAATGTAAATGATGATGCTTCAGGTGGGTAATATTAATGATATGGTCATCTGTACTAAAAAAAAAAGTTGAACGCGATTATAATTTGGTCCTTGTCGAACCATAGACCAACGCTTTAGCTCTGAGCCATAGACTTTGTACATGTATTCTATTTACAAAATATTATGCACAATTTTCTGCACTCAATTCGAATAAAATATAGTATTGAAGTATGATAACACTTTTATGTCTAGCTATAATAGTAGAGAGTTCAAATATGTAATTTTTTTTTATTGAATTAGTAATTTTGAAGCTTTCTTCACGTGATGACTGCATTAAGAAGGCCCAAGAAATGAAAATATCCCAAAAAAAAAAGAATTACTGGAATATTTATGTTCATATCTAAAATAATGATATATTAATGATGTGAGTGTAATCGGACCAAGGAGAGAACACTTAAAATGAATTTTTCCTAATTTTTAAATTATTGAGCAATTTAAATGCGTAGGTTTTCCGTGATTTCCAGATAATTACATATGATTATCATTGATTTAGTTCAAATTTATTGCAATAATACGAAAAATCTGTCCAAAAAATTGCATTCTATACTTGTCTATACGACAACGCCTAAGTATACAGGGTGGTGACTCAAAGGACGCATCATAGCGTTTTCAATGCTATTTTTGAAATGTTCAATTATTGGCTTCCCTAAGTATTCTATATCAAAACAGTTGGATAGTTTATTGTAGAAGAAAAATTTCTGCACTTTTTGACACTAATATTTTTAATTTTACTCTACCAAGAACCAGTAAAATTACGGAAATGTTTATTAATAATTTTCTTAAAATCAACAGTGCCATGAAATGACAAAATAAAATTAAAGAAAGCTGATATTTGTGGGGCACTATTTTGACCATAAAACCATTTTATCATATTTAATTTTACTTCTAAATTATACATTTTAGTTCAAGACACTTGATATGAAACGCTGATGACAGCAGATGACAGATATAAGCAATAACTTGGAATGAGTACATTTGTTTTTTATTTCGTGGCACTGTTGAATCTAAGAAAATTATCAAAAACATTTCCGTAATTTTATTGGTTACTAGTAAAGTAAAATTGGAAATATTAGTGTCGAAATATGCAGAATTTTTTCCTCTACAATGAACTATCTCATACTTTTTTGATGTAAAATAATTAAGAAAGCCAATAATTGAACACTCCAAAAATAGCATTGAAAACACTATGGTGCGTCCTCTAAGTCACCACCCTGTAAAAGAGAATTTATCTTGGATTTGATATATTTATTTGATATTATTGGAAATGCTTGTTGGTTGACGGCTAGTTTGATTTCAATTTTATTATGCAAAATCTGGGTATGTAACATCCACTAATAGTTAAAAAACATGAATAATTTTGATTATTTCAGCAATTATGCTACAGAATATATCACAATTCCAAAGCTTGTAATCCCTAAAATTATATTCGTAGAATAATGAACTAAATGCTTATGCAATCCACTTTATATTGAAATCATTTTCAACCTTTAACCGTCCAACCCTGTCTGAATGAAACGGCAAATAATGCAACTTGATAGGATGAATCTGTTACATTTAAAAAGCTTATATCTTCCAAAACAATAATCGTAGAATAATCTGTCAATCATTCGGCCCGAAGGATTCCTGGAATTGGAATTTTGCTCACTCCTGATCTAGATGTACCTACCGTCTTAAATACTGAATTCTAACATTCTACTTTCAATCGTTTCAGAAAATTCAAAAAATGTTCCGTGTAAAGTGCACTTTCAATATTCTACGACTGCTTGTTTTGAATTTATGTAGAAAATTCAAAAAATCTGTTATATAAAGTTTACTTCCGGATCAGCCGATTAGTACAAAAATAGGAGTTAACCATTTTGATGCTACAACAAGATCAAATACTGAATTCCAACATCTTACGGCTGATAATTCTGTATTTATGCGAAAAATTGAAAAATCAGTTCCAAGTAAAATGCATTTCCGGTACAAACGATGGCAACCATAATGCAAAGTGCACAACTAGGCATTATACCAGTCTTAAATTTTGAATTTCAGCACTATATCCTTGACGCATTTTGAGATTTTCGAGTTACGAACATACGCACATACGTACCGACATGAAACCGAAAATAGTCAAAATGGATTAAGGCATGCTCAAAACAGATATTTCCATCAAAATCTCGAAATGTGAATTTTGCCGGTTTCACAATACCTATTTGTACTTGTATTTATTTCAGGATATTCACCAAGTAAAACAAATGAAAATCACTAATTCAAAATTCTAGATTGGCTCAAATTCTCTCGAAAATCAAGCTGTTAGTTCTTAAGTATCGCACCAAGTGTATTGAAATCCGTTTTTGCTCTTGTATTGAAGTTTATATTATGCAGAAACTGAAAGTCTTGTTGAGAGTTCATGTTAAACAAATGTGATGAATGATAAACAACATTATAAAAGAAAATGAACACTTTCCTTCAACAGCATGTAATAATATGAGCTATTCAACAAACAAGTACACAATGTTCCATCTTCAAAATAATATTTATCAAATGTCTTTCATAATATTCGATTACAATAACACATATTTATCCAATGTTACATTTTATATTATTGTTATGTCCTGTATGCAATCAACTTACCGTATTATGTTGCTTGACCCCTCACCGAGTGTGATGTATAAAAATATCCTATTTGTAACGAGCGTAGAATGTCATTATAAAATAGTTTATATTGTCCGATAGAATGCTAGATAATTGAAAATATATCTGATAGTATTTGTAATTTAAATCAGAATAGAATATTAGTCATTATTGTATGTCGTTTGAGGTGAATTATTTAGTAGAAAACGATTGTCATTGGAATGAATTCCAGGATGTAAATTGTTTTTTTATGCACTTTACATTTCACATGTCAGTTTGAGTAATGAGTTATTGGAAACTTACACTCAAAGTTGATTGGAAAATGTTGGTATTACTAGTTTCAAATACTTTTACCTCAAGCTGACGAAGAAGAAGGTAAAATTGATTTTTGGACATTAAAGGTTGTATACCACAAATCCTCTTATAGTCTTTAAAAAAACTGTGCTCAACGTGGTTCACATCCTTTTTTATTTTATAGTATATTGAACGAATCTCCAACTTCAGACCTCCTCAACATATCTCTGTCCTATATTTTCCATTATCAGTGCCTTGACTGCATGTATGCTTCACCTGCCTGCGATAAGTTCCCATGCTGGTGTAATATCGTCACCGTTATCAGGTGCTTATCAAATGCAGCCAGCTGTTCCAGTTTCTGAGTGATGCTTCTGCGAAATGTAATCGTCTATCACTCGACTACGCGTTCAAAATAAAAAACGAATTACATGCCACACGAAAACGAGATGCCTACACTTTTTATCGAATAGGTAGGAAAAGGGAATATTTCAGAACGGATTGATTGGAATCAAATGATGAGATGAAGGAATCGTTAGCGAATAGTTGGAAGAGGGCCAATTTCGACGATGGAAATCTAGAAAGTAAATGTTATTTGGTAAGTTTTGTAGTTTACAATCAAGTCAAGTATCTGAAGCATCGCATAAAAATGTTTACAAATGGAAATAGTATTCTGAAGTCGGTATACGCAGCCAATTCAATTTTATCAGTTACATTGAATTGGAGCATGATTTTAATTATATCGAAGTACATACACTGGAAAATTTGTATTTGCACTGAATTATTACTGGAAGAAATTCTTTGTAATATCCGACGGTGCCTCATGATGAAGAACAGCTTTTAGTATCGCTTAGACTGGCGGCAAAATTTATTCCTTGCCAATTGTGTGTGGTTTTCCCGCTTTTGCGATCAAAAATTAAACGTTATATGGAGCTCACAGCCCATTATCATCTTCTTCAGAAGACAACGCAAAAAATTTTGATATAGTTGGTCGTTCCAAATATTGCTTTACCAGTTCTTGAAAAAAGAATAAATCTCTGTTCTTCTCATCAGCATTAATTTTATTTAAATGCTCTTCAGACAGCTTTTCCTTACCACCTTCCTACAATTCCTTTGATTGTAATGATGGATGATTTGATTACAGCAATTAATGCCGTCATTACAGCAAAGGCATTATTGATCATCACAATTACTGTATATATCACAATATTGATCTTTTGGTTACAATAATGCAATGTTTTCGTTTTTTCGAGGTTCTAATGTTCTTCGAAATACTGTTTTCCTTTCTTCCATCCTCATTTTATGGCAATCAATTCATATTGCTCCAATCATTTATCAGTTATGTCTTGATGGAACTTTTCAACTTCGTTAAAGGTTATACATTTAGCGTTTCCATTAACTTTGCTATAAGTTGTTTCTTTCATGCATTTAAATTAATAATTTCTTCGCTCATGTATTGAATTCAATATTCATTTGGAAATAAGTTTTTGTGTAAAGGAAACCATTTAATAGCATAAAATTTCAAGCGAATATTCTTGTTTTTGTTGAGTATTACAGGAATTTAACTTATAACTAACAAGGTTGTTTTGATTCTTGAAAAGTTTGATATCGGAAAGAAATGTATTCCAAATATTTCTATAAATTCGTTAGAACTATTCAGTATTGCTTCAGTGCAGTATAACAAGCCTCAGATGGTCGGACTTGTAAACCGCAAATGAAGTTGATACATGGCATGCAGAGATATAAATCTGCACCAGTGCCATCTATCATAATACAGCCTAAGTAACAGGTATTTACTTACGTGAATTCTAAAATATTTATCCCTAATTTATTATTTTGTAAACTAAGTGTGCATTAGCACATATTCGATAAAATTTGCAATAGCGAAGTTAATGTTTATATCTTGCAAAGCGGTATTTGAACCGCGAACCGGTTCTGGCAGTGCCGTTGTTTTTACCACCTGCCTGCAAGGAAGAACTTGAAGATGTGTATATTTTAATTAGCGGTGACGCGGCGGTCTTGTTTCATTTTGACTGAGGTATGATCGTCTCATAATGACGATATTTATATCTTTAAGCAGATCATGTGTATTATTAGCTAAATTGGTTTAATTGTTTGCCAAGCTAAAGGGCAAAGATCGCTGAGATTTGATTTTAATTGAGCTTACTTTTAAGTTTGATGTACGTGAATTAATGATTCACTAAAATCTGAGGCAAGCAATCAGAATTCAATAGAACTAAATTGTGATCATCTCATCAAATATTGAACTTACTTTTTTGCAATTGGTTCACGTCACAGAAAATAAAATATTGAAGTGGACTACCTCCACCCCAACAACCCCATGCACACTTTTCTTGAGGTTTAGAAGCCAGGAATCCTTTTATGATTCCCTAAATCTGTCGGAAATAGCTTGAATCTGTGATTAACATACTTTTAAGCCGTATTTTGGTGCAAAAAACAAATCTATGACTCAATTCAGGTACAAGTTATAAAGAACTAAATTGGATAACTGTTTTCAGATCAGAGATGATCACTTAAGAGCGCAATACTCTCCAATTTTCTTTGTGCTCAATATTTTTAGAACAGTCCTCGTATCTTCCAAAGAAAATTAGCCTGATTCAAATTCCTTTCTACTTTAATGCAGCATCCTGTACAGCTTAATACACTCAGACAAAAAAAAAATCATCACTTGTAAATTCACTAAAAATATCGATTTTTTTAAACTGCCATAACTTGGTTGATTTTGATCGAAAATAGATGAGTCTTTGAGTTTTGGAAAGTTTGAAGCTTTCACTTTCAGAGCATGTAACGTAATTCGACACCAATTTCATCGCACTCCCTACCACACCCCTGAGAAAATGAGAAAAAAAATGTTCCTGATGTCAAAATATGTCAGATTTAGCAACTTGTACTGGGTGCAAAAAAAACGTAGACTCAACTCACGACCCAGGGAATCAAATTCATCAATTTCTCTCAGCATCGACGAAAAGCTATGAATTAATAACAAAAAAATACATTTTGCGCTTTTTTGACCATGACTCGGCTAATTAATCTAGTTCACATTTTCTCAGAAAATTATGAATCATTCGATTCGTTATTTCATCTAAGTTTTTGAGAGAGTTGAAGTCTCGCATGAAGAACTGCAAAAGTTATAAGCAATTTATTAAATAAAAGACGGGGTTTTGTTTTTCGCAAATATCTCAAAAACTATCGCAGCTATCGGAAATCGGAAACAAGAATCTTTAAGAGCAAGAAATTTCTTTAAAAAAAGTTTCATCTGCCGAAACTCTACCACTAATATCTATAATTTTAATTTGTAAATAAAAGTAGGATTAAAAACGGGTGAAGTCGGCCCCGCGCGCGCTTGGCGGATCGCTCAAAAAATAATAATTTTTTGCAACTATTAAATGCGAATATTAATAAACAATAAATCCGTTGGAAAACAATTTTCCAATTATTTATGCAATTGTTGATTGAGGTAATTTTACAAGTTGGATTTTCACATGAAATCCCTGATAATTTGCAAACTAAATATCTGAGATTCTTTGCACTCTTTGGATCTATTTTAAGGAAGCTACGTAAAAGATTCTTGTTGAAAAAATTGACATTTCGATTTCCCATTTCTTTATTATCAAGGATTATATTTTCAAAGAAAAAAGTATTCAAACAATTAAATTGAAAAATGTAAAAATAATATTTTCATGTATTGGATGATTGGAATATTTTTAGATTTTTCATTCTTTCAATAATTTCCATTTTCCATTGTTAATAAAAGAATAGAAAATCAAAAAGGTCAATTTTTTCGACGGGAATTTTTTTTATAACTTTTTAAAAATTGATACAAAGAGTGAAAAAAATCTTAGACATTTAGTTTGCAAATCATCAGGGGTTTTATGTAAAAATACAACTTGTAAAATGACCTTAATTAATAATTGCATAAATGAATGTGAGATTGCAGAAAAAAATGTTTCCCAACGGATTTTGTTCATTGATGTATTCTATAATAGTATCTGAATTCGATTGTTCACTATTATTTTCATTAAATCGTTCAAAAAAAAAAATATTTCCAAGCGCGCGTGGAAACGACACCACCCGTTTTTAGTCCTGTTTTTATCTGCAAATTAAAATTATGAATATCAGAGATAGAGTTCTGGCAGATGGAAGTATTTTTGATACAATTTCTCGCTCTTTGAGAATTTTTTCTCCAATTTCCGATATCTGAGATAGTTTTTGGAAAATTTGCGAAAAACAAAATCCCCTTTTATTTTTTAATCAATTGTTCATAACTTTCGCAATTTTTTTATGCTGATCTTCAACTTCTCCAAAAACTTTCTAGATAAAATTACGAATCGAATGACACTTAGACCCTTTGGTCATCATTTTCTGAGAAGGCAGAGTGGAATTTCATAAAACGACACATGTAAGACTAAATCTTGCACAGAAATTGATGAATTTTTTTCAAAAGCATTTGATTTGCACGTTATATAAGTTAGTCGAACGTGCAACTGAATGAAGTGCAACGTGCTCAAATAGTCGCTCTATTGGGAAAAGGACTGAGTAAAAGTCACATTTTTAAGTCAATTTTTTTATTGACGGGTGCCGGGGTTGAGTCTGGTTTAACGACACATTAATTTGCATACTATTGAAGAGGGAAGTTTAGAATTTCCAACACTCAAAAGCTCATCAATTTCCGTGCATAATCAACCGAGTTATGACCAAAAAAATTATCACTTGAAGAAAAATCTGACGTGAACAACACGTGACTTACTTGTACATTATTGGATATATATGTATATAATACGATGTTTGTGTTTGATCATATATATCATTAGATATTATATAATCAAACACAAAATCTCATCGTTGCACAGTTAATCGTTTTGGATTTACCCAAGAGATTCTAAGAATCTGTCAAGTAAATTGCGCTTTCAGCCAAATCGGTTGCTATGGGAACAGTAGACCATTATTCTTATACTACAACATTCCTTAATACTGATTTCCAAAATTCTACGACTGCCAATAGATCTGAATTTATGCGCAAAATTAAAAAATTAATTCCTACTGAAGTGCACTTCCGGTTCAGTCTATTGTTATTAAAATAGTAGGCAATCATTTACATGCTATAGCAGACTGAAATACCAAGTTTCAATATTGTACACCTGATCGTTTCGAATTTATGCGAAGAATTCCAAAAGACTGTCAAGTAAAGTGCACTTCCGGCTCGGTGGATCTCAATAAAAATAGGATATGAGCATCTAGACGGTATAATCGTCCTAAATACTGAATTCTAACAATCTACGTTCAATTTTTTTGGATTTATGCGGAAAATTCAAAAAATGTTTCGAATAAAGTGCTCTTCCGGGTAAGTCGATAGCAATCATAAAGCAAGGTGTACAACTAGATATTATAAAAGTGCCTAATGAAAAATTTGAATATTCTATGACTGATTGTTTAGAATTTAAGCGAAAAATTCAAAAAGTCTGTCATATAAAGTGCACTTCCGGTTCAGCCGATTGTTACAAAAAACTAAGAGGATCATTTAGATGCTACAGCAATTTCAAATGCTAAATTCCAGTAACCTATGGCTGATCATTCTAAATTTATGCGGAAAATTTAAAAAAGTTTCAAGTAAAGTGCACTTCTGGTTTAGCCGATCGCAATCATAATGCAAGATGTACAATAGAATATTGTAGAAGTTCTTTATACGAAATTTCAATATGCTATGGCGGATCATTCTATATTTATGCGAAAAATTCAAAAAAAGTTGGCCTGGCCGATTCTTACAAAAATAGCAGATATTCATTCTGATACAACATCAAGTTCAAATACCGAATTTCAACATCCTACGGTTGATCATTCTGGATTTATTAGAAAAATTCGAAAAAAGCTCCAAGTAAAGTGCACTTCCGGTACAGACGATTGGAACCATAATGCGAGGTGCACAACTAGACTCTATACCAGTCTTAAATACAAAATTTCAACATTATACGTTCAACCAGTTTTGAGATTTGCGAGTTACGCACGCACGCACGCACGAACGCACGAATATACGTACCGACATCAAGCCAAAAATAGTCAAAATGGATTCGGGGATGCTCAAAACGGATATTTCCTTAAAAATCTCGATGGATGAATTTTGTCGGTTTCACAATACTTTCTTGTACTTAGCACAAGTAAGTAAAAATGAATGAACTTGATTTCCTGAGTCGTGACTTGAGTCCACGTTTTTTTTGCACCCCGTACAAGTTGTCAAAGGACAGTTATGACATTAAGATCATTTTATTTTGCTTTGGGGTGTAGTCGAGAATGCTTTGAACTTGGCGTCAGATTAACTCACATGCCCTGAAAGAAAGAACTTCAAACTCTTCAAAACTCAAATATTCATCAATTTTTGATCAAAATTAACCGAGTTGTGTCGGTATTGGTGCATTTTCAAGTGGTAGTCTCAATTATTCAATTTTAGAACAATATTGTTGTAAGTATAACCTCATATTTAATAGTTGGAAATGAATTTGTGTTGCTAGAAATGTGATTAATTATTCTGAAAGCATCCTTGAATAATTCAGTCACAATAAAATAAGATTTTGCTGATTACACATCTTGCTGGAATAACTCCTGCAAACAGGTAGACGAGATGCACCCACCCCTCTCCGCGCACTTTAATAATGTACGAAACCCTGTTTCCCTCTTCAATATAGCTGATAAACTTTAATGAGAATATTCTGGTTAAGTTCGTTATGTTAGCATTATTATGCAAAGGTTTGCTTTTCGTCGCGGATGGCGTACGGCGGATGTGAGATGTCGGTCGAGCCGCGAGATCATCTCATTTCATTCTGTCAACTTGGCAACATCCTGAGATATGTCTGAAACCTACAAGAAGTCTTTTTTTCTGTACAAATATATAAATGAATTGTAAAGACATCATCCCTTAATGTACCATTCGTGGTTATTTCATTCTGCATACAAATAATAATTACAAGGGAATGAACGTGTAATTTCAATTAATTGCGAATACCTTTCGGAACAACTGTACACTTCTATGCGCAAATATTCGCTATATCTTATCTCCGCTGATAACGAATGCTTTCCGGGTACGATAAGCAATAATCAACCCTAGCTGTTCCACTAACAGTTCTGTACTTTCTGTATACCGTTTTAATTACTTGATTACATTACCCGAACATTTTTAGAACCTTTGTAAGTACGTACCTGCGGTTGTAGATTCCTATCAACATGCAATCATCCTTAACAACGATCGTGACAATAAATTGTTGACAATGTTGTAACAATGAACAGTAATTTCTGCTCGTGCGCAGGTTTAAAGCTAGCCTGTTATTTGCCAATCTTGATCAGAGAGATTTAGATGTGATCTTAAATAGAGGAATAGTATTTAAAAGTAATTTGTTACTGCAATACTCAAATTCTTTTGTGAACTGTACTCTGCAAGTCTTTTTCGCATGACAACATGTAGAGGTTATTGCGAATATGATTCAACAGTTTGTGTGCCATGATTTGAATACGAATTTATGTGGTACAAAGAAATTTCGTTAACTTTTGTATTCACAGGATCACAGAATATTCAGTTAAATTCATTGTCCTGCTTTTGTGAGCCATTTCAAAATAAACAAGCATAAAAGAGGTTTTTATACGAGAATTTTGATATCACCTCTTCAAAATGAAAAAAAGAACAGTGCTGAACGTATATACGCGTAGAATTGAGTTTTAACGTCATTGTATTTCGCATTTGTATCTTGAATTATTTTTCACTTCTCTCAGAAGAATTGACATGAATTTTATTGTTCGTTTCGTTAATATTCATCTTGAAGTATTAGGGAACATGCCTCACATTTTCAGGATTTTATTTGAAATCTTTCTTTCCACTTTTTGAAATATTGTCATCGCTTCTTTTTCGATTTACTTTCGAAATTATAAATTATTTCATTATTAGTCTCACTCTAGGACGAGAACTTCCTAAGCTGTAATGAGACAAGAGTGGCAACCAATGACGTATTATTAAAGTAGACCCAGCACGTCCTATGGCAGTCCACAGTTTGTTGTGATGTTAGCACTTACATGGTGAGGGGTTCTGAGAAGCGAAGGGAGAAAACATGCTTGTTATGCGGCTTGCCTGCTTTTATTTATGTTTAAGAAGTGCGCGCCTTTATTCTGTACTGTATGAATATCTTTGTTTTAATAGAAGTAATAATATATTAATTGATTCTGAATGAAAAAAGAACGAGATTTTTCCCACATCTCACAATCGATATTTTTTCAAATGAAAAACGAAACCTGCGATACAACGATGTTTACCCTCCTCACCCCACTGTTTACTCCTGCATCAAAACAAATGCCGCGTGCTGGATCTACTGTTAATACGTCATTGGTGGCAACACATACAAAAACACGGGCGAAGCGAAGTGTGCTAGTATAGATCATCAAAACGCGAGCAGTTCGAAATGCATGCCTTCCAGGCAGTTTATTTATTTTATTATATAGTATCCTTGTATCATCTCTGCGTCGCGCCGCTCCACACACTCAAACATTCGGGTAGCTTGCTAGAATGACGGAGAAATTTCTAGAAGTGAACATCCGAATATATAAAGGAGGTGGTCTGACTGAATGAGTAATGAATATTCAGAGCATGATCAACTAAGTGCGAAGTGTGATAAATAAATATTAGTGGCTTTGTAGTTGAAGTTTAATAGTAGTGCATTTTAATAATAAACATCACAATATTATAATGTCCAAATGCCGAAATAGAAAAGAAGGATAATCACATCAATAACAGAATCTAAATCAGGCTATTATTGAGGCTATTGAACATGGACAAAACTAAAAACCGCACTATTTTCACACTGTTCTCTTCATTTAAAATTGATGATATTTTATTGATAATGCACAATAAATGGAAACCAAACAATTAAATAAGTCGTTTTGTTTTGATTCGTTAACAGAATGACAATTGGATACAATAATTGTTTTGTTTACTTAGTTAGGGGAAGGGTGAATTGTAATTTTGAATCAGTGCTGATCATGACGTTAAGACTCCATGCTCTTTTATTTTAAACAAATGAGTAATTATTGGACAAACACAATTCATTACTGAAATTAATTAAAATGACACAAACTGATTTGTGAGTCCAAATATATTTATTGGAAACATGATTGGAAAAAGATAGTTACATTGTTATATTAGAATTATAATAAGGCTAAAAATATTTCATTTTTTGGTATATTTTTTAGAACAGCGTTCATAACGTATGTAACAAGCTGGGAACAGATATCCTGCAATCTTTGTTGTAATGAGGCCTTTATATCTGGTACTAATTTATCTAATTCGTCTTTACCGGTGGCTGAAACAAAACAAAATTGAAATTTCACTACCCTTACTTTCAAATTGCATCATTACCTTTTTCGCCATAGTTATGAACAATTGAAATTTTGTCTATCGATCCTACTGTACTGTCAGATTTGATTTGAATGTAAGTTTTGCCATCAATTTGTTGGTCTTCAAAATTCTTAGTGTAGTTGAATTGGATTCCATCTGAAATATTGGGAATTTCAGAGTTATTTTATTTTCAGTCTAGACTATTCCATTTTTAAAGTAGTAAACTTATGAATAATTTATATTTTATGGATGTTGTTGACATTCTATCATTGTTCATACATTGTGCATATGCATTATCGTAACTTCAAGCGTACAAGCTGTGCCACAATATGTCAATATTAGAACTAAATATCCAATTTTATGTACTTTATTGAACAGGGTGTAAACTGTACTGAAATCTGAATCTCAAGCTGCGCCCAAACAAGTAAACATACTTTCAGATGGATGGGCCAGGCCCGTTTAAATGTATTATTCAAAATTTAGAAATAAGAATTCCCTAACTTAAATTTTTTCCAAAAATTTTCAATAAAGTCCAGTTGACGTCACTATCACTCGATCGTATGAATGTTGTTAGACGTACGTGCACACTGGGATAAAGTGTATACGAAATACATCAGATACATTCAATTTTGTATAAATTTGCACGATAATATTTTTGAAACAAACTTTTGGATACTAATCGAAAATCCAGATACATAAAAATGCCGATTATTCAAAATCGAATATAAATATTCATATTACAACTGAAACGTCAACAGACTGATTATGGGAGGAAGCAGTAACCTCACCCAACTGATTATCAGCAGAAAATGGATGATCTATTGTCGAACTGGACAGCCGTAGAGATAGTTACGTCACGAATAGCGCTTGTCCTAATATACATTTATATTTTAATTTTTTGAGTTAAAAACATGTGTAACGTGCGAAGGTGTCATAATTAATAAGAATAAAATAGGCCCTGAATACGCCTCTGTCTAGGCGGAACCTTTCATCTTTGCGTTGTGCTGCTCCACATATTCGAACATTCGAGAAGCTTGCTAGAATGCCGTAGAAATTTCTAGACGTATGTACATCCGAATATATAAGGTCAAGCAGCCTGACTGAGTGAACAGCTAAGTACGAAGTAAAGTAAACAAATATTAATGGCTTTGTGATTGAAGTTTAATAGTAATGAGTGAGACATAAATTGTAAAGCGTTTGTTTTAGTTGCATCAAAAAATAAATTGTATCTCCTTTTCATTCATTAAATATTGATTTTTACTTCAATGAGAAACAAGCCCTTCAAGAGCAATAAACATTACATTATTTTTATATTCATATCATATATTTTATGAATATGTAATTTTCAAAAGTTTGCAAATCGAGTGAGCTTATTGAGAAAAGAAGAATGAAGAGAAATTAAAGTGAATCAGTCAATGAGTTGAACTCTACTGATATTGTTTATTAATCTCCTATCAAATTCAAGATAAAATTAGAACAAAATGATAATAATAAAATAATTCATAGAAGGTTGCGCTTCCAGTAGAGAGTAGACAGAAGAGTAGTTATAGTCCAAGATCTCAGACCCGCCAGACCTTAGTTATTTTCTGAGAAACAAAATCTGTGTATTAGAATAGTATTAATCGGTACTTTGATCATACACATATTTGCTAGTTTGTGCCGACGGCCAATTTATAGATACGAGGTGTTATAAGTACATCAAGACAATACTCACTTTTCTTGAAGTCTGAGTGCTGATTTTTATGTATGTTCTAGAGAATATTGTTGAAAATTGATAATCAACACTGCCAGACACTTCCCATCGGCAGTAATTCCTGCTAAACGCTTTAAAGCTCGCAAAAAAATATCGTTATCTTACTTATAGTCTGAGTCCTAATTTTTATATATAATACTCAGTGAGCAATTTCAATACTTTTTATAAACAGCCAGACCAAGGAAGAATTGGAGACCCATAAATACTCCACTTACTATCAAGCCTACAAATACTCAAATACTGACCTCGCGCGCGCTTTTATTCACAGCGATATTTTAGATGTGTCTGGGATATGTTTAGCCCTACAATTAATGTAGTTGTTAACAAAAAGTATAGAAATTGTACCCTGAGTGTCATATATAAAAATTAGCACTCAAACTAAAGTATAAGCAAGATCACATTATTCTTTGTGAGCTTTAAAGAGTCTAGCAGAAATTACCACCGATGGAAAGTGTCTAGCAGTGTTGATTATCAATTTTTAACAATATTTTCTGAAACATACATCAAAATCAGCACTCAAGACCTTAAGGAAAGTGAGTAATGTCTTAACGTATCGCTAGCACCTCGTATCTGTAAGTTGGCCGTCGCCACAAACTAGTTAGTATGCGTATGATCAAAGTACATATTAACACTACTCTATTCCATACATTTTGTTTCTCAGAAAATAAGTAAGGTCTGGCGGGCCTGAGATCTTGCTTTATTATAAAAACTACTGGAGGCCACAATAAATAAATCCTACGTATAGTTCAGTAGAGCTAACCAACTTGATTATGCGCCAAATTGTAGCAAAATTCTAGAAGGAATAATAATGAAAGAAGCTATTATACTTCAGTGAATATCCCTCGCTTTTTCCAAAATTATATCAACCGCATAGCTCTAAGTGTTCTCGAGATTTCAACGCTAGAGCAGCCAACTGTTTACATCCTGTATTTTATATATTTTTCGAATCGTTTATCAATTTTTCGTGCAAACTAAGAGTTTCACTCTAAAAGTTCCAAGCCAATTCATTTTTTATCTCTATAGGTCCTGAACTTTTGAAACGAAGTACACGATCATCAATTTTATCCATTTTATTGAGACATTCTAAATTTTTTCACTTTTTTTTACTGCTACAACAAATCTTTTGGAGACATAAGCCTTGTATAATATCTCACTTTATCGTAGATATATATAAAAAACAGTCAAATCAATTTCCCAAATGAATAAAATTCAATAAATATGTTTTATTGGGTAATCAGTTCTGTATTTATTAATTTGAAACACTAATTGATGGTGTCGTCATGGGTTCCCCTATTTCTCCTTCTATCGCTAATTCTTACTTGGAGAATTTTGAACAAAAAGCTTTAAACACTGCTATGAAGAAACTTACTGTCTGGCTACGTTACGTTGATGATGTTTTTGCTGTTTGGCTGCATGGTAGAGATGAATTGAATGTTTTTTTGAATCATCTAAACATGCAACATAGGAACATTAAATTCAGTATTGAGGTTAAAGAAAATAACTGTCTTCCTTTTCTAGACGTTTACCTGGAGAAACAAGATAATGGTAAACTTATCCATTCTGTATATAGGAAGTCGACCCATACAGATCAATATTTACATGACTCATCAAATCAACATCCTGCTCAAAAATTTTGAACTATTAAAACTTTATATCAGAGAGTCTCTTCATTTTGTCATCCAAGTAAACTATCTGATGAAATCAAATTTTTGGATGATGTTTTCTTGAAGAATGGTTATAATAGAACACAGATCAAGAAAGCACTTAGACAGAAGAGTTCTACGCCTCCTGTTCAAGATCCAAATAATAAGAAAATATTTGTAACGTTGCCTTACGTAGCTAATATAACGGATGAAACTGGAAGACTTTTACATAAATATGACATAAAAACTTCATACACTTCCAGTTTAAAAATTCGAAATCTTATTGGTAATGTTAAAGACAGATTTCCTCCAGGTATATACAAGATTCCTTGTCAATGTGGCAAAGTATATATTGGACAAACCAAGAGTACTGTAGAAACAAGATTGAAAGAGCATACTCGTCATATAAGATTGAACCATCCAGAAAAATCTGCTGTGGCTGATCAAGCTATTCAAGAATTACATGGCATTGACTTCAAGAATATGAAGCTTCTGGCTAAAGAGAACAATTAGTTCAAGAGGTTTATAAGAGAAGCATTTGAAATAAAAAATCACCGAATAATTTGAATTTGAATATCGGTTATGAACCTAATCGATGATGGCTACCAATCATTTGTTCATAATTTCAAGTTATTTTTATCTACGAATCTACTTGCAAGAGTTACTTCATCACCACCTCCTGAAGATCTGTGGATGGTTCAGTTATGCGCCAAACCAAAAAGAGTAGAGCCAGATTGACCTAGAACCACAAGGAGTTGACAATTTTCCCTATTTAGATCTTCATTATTATCTCCTGAAGACTTGTGGATATTGAATCGTCAACCACAGGCAGAGCTCTACGATCCTAGGAGTTAATATTTTAAACTAATCTAGTTACTGTTTGTACTTTAATTTTTGTTGTCTTGACAATTTTGTTTATTTATTTTCATATTTCTTTACACTTGAAAAAGGCAGCACTTTGCTGTCGGAACGTTGTGTTTTAAATTAGTTAATACAAAATTGATTACCCAATAAAACATATTTATTAATAAAATGAGTTCTGAAAAGTTTTTCCTTCATTGAATAAAATTTATTTTGATAAATGACACTTGATGGGTAAAAAGCAATGATTTTGTTAGAAGAAACTCCAACGTGTGAGATTGTGCTAAATAAAATTATTGACTGTGGAAGTGAATTTTTAACCACAGAAAAATAGGAATAACATATAAAACATAGTCCACACTTGGCAAGCAGAATAAATTTGATAATATTCACCATAATTGATTGTGGCTCTTCCAGAGGTTTCAATGTCTTGACCCTTATGATTTCCATGGGCCGAAAAATCTGCTTTCCATACTAGTGTTGGTAAATACATTCCAAGTTCCGCACTGCGTCCTCCGAAATCCATCCTAAATATTCAAAAATATCATCCAGTTTTACAAAAAAAATAATTATTATTATACTTGGTTTTTTACCTTACGTAGATAGGTGTGAGTTCACCAGCAGTATGTTTAATATTCTTCAAGGTGTAGGTTATACCTCCCACAGTTAGAGATTGATCTTGAGGATCGTAGGCATTGAGATCTGGTATTTGAATAGATGCATCTCCTTTCATTATTTCAGGGACAGCTTTTTTGGCGTTTTTTAGGACACAATCATGTAGATTGGGATCATTACGACTACATTTTTCTATATATGATGCTGCAAAAAATATAACTAGATTACAATGTTATACAACCTATAACACCAAAAATAGACAATGGGATTGATTTGCGCTTCAAAATAATAAATGAATTGCACATTTCACATGAATAACTGTTTTAAATTCGGTCCAATACACTTTTCTGTCGAAAAATAGCAAATAATTAATAATTATTTTCCGATTTTATTACAGTCGTTTTTCACATGATCATATAGAGCAGGCATGCGCAAAAACCAGCTCGTGGACCGAATCCGGCCCTTTTGATTGTTTACTCCGTCAGCACTTGTGTACGTAGTAACATAGAAACAAAATTTTCTTTCAAAAAAATTACACAAGACTCCAACTGTCGCTAGTTGTTTATAGCAGAACAGCCAAAACCAAAAAAGCTTGCAAGGTGTCTGAGACGCATTTTGAAAAGTGATGAGTCGTCAGTCAAATAAAAGATATGTTTAGCTCATAATAACTAGCATAAAATACCTTAAATGTGAATGATGATGCTTTGGGTAAATGATATTGATGAAATGGTTATCTGTATGATATCAACTTCACCCGAACGCGATTCTTATTTGGTATCTGTCGAACCATAGACCAACGTTCTACCTCTGAGCCAGACTTTGTACATATATTCTATTTACAAAATATTATGCACAATTTTCTGCACTCAAATCGAATGAAATGTAGTATTGAAGTATGGTAACACTTTTGAGTTAATTTACAATAGTAGAAAGTTCAAATATGTAATTTTTTTATTCAATTAGTAATCCTGAAGCTTTCTCAACGTAATGGCAGCATTAATATGATCCAAAAGGTGGAAATAACCCAAAAAAAATATTACAGAAATATTTATGTTTATAGTTGAATAATGCTGTACTGACGATGCTAGTGTAATCGGACCGAGGAGAGAATACTTAAAATAAATTCTCCTCAATTTTTGAATTATTGAGCAATTTAAATGCAGTTTTTCCATGATTTTTAGATAACTACATATAATTATCATTGATTTAGCTCAAATTTGTTGCAATAATACGAAAAACCAGCCCAAAAAATGGCGTTTTAAATTTGTCTCTACGATAACGTACAAGTATATAAGGAAACTTCTCCTGGAATTGATATATTCATTTGACATTATTGGAAATGCTTGTTGGTTGATGGCTAGTTTGATCTCAACTTAATTTTACAAAATGTGGGTGTGTTACACTCACTAATAAGTGGAAAACATGAATGATTTCAATTATTTTAGCAATAATGCTACAGAATTGTCGACCTTAACCTCGAATTGACGATTCATTTGATATTTAATAGTTACTTGTATTGTGGCTGTGAGCAAATCATTGACATTGCCTAGTGGAACGTACTCAGGAAGTAATTTTTCGAAATATTTTAGTATTCAATAAAATTTTGGAGCGGACAGTTTCATGGTACATACCCAAGTGGCTGATAATCTATCGTTTGGACTATGGCTGTATGATATTTCAGTCAAATTCCAAGAACCATATTTATACAGCTCTACCAGACTTTTATTTTATTTTAAACCAATAATGAACAAATATCTCGAAAGGTACACGAAAATATTTTCTCAAAATAGTGAACAATAAACACGGAAGCAATATTTAATATATATTCTCCATTATTTCTACTCTATCATTTCGATAAATTGAACAAAAGTATCTCGCAGAAACTTACGAAAGCAATATCCTTCAGTTGCGAAAAACAACACAGTCAAAAAAATCACTACGTTCTTGAACTTCATCTTGTGCTCAATCACAATTAAAAATATCTGTGGGTGACCGTCTGCTGAGTATAAATGCTCTCGGAGTGGATGACCTATAACCCCGCTGACTAACTTGATTACTTTAATAAAATTATCAGAAAAAAATTGTGACCTGCTGCCTTATCGAAATGATAGGAAATATTTGTTCGAATTAAAAATAGATTATCATGAATAAAAGTTGGGACCGAATCTATTATTTAACTTTATTTCACGAGTATGATCTCCACTAGTCTGAAAATCCTTCCGACAATTTTTTTGCTCCCATTTAGCTACAAAACTTCTACAAAAACTGAATTTTATCGTTCATTCGTAACAAAAAAGTACTCAATTAAAATCAAAATTTTTATCAATGTACCCACTTCTTTGAGAACATAAACTAATTAAAAAACTTCATCAAAAAATAATCCTCCACGTATAACAAATTATTTCTCGCTGTGTGCATTTAAAAATTGGACGCATTTTGCTCTAATTTCCCGGGGCGATTTACAATAACCGCGCCCCAATAATCACGTACGTGGTTCTGCGATAAAAGTGCGCGTGAATTCACGCTGCATTGAGTTCATGTACACCGCAATTAAACCACGTAATGAGGGAACAAAGTCAAAGAGGGGGTACGCTATTTGTCAAAGACATAAAAGTTATGGCGGCTGCTAGAGATAGGTAGGTTAGTGATTATTGTTGAGTAACTAGGACGATGTTTACGGTTGTTTTGTTTTTATTTTGCCCTAATTCAGAGTTTATTGCTAGGATGCGCATAACGGTGAAATAGGGCGAGATAATATCGTAATGTTTGAAAACAAATTTATTAATATTAATAACAACAGTGAACAGAACTGAAAGTATTGGGGTATTATTAATGCCAAAAGGATCACACAAAAACGGAATATTCTGTGTGAAACGAGTCAGGAAGGAACTACTACCTTATCGACTGACAATTCAATTTAAATACATAACATATCCTCGAGCAATAAGTCGATAAAAGCAATGCATACGAAATATCGCATTTCTGACCGTGCAAACTGGCCGCGGTCCATCGCCACATCTCGAGGAAATTGCGATCCTTTGTGGTTCGTTTCACAACTTGTCCTCTTTGACAACAAATCTAAAGGAATGCGGCTTTGACAGCGCTCAGGATTTGTCAGAAACCTCAAGCAAATTTTGACCCACATCCAATTTTGTTTTCTTGACGTCTTTATAAACCAATTCTTGAATTAAATTCGCTTTCTCTCGACGTTTTTTTCTGCATAAAAGGATGACATCTTTCGAATGTAATGAACGTTATTTTGGCATACATTTCAAACATTTCTCATTTTCTACGAAAAATTCAAGTTATCTCCTCATGACTGCTATCAAATTTGTTTGTGTTTGTCTGGTCGCATTACTAGGAACACGATTATATTGAATTTTTCAAAATTTTGTAGAAAATATACACTGTTGGAATAATTTAATCTTATTTTCAAACAGTGGGAAGAGAACTTTGACGAATAATCCCAACAAGAGAAGAACAATGAAAGTTTTTGAGATATGGAAGTCGAAAATTTGGGAAGAAAGCAACGTTTTTTTTTCGCCCTTGTTTTTTCTTTAATGAAGGAAATCTGAAATACTGGTGGGTAGTTACTATAGTTTCTTGTGTGTAACAGTTATTATTTCCAAAAATATCCCCGATAGGTATATACGATATACGAGATTGTTCACTGAGCTAAGAATCTGCAAGGTTGTTCGTCGATCTGATAGTACTGTCAAGAATAAAGAATTTGTTCTCAGGCCTCTTTCATCCGGAGAGTCGTACGGCTCTCGCTCCCGAGTGAGGACACGGCGCGTGAGACTGAAATGCAAAGAGTTCTATAGGATGTGACGTCCCCGCGTGGACTGTAGCTAACTTTTACTTAATTCTCGGGCGCCATTGACTAACGAAGCGACAGGCTGTTGTACGTGCCAATGTAGCTCTGTGAAGATATGATGTTCAGGCTTCTGAAATCTTGCTGAAAAAGGAGAAAGGGGTACACGCAACAAAAGAGTAACAGCTTTTTCCAAAAATAAAATATTTCTATCTTATATAGTTGGAAATAAACATTAAAGATAATACACAAATAACAGCGATAATATTTTCTATTGCTAGACCATCTCTACAATGTCAAATAGTGTCAACAAAACCATTGTAACAATTAAGTGATTGACCGCTTGTCTAAATTATCGACTACTTAACTGAATCTACTAACTGATACAGTATACTGACTGACTACTGACTGTACTGACTGATTCAGTATACCGACTGACTAGGACTTCTGACTGTACTGACTGACGGGGTATACTGACTGACGGAGTATACTGTCTGACGGAGTATATTGACTGACTGAGTACACTGACTGACTGAGTATACTGAATGACGCAGTATACCAACTAACCGAATATATTAACTGACTGAGTATACTAACTGACTGAGTATACTAACTGACGGAGTATGCTGACTGACTGATACTTTTACGTACTACACAACGCAGATCCACTGAAACAGAAGTGAAGGACGTTGACTCGGAAGACGCGAGTCGGAACACTAGGATGTAGCTCGAAAGACGGGAGCTGGATAACAGGACGTTAACTCGGAAGACTCGAGTCGGAGCTAGGGTGTAGCTCGGAAGACGCGAGCTGGATACTAGAACGGAGACTGGAAGACACAAGTCGGGCACTAGGTATCGGTTTGCTTACCCTTAGTCTGACGAACGGCACTGGCTGCTAACTCGGAGGCTGTTCACTAGCCTGGAGAGCTAGTGAGCTCTGAGCCTAGCTCTGGTGAGCTCAACTGTAGGAAGGCGCTACAGTTCAACTGATCTCTTCAAAATCGGAGGCTTTATATACTGCCTATCTATTAAGTATTTAATTTTTCAGTTTCTACTTGCTGCATACCGATTTTGAATCAAAAATAAAAATATAAAAGTTTACTAGTTGCGGTCTCAAACCTAGATCGTTGGCGCAGTGAGCGAGCACGTTAACCGCTAGACCAATAGTTCATGTACACTTTGTGTTGCAAATTACGGAGTGACTCAGCTACATCGTCGCAAGGAGCTTTCACATGGAAAACGAGAGCCTTTATGGCACGCGAGCGAGAGCAGGCGCAGCAGTGGAAGCATTCACACGGAGAGCGAAAATTGCTCTTACTTTTTAGTTCCTTGCTCCGCAGCGTAAAGTCCAGATGGATTTAGATATCAAATTGCTGATGAATGCAGTGTGGAACCGACCCGCTCTTTGGAACAAAGTACTGACTCGTACAAGGACCACTAAGTAGCTAAAAATTGGAGAGAAGGGTGTTTTTGCCGTCGAAGACGGCGTTTACCTTGAAGAAGACAAATGGCCAGAGCAAGTGTACGATCCGTCGCGATTTTCACTTGACTTATGATACGAAAGCGCTCGAGCTTGAAGGCACCTCCGAGTGAAAAAGTCGAAAACAGAAGCAAAAAAAGGTTCTCGCGCGCGAGCGAGAGCTCTACGGCTCTTCGTGTGACAGAGGCCTTAGAAAAGCGTTTGACAGCACTTTCTTCAAATTCATTGACAATACATTTATTATAGTCCAGGAGCCGACCGCACCTTATTTTCCCTGATAGGACTTACGGCCAAATTGTATATGAATCAATCGGGAATATACTACTACATTATAAATTCAAGATCCTATCCTAAGTGTCAAAAAAAGGCTATTTCCGGTGAATTTTATCGAGACTAACCTCTTTGATGCAACTCATGATTGAAACTAGTATCAATCGATGGCACAGGTCAAGTACTTCAAGACAAAACCTGCCTCTTCCATAGAAGAGATTGTAGAAGTACAGGCTTCTCGGAGAGGTTTACAAGAATTAATTTCCTCTCCACTTCTGTGGTGCCTAGTTGCAAACTCCTATAAGGATTGGACGAAGCAACACAACTTTTGATTATACAGACTATGTGGCAATATAATTGATAGGAGACCCTAAATTTTTCGAAAAATGGTACAATAGAGTTAATCCTACAAAGACTTAAGTCGTACCATTCACAAGACAACGGATATTTATATCCACATTAAAAAAATATTACGATGGGAGAATTCAATCATCTGAGAATAGACTCAGATAAAAGACAATATTTAGAAAAATTATGGAGAACACCATAAGGGTCTCATGGATTTACAGGCAGATTTAAAGAGAAACTGAGATTAATTGATATCTATGTACTCACTCATTAAAGGTCAAACAAAATACACAATTATTATATAAACAGTGACTTAACACTCCTTGAGGAGTTGCGCCGCTTCTAACAAAGCTTTCTAGATCCTTTTTTTCTGGAGGGGATCGCTCTCCATTACAACTTTAAATATTCTTGACTATGTTGCTCCATATTTTCCTATTTTCTGTTTTTTGTTTCCAATCTCTAATTCCCGCTAATCTTACGTCTTCTTCTACTTCTTTTATCCATGTTGATCTTGGTCTTCTCTTTTTCCTTTGGCTTCTAGGGCTCCACTGCATTATTGACTTGATTGTATCTTGCTCGCTGTCTCTCCATACATGCCCTAGCCATTTTATCCTTTGTTGTTTTATTCTTTTTACTATGTCTTCTCCATTTAGTTCTTGTTCAATCTCGTGGTTCATTCTTATTCTACATTCTGTGTCTGTTATTTTTATGGGTCCTTATTTTCCTTTCAGTTATTCTCAACTGTTCTTCGTTCTTTTTTGTCATTGACATTGTTTCCGCTGCGTATAATGTTATTGGTATTATTATGGTTCTATATATTCTCATTTTAGTAGTTTTCGATATAATTTCACTTTCTAGAAGTTTTCTGTTTGCGTGCAAAGCTTAATTTGTTGCCATTATTTTTCTTTTATTTCTATTTCTCTAACTCCTTTGTTCGTTAACAATACTCCTAGATATTAAAATTTATCTACTTGCTCGTATTTGAACTCTCCTATTTTAATTATATTTTATTCTACCTTGTTCCCAATTATCATTAGTTTGGTCTTTCCTTCGTTTATTTCTAGCCCTATTTTCTTTCTTTCACTTATTATTTCCTCCAGTATTTCTTTCATCACTTTTCTATTCTTTGCTACAATTGCTATGTCATTTGCGTATGCCATTATTTGTCCTCCTCTTGTTCTGAGTGTTATATTTCTCAATGCGTGCTCTAAGACTGATTTAAATAACGTGGCTGATAGGGCATCGCGTTGTCTTACTCCTTAATTTATTATTATGTTTTCTGTTTCTCCTTTTAAAATTAATAAATAGTATTTCAGTGTTTAGTTCATATCCCAGTGTTTTTTCAATTACTTGTTTTATAGTGTGTATGACAGCCGTAGTTGACTTCCCTTTCACTAAGTCACACTGATATTGCCCGATGGTCTCTCTTGTCACATTTGTTATCCTTCTCTTTAATAATGTCGACATTATTTTGTAAGCTGTGTTTAAAAGTGTGATTTCTCTACAATTTTGACATATTTATTGGTCTCCTTTTTGGTATATAGTTATTATTTGTCCAATTTCCCAATCTTTCGACATTTCTTCTTTTCTCCATATTTCTAGTATAAGCTCATGTATTTGCTGCATGACTATTTTGCCTCCATATTTTATTAGTTCTATGTTCATTTCATCTTTTCCTGATGATCTACCGTTTTTCATGTTTTTTATTATTTCATTTACTTCGTTTAGAGTAGGTTCTGTTAATTCTATTATGTTTTCTTCTGAGGTATCAACTAATAATTCTTGTTCTGGTTCAGTTAATAGATCTTTAAAGTATTCTATCCACACTTTCTTATATTGTTGGTAATTTTCTGATGAAACTCCATTTTTGTTTTTTATTCCGTATGTTTTAGCTTCATATGTTTTATTTTGTTTGTTTATTTCTTTATAATTTCTTTGTGTTTATATTAAATCTTTCTTCTTCAATGACTCTAATTTTTTTCTCTACTCATATTCTCTTATTCTTTCTAATATTGTTATTACATTTGTTTCTTAATCTTTCGTATTCGTCTTTATCTTCACTTTTATTTGTTGCTAGAAATTTCAATCTTGCTTGCCCTTTTTCCTCTATGGATTTTTTAATATTTATATCCACATTAAAAAAATATTGCGATGGGAGAATTCAATTATCTGAGAGTAAACTCAGATAAAAGACAATATTCAGAAAAATTACGGAGAACACCATAAGGGTCTCATGGATCTGCAGCAGATTTGAAGAAAAACTGAGACTTATTGAAATCAATGTACTCACTCATTAAAGGTCAAACATGCTACAAAATACACAATTATTGCCGGATTGCAAATAAATTGACAAAGCATTGTCAAGATACTGTGACGAAGTAAACTATCACAAGAGTTCAATTTGAAAAACCGGACAAATTAGAATAGTAATTATGTCGGTTCTCACTAAAATACTACACACTGAGATTGACGTGAGCCTCCCTAGATCTTATTGTGCACTTGGTTAACATCACCGTGACCAGGTAGTGATCTTTTACAGGCAGCGAAGAAGTTGCTACGCTAGCATTTGACTTGTAAGCTATCCATGTCAAATACTAGTCGACTTAACCTGATGCAGCAGCGTCGTAGGCCGGAGGAAATTCTAGGAGCGACGTTTATTGTGACTTCGCGAGTATTCCTAATCACAGGGAACTAAGCTGTGAGAATTCAGCTCCGGACAGATCCGAGTGTACATTTCCAGTAGGCTTTACCTGATGGCTCATCACCGTAGGTCAGAAATTTTCGCAAGCAGCGTCTTTTGTGATTTTGCGAGTTTTCCAGATCAAGGTGACGAGGCTGCTTGACTATCGTCAAAAATAATTGAACAACCCACCGTTTGTTATCATCTGTCAACGTTCACCGTATACCGTTTACCAACGTCTGAGGTAAGATCGACGTTTACCGTTTACCATACACTTTCGTTTACAATCATCGTTTGTTATTTATGACCGTCCATCGGTTGTTGCGTTGACCAACGACACTATTCTATTGTGAATTTATATATCGATTGTGCTTATTTGTTTACACTATATTTGGGCCCATACTGTTGTTACCAGTTAAACCTTTCTTCTGCCCAACCTACTACCTAAATACTTGGCGCCCAAGCACAACTTCATCAAATTCTAGTACCATACCTCTAAAGTACGTTACAATACACTAGGAAAAGTGCAAAGATTAGCCTGTTTAGGAATAACGGGAGCTATGTTGACAACATCGACTTGCATTAAACTTACAACTTGACAACGCTTACAGATCGAGAAAAGAAGAGGAAGAATGCAGAGAGGGACAAACATTCCATGATATACCGATGGTGCATGATCGAATTATCATCAAACAAATCATTGACCTAATCTACAAGATGGCAATACTTCCAAGGGATGATTGGGAGGGAATAAATAATCCGGTAGACAAAAGTAATATTGTCATTAACGGTTCCAAAACTATCAATGGAACTGTGGTAGAAATACATGGAGCAAAAAGACAGTCGGATGGACTCAGAACAAATGCGATAGTATTTTAAGCCGAACTGTAAGCGATTTTATCAGTTGGAGAAGAACTATAGTTGCATAGTGACCGATAGTCAAACCTCTTTGGAACAGTATAGACTCAACATTCCAAGGGCAAGGAATAAATTTGAGGTAATAACAGTACAATAACCTTTTCTGGACCACAACCTGTTTGCGGTTTCTCTATATAAAGGGTCAAACAGAAGATTTGAACATTGCTTCAGCAATAGTACAAGATTCATTAGATACAATCATCAGATCAGAGACAAGCAAGGCTCTTTCTAGATGAACCATCCAAGAAAAGGACTCTCCATAAATAGACGAAACATCAGACTATGGACAGGACTTATTCAATGAATAAACATCTTCATACATTGAGATGAAAGCAAGATTTATTGTGTAGAGGTTGTGGAGAAGAGGTCGAAGCCCCTGAACGTGTAATATGTTACTGCGAAGTATTCATTGCCAGCAGACATGGTTTTCTAGGAGCGGAGAAAATCCTGGACTGCGTTATACACACAGGACTTCTGTCAGAGGAGTGAATTAAGAGAGTTCAATAGGCTAGAAGGTCGCAGTACAGGAACCTTGAAAATACTACATCTTGCAATAATAATAATTACAAGAACAGGTATCTTAGGTAATCAGCATTCGTTGAACCTCAAATATTGTCTCACTAAGTATAGTACTTATTTGAACTGAAATGTAGGGTGCGCGGAAGACCTGCGCAGTTTAGAATTCACTGCAGTGACATCGAAGAGAGTCGCAACTGTTTACGAAATTTAGGCTATGCTACTTAACTGCTCCGGGTTTAAATGTGGCTAGAACTGGGATACGTGAGCACTAACAATGAAGAGGTGACCGTAGAAAAAAATTCAATGATATTCTTTTCGAATGTTCTTTTCATTAATGTATGGAATGCTTATCTGAAACACGGTGCGATCCTAACCAATAATTAGAAATTAATTAATTCCACCACACCTATTACAACCAGCTACTCCTCCTCCAATTTCCTCTTCATATTAGCATCGTTGGAAATATCTTGCCGACATATAATTACGCATTCCTGTACAATGCTCCAATTATCTTGTTGATTCCGGCGGGTGCTTATGGCGAACAATTGTTGCATACTCATTATAGCAACAACTATTCGCGATTTGCGTGCATGTAATCTTTGTGGAACACCCACACGTGTTTGCCGCACGCGTAAGATGCAAATTAGGGAACGAAATTTCGGTCCAAGGTGTGGAGGATCAGATTAGGAGAATAACAACGAGATGAACATTGATATTATCATAGTTATTTCAAAGAATGATATTCATTTGTTATTTTAATACATTAATTAGGCTGACATCTTTTGTGCAATATTATTTCCATTTTACTCTCAAAACTGCTAAATTCCGCTCCTCTATTTCCCTTTACACAATTCGCATAGTCTAGAACAATGTGAAATAATTATGAAATGTATTGCTGTATGATTTGGTTGTTTGTCACGTTCAAAATGGACTGAAATACCATGGCTCTTTCTGTTATAATTGTGTACAAATAGTATGGAGAGTTAAATTATAATTCTGCTCTTCTATCATCATGATATTAATAATTTGGATGGAACATTGTACCAATGATGAAATATTGAATCTAAAATTTGAATACGTATTCGAAAATAGAATGGGTTATCACAGAATAACGTGAGTCAGTATCAGAAACTTATAGCAGAAAACATTCAAGCATTCGCCTGTTGTTCAATGTGCCAAATTGTCCTCCCTTCCTTACCCATATTGTAACGTACGAGGATAGTTTTTGTATTTTAGAAGTTCATTATCAGAGCTACCAACTTTTTTACCAATATATTTAAATACTAATTATATAAGAAAACAATCTGACGTGGACATCACGTGGCTTACTTGTGCATCATTGAATATAATTTTTGCATATGATAATACAATAATCAAGCACAAAATCGCATCTTTCCATGGCTAATAGTTGGATTTATTTAAAAATTCTCCAAATCTGTCAAGTAAAGTGCGCTTTTGGCCCAGTCGGTTGTTATAGAAACAATAGGTCATCATTTTATTGCTACAATATTACTAAATACTGATTTCCAAGATCTGAATTTACACGTGAAATTAAAAAAAAATCTAACTGAAGTGCACTTTCGGTTCGGTTGAATATTATAAAAATAGTAGGCAATCATTCAGATGCTACAGCAGACTGAAATACTAAATTTCAATACTCTATAGCCAATCGTTTCGAATTTATGCGAAAGATTCCAAAAGACTGGCAAGTGAAGTGCACTTCCGGCTCAGTCGATCCTAATGAAAATAGGATATGAGCATTTGGATGGTACTTAATACTGAATTCCAACATTCTACGTTAACCGTTTTGGGTTTATGGGGAAAATTGGGAAAATGTTTCGAGTCAAGTGCACTTCCGGTACAGACGAATGCAATCATAATGCGAGTTGCACAATTAGATGTTAGGGCTTAATATGAAATTTCAATATTCTACGGCTGATTGTATTGAATTTAAAAGAAAATTCGGAAAGACTTATATAAAACGCCTTTCTGGCTCAGCCGATTGGCACAAAACTAGAGGATATCCATCAAGATGCTATAGCAATTTGAAATACTGAATTTCAATATCCTGCGGCCAACCATTTTGAATTTATGCGAAAATTCATAAAAAGTTTCAAATAAAGTGCTCTTCCGGTACAAACGATTGCAACCATAATGCGAAGTTCAAAAATCTTCCATTTTAAAGTCAACCTCAATTATAATTGTGCATCGATTGAACATGAAATCATTTTGAGAGGCTGAAAATTGTTGATTACAGCCCTCATAAGGAGTTAAATGGAAAAGAAAATCAAATAAATTATATCATAGATCGAAAATATGAATAAAATCAATGCATCGGATCGAATCCAATTTAACTTCAAGATAAGGGCGCTAATCAATTTTCTCTATATGAAGTACCGCATTTATTCTTTGATAATAATATGAGTTTGCTTGAAATCTTTTTTTGTTTACGTACTCGTTTTCGAGTTATTAATACTAAATCAATGTTAAAGTCAGATACTAAAAATAAAAAATCTGACGTGAACATCACGTGACTTACTTGTACATCATTGGATATACATATAATACGATGTGATTTTGTGTTTAATCATATATATCATTGGATATATATAATCAAACACAAAATCTCATAGTTTCACAGTTAATCGTTTTGGATTTACTCAAGAGATTCTAAGAATCTATCAAGTGAAATGCGATTTCAGCCAAGTCGGTTGCTATGGAAACAGTAGGCCATTATTCTTATACTACAACATTCCTAAATACTGATTTCCAAAATTCTACGACTGCCAACAGATCTGAATTTATGCGCAAAATTAAAAAATTAACTCCTACTGAAGTGCACTTCCGGTTCAGTCTATTGTTATGAAAATAGAAGGCAATCATTCAGATGCTACAGCAGACTGAAATACCAAATTTCAATATTCTACACCTGATCGTTTCGAATTTATGCGAAAAATTCCAAAAGACTGTCAAATAAAGTGCACTTCCGGCTTGGTGGATCTCAATAAAAATAGGATATGAGCATCTAGACGGTATAATCGTCGTAAATACTAAATCAATCCACGTTCAATCGTTTTGGATTCATGCGGAAAATTCAAAAAATGTTTCGAATAAAGTGCTCTTCCGGCTTAGTCGATAGCAATCATAATGCAAGGTGTACAACTAGATATCATAAAAGTGCCTAATACAAGATTTGAATATTCTATGACTGATTGTTTAGAATTTATGCGGAAAATTCAAAAAGTCCGTCATATAAAGTGCACTTTCGGCTCAGCCGATTGTTACAAAAATAGTAGATGACCATTTAGATGCTACAACAATTCCAAATGCTAAATTGCGGTATCCTATGGCTGATTATTCTGAATTTATGCGGAAAATTTAAAAAAAGTTTCTAGTTAAGTGCACTTCCGGTTTAGCCGATCGCAATCATAATGCAAGATGTACAATAAGATGTTATAGAAGTTCTTCATACGAAACTTCAATATGCTATGGCGGATCATTCTATATTTATGCAAAAAATTGAAAAAAAGTTTCAAGTAGAGTGCACTTCTAGCCTGGCCGATTCTTACAAAAATAGCAGATAATCATTCTGATACATCAAGTTTAAATACTGAATTACAACATCCTACGGTTGAACATTTTGGATTTATTAGAAAAATTCGAAAAAAGTTCCAAGTAAAGTGCACTTCCGGTACAGATGATTGGAACCATAATGCGACCCTATACCAGTCTTAAATACAAAATTTTAACATTATACGTTTAACCAGTTTTGAGATTTCCGACTTAACGCACGCACGCACGAACATACATACCGACATCAAGTCAAAAATAGTCAAAATGGATTCAGGGATGCCCAAAACGGATATTTCCATCAAAATCTCGATAGGTGAATTTTGTCGGTTTCACTTGCTACTTTGTACAATTAGGTAAAAATGAGTACGACAACCAAAAAAAAGTTCAAGGTAAAGTCATACTCTTTTTGAAAATTATGCGGAGTGTTTCATGTATCATTTTCTGATTAGTGCCTTCGTTCTCCCAGAAATCGATGATTTGTGAATAGATCATTTCTGACGTAACGATAGCTCCAATTAAAAAAATTGTTATGAAAGCCCTACAATATTTCCCCAAAATTTAACTAAAGCCATAGTTACAAAGATACATTTTCTCAATCTAATTCACGGGTTAGTCTACGAAAATCCAAGAAAAGGCAGCACGTAGCTCATTTCGAGAAAACCCCAAAACAATATAATTTTTTTGTGGCTTATTGGCAACTTATTTCGGAGAAAACAAGATAATGTCATACTTAATTACAATTGTGCATCGATTTAGCATAAAATAGTTTTTGTATTCAGCTCCAGTTTTGCGAGGGGAAAAATTATTGATAACAGCCCTTATAAGTGCCTAAATCAGCAAGAAATTGAAAAAAGTTATATGATAGATCGAAAATTAATGCATCTGACCCAAAAATTTTCTCCTGCAAGTTATAGTTTTAAAATTATGGGTCTATTTTTTGATTAATGCCGTTTTTTGCCCGAAAATTGGTAATTCACGAAAATATTGAGTAACGAGAGCATTAATCAAAAAGTAGTCCCTATCTAGTTTATGAAAATAATATGACTTTACATGAAATTTTTTTTTGGTTGTCGTACTCATTATTTCAATTTGTAATAGTTAAGGTTTTGCTATCTCAAAAATGAGTAGGACTATCAAAAAAAATTTTCAAAGAAAGTCATACTATTTTGGTAGCTGCATGTCTCATAGCTTATGTATTAATAACTCGAAAATAAGTACGTCAACCGAAAATAAGATTCAAGCAAACTAATATCATCTTTGGAAAATATAAGGGTATTAAATATATATATATTTTTTTATTAGACCCCTTGTTTCAGAGCTATAGTTTGCAGAAAAAAAATTCCCATCAGATGCATTTGTTCTCTATATATCTTCGATCTGTCTTATAATTTATCCCGATTTCTTCCTAATCTAAGCTAATAAGGTTTGTGATCAATAATTTACATCCTAACAAAACTGGTGCTCAATACAGACATCATTTTATGTTCTATCGATGCACAATCGTAATTAAGGATGACTATCTTGAAAAATTTCTTGAAATAATTAATTATTCAGCCACAAGAAATTATAATTGCTTTAGGGTTTTCTCAAAACGAGCCTCATGCTGCCATCTCTTGGATTTCCGTGAATTAACCTGTAAATCAGATTGAAAAATTATCTCTGTAATTAGAGCTTCAATCAAAAAATGTTTCAAGTAAAATTATTCCATTTCTGGAAAATATTGAAGATCTTTCATTGGAATTTTTTTGATAAGGGCTTTAGTATTCGAGGAGATAGTAACGTAATTCGCAAGAACAACTCAAATACATGCTTTCTTATTCCTGTTCAAACCTCAAACAATAGTTATTTACATAATTAGTTATGAAAAGTGCCATATTGTTTGACGAGACGCAATATTTGCCAAAACGAGCGAAGCGAGTTTTGCAAATTACGTGAGTCAAACAATATGGCTTTTCATAACGTATTCTGTACAAAATTCTATCTAATTCCGTCTGAATAATTTTAACTATATTTTTCAATGGGAACATCTCTCACGTCACATCACCAAATTCAGATGACTGTGATTCATGACCATCTATTGTTACTACAGAAACAAGAGTGCACTGAAATAAACAAATATCGAATTTTCACAAAACGTCAAAATAATTTTTGAAAATGTGTTCAAGGAGTAATATTTTGAGTGATATAGTACTCTTTGATATTAAAGACTCTGCCAATGCTGCATACTGTGAATAATAAATCTTTCTTTCAATTGTACAAAGATAAGTATAATCGATTAGCTATGAAACATGGCCAGTTACGTAAAGTCATTACGTAACTACTTTACGCTACTTTACGCAACTGTTGCATTGCAGTTATGAAAAATGGGACGTTGCATAACGTCAGGAATTGATGTGAAGTTTGACTTTTCAAAACGGAATCAGATAAAATGAATTTTTCAAATAATTTATCTGCAAGCAAATTTGTTCATGATTTTCTAGTGGAGAATTTGGATCTATCTGATTGATTTCAGACATCAGCGAAGATTACTTTGATATTAACCGTGGAATTAATAATTTTTTTGGAAAATATTTGTTCCACAATAATTTGTAATGTCTCATAATTTTTAATGCAACATCAATTGAACTTTGTACTTTGTACAAGTAAGAAAAATGAGGATGCCTCTAGTATTTTATTATTTCCACATCCTTTCCTAGTCAGAGTACAAAAATCAAATATTTTGAATCACTGGCTCAGTCAGGAATCAGCTATTTATCCCAGAGGAACAAATAGGATTATTGTATCCATTGACATTGAATTCTGAACGCTATAATTGTATGAAAGAAAGCAGGAAATTTATTCAGTCTTCAGTAACTTATTTCAACATCTTCCTTCTATCAAAATTCATAGTTTCTAATTTCCAGTTTAGTCAAAAATTCACCATTTATATCGAAGGAACATAATGGAATTAATAGCATCATGATTTTAAGTCTGAATACTATTAATAATTATTTTTGAACGCTATAATTGTGTGAAAGACAATGAAAAAGTAATTCGTCAATCAACACTCACAGTTTAAAACCTTTTAAAGTGCTGGTTCAGTCAATAATAGTGTGATAGTGAACAAAAAAGTCATTCTGTCTCCAGTATTTTGATTTCACATCCCTTCTCACTCAACACTTATGCCCGATTTCATGATCTCGAGTTGAAATAACCTGGGTTAAAGTGACGGGGAGTTAACCAATAAACAGGCTTTCGATTTATTTGATAAACTTGATTGGGCAGTGATGACACAAAAAATACAGAAATGGATATTGTTACCAAGGAAATGAGCTCTTTGAACCGGATTAATTTAACTCGAGATCGTGGAATCGGCCATTAAAGTTTCAAATTTTTTGAATCGCTGGCTCAGTCAAAAATCGATAATTCATTTCGACTGAACGTCTTGACCGATTGAAAACATTTAGCTGTTACTTCCAGAATATTATAAAACAGTTTTAATTTTTTTCAACATTTTTGGGGTCTTCAAAGGTATTCCAATATAGTCTTGTACTTAGCTGATGAAAGGAAGAGGCTCTTGATTCTAGATTGTTTTTCCTATTAATTGTTTCTTAATCTCTACATTCCGTGTCCAGGCGGAGTCAGAATTCTGTAGCATTTCATACAAATCGCCCAAATGATAAGGCCCTCTGCTATTAAAATAATTACTTGTATGGGCAAATACGAATTAATCATTTCATAACAATACAGATAGCCGGAAGAACTCCAGATTTAGGGCAAATCATGACAGTAAATGAACCTAAACCTTCCGTACACGTTTATATAAGGGTTGTCTCATTAATTATAGTTATTTATCATTGAAACATGAAATGTTTTTTATTCATTTACAAGCCAAATATCTATTATTGAGAATGTGGTGAATATTTGTTTGAACTTTTCATTATATTTTTAACAATCTCTTTGTTGTACATTATTAATTACTTTTAATTTCTTTCTGAAACCAAGGTTTTCTTTTGCTGACTATCGAAAGCGAAGCTATATCTGAGCACCAATGTGCGTAGTGACGTCACAGTAACGTAGCCAATACAATAAAAATTGATGATTATCGTCAATCCTAATTATACTCAACATGTTTTGAAAACTAATCTAATGTATGTTTTTTCTGCTATAGGTTAGTACACCTTCTCTTATTTTCTGCTTGGAGCTATGCGTTACAACAGTTCAGGTGAGAGGTAACTCATTTCATCTTAATTCAATTAAATTTTTGCCTCAAGGTACAAAGTTTGAAATTTAATTAGTTACCACAGTATATTAGTGCGAACGCATGGATAGTCCTCTCATTAAGGACTAACTGTAATTTGATAGATAAATTTTGGAGCTGATTAGAAGTCATCCAAAATTTGTTAACAATTATTTATTTCAAACTGTTCATGGGAATTATGCTGAGATTTTGAGCATACAAAGCCTTTTTTACATACAAATCCATCATTTATTGCTCTGCATGCAGTGGTGAGTTCTCCCTGTCATCACTGTTCAATGATGACTCGTAGAACAGCACGTCACGTTTCTTGAAGCGCCTGAGGAACGTGCCACCGGCCTTCAATTTGAGACTTGATCCTACAATAGACGCTCGTTTTACACGCTTGCGCAAAAATGAATAACTCCCAAACAAACCAGATTTCGGTCCAACCCTTCCCGGTTGTCTTGGGCTCAAGTTCGAACCCACAAGCGCGCGCAGCGCAATTAGGTAGTATCCAGCAAAGTTTTTTGAAAGTACGAAAAAAAAAACACCGTTTCCGTGCCACTGACAAGGCATCGCTTCTTGATTTCAGTAATTGTATCTTTTTCCAGCATTAAATCCATAAATTGATATTTCTTACCCTTTAGCAAAGGTCAATCGCCTTTGGGGAGTATATAGATTTATTCTACCCTATTTAATCATCCCCTGTGCGTCTTTACAAAAAAAAACCCTTATTAAATCTTTCGACTTGAAGAGAACGCACCCGCCAATGCTTTTGTAGCCAAATCGCTTTGCAGAGAATTTATCGGCGTTTAACTTTGATCATTAATATCTTCACTGACGCTGATAGCTGATAGCTGATAGGTCACTTGTTGGCCGATTATATCGGAAGCGGAAATTAAACTGCAGCGAGCTAAAAACGCCTGAAGGATATCAAATATTTCAATTAAGAAGTTGCATTTTTCCCAAGAATGAAAGGTTGCGAAATGGGAGAGTTTTTCTTATTTGCTCCTTGATCACTTCATTCCATTTTTGCCAGATTATTTTCTGTGGACATGGAAGAAATCTGACACAAAATGAGATACAATAGTGAATTCATGCCTCAAATATTATAAAACGTAGATATTTCTCCCAATTATCCTTTGCAATCCTTAGACAGGAGATAAAAAGTATAATTCCGATGAGAATCACAAAAGAAAACATAATTCATCACAAAACCACGTAATTAAAAAGTACAAAAAATCTGTATTATCCACAGCTCTTTCATAACCTTTATTGTAGGAAGTGCATTATATTCTTCATATTCATTCAATTGTTTTTAAACAAATTAACAACAGTAATTACGAAGCATGAACAACAAACAAAGAAACATACGAACAAAGCTATGCAGTCTACAAGCATAAGAACAGAATAAAAAGACAAATTGTTTTGTATATCTCAGAATTATTTGTCTGTACTTTTCTTGTTTTATCATCTTTTGTCCAATGATTTAAACGACTCCTGTAAGGATCTTTGTTCTTAGTTGTTTCTGTTCAAATGAACTACAGTTTAATTAGGAACTTATGTTGATGATATACCCACGCAAGAGTGGCTTCAATGAAGAAGAGTTTTTTATTCAGATTGAACACATGAATAACCTCACCTTTGATTCTAATTTATATTAACATGGTATGAAATTCAATAAAATAACGGAAATTAACTGTCATAAAATACTTATTTTATGTTAGGACTGAAGCAAAACCGCCATCTGCAACTTTAACAATGACAGCTGTCACTTTGACAATGACAGCTGTCACTTTGACAATGGCAGCTGTCACTTTGACAATGGCAGCTGTCACTTTGACAATGACAGTTGTCACTTTGACAATGACAGCTGTCGATTTGAAATATGCAATTAATTGATGCGACACTTTGAAACAGCGATGAAATTGGCTATGAAATTCATGATGGGGGAAGTATTGTAGTGGCCACAGTAGATGATGGTGGCATGGTACCAGACGAGGAAATTATTTGCTAACTAGAGATGGTGAAGAATCTACAGACTTCTAAGAAGTATCAAACAAAACTATTTAAATCCCCACTTTATTATATTACACTACTTTATCACACTATTTTGCTCTTATTTGCCGCAAACCCTTTTTCTGCACTTCCTCACTGTTACCAAGAAAGTTTGCCGAATGAATGTTCATTAGTTACATGACCAAAGAGCAAAACAACAGTGTACTAAGCGCAGTTGAGTACAGCTCCGGGCATTTTAGTTGCATCTAGTGGAGAGTGGTGTAAACGGTGCTGGGGGTTAACCACTAACCGCTGGTGATGTATTCGAGCCCGGCACGATTGAGGAGAAAAACAGTAGGACGATTGAATATGTGGTGAGATTGAATTTAAATTCTATAATTATCCTAAATATCTTTTGAAATTTTCCGAATAATAGTAAGGTGATCATTGTGTATCATAAATAACAAAGATATTTTTTGTAGTTGTCGTTTATTACTTTACGACTCTAGTTGGTTTGAGTGCATACTGAAAGCAGGTACCTACAAAAAGTCGAAAAGTTAATTTAATCGGATAAGTGTAGGAGATGAACTTCATCGGATGGGAGTCAAGGATGAACTGATTTTAAAATATTAGAAAAAACAACATGCAAGATTCAGAGGGAGACCGAGACAAATAAAATATACTATAAAAGAATCTAAATAGTTTGCACATGTTCGTATTCAGAAAAACTAAATCAGTTAATTCTAAGAAGGATCTTTACAGGTTTTTGTAGCTGGAAGCATGCACAGTGGGCCATGAAGTATTTACACAAAAGACAACTAGAGCATTTGGTATTTACTATACTTAAAAATAATATATTACAGACTTAAGCTAAAATGTCATAGTGTCAAGTGTTTTGTGTAAATACGGATACTTGATATTATAAATACATGAATGGGTTTGTGTGTGTGTGTGTATGTGTATGTGTGTGTATATGATAGTGTGTATGTACATGGCATGAAATATGTGGTCCCCACAGTACGATCTCCTCAAATCTTCCAAATAGGATTCTGTTTCAACAATTCGATCTAAATTTCTTATGACCGAGCAATTTTTCTCAATTTGGGAACGAATTATAGTCGAAGTGGGCCAAAATTGTGGATGAGGAATCAATCCGTGACACAATTCATGAACTCTGGGCTTTTATATGTTAACGCAGTGTCTTAATAAAAGAGCACTTTTTTGCCAAATGTGGCTCCTTTTGTTCCAAATCTGGATCGAAAAATATACCCTCACAATCGTTAATTTTTTTTCCAGGTAGTCGATGTGGATGATACCGTACACATCCCAAAAAAAACTCTGGTCATGTCCTTATTGACCAAAAATCCCACGTTGGTCTTTTTCGGTTCCGATTCGCTCCTTCGAAATTGAAAGACGATCGCATTTGTTGTCTGACAGTAAGTGCGGAATAGCAATTTTCCGTTGCCAAATCGGCCCTTTTTATTCCAGAACGGTACCGAATAGTATAGGCCTACGTTCGTTAACTCTTTTCGATGGGAATGATACATGTATCTCCCAAAAAAACTGTGACCATCTCCTTATTGACCAAAAACCTCAACTTAATCTTCGACTCCGATTCCTCGGATGTAGCTCACTGTTTTGGCTGCTTCTTGATCTCTAGTGTGTTGTGTCCTCTATATTGCGATTTGAATGGACAGACAGTCGCATTTATTGTCCGAAAGTAAATGCGGAAGAGCACTTTTTTCTTTGCCAGATCCGATCCCTTTTGTTTCAAATAGGTATCGGATAAAGAACACTTGTGATTGTTCTGTCGTCTTCCAGGTAATCGATGTACGCATCTCAAAAAACTAGACACGTTCTTGATAAGCGACAAATCCACATTTGCTGATTTCTGGGCCTCGATTCTCGAAGCTATGCGTTCGCATTCGCATACGTTTCCAAACGTTTGGGGTCTGAACGTATACGTTTAAAAATTTCTATTCTCCACGATTGTCGCATACTTTTGGTTTTCTGAAGCACGGCATCACACTTGACCGTTTCACAACGAATGGACCAATCAGATTCAAATATTTAGGTAGTGCTAACACGTTGCGTAGTGATCACAGAACGCACTGTTATTGACATTTGACGTGTGACGTTTCCATTAATTTGATTTTCCAAGCTGTGTTTGTGCCATTTGTGAGATAAAAAATGGTTAACCATCAAAAAAAAGTTCTCAATTCTCACAAGACCTAAAAGTTATGCTGGTTGAATTTATGGTGCAACATCCATAGCTCATAAATGGAAGATCATCAATCACAATATCATCAAATGCTGCCATTGTGTATCAATATTTGTGACACACTCAAAATGACATTTCAAACTAGCCAAACGAATGAAAATTGCAGTGAACGAGTGGTTACTACCCAACCGTGTCAAACGCACGAAAGTCCTACGTTTAGTAACGTATACGTTCACCAAACGCACACTCGAGAATACCAACTAAAGAATTTCATGCGTTTCGACGTTACAAACGTATACGCTTTGATTCGAGAATAGAGACCCTGGTGTGTTGTAATTGATCCTCACTTCGTCCATGATCATGAAATGGCACAGAAAGTCTCTCTTGTTGCAATTAAACATCACAAAACACTCCTTCGAAATAGATAGACGGTCGCATATGTTGTCTGAGAGTAAACGCAAAACAGCACTTTTTTCATTACTAAATAGGCCCCTTTCGTTCCAAAACTGTGTCGAATAGTATACGCCTACTTGATCATGAAACGGTACAAAAAGTCTCTTATTGCGATTCACAAAACACTCTGTCGAAATGGGCAGACGATTGCATTTGTTGTTTGAGAGTAAATGCAGGACGGGATAGCAATTTTTCGTTGCCAAATCGGTCTCTTTCGTTCCAAAACGGTATCGAATAGTATACGCCTACTATCGTTAAGTACTTTTCCAGGTAATCAAAGTAAATGGTACCGTGGACATTTCGAAAAATTAGACATGTCTTTGTTGTGCGACTGATCCACCTGGACTTCATCGACTCCGATTCGCCGAGAGCAGTTCACTGTTCTGATTGTTTCTTGGTTGGTTGGTCACAGGACGGCGCAAAAAGCTCTTCTTATTGTAGTTGGACATCGCAAAACGCTCTTTTGAAATAGGCAGACGGTCGCATTTGTTGCCTGAAATCAAATGCAGAGCTTAGTCTTCTTCGATTCCTATTCTTTGGAATCAGTTTACTGTTCGGATTGTACCTTGGTATTTGGTATGTTGTAATGTATCGCTGCTTCGTCCATGGTTATAAAATGGCGCACAAATTTCTATATATTGCAATTGAACATCGCAAAACACTTTTTCGAAATGGATAGACGGTCGCATTTGTTGTCTGAGAGTAAATGCAGTCCCTTTCGTGCCAAATAGGTGTTGTATGTAAAAGCACCAGTGATCGTTTTCTCTTCCAGATGGTCGAATGATACCGTGCTCATCCTCAAAAAGTGGACATGTTCTTGTTGACCAAAAACCTAACTTATTCCCGGTTGCATGAACGTTCATTAACTAAACAGTTCTCCAAAAATGAACAATATCAAATCTAATTTTTGACAGCAATGCTATGCAACTGATTTGATGAATATATTCGATTTGATATTGTTCATTTTTGAAGAACTCTTTAGTTAATGCACGTTCATGCAACCAGGCCTTAGTCTTCTTCCACTCCGATTTTCCGGAAACTGTCCGATGTTTCTTGGTCTCTAGTATGTTGTAAGATGTATCCTTGCTTCGTCTATGGTTATAAAATGGCGCAAAAAGTTTTTTGTATTGCGATGAGCAGACGATCGCATTTGTTGTCTGACAGTAAATTCTGAAGAGCATTATTTTCTTTACCAAAACTGCTTTTTTTGTTCTAAAACGGTGTCAAATAGTATACGCCTGCGATCGTTGAGTTTTCAGCCAGTTGATCGAGAAAACCATTTTGATCTTCTTCGGCTTCGAGTCGCGGAGGGCGTCCTCTGTTTTGATTGTTTATTGGTTTCTTGAGTGTTGTGATATATCCATGCTATGTCCATGATAATTAAGTGGCAACAAGTTTTATATATTGCGATTGAACATCAAACAACACTTTTTCGAAATGGGGTGAGAGCAAATGCAGAAATTGATCTTCTTCGATTCCGATTCTTCAAAATCCATTCACTGTTTTGACTGTTCTTTGATCTCTGGTAGGTTTTTATGTATCCTGGCTTCATCCATGGTTATAAAGTGGCGCAAAAAGTCCTTGAACATCGCAAAACTCTCTTTAGAAATGAGCAGACAGTCGCATTTGTAATTTCCCAAATGCAGCCACTTTCCTCCAGAAATGATTCGCTGTTTTGACTGTTTCTTGGTTTGGTGTGTTGTGATGAATCGTTACTCGTCCATAGTTATGAAATGGTGCGAAAAGTCCTTCTAATCGCGATTGAACATCGCCAAACAGTCCTTTGAAATGTTATCTGAGAGCAAATGTGGCAATCATTTCCAAATATTCATGCAAAATGTTGAACATTTGTTTGGTGGAGATTTCGGTAGCTTCAGTTATCTCATGTCCAATGAGTCATCGATCATCGATTATCATTCCATGGATTCTATCGATAATTTCTAGCTTGTTGACTTCTTTTGGTCAGTCTGGCGCTTATCACCAGAAATATTTGTTCGTCGGCGTTCAAATTTAGATGTTTAATATTTAGTTGTTAAATTCGAGGTATCAGAGTCTTTATACACATCATTCAATTCGGTGTTGACCTCTTCTTCAAAAATATGTATCTAATATCCAATTTTATTCATTCTGGTGCAGGTAGAAGTTGTTCTCGCTTTAATGACTGTCAAACACAAACTAAACGACACATCTTGTTTAAAAAAATAGACTAATTTGATATTAGTGGCACATTTCTTGCCTCAGCCGATTACTTTTCAACCGCCCTCCGTAAAAAGACTGATTCAATATTGAAAAAAGCAAACTCATTACAAAAGCTCATAATTCTCCCAGTTATTACAAAATTTAATTTCAAATACCGGTCAAAATTGTGAAATACTTCTACTATACATTCAAATTATGCGTTAATCAATACAAAAAAACCAATTCCCACATCCTGGATGAAATCATCGTTTGGAACCGCACATTTTAATTAAATTGTTACCTGAGCTGGACCCTGATAATTTAGTTGGTGAAATATTCGCTCATCCCTTTCGCTAACAGACCAACAGAGCAAAAAGTGCAAAAGTCGAATGTGTCTGGAATACCGGAGGGGGCCAAATAGGCAGCCCGCCCCACATACGTGCCTCGCATCAAGAATAAAGAAAAATGAAGATAGAAATAAGACGAGTAAAGTACATTGATTGAAAGAAAATGTTAGGAGAATGTCTGAGGGATGAAAGCAAAAATAGCACAATTGATACATCAACATATTTACCAGTTTTCTCACTACACTTCTTGTTTTATACCATGATTGGTATGCAAACAAAACACAATCTATAATTACAGAAATACACTTCCTTCGCGGAAACTTCTTGTTTGTTTTCTCGCTGATAATGAGGCGAAATACGCGAGAAACACACGTTCGGAAACAAAAGCAATCTAAAGAAGAACTTTCCTCTTGTTTTCTGATTCTCTAGCCAGTTGCGAATCACTCCGATCTTAAAGTTCTTGTTCATTATTTTGGAGTGATTAACAATTTCTTGTTTATGTTTTGGGGGGCTATTCGCAAGGAAGGAAAGTATTAAAAAGGATTCAAAGACTCGAATTGTAAGTAAGTAAGATTTGCAATTGAAACTTAGTGAGCCTTCATGAATTTATACCAAACTTTTCCTCCAATTGTTTTTTTTTCTAATCTGATGATTCAATCCTCTTATTATGGACCAAATTACATCAAAGGAAGGACCCTACACTCATATACGTATATAAATACATAAATTCCCTCACTGAGGGCAAATGAATTCGTTGATTTCTTAGATCTCGCCGATTTGAGGCTTCACCGGACAGAGGTGTCCATCCATCTGAAGGATGAAGCTAGGAGGTCAAAGGAAATGAAAGGAACCCAAAAATAAATGGATTTGTATGAGTAAGGATTGAGGACCGCTCAAAGGTTTCATTCCTGGTTACGCGCAATCAGTCCTAACTCAATTTAAAGGAGAATGATTCCAAGAGACGGAAAATTCATACAAATAAGGATAGTCATTACTTGAATAACAAATGATCTTGTAAAAAGCTTCCTCAATTTCTCAAATATTTTATTTATTACAATTCGACAGGACGATTGCAGATTTATTCATAACTGAACTCTTGCCATCCTCCCGACTGTTGATTTTTATGTCAATAATAAAAATGGCTATTCAAATTTCATAACAAAGATGGCACCACCTATTTATTCACATATATCTGAAATAAAATGAATATTGATGTGTAGTGAAGCGAAGCTGAACCTGTACAAACAATTAGTTGGGAATTTATTTGTGTTTAGCGTCGTGCTTTTGATCAGTTTTGTGAAGATATTAGTGACTTTTGCAATGATTTCATGTAGTGTGAACTTAAATTAACAATAAAATCATTATTATGTTGTGTAAAATAACTTTGTAGTGTGTGTGGATAGTGCCAAAATATGAAGGGGATGTTGGCGGAGCCAGACTTGCAAATTTATTCATATAAGGTTAGTTTTATCTTCCTCTATATTGAGGTGGATATAACCAGTTATTGTAGGATTTAATTCCCTCCAGTTAATAATATACATCTTGAAAATACTTCATCTAAAGACGATTTATTTCCAATTATATTTATTATACTTCAAGGAAATTATTCATTTGTGGATTTCTTTTTGTGTGCATAAATAATTTCGATAAATTGAAACATCTTTCAACTCTAAAATCCATCATGATTGACTCCATATTATTTTATTAATATTATGATAAGTAAATATCTCCAATGGATATTTTTTTAAATCCATTTTGTGATGCTTAAATCTGTTTGTTGAGTAAAATGTTTTCAATATAGATCTTATCCCAATCTAGACATAGGTGTGCTGCGGCTTAACTTAAATCTGGTTTAGGTTGGTGGTCTTACATTTCAACTTGGAAGATGATATATAATAGCTTCAATGAAAGAGAGGCAACAAAAGTAATTTTCAATATTCTAAATGCGCTTTTAACCATTTTTTAAAACACAGTTGTGCTATTTATATGTTTACTTTAGTGAATTATGAGAATAGTCATGCAAAAATCAATATGGTTCTATTCTGATAGTGAATCAATCGATAGGAAAGGATCACCAAAATCGATCAAGATTGTAACCTGTAACGTATCCTCATACGAACACACCAACGAACGGAAGCGCATCTTATTTTCCAAAGGTAAATTGGGATTAGAAAAAATATTCAAAGAAAAATTAAAAATCGTATAATTCTTCCTAAAAAGCTATGTTGAAAATAGATTGTTTCTAAGTTATCAGGCGTTCGAGTCAGAAAAAAGAAGACACAGCTCTAAACTTAAGATATTTGCATTAAAAAATCCCCACTTTACCATTTTTTCGAACGTAAGGCTAGTTTTCAAAATCGGCTGACAGCTTATTGTAAAAAATTGAAGAATCATCTTGATGATGAAAGCGCATTTTTGACAGCTCATGACTGCTTGTTACTTCAGAGATTTCGCAAATTACCATCTCCCACAATCACTGAGCTTGGAATCAAGCAGTTTGGACAAACCTACGAAACAGCAGTTTTCATTTAGTACCAATTTCTAGTTGACTATTTGATAGGTACATAATTTGTGCATATATAAACTCAAAAATACCTTTCAATCTTTACTGTTTGATTATTTGCTGACGGGAGGTCATGTGCTGAACTTTAAAATGATAATTTGATCTTTATCAGAGCTATATAAAAAAATCTGATGTAAACATCACGTGACTTACTTGTACATCATTTGATATATACCCAAATTTACTGAATAAAGTTTTCTATCACTTTAGATTATAATTAATATAATTTTAATAATATCTTGACATGTACAATATTAAACAAAATCAAAAAATTGACAACAGATTATCATTGCTTACCTTATTTCAAATAAATTGATTGTTTTATACGGCAAATTCTGAATGTCTGTTATACATATAAACTGCAATTCCGGCTCAGCCGATTGATACAGAAATAGTAGATAACTATTTTGATACTACAACAAGTTCAAACACTAAATTCCAATATGCTATGGCTGATCATTCTAGATTTATGCAAAAAATTAAGAAAAAGTTTCAAGTAAAGTGCACTTCTGGCTTGACCGATTCATACAAAAATAGTAGATAACCATTCTAATACAACATCAAGTTCAAATACTGAATTTCAACATCCTACGGTTGATCATCCTGGATTTATTAGAAAAATTCGAAAAAAGTTTTAATTAAAGTGCACTTCCGGTACAGACGATTGGAACCATAATGCGAGATACACAAGTAGACCCTATATCAGTCTTAAATACAAAATTTCAACATTATACGTTCAATCAGTTTTGAGATTGGCGAGTTATGCACGAACAATCAAAATCTTGATAGGTGAATTTGGTCGGTTTCACAATACTTTCTTGTACTTAATACAAGTAAGTAAAAATCCCTGAAAAGGACCTCCAATGCTACGGATTCAAGAAAATAATTAACGGGTAGTCATGTACTGGCCTAAATTGATCGCAAAAACAGAAGTTAAACTCATTCTGATTCTAATGACATCAAAAACCGCATGTCAATATCTTGTGTAACTAGCGAGATAATGAAATAAATAGTTTCTACCCTTAAATGGGTACTAACCCATATCGGCTCGAAATTTAGGGTATAAAATTCAATTACTGACATGTTGCTCATTTTGTGCAGCAATTTTCGGATTTCAATTAAGCTTAGTTCAGCAGTAATTATCATTTATTATACCATAAGTAGTTGGAGTATTATCGATTATTTTTGTGGTGCTGTCACGAATATTTATTGTGCTTGCGTTTGAATACCACGAGTGTGCAGCACGAGTGGTATTCACAAGCACAATAAACATGAAGATAAAATTGATGAAGATATTCAGAAAAATATTCCATTAAATACGAAGAGAGCACAAATTGAAGGTATCCACATCTTTGAGTAAGATACTCACTTGGACCACTAGTGTAATACCCGATGGTATTTCTACACGTCCAAATACTCACTGATATGCACCGTTTCTATGGCGATTTAGCATTGTCAACTTTGTTATAAATACTACGAATGGAATAGTCTTTTGAATGTTTATTTCAATTTTCACCCAAAACTGGGTGTATGAGTAAGAAAATCTAGCAGTTTGTGCAAACCTATCAAACAACATCTTTCATTTAGTACCTGTTTCAAGTCTGTAAGTGCTGTAGTTGCTGAGATCTAAGCCTCACGCCAGTTAGCCAGCCAGCCAGACAGCCAAAGTGCATATAATAGCGTATTTCATATAAAAATGCGCTAATATTTTTCTAATAAAAGTGGCTCCAAGTTGCGCAATAAATCTACAACTTTACCTGAATATGTTTCACTCTTGGACTCATGTAGACCGTCTGCCAATAAACTTTCAGTCGATTTTTCGAACATGCCTTACGTTCAAAAAATTGGCAAACTGTATGAGGTTGATCAAAGAGGCTTTTTTTTGTTGCTGATTAAAATCAGAGATTCTCAAATGCAAATATATTAAGCTGACAGCTGTGAGTATTTCTCCTATAAATGGCAGCCTGTTAAAAATTCTTCTCTTGTACAAAGTAAAATTCATATTTTGAGATTTTGATGGAAATGTCCGTTTTGAGCATCCCTTAATCCATTTTAACTATTTTCGGTTTGATGTCGGTACGTATGTGCATTTTTAACTCGCAAATCTCAAAACCCGTCGAGCGATTAATGTTGAAATTTTGTATTTAAGACTGGTTTAGGGTCTAGCTGTGCACCTGGCACTATGATTGCAATCGTCTGTACTGAAAGTGCACTTGATTCTGAACTTTTTTTTGAATTTTTCGCATAAATCCAGGATACTGAAATTTAGTATTTGAACTTGATGTGTCATCTTAATGGCTGTCTTCAATTTTTGTACCAATCGGCTAAGCCGGAAGTGCACTTTATCTAACAGACTTTTCGAATTCTCCGCATAAATTCAAATCAGTCAAGAATATTGAAATTTTGTATTAGGCATTTCTATAACATCTATTTGTACATCCTGCATTATAATAGCAATGGTCTGTATCGGAATTGCACTTTACTCGATATATTTCTTGAATTTTCCACATAAATACATAAGTACATAAGTACTGTTAAGATGCTCACATTCTATTCTCATTGAGATCGACTGAGCCAGAAGTGCATTTTACTTGATGGTCTTTTGGAATTTTTCGCATAAATTCGGAACTATCGGCTGTAGAATATTGAAATTCAATATTTCTGCTGTAGCATCTGAATAATTGCCTACTATTCTCAAAATAATCGACTGATCCGGAAGTCCACTTTATTTTGCGCATAAATCCAAAACTACTAGCCGTTGAATCTTGGAAATTAGTATTTAGGAATGTTGTAGCATAAGAATGATTGACCTATTGTTTCCATAGCAACCGACTAGGTCGAAAACGCACTTTACTTGACAGATTTTTATAATTTTTTGGATAAATCCGAAATTTTGTTTGATTATCGTATTATTATATGCAAAAAATATATCCAATGATGTACAAATGAGTCAAGTGATGTTTTGCGTTTCTGAGTAGTGTTTCACAAGAATCTTGCATTTTTCTTGCTCTTGTCTTGTCTTGCGCAAGAAATGCAAGACAAGAACAAGAATTGGATTTTGCAAGAAGATGCAAGACTTGGCAAGAATTGTAACATTTTCTTGCCTCTCTTGCATTCTTGCCAGAACTGCGTATCAATGAGTCCAATTTTAGAGTTTTGAGAGAAAAATGAGTATCGCGTCATTAGTGATGAATAGGTGGATCAACTAGAACAAGTCGAGAAGTAACATTTTTTTTAAATAAGCGTACTTATTAAAGACTGCAAATGGAATATTTATTTCTTTAGAAGTACTTGAGTAGGAATGTAAGATATAAAATATGAATTTTCTCTACAAAATCATTTCCCTTAATAAAATAAACTTCTATAGATTGATAGAATGAAAAAATAGAAACGTGCATTATTCTCTGTGAAACTTTGACCAGGAGTTCAGGCACAGAAGATTTCTAATAGATCAAAATTCAAACGGCTTCTGTGCTTTCTGCTCACTAAGGTCGCCTTGGAGAAAAGTCGTTCTGATGGCACAAATGTAACGATAATACTCAAAAAATCTCCAACCATTTTAGACAGATTAAGAAATATAGAAGTATGAGCTGGCCACCAAGCCAAAATATCAGTGTCTTCGCTTACTGTTCTAGAAGAAAATATTGATTTAGTTCTACTCTTCATTTTTTTTTGTCTATGCCTTGCAACGACGTCGAAGTATATGTTTCGAGCTCATTTTGGATGAAAATCTGAGTGAAGTCAATATCATAGTCATCAAAAGAAATTACTGCAAGTTGTTCCTCATCCTCATTATTTTGATTACTATTATAATCGACAAAATATCGATTTTCAAAAGTCATTGAATTTCTTGATTGAAGTTTCCTCCAAATTTTTACCCGATTCGGTGAGCTAGATCCAAAATAGGGAGACGCAATAGATCCAATTCGTTTTGTTATAGTACTTTATTATCTTGTCAGTTGATATTCTGTTTTGTGTATCTAGTTCAAATGCCAATTTCTCTAATTCATCTAAAAGAATATTACTATCCAATACAACCATGGACCCACGAGATAACTTGGCAAATCCCCGCAAAAACAAGAGCTATGCAAGAATCTTGCACAAAAAACAAGAAATCAAATAACGCCATCTATTTAAAATATAATATACTAAGTAAAATATGCAAGACAAGAAATGTGCAAGAGGCTTGCAAGGGAAGACAAGAAATCGCCTAACAAGAATTGTGCAAGACAAGATCTTAATACATTTCTTGTCTTGCACTGCAAGACAAGAGCAAGAAACTGCTGAGCAAGACAAGAATTCTTGTCTTGTGAAACACTATTTCTGAGAATGGTAAAAAGTATTAATTATGGCTCGTGTATGTCGAAAACAAAACCCCTCACTGACAGTATAAGATATCTGCATAATGAATTCTGTCAATATTTATTTTAATACATAAACTACTATCGCACTATCAAAGTGAAAATATAATCAGTTGGAAATAAATAACTTTTCAACTAATTACTTAATTTTCTTGGAACGTACAATTTATGAAAGCCATAATATTACCTAATAACATATATGTTCTTACATGTATGTGCTGCGGCTTGAAATTTGCTGTATAATGAGAAAATATCAACTAAGAACCGCATTTTTTATCAATTTTCTGGAACGCACTAATTTGAGCTTCAATATTTTTTGAACTATCGAATGAAAAGTATTAGTTTTATCATTTTTTAATACCCGAATCCTATACTGTCTTTATATTATTATTGAGAGTATCACATTCTGATTGAAATATAAAAAAGTGTGCGTTATCTGAACGCTATGCGGAAAATTCGAAAAATGTTCCGGGTAAAGTGCACTTCCGGTACATAAAATTGCTATTATAATACGAGGTGTATAACAAGATGTTATAGAAGTGCTTAAAACCAAATTTCAATATTCCACGACTGATTATTTTTAATTTATGCGGAAAATTCGAAAAATCTGCTATATAAAGTGCACTTCCGGCTCAGCCCATTGATACAAAAATTGAAGATAATCATTAAGATGCTACAGCAATCTCAAATACTGAATTTCAGTATCCCACGGCTAAAAATTCTGGATTTATGCGAAAAATTTGAAAAAAGTTTCAAGTAAAGTGCACTTCCTGTACAGACGATTGCAACCATAATGCGAGGTGCACATCAGTCTTAAATTCAAAATTTCAATGTTATACGTTCGACGGGCTTTGAGATTTGCGAGTTATAAACGCATATACGTACCGACATCAAGCCGAAAATAGTCAAAATGGATTAAGGGATGCTCGAAATGGATGTTTCCATCAAAATTGTAACTGAAGTTTGCCAGCAAGTAGATTTTATATTCATTTAGAATAGCTTCATCCGTTTCGTTGCACATCCAACTTTATATCAAAATAAACTATATTATAATTTAATTTGTACATTGTGTTTTTAATTCAGTGTATATTTTCGCGTGTGATGAATATTTAAATTTCAAACCTACCGCAGACTCATGATATATGACCTGGCCACGGCGGTATTGTCGCACTTTGAAAATGAATAAATGATTCTGTTTTTAATGCAGAGGTGAAAGGGTGTGCGCCGGAGATTAATAGCATCGAAATGTAAATAATACAATAGATTAAATGAATTATTACAAATTAATTTCGTGCCGGATACATATTATTTTAATTAAATATTATTTGTCAAAATAACAATTTTTGCTCATCCAAGATTATAAAAAGAGATTTTTGATTGATTGCACAATTTTTTTATTCAAAGAAAAGCTCAAATTGATCACTGAATTTCACATTTCAAAAGTGAACAAACAGAGATCTGTGATCATATTTATCGGAGTAAAAACTACATGTACTCGTTTTCATAAACAGTATTCCCATTTCCTGTGAATTCCCAACAATACATAAAAATGTTCCAATGAATACAATAGATGCACGTTTTTACTTCCATCTACATATACCATGAATATCTGATTGAAAATTAATGAATTTTTCCTGTTTTCAAAATTATTATTCTCTGCATTCGATGGCGCCAGAAAGACCACACATAGCACCTTAGTTATCTATGGAAGTAGAGTTTATTATATGGTAATTATCTGTCACCCGATTGTCTATTGTCTTTTAAATTGTCAACAGTTATTTATAAGTTCATTTCCGTCTGTTTGATGATAATCAAAGAATCATTCCCAGCAAATGCTGTTTATTTTTAACTTCAGATGTTTTGAGCTCTTTTAAAATAAGATATGATTGTGAGATCATATTTCAGGAGGTGGGTGTTCCTTTTGTTGACAGAAAATGGAATTCTAGATTGAATATCTTTGTTGGATTTGAATCAGTGCCCTCAAAAAGTTCCCCAACAGGAATACTCTTATTTTTTAATCCGACACTATTCACAATACCTACGATCGTGGAAAAAGTTTGTGTTGAATCCTCCTAGGGCGAAAATGAGCATGAATACTATAATCGATAATGAATTTAAGTTTGCAACGGAAATTAGCGTTACCGTCATTTCCGCAAGAAAATCAGGAAATTTACTAACACGGGAAAATCTAATTAAAATTTTACGCAGCAAGGAATTTTCGCCCTGACGATTCAGAAAAAAATCTGTTGCAAGTATTAACTTTTGCCATGAAGAAACGATGGAATTTTCTACAGAAAAAAAATTAAATTAAATTATTTTCAGCACAACACATAGCTTTAATATGAACTAAGGTAACGTTATCCCTTCCTCAATTCGTATTGAGAAAAAAGTGCCGTTTTTTGCAGTGAACTTCATCAAAGGCTGTACGACATTGAAGCAAAATTAAATTCAACAAAGTAATTAATACATAGAAAAACAACATATGTAATAAATAATTATTGTAAATAGAAAAATAACCTCAAAATATTTTATAAACAGAACGAAAAGTGATAAAACTAGTAAAGTAAATGTACAAAATTATGCCCTTGGGTTTAAAGGCATTTCAGTACTCTTTTCTTAAATTAATTTTGAGCGGCCTTTCTAATTTTATCTTGAGCTAGAGACTCAAAATCTTCCAAAACTTGGTTCTTACAATCAATTACTGTTAAGGTGTTGTAAAAATACTTTTTTTGCACGATTGGGCGTTTTCATGGGTTTACCGGTCCTCTATTCGAGGTGGTATGTTGATTTTACCAGCAAACTGTGGTTACTATGGTTATACTGACTTACCGCCCATGGGCAAAGGCGGTAAGTAAAAAAATGTGGATTTTCACAAAAAATATTCATTTATTCATCTTTATTTGTGATTAAATATTCTCAATACAATGTCAAATTTGACAGCTGATAGCGAATAAACAATCATCAGTAGTAATTCAATTTAAAAAAGAAAATTGTATCCACATTTTGGATCTCGCAATCGTGCAAAAAAATTTGTAAGCATCACGGTCAATAAGTACAGTACCGATTTCGCATAATATTTGGAAACCTCGCCAAGGCTCGGCCTTCAAACTATTATTCTCAATCGATAAACTGTACTTACTGACCTTAATACTTAAATAACTATTTCCAAATATTATTGCTCCATTGTGGGGGAGAGTTCCATCTTGCTGATAAAACTGGTTCCTTGTTCCTCTTGAGTAACATAAGGAACTATTTCGTTGTTTGAAATTTCCACAAATTTTTGAGGTGAAATCAAAATAAAATCAGTATAGAATCACTTTCTTCCATAGTAAATGTGGAAGGTAATTTCAATAAGACGAAAGTTGAATTTTGGTTGAAGTAGAAAAAGTTGTCTATAATTCTTGGATAACTGGCTTTATTTGAGTTAACAAATACGTTTGACGACGTTTCGACTTTAGATAAAAGACAATTTCAAGTCAAGTGTTAAAAATTTCCAACATTCAGAAGATGAACATAATTTATAAGGTCAACAACAACATAATTAATTAAATAGTCTAGCTAGTTATAAATAACATCATGCTCAAGTGATCACTTCAGCGAGTCAAACAAGACTTAATAATAATTTGATTATCATAATTTTAATTTTTGTTGCAATAGACTAGTAATAATGTATCCGTCTCTAATTGCACAGTAAACATTAAAACTCCAACCCTCCTGATAATTTGTTTAGGCAATTGAATGTTTGTTACTATTATCTCAATTATGAAAGTGATGCCTGTTAGAAATACAATTTTTTATCATGGATGGAATTTATGCTTTTTAAGAGCTCTAAGAGGAATTGTTTATGATCGAATAAGAATCACTGTTTAATAAATGAAAAGAAAATAAAAGTTTTATCTTTCGAAGTATTACTAAACAAACACTACACAATTTATTCCACACTTACTACTATTAGTCTTCAACAACAAAACCATAGATATTTACTTTTAACACTTATTTATTTATCACACTAATCATCAACTGGATATTCACTATTTCACTGTCTCTTAGTCAGGTCGTTTGCTTATATGTATACAGATGTCTGTTTCTCGAAATGTTCTAGGTTAGTCGAGAGCACGTTACTAGAACTTTCAACAGTGCGGGACGGTGCGGTGCAGTGTGGTGTGATACAAGGAAGAGGAAAGGCCCCGCCCAGACAGGGCTATGATATGTTCGCACGTTACAATATTAAGGTCCTTTTGGTAATTGAAAAGGAGCCTTTGGGTCTTCTTCTAAGTAAACTAATACTAATATTCCAATATTTTCATCTCCTGTGACAGGATTTCATCTTTCCAATTTTTTCTTGAACGATCCACATTCCTGTAAATTTTTAATTATTCTTCTAGCGATATGATGTGATGGGCTAGGTTCATAAGAAAATCTTTCATAGAATACATTACACGTCCTTTCAGAAATTTTATTACATTCTCCCTAAATACGAAGCATTTGTAAAAAATAATCTTTATTATTAAATTCAACTATTTCAATAGAAATGAACACAAAGCAACAATAATAATAAAGCAACTAACTGGGTTTCAAGTTTATCAAACACAAAAACATATTTAAGTGAAAATTAACAATATTTTTTATTAATATTAATATTTTAGAAACCTGTCGTATTATTTACAGTAGAATTTAAAGCTGCGGTTAGAAATGCGGGTTTCCAATTAAGAAATTTGAGTTTCTTAACATTTTAATTACCAAATTTTGAAGCAACTTTATGCATACGTTGTATGATATTATTAAAAAATCATTAACATCATGGAAACCTTATTTCATTCCGACAACGTATGCGTAAAATCAATTTTTTTTTAACGACGGGAATTTGAGATATTCTTTTTTAAAGCTACATGCATCTGTGAAGATTTTTTTGAGAATACAATTATTCTAGGAACTGTTCAAAAAAATAGTACAGTCATTTGGTGAGTTTTAAAAATAATTAATTTTGTAGATTTTTATGTGCTCTTTCCGAATTTCAACCTGTGTCTTGGCCGCTCGTGCCACCATATTGGAAAAAGGGCGCCTAAAAGCAGTTTCTTGACGATATCTCCTTTCCGACTCATTTCACGATGAAAACATTCATAACAAAATGAAATTAGAAAAAGTTCCTACAATTTCTGTGCTTACTTTTTTTTCGTAAAATCAATAGTTTTGGCGTAAGAGCGTCGCAAAATGTAGTTGAGCGCGTAGATCGCAGTTGTGAATGAGAAGTCGTGACATAGCTTCCTCTACGCAAAGATGTAGCATCAACTTATCATTATATCTATAATTTTCAACATACATCCTGAATCACTATCGATCTCTGTCTCACCAAAAGTTTATCCTTGTTGTCCTTTCTTCTAATATTTGCCTTAAGAAAACTGTCTAATTACTTCTTTTTCACTCCAATTAATTCACTTTCATGCATTGGATTATCACAAATACATCAATTAGAAGCCATGGCTCTATGAATGCAAACGACAGTATGAAGGGGAGAAGAGCTCCCGAGACAAAGGCGACGCATCCCTTTAAAACTGCGGAGAACGGGCTATAATAAGCCGGTTTTTTAACGCATAGTGAAATATTGTTAATATAATTTTCAGATTCAAGATAATTTCATAATTCTCAAATTTCAAATTAAATATCAGGGATTGGCGTGAATGTATAATGGTTTGTGGCATTCGTACATCTTGCATTATGATTGCAATCGGCTAAGCCGGAAGCGCATTTTACTTAAGACTTTTTTCTCAATTTTCCGCATAAATCCAGAATGACCAGCCATAGGATACTAGACTTTAGCATTTGAAATTGCTGTAGCATCTAAATGGTCATCTATTTTTATAACAATAGGCTGAGCTGGAAGTGCACTTTATATAACAGACTTTTTGAATTTTCCGCATAAATTCTAAACAATCAGTCGTAGAATATTTAAATTTTGTATTAGGCACTTTCATAATATCTAGTTGTACACCTTGCATTATGATTGCTATCGACTAAGCCAGAAGAGCACTTTATTCGGAACATTTTTTGAATTTTCCGCATAAATCCAAAACAATTGAACGTAGATTGTTAGAATTAAGTATTTAGGATGATTATACCGTCTAGATGCTCATATCCTATTTTTATTCAGATCCACCGAACCGGAAGTGCACTTTACTTGACAGTCTTTTGGAATTTTTCGCGTAAATTCGAAACGATCAGGTGTAGAATATTGAAATTTGGTATTTCAGTCAGCTGTAGCATCTGAATGATTGGCCACTATTTTCATAACAATACTAATAACTGGAAGTGCATTTCAGTTGGAACTTATTCTTCAATTTTGCGTATAAATTCAGAACTGTGAGCCGTAGAATCTGGGAAACCAGTATTTAGGAATGTTGTTGTATAAGAATGATGATCTACTGTTTCCATAGCAACCGACTAGGCTAAAAGCGCATTTTACTTGACAGATTTCTAGAATTTTTTGGATAAATCAAAAAAATCAGCCGTGGAATGATGAGATTTCCTGTTTGATTATAATATATCCAATGATGTACAAGTAAGTCACGTGATGTCCTCGTCAGATTTTTTAGAACCAAATGACTGTACTTGAAGCTATAGTTGCCCTAATAAAGTCTCATTAAAAAAGAGAGAGAAACTCAAAAACTCTAAAAAATATACGGTGTTCCATTTAAAATAAGGAAGTGTCATCCTTTTGAATTTTTTTCAACTAAACCTGGCTTTATCATTGAGGTCGACGTGCAAAGTTTTAAATTTCTAACTGCATCAACTCTCAAGATATCGAGAGACGAGCATCTTAAAAACCAATTTTGGTAGATCATGTAAAAATTCCGGGCAAGAACGTATTCAAGTTTTTTGGAGTTGTTAATCTAATAATTTTCTAGTTGGAGCTTGAAATTTATTATTATCGCGATCAAAATTGAATTATATTCATTCATAAAACTACTAGATACAGTTTTTTTTTATAGTAAATATTCCAAGCAAATCAAGAAATGGTTATTTATTTATTATATTCAGCTGTTTCGTCGTACCGGTTCATTTGATATATTCTGATTTCGCAATGACATTCGTTTCTAAGAATAGCGCATATTTTTTATTGTTTATAAAAGGTGACTTAATGCGTGTTCAATTCATGTTTATATTTGGCAGATAACGACACGCCTCTTCTACCTACGTCAACAAATTTGCACTGTGAATTGAACTGCTTTTCGTTACATTTGTCAAATCATATTTGAAATTATGCCTACTTATGAATTTTCAATGTGTACTTTAAAATGATTGAAAATATTAGAATTATTGTATTAAAATAGGGGAAACGAAACCCTTATGGTACTAATTGATTGATCACTCATTGGAAGTGCGAGTCAAATTCGTATTTATTTATGACTCTCGTTAAATATTATCTACAGCACAAATATTTATTTGCTTATTCATGATTGCACAATAAAATTTACACTAAGAAATACCGCATTTTTTTCTGAGAATTGTCACCACTAAATCTTTTTAGCTCCGAGAAAATCATTAAAATTCCGTCAAACTGTCAAACATATAGAAATATTTTTCGTTCTGGTCTTTTGGTGCGCGTTTCTCTCGTTTCAAGTTCTTGGCTTGTTTCTCCTTCCGCGAATTGATTCTGTAGCCATTTTTCTCGCCAGATATGATTTATTTGCTGCAATCTTTTGCCGTGATGTGAGTAATAAAAATATATGATCTTTGCTTGACCAGGCAGAGAACAAAGCGAAGAGAATTGATTTCGAGAATAATAGAACATTTTTGTTTTATATTTGGAGTTTTCTATTTCGTTGACTTCCACGTGATTTTTTAAAGCTAGATAAATAACACACCTATAAAAATGTTGTGCTCTCTGCTCCGTCATATCTAAATTCGTCGTTTTGAAAGTGTGAGATTAGAAATACAAATGATGCAAGAATATAACGATTAAAAATATTGCATGACAATGTTGTCATGCTATAATTTATACGAATTCTTAACTAATACTGCAATAGATTAACCAAGAATTTTTTTTATTTTCATTCCACGCTGCTGATCGTTTCCCTGTTACTGTCATCAGGCATATGATGGAATATAACATTACATAAGATCGCAAATATTAATTGACATGCATTTAGTATCTGTCCTAAAATCTGCATGGAAAACAGAGCTCTCCTAGTTCATTTATAATTTCATTTTTACTTTCAAACTTTTTTGTAGAATATGTAATAAATCTTCAATAGGCTGTTGGAATTTTTAATTTCCTAGTCTATAGCTCGTGCATTAACTACGATTTGTGGCTGATTTTTATTTTACATATAACTATATCCATGCAAAATAGGTACACAAAATTTGAAATTTCTGGAGCCCCTGGTTTATCAAAAAAATATTAGTTGGCTCAGAACGGATTCATGAATCCCTCATTGTCAATTTTTAAACTTACAGCTCGTGCATCAATAAACATTGGTAACTGCATTCATCCTAAATCCGTATGAAAAAATTGAAATTTCTGGAACACCTGATTTACTAAGAAAATACTAGTTCACTTGGAACGGATCTATAAATCCTTGACTATCGATTTTTTAGCCTAAAGCTCGTGAACCAATAAAGATTGGTGGCTGATGTACATTTTGAATGTACCTACACTGAGAAAAAAGATCTTATACAACAAGTTCATTAAAGTTCATTTTATACATAGTAATGATCTTTCCATAAAGATTATTATAGATTTAATTGTATTAAATTGTTAGTTTTATGAATTTCATAAAAATATGTCTCATAATTCCTTATTTATAACACTTATTCAATACTTCCTTAGTTCTTAATACATGATAAGTTATTGAATAAGTCTTTTTATACAATACATATTATAAAAAAAAAATGCATACAAATTAAATACCGTCGATATTCACCTGTATAAAACAAGCTGATAGAATTCATCTCTAACAATTAATTGTGTAGATTCTAATAGACATTTTATAAAACATGCACCTCTCCCGAGTGCTCCTGCCGCCAACTTCCATTCTCAAAGTGCAAGTTAGTATAGTAGGCTGGGAGTGCGGCTTGTGTTCGAAGCGGATTAGTGTATGTTGGTGCGTAATTCAGAAAAAGTGTTAGTAAAACAAATGTATTTTGTGTAAAAAAAATGTGTAAATAGACGAGAATGAAACTCAGAGTTATATGTGTATAGACATAGAACATTTACATCCTTTTTTAGCCTTGTTGAAATCAGTGGGATCCGATGAATTATCTTATGTTTCATGTATTTAACTTTAAAGATTAGTAATATTATTTGGAGGATATTGTTATATATTATTCATGTTCTCTTCTTTATCTATATGTATTGGTATGATATTTCTATTTATTATTATCTATAGTTATTTTCAAACTGTCAATAGGTTTTTTTTTATCAATATGTAATTATTTAATTTAAATAAAATATAATATAACTCCTAATGACTTTGTTTAATATTTGCCATCACATGAATAATGAGCTTAATAAAATACAACTGTTATGAATCATTAAACATACTAAATACAGATTATGGTTCAGTTTTATAGGTACTATTGCACAGCTTTGTAGAATCTATTCAAGTTTTCAGATAGAGGGATATAAAATTGATCTATTAACTTTCATACAAATATAACTAAAAAACGGACTCATTAAGATTTATAAAACAGGCTTGCTGTCACTTTTGTAAAAGAATATTCCAATAACTAGTATGTGAATTCACATAGTGGTTAGTAGAAATTTTTCTCAGTGTAGATTCATCTAAAGTAATATATACAAAATTTTAAATTTCTGGAACTACTGATTCACTCAGAAAATATTGGTTTGATTAGAACGGTTCTATAAGTTCCTGAGTGTCAATTCTTAAGCCTGTCGCACGTGCATCAATGAAGATTAATAGCTGATAATCATTTTGCATATTTCCACATCCATTTTGTTTATATGTATGCAGAATTTTGAATTTCTGCCTCCAGTCTATTTGCTTTGAACGAATCCATAAGTAATGAAGGAAAAAACTTTTCAAAACTCATTTTTAATAAATATGTCTTATTGGGTGAAGCTCTGTATATAAAAATCTGACGTGAACATCACGTGACTTACTTTTACATCATTGGATATATATATATATATAATACGACATGATTTTGTGTTTGATCATAATATATATCATTAGATGTATATAATCAAACACAAAATCTCATCGTTCCACAGTTAATCGTTTTGGATTTATCCAAGAGATTCTAAGAATCTGTCAAATAAAATACGCTTTCAGCCAAATCGGTTGCTATGGAAACAGAAGGCTATTATTCTTATACTACAACATTCCTAAATACTGATTTCCAAAATTCTACGACTACCAACAGATCTGAATTTATGCGCAAAATTAAAAAATAAATTCCTACTGAAGTGCACTTCCGATTCAGTCTATTGTTATGAAAATAGTAGACAATCATTCAGATGCTACAGCAGACTGAAATACCAAACTTCAATATTCTACACCTGATCGTTTCGAATTTATGCGAAAAATTCCAAGAGACTGTCAAGTAAAGTGCACTTCCGGCTCTGTGGACCTCAATAAAAATAGGATGTGAGCATCTAGACCGGTATAATCGTCCTGAATACTGAATTCTTACAATCTACGTTCAATCGTTTTGGATTTATGCGGAAAATTCAAAAAATATTTCGTATAAAGTGCTCTTCCGGCTTAGTCGATAGCAATCATAATACAAGGTGTACAACTAGATATAATGAAAGTGCCTAATACAAAATTCAAATATTCTACGACTGATTGTTTAGAATTTATGTGGAAACTTCAAAAAGTCTGTCATATAAAGTACAATTCCGGCTCAGCCGATTGTTACAAAAATAGAAGATGACCATTGAGATGCTACAGCAATTTCAAATGCTAAATTCCAGTATCCTACGGCTGATCATTCTGGATTTATGCGGAAAATTAAAAAGAAGTCTTAAGTAAAGTGCACTTCCGGTTTAGCCGATCGCAGTCATAATGCGAGATGTACAATAAGATGTTATAGAAGTACTTAATACGAAATTTCAATATGCTATATATATATATATATATATATATATATATATATATATATATATATATATATATATATAATACGATGTGATTTTGAGACTGATTATATATATATATATATATATATATATATATATATATATCGATTGAGTTCATAATCAGTATTCAAATTCAAATTATCAGATGATTTTTTATTTCTATTGCTTCTCTTATTAGCCTCTTGAACCAATTGTTCTCTTTAGCCAGAAGCTTTGTATTCTTAAAGTCAATGCCATGTAATTCTTGAATGGCATGCTTAGCAACCGCAGACTTTTCTGGGTGGTTCAATCTTATATGACGAGAATGCTCTTTCAGTCTTGTTTTCACAGTCCTCTTGGTTTGTCCAATATATACTTTGCCACATTGGCAGGGAATCTTGTATATTCCTGGATACTGTAGAGGAAATCTGTCTTCAACATTGCCAATAAGATTTCGAATTTTCAAATTGGAAGTGTAAGATGTTTTTATGTCATATTTATGTAAAAGTCTTCCAATTTGATCAGTTATATTAGCTACGTGAGGCAACATAACAAATATTTTCTTATTATTTGGATCTTGAACAGGAGGAATAGAATTCTTCTGTCTAAGTGCTCTCTTGATCTGTGTTTTATTATAACCGTTCTTCAAGAAAACATAATCTAAAAGCTTGATTTAATCAGACAGTTTACTTGGATGGCATAAAGTTGAGGCTCTGTGATATAAAGTTTCGATGGTGCAACATTTTTGAGCTGGATGGTGATTGGAGGACTTATGTAAATATTGATTTGTATGAATCGGCTTCCTATATACTGAATAGATGAGTTTACCATTATCTTGTTTCTCCAGGTGAACGTCCAGAAAAGTAAGACAGTTATTTTCTTCAACCTTAATACTGAATTTTATGTTTCTATGTTGCATAAGTACCTGCCATTTAATTTTTAAGCCTATAGCTCGTGCATCAATAAGAATTGGTGGCTGATATGCATTCCACATACATCTACATCCATCTTAAACACATACAAAATTTGAAATTTCTGGATCCTCTGGTTTATTCAGAATATATTAGTTTGCTCAGAACAGATCCATGAGTCTCTGACTATCAATTCTCAAACCTACAGGTTGAGCACCAATAAGGATTGGTGGCTGATACGCATCTTACATCCATTTTAAGTACGTATACAAAATTGAATATATCTGGAACTCCTAGTTTACTTAGAAAATTTTACTTTACTTGGAACGATTCTATAAGATCCTATTTGTCAATTCTTGAGCCTGTAGCTCATGCACCAATAAGAATTTTTTGCGAATATGCATTCTGCATAATATCTACATCTATCTTACGTGAGCACACAAAATTTAACATTTCTGGAGCCCCTGGTTCACTCAGAAAATTTTACTTTACTTAGAACGGTTCTATAAGATCCTAATTGTCAATTCTTGAGCCTGTAGCTCGTACACCAATAAGAATTTGTGGCTAATATATGTATTCTGCATAATATCTTTATCCGTCTTACGTAAGTACACAAAATTTGAAATTTCTGAAGCACCTGGTTTACCCAGAAAATGTTATTTTATCTAGATCGGTTTTATAAGATCCTGATTGTCAATTTTTGAGCCTATAGCTCAAGCACCAATAAGAATTTGTAGCTGATATTCTTTCTGCATAATATCTACATCCGTTTTAAGTATGCACACAAAATTTGAAATTTCTGGAGCCCCTGGTTAACTCAGAAAATATTAGTTTATTTAGAACTGTTTTATAAGCTCCTAATTGTCAATTCATAGGCCGATAGCTTCTGCACCAATGAAGATTGGTGGCTGACATTCATTTTACATATATCTAAATCCATTCTGAGTACGTAAACATTATTTGTAATTTTTAGAGCTCCCGGTTTTCTCAGATTTTTTTTTTTCTGGAGGTTTTACTTAAAAAATACCATATGCAGGAATATTAGTATCAGCTCATATCATGCTACATTACCCGGCCTTTTTTATCTGGAAAGTGAAAAAAATCGTATGACGGTAATGACCAATAGTTCGCGCATCGCTCGTAGGACGTTACTATTTTCGGTCGCTCTGCTAATCCGGTCTCTCCCATAACTTCTCTTATTCATCATCGAATGTACCCCGGTTTTTCCGTGTTCAGGAAGGTTCAAGTCTCAATTTGAAAAAAATTGTTAGCTCAATGAGGGAAGTCAAGTATGAAAATACGTTACACTTAGGGATGACTGCCGCTCTCCAGACAAGAAGGTTCACGTTTCAATTTTAAGAAAAAATAATTATCATAAGCTCGGTTAGGGAAGTTCAACACGAAAATGATTTACACTTAGGGGTTGCTGCTGCCCTCCTGAACAAGACAGGCGGTGGCACCTTGTTTTTTTCTCAAAGTGCTTGACCTTCACTATCGATTGGTACTAGTTTCATTCGTAAGTTCTATCAGAAAAGTTGTTCTTGCCTAGAGTTGGCATTTTTTTCGACACTTAGAGCAGAAACATGCATTTATATAGTCTGGCATTCTAATAACCACTAAATACTTGATCGATTCATATACAATTTGGTCGTAAGTACGATCAGGGAACATATAGTGCGGTCGGCTCCTGAATTATGAGGGAACCAAGCAAACAAAGGGTATCAAAAGTATAATCCTATATAATTTCTATTCATGTGCTAGATATATCCAACTGTTGAAGTCTCATCGATAAAAGCATCTGAATGTTTTCAACAGTACATCCTTTATTCATTTCTCCTTCTTAATGGGTATTTAGACTTCAAATTATTTGCTCGTGAGAAGACATCAATCTTCAGCACTTGAAGATAACATATGTGAAATGTAGTCAACTTAGCTTAAAGTGTTTCTGGAATACTTCGAGGAATTTAACTGCTAATTAACTAGCGTTTATTTACTAACAACAAACATCTTCACTCATTACGGAAAGAGGACTCGTTCAACGATATATTCACTTGTTTGTTCAACAAACGAAGTAAACGTAGCTTTCTTTGAATGCAGACATAGAACATAATAATTTATCGATATTCCAACAAAAACTATTACGAAGAAGAGAGCCTCAGTCAACTTGCAAATTAAAATTGAGCTTCAGACAAACAGGCAGAGGAAACTATTCTGAATACATCGATAATGTTGTTAAAGACAAGTCATTAGTAACATACCCACATTGTGGCAATTTGCATTTCCTCCTTTCACCTTTTTAACATCCCCAAATTGGCAACATTGCTTTATCTTCAGGAAAAGCACAATTGAGAGGGCACGTTTCGTTGCAAAACAAATTGAATTTGAACGAGAACATAGCAAGCAAATTCTGCATTTGAAAGACAGGATTGATTCCTACTTATGTAAAGTGCTATTACATTCATTCTGAAGCCGAGAAGAGCTAACAGACCAGAGACGTAAAGCAAGAGAGAAGCGAACATTTCGTATGAACATACCTCAACCGATGAAAGCTTTGTAAGTTAGCTTATTTGAACTTAAAGATTAATGGTGCATGATGGGTAAATAGATTTGTTTATGTCAATAAGTATTTACTGACTGTTGAATTGAATGCACAGTGAGGATTGAAATAAATTATTCAACAAAATGAGAAAATTATTATCAAATATGTCTCGTTTTGTAATTTACTTGTACCAAACCTAATACGCCGCACAATGGCGCCTGATCGTCTGATCGTTGTGTGCAAAGACCACCCTCTCAAAGTAAACAATCGACTGTCTGACCATTTGTGTATCCATTTGTTTGATATTCACAAACGTAAACCAAACGGCGACGCAGACGTTTGCCTTCAATGGAGTTAATCTTTTCTCCAAAGAGAGAGGGAGCATCACAAATCAAAGCTTATTAGAAACCCTGATGCAGATGTTGCTGGACGCCTTGAAGATAAAGTGGAAGGGGGAATATTTGGTAGGGGAAGTTTCTGTTAAGGAATTGAAGGGATGGTCTGTGGATTGTAAAGTGTAAATGCGGAAGCCGAAATGGTCAGCCCGAGGTCAGACAAAGAGGGTTGTAAGTGATTATTGGTGCTGTTGGTTTAGATTAGTTTCCAAGCAATTTGATTTTATTTGTCTTGAGGCACTGTACTGACGTCTCAAGCTCACTCAGTCCATCACGCAATCGATCCACCACATTTTTATTCGTCTTGTATCTTCATTGTTTCATTTATATGAAATTCATCAAGTCCCTGACATCAGCAACAAAACGTTTTCTATGAATAATATTTTTTTTGGATCAACTTAATCTATTCCTGTCAAAAAAATAATATTACAGTATATATGTTTTCCCATTGTCCATCTAAATATCAAATTTCATTCCTTTCTCAAATGACATTTGCCCTCGAAAAACTACTTACCTGCGAAATTTCAGCGTGATTCGTATTTTTTCATATTTTGTTGACAGTCTTTATCTATTCCTGAAGAAGAAATCATGTCATTGACATCAAAATCATTCAAGTTTTGCAGAAATCTAATTTAATCCAAGTCTGGGCCACCTCAATCCAATCCTGTCAAAAAAAATTGTATTTCAAAATTAATTTACTCCAAATTGTCTACCCAGCTCCTGAATTTCATGCCTTTATCAACAAAAACATTAAAATTTTATATAAAATTCTCTCAATTCGGTCCTGTTGCTATATCCTTTCTCAACTGACGTCTACTCCATCTTAATCTATTGGCCAGTTTTTGAGATATTGTGTTGAATAAGTGAATGACACCTCGCTTTTATAGATATAGATTTCACAGCTCTTGTTTGATAAGAAGTAATGACAATATTTATAGAAGAACCCTGTCAAGAAATTGGTGTCATAAAGTTTATTTATTCCAAATTGTCTATTTAACTCCTGAATTTCATGCCTCTATCAACAAAAACATAAAAATTTAATATGAGCTTTACTTAATTCGATCCTGTTGCGTGATCTTTCCTTAATTGACGTCTACTTCTGCGTAATCGGTTGGGCAGTTTTTGAAATATCATGTTGAGTAAGTGAATGACATTTCGTTTTTACAGATATAGATTTCACAGCTCTTGTTTGCCAAGAAGTAGTGGAAATATGAACAGAGGAACTCTAAGAGTTGATTATATTTCTTTCTAGGCCACCTTAATCCAATTCTGTCAAAAAATTTGTATTACAAAGTTAACTTTCTTTAAATTGTCTACTCAGCTCCAGAGTTTCATGCTTCTATCAACAAGTGCATAGAAATTCAATATAAACTCACTTCAATTCGGTCCTGTTGCGAAATTCTTGTTTAACTGACGTCTTCTCCCGCGCAATCTATCAGACAATTTTTGAGTTATCGTGTTGAGTCAATGAATAGTATTTTGTTATTATAGATATAGTTTTCACAGCTCTTGTTTGCCAAGAAGTAGTGGGAATATTAACAGAAGAACTCCAGAGATAATTGAATCCCTTTCTGGGCCACTTTAATCCAACCTTGTCAAAAAATAGTATTACGGAATTTAATAATTCCAAATTGTCTACCCAGCTCCTGAATTTCATGCCTTTGTCAACAAGAACATAGGAATCTAATATAAATTCACCTGATTTAGGTTCTGCTGCGAAACTCTTTCTCAACTGACGTCTTCCCCCTTTTAATTGATTGGGCAGTTTTTGAGATATCGTGTTGAGTCAGTAAGTTATATTTCGCTTTTATTGATATAGATTTCACAGCTCTTGTTTGTCAAGAAGTGGTGGGAATATTAACCTTGAAATTATGCTCGGAACTATGTAAGTTAATAATATTCTCAACGATTGTATACTCGAGAATATCACTTTATCACATTTTGTTTGGGTGCTTATAACCATCCTTTTTCACATGTCTATTTGAAAAGGGTCCTCAAATCCTTTTTCAGCACTCCTGACCAGACCCAAACATCTTTGCAGCAATATGACCCTAATTCTCCGGGTGCAATCCGATTAAGTACTTGCCACTGCTTGTGTGTAAATACCAATCTTGTTGCTAAATAAATATCTTCCCCTTTGCCTCCGATAACTTACCCTTCCAATATATGAAACCCTGAATATCGTCTCCGAATTATCTCCCCGCCCTCGAAATCCGGTCGGTTGAAATTCATCTAATTGTGGCGTGGAGACACTACTCTGTTATTAGGTATTCTGATTTCAAAGCGATTCGATAATGTTTTGTACTTTCAGATCATGTGACACTGGATCAGGTTCTATACTTGTTAGGGTTTCATTTAATAGGGGAGGTGATGGCTTTAATTTGAAGTTACGGTATGTGGAGTAGGAACCACTTTGGATCTTACTTTTAATTACTCGAATTAATTCCGAGAATTGTGATTCAAGGGCGCAGGCTTGGGGGTCAAACTTTGTTCGACAACAGGTTTTTTATCATTATTTTTTTATTACTAATAATTTTTTTAGTTCTTTTCTTATCAGTCAACGAACATATTTTGTGTGTTTGGAGTAATTTTGTACTTATAGTTCATCAACACTGCTCTCTCGATAAACTATCAGTATTTTTTTGGTTTGGGGACTCAAAAAAACTTCAATGTAATTAATTTAAAATTTGTTAGCCGTTCTCGTAATGAAGTGGTCTGTTCTTTGATTTATAACTACCTGAAAGGGAATATTTCAAAGGTTGTCTTTAATGTTTTAATTAATAAAACTTTATTACAGTTTTGTGAACTACGTAGTTAAAAGTTTGTAAATTTGCTCCTATTAAAAAACTGATATTGAAATGAAAAGAGAACAAAAAAGAAAACTAACAGAAAGTTCACTCCAGGAATAATGGAATAAGTATCTTCTACAATTGGAAATTTCAGTTAAAATAATCGTCAGTTCCCTCAAATGTTTTGTTTGTAAAGCTTTTACAGTGGAATTCAACTATTTAACACAACAATGGCAATTTAAAAATGTCTATCTGATCGGATCATCTAGTAATCATGTTTCAAATTAACAATTCACATCTGATAGTAGCTACCAACCTTGCTTTATACGGGGTGTTAATCTTCTATCTAGTTATATGAATATTTTACAGACGTCTTAGGGAGGCGCTCTTGTATGCTTATATATGTCTGTAAATCTCTCTGTGTGTGTTTCCCTTTCATCTACCCGCGTTATCCGCCATCGATTTTTGATTACGATTAAGTGCACTTTGAATATGTAATCTCAAAGTTATAGAATGTGTTCATTAATTATTTAACAAAGTGGTGGAACGCAGTTGAAAGGCAGAATGTGAAAATTAGATGGTAATGCACTAATTAGAATAATTAAAATGCTATCTAATGGGAGATCTCGGGAATTAGACGCTGAGGATGAAATCTGTATAAAATGGAGATGAGGATTATTGCTTTACTTGAAGCTATCAAGGTGTAAGGCTTCTGTTTTCAAATACAAGAAATAACAATAATAATATTAAAAAAATTCTTAAATATTTGGTGAAATGTTATTACTTATCGCTGGTATGATTGGCCGTCCATTTAGGTCAAGATTAATGAAATATAATATGTCTGGAATAAGAAATGATATACATTTCGTTCCAATCTCAAATAGAATCTTAATGACTGAAACGAATGCCTACTATCAATCTTTTGTCAAAGTACAGAACTTACAATTTAATTAAAAACAAAACTATTATTAATATCCCGTACAACGGTCGGTAGGAGAAATTTATGTCTGTTTATTAATATTTCACTTGGTAACAAATAGGGGTCCTTCCATTTATATGAAAATCAGGCAAGTGGTGGAAGTAGGGTTCATTCTACCATCTGCTCGAGAATTAGGTAATATTTTAATCCATTATCCATCAGGGGCTGCCCGGAGTTTTGTGACAAATCAATTATTTATTTCTCAGATTAAAACTTTGTATTATTGTGGATAAAGATTCCCCAAAAGAATTATATGCAGTGTGATAAATAAATAGCATGGATTTGACAGCAGTATGAATTAAGTATCTATTCATTCGTTGTGATATGCTCATTGGTTTTGATTTCGCGTAATATCATTTAGAATGTCTAAACACAACCCTAACCAACAAATAGTCACAACCCACACTGCCCTTCGACAAAAATCTATGAAATTCTGAATACCATCAACCTAACTTCATCTTTACTCAATAAACACGACAATATACTCCAAGTATGGAAGAAGAGTTAAATTATATTCTAGAGCTCATAAAATGCAACAAAAAGGACATACCACCGGAAATCCGTAAGCAAGAATATAGACTAATTCACAGCCAACACCAGCCACAGATCAGTGAAAACAAAAAAAGGTACTACCTAAGCAGTATCAATCACAAATTGATGAATCAATACTTCAATACATATCGTTGATTTCCGTGGCATTATAAAAGCTAAAAACAGACCAATTCAACAAAAAGTCTCAACCCCAACAGCCTTCAACAAAAAATCAATGTAATCCCAAGTACCGACGTTCTGACTTCACCTACACTCGAAAAACACGACAACGACAAAGTAATCCACCTTAGAGCTCAAAAATAGCAAAAAAATAAAAAAAAACATCGGAAATCATAGACTAAAAGGACAAACTGTTATAAAAACAACACAAAGCACAGATCATGTACGTTGATGAGACAAAAACAAAACAATTGTACTACTACTGGAGCAGTATCAATCACAAATTGATAAAATGATACCTCAGTATATATCGTTTGAACCTATAACGTTCAAAAAGCTCAAAATATGTACTCCACAGTCCATCTAACAAATAGTTCTAGCCTTAACCACATTCAACTAAAAGTCGACAAAACCCTAAACACCGATGTTCTGACTTCCCTTACGCTTGAAAAACATGACAACGACAAAATAATCCATAGAGGAAAGCCCAACTACATCTTCGAGCTCAAAAATAGCAACAAAATAGAAATACCGCCCAAAATCATAATTCAAGAGTAGCAACCGATATAAACAACACCAACCACAGAACATAGATTAGGCAAAAACAAAATAAAAGACTGGAGCAGTATCAATCACAAATTAATAAAATGTCACCTCAATATTTATCGCAGAAACTCATAACGTTCTAAAAACTAAAAATATATACTCAAACCCAGTCCAGCTCAACAAATAATTCCAGTCCAGATCCTTTTCAACAAAAAATCAATGAAATCTCAAATACCGTTAACCTAACTTTACATACACTTGGAAAACACGACAATGACAAAATACTTTATGAAAGTGGAACTCACTAAATGCAACAAAAAATATATGTCACCAAAAATCGCATAGATCAGGAGTATAAACTGAAATAAAGTCAACACCAGGGTCAACACCAACCACACATGATGTTTATAGATAAATCAAAACAAAAAAAGGTACTACCGATGCACTATCGATCACAAATGATACTTCTATATACATCGCAGAAGCCCATAACTTTCTAAAAGCTAAAATATTCACTAAAACACAATATTTATCGCAGAGACTCATAACGTTTAACCCAATAAATAGTACTAGTTCCCGTTTCAACAAAAAATCAACGAAATCTCAAACATAGTTAACTTAACTTCACCTAAACTCGAAAAACACTACAATGACAAAAAACCTTATGAAAGAAAAGCCATTTATATCCTGGAATTCATTAAGTGCAACAAAAAAGACATATCACCAAAAATCATACATCAGGAACTGATACACAGCCAACAACACCAACCACAGATCATATTTACAGATATGTCAAAAGCAAAAATGTACTTACTAGCAGAGTAGTTTTGAGCACAAATTGATAGAATATATAGCGTTCAAAAAGCTTGAAATATATACTCAAACACAGTCCAATCCAACAAATAGTTCCACCCTGAACCACATTCAACCAAAAGTCAACGAAATCCTGAACACCGACGTTCTGACTTCACCTACACTCGAAAAACACAACAACGACAAAATTATCCATTGAGGAAAGCCCAACTACATCTTACAGCTCAAAAATAGCAATAAAATTAGAATACTGCCAGAAATCCTGAATGAAGTATAAAGTAATATAAAAAACCACAGACAATGTTCATAGATGAGACAAAAACAAAAAAATTGTACTAATGAAGCAGTATCATTCGCAAATTGATAATATGCAACCTCAGTATAGATCGTAGAGACCCATAACGTTCTAAAAACTAAAAACTATACTCAAACCCAGTACAACCCAACAAATAATTCCAGCCCAGACCTCATTCAACAAAAAATCAACGAAATCTCAAATATCATTGACCTAACTTCACCTACACTCGAAAAACACGATAATGACAAAAAACCTCATGAAGGAAAAGCCATTTATATCCTAGAACTCATTAAGTGCAACAAAAAAGACATATCACCAAAAATCATACATCAGGAACACAGCCAACCACACCAACCACAGATCATATTTACAGATATGTCAAAAACAAAAAATTGAAGAATCATTTTGATGATGGAAGCGCAATTTTGACAGCTCATGAATGCTTGTTACCTCAGAGAATTCGCAAATTACCACCTCCCACAATTACTGAGTTTGAAATCAAGCAGTTTGGGCAAAACTACGAAACAGCAGCTTTCATTTAGTACCAGTTTCAAGTTGACTATTTGATAGGTACATAATTTATGCACGTACAAGCTCAAAAATAGGTTGTAATCTTTATTGTTTAGTTATTGACTGACGGGAGGTCGTGTGCTGTACCTTAAAATAATAATTTCATCTTTATCAAAGCTATATGAAAAAAATCCCTGGAAATTAACTCCAAAGCTACAGAGTCAAGAAAATAAGTACCGGGTGGTCATGTACTGGCCTGAGCTGATCGTAAAAGCAAAAGTCGAACTTATTCTGTTACTAATAACATCGGAAACCGCATGTCAATATCTTGTGTAACTCGCGAGATATTGAATTAAATAATTTCTATCCTAAAATCATCGGTTCGAATTTTAGGGTATAAAATTCAATTACTGACATGTTGCTCATTCTGTGCTGCAATTTTCAAATTTCAATTATGCATAGTTCAGTAGTAATTACCTTTTCAATTTTGGTTTCAATCTTTTCCCAAAACTGGGTGTATGATTAAGGAAATCTAGCATTTTGTGCAATCCTACAAAACAGCATCTTTCAAGTCTGTAAGTGCTGTAGTTGCTGAGATCTCAGCGTCACGCCGGCCAGACAGCCAAAGTGCATATAATAGCGTTTTTTTTTTTTTAAATGCGCTGTAAAAGGTGCTACCGGAGAAGTTCCAAGCACAAATTGATAAAATAATACTCCAATATATATCATTAAAACCCATATAGCGTTCAAAAATCTTGGAATATATACTCAAACATAGTCCAACTCAACAAATAATTCCAGCCTAAATCACATTCTACTAAATGTCAACAAAATCCTAAACGCGACGTTCTGATTTCATCTACACTCGAAAAACACGACAACGACAAAATCATTCATCAAGGAAAGCCCTTGGAGCTCAAAAATAGTAACAAAATACAAATATCTTCAGAAATTATAAATCAAAAGTATAAACTGATGAAAAAACAACACCAACCACAGATCATATTCATAGATAAGACAAAACCAAAAAAAATTGATTACTGCAGCAGTAATGCCTGTTTTACACGATTCAATTTCTTCATCAATAAATTCGCGAAGCTTTTTTTTGAATTCATTGGATCGTGACATTTTGTCGTTGCCAACCTTGGAATTCAGCATTGTCTTTGTTTACCTCCAACCTTCTTTGCGGTTGAGTTTGTTTGATTCCAAAGTGTGTTTGTTCTTGAGCTTGTCGTGGTTTTCATATTATAAAATGGTGTACAGAAACTTGCAAGAAACACAATACAAAAATTAACGACAGTAAAATGACAACTAATATTTAGGTTGGTACTTTTAAATTCTCCACAATAAATTGATGGAAATCTTTATGTGTGTAAAAAGGAACCAATATTTCTCTGCTTGACAATAAATTCAAGAAGAAATTCAAGGACAACTTTATGAATATCTTCATCAATAAATTGGATCGTGTAAAACAGGCAGAACAATCACAAATTAATAAAATGCTACCTCAATATATTTCACAGGTACCCATAACGTTCTAAAAACTGAAATTATATGCTCAAACCTAGTCCAAATCAACAAATAGTCAGCTCAAACCCTCCTTCAACCAATAATCAACCTGACTTTACATTACCACGAAAAATACCCCGAAAATAAAATGTCCAAAAGAAGAGAAGCCAATTACATCCTGGAACTCACAAAATGTAATAAAAAAGACATACCAAAAATTATAGAACAACAGAATGAACTGCTATAGAACCAACCAGATATATGTACAGTTGGGTCAAAAACAATAAAAGGTATTACGGAAACAGTTATTAAATACAAATTGAGCGAACTCCACTTATCAGATGACACTTCAATATATATATATATATATATATATATATATATATATATATATATATATATATATATATATATATATATATATATATATATATATATATATATATATATATATATATATATATATATATATATATATATATATATATATATATATATATATATATATATATATATCGCAGAAGCCCGTTGCTGCCTGAAAACTGTAATCGAAGAAAAACAAAATTACATGATTATCACTGTTGGCTTGATATCTTAAAAACATCAGGGGAATATACAATGAGTAAAGCCCGTAATACACGAACCAAGAATTCATTCTTTTTATCACTTTAATTTCAATATGAAATTTATTGTATCGTGTACTACATACTTTTCATCCGATATATCATGTGATTCTGAATATCATATGATTTTAATCGTACGGACCAAAAATATTGGACCGATATTAGTGAAAGTACATTTAAATGCCGTTGGCGCCATTCTGACAGCTTGTCTGTTGTCTATTGTGATCGCTTAATTAGAACTAGAATCAGATAAATAATTCAATTTAAATATAATTATTACAATAAAATTGAAATTTTGAATACTTTTAGAATGTCTTGGTCTCATATTCAAACTGAATAACTACTTGATTAGTATGTAAAAAATCCACTAAATCATAATAATGGAGCCAGAAATAAGGCACTTACTGGCATAATCACACGTTTAAAATAATTTCGGCCAAATACCAGCATAGCAGACATTAAAACTAAATTTGCGAATTTGAGGAATGAAATTTGCATCTTTATCTTCTTGTAATAATTCTTTTTCAAGCATATTTAGAATGCGCCGGCCGGCCTCTCGTCTGTCTATCCACGGTTTCGTCTAGATTAAACGTTTGCAACGTCTTTTACTCACTTTGTTTCGTTTTTTAATAATGCAACCCATAACAAATGTGGTAACAATAATTCCGCAAGTAGCGTAAAATTCATCCATCGTCTTTATTTTTAGGTTGAAAACAACTTGACATTTGGATATTTCCGCTTCTGCATGCGTACGTCATTTTTCTATACGAGAAAAATTGGATCGTATATACCTACGAAATTAGAAATGAGTTTTATTCTATGCATGAGTCACCAGAGAAATTATCATTTTGAATTCAGTATGAGAAACATGATGATATATTGTATCGTGTCTAGCGGGCTTAAAGCCCGCTAGACACGATACAATATATCATCATGTTTCTCATACTGAATTCAAAATGATAATTTCTCTGGTGACTCATGCATAGAATAAAACTCATTTCTAATTTCGTAGGTATATACGATCCAATTTTTCTCGTATAGAAAAATGACGTACGCATGCAGAAGCGGAAATATCCAAATGTCAAGTTGTTTTCAACCTAAAAATAAAGACGATGGATGAATTTTACGCTACTTGCGGAATTATTGTTACCACATTTGTTATGGGTTGCATTATTAAAAAACGAAACAAAGTGAGTAAAAGACGTTGCAAACGTTTAATCTAGACGAAACCGTGGATAGACAGACGAGAGGCCGGCCGGCGCATTCTAAATATGCTTGAAAAAGAATTATTACAAGAAGATAAAGATGCAAATTTCATTCCTCAAATTCGCAAATTTAGTTTTAATGTCTGCTATGCTGGTATTTGGCCGAAATTATTTTAAACGTGTGATTATGCCAGTAAGTGCCTTATTTCTGGCTCCATTATTATGATTTAGTGGATTTTTTACATACTAATCAAGTAGTTATTCAGTTTGAATATGAGACCAAGACATTCTAAAAGTATTCAAAATTTCAATTTTATTGTAATAATTATATTTAAATTGAATTATTTATCTGATTCTAGTTCTAATTAAGCGATCACAATAGACAACAGACAAGCTGTCAGAATGGCGCCAACGGCATTTAAATGTACTTTCACTAATATCGGTCCAATATTTTTGGTCCGTACGATTAAAATCATATGATATTCAGAATCACATGATATATCGGATGAAAACGAAATTATCAGCTATTGGACAAAACAACAACATTTATCGTATCCAGGTATTACTAGTGGTATCGATAGTATGAAGCAGCAGGCAAAGATCAAAAGCGAATTCAGGCAACATTGAAATAATACTGAAACAGAAGTCAACTTATCCGTCATAAGAGAGCAAATCAAAATAATCAGACTACACATCACATGTATAAACCTGACTCACAAACATATACTGGGAAAGACCGAGACAAAAATTTACAAGATGAATAACAGTTGTGCACCCACTGATAGATTGTATCACAAACACTAACCAAACAATTCAAAACCGCATAGCAACAACAATATAGGAAGTAACCAAAACAAATCTACACAATAATACTATAAGAATATCAATCCTGAAATCACATTTTTCTGAGTGCTAATAACCCAATAATAGACTATAAAAAACTGCTAGAATAGAAATAATAAATGTAAGTAAAAAAAAATAAATACTTGTGGAACTAATCGTATATGAATAGACTCTAATTTCAATTTCATTTGTAATTGGAATAGACGTTATTTTCCGAATTTGAATTAACGTGCACATAAATATTTAGATCCGATTGGAACTACCTCATTTGAAATTTAATTAACCAGAAAATTAATACATTCATGAAAGGTCAAATTAGAAAAATTCAACTAGATGTTGATTACACAGCGGTGGAAAATTTAAACAGATTTGTTGATTTTTAGTTAGTTTACTTTTGCGTCTGTTTTTAAACAAACATGAGCAAAACTTTGTGTAACTATAAAATGAAATAATAATGTTATAAAATACAATTTTAGAGCAACATTTTGAAGCTACTGTAATTTCATTAGATTTGATTATAATCACACAATCATCAATGAAAAGACAATCGCTGTGAAAAATAACTATTTATTTCTGCAATTAATGTTTATAGGACACGATAAATCTGAATGGCGAAATGTGGGCGATATAATATAATAATGAGAAACAATCAAATGTGCCGTAACAATATACGTAAAAATAATATCGTGACAACAATAAATTCAAATCGTGTGAGGCGATAGTTTCTATTTATATTGATTTTGTAATGCAAATAGGTTTTATGCCAAGGACAGTAACTGCTAATATCAGTTCTTGATTGGGGAAAAATGCATATTGATGAATAGGTACTGTCGTAAGAGCTTGTTATAAATAATGACTTTCAATACTCATCCCTATTCCTTTGACCAGTAAGAGATGAAACATTATTTTGTTGTCTCATTCCAACACCAATTGCTCTTAAAGTGTGATAGTTTACCCGTTTCATTCAAAATAACAAAATTCACCCTCTAAATGTGTATCGACCCCTGTGTCCAAAGGGAGCAATATACATGCACCAATTCATTGCCAGGTGGCTCAACCGAAGTCAAAAACACAATAGAAAATATGGTGCGACAAATTCCGTCGTGTCCAAAATAGGGGAACACGATTGTGACTCAATCCGTTAAACATTCTAAAAAGTTGGATATGGAACACATTGCTCAAACATCTGCAAGAAATTTTATTGACTGAGCTCAAAATTGTCAGGAAACATGGATTACTGGATGTCAAAATTGCTGGTACGCACCACTTGTAGATGCACCAAAAATACCGATTTTTCAAACCGCTATAACTCGGTTGATTTTGACATAAAATGGATGAATCTTTGAATTTTTAAAAATTTCAAGCTTTCTCTTTCCGGGCATATAAGTTATTCTGACGCCAAGTTCATTACACTCTCTGCTACACCCCTGAGAAAAAAAATGCTTTTGATGTCAAAAAATGTCAAAGTTTGACAACTTGTACTTGGCGAAAAAAAAATCGTGGACTCAACTCATGACCTAGGAAACCAATTTCATTCATTTTCCTTCAAATTGCGCAAAAAATCGAGTGTCTGCAACGCAAAGTTATGCATTAAACAAAAAAGAATTACATTTTGCGCTTGTCAAACTAAAACTTGTTGAAGAGTGGAGAATTCACGTATGTTGAATGAAGAATGCCATATTGACGTATTGGTTAAAAAGTTTCTTCAATTTTTTATCCTCCTCATACTGATTATAAACTTTAGCATCAAAAGTTTCAAAGCTGAAACTTCAGACTCTTCAAATTCTTGAAAATATTGAAAAATCTCTCAACAATGAAATTCATCATTCATGGGAGAATTCCGCTGAGATATTAAATAAATATTTTGGTGAATTAAGAAATCCTGCAGAACTTTTTCTTGATAAAGTTCATTATATGTAAAAAAAATTGTGCTCATTGCGTGGAGATCTTTTGATGAATCCAAAAGGAAATGTGCAATGACAAGTGAGGGGCTCTTCCCTTCTCAGGGCTTTCGCCCTTCAAGAATTCTTTGCTTCAGGGTGTTGACGGAAGTTTTGAATTGTGTTAGCCAGGTAGAATCGACGTCTATTCAGGAAATTTGTCAATACACTTATGCTGTATCCGCTTTATGTGATCTCAAGATATTTTCAACGTTTACTTCAAAGCACGTGATTTTATTTGCGGTGACATCTATTGGTGACATTTACAGTTTAATATCAAAGACGTATTGGAAAATTTATTTCAATATTGCAAGAACGATATGTAATAATTAATCCCAATGTGTACATAATATAAATTGCCAATTTAACAAATAAACATTCTCTTTTGTCAGCCAAAGGGAATAAAAGAAGAATGTGCCTCTTGGTTGAGTATGAGAAATAATAATTTGGTTCTTGAATTCAATATAAATTCCTCAAAGACATTAATATTGAAATTTTCCAACTTTTCCGTCAACTTCTTCCCGTCTTTTCGTCATTTTGCGATCCGCAGTGTCAAAACCAACAAATAAGCATCCCCTCCTGCCTCTATTCTACATGTGATAATATGTGAAGTTCAGTGGTATTGTGATGGAAATTTTTCGCTTTGAAACTGGATCCGGAAGACGCCTCACGTTGTAAATTGCATCGGGTACCACTCTGTGCAGGGGTGGTTTAGATATTTTTACATAATACACTAGAGGTAATCTAGTAGGATATGATTCCTCAAAGGAGACGAAAAAATTGTGTTGCATGTATTGAATATACGTTGCTAAGCCAAAAATAGCACCATGGGATAATTTTTCTATTGACTAACTACGGTCTAGCTTATCTGTCTGTATTTGAATAGCTTTCTACATATTTTTTGATTTGTTTGAAAACAATACAAAAGCATCAATAATTTATGTTTATAGAGAAATTCAAAAGACATTTTTTCGACTAAACGATGTGATCGTTCTACTCTTGTACTCATAAAAATAAAAAATGTGTCAGTTTTTTTGAAGTATTCCCTCTTGAAAAATAAAAAATTTAGCATGAAATTATGTAAAGTGTGTCACATCTGAACGTCATTCATATCTGTGATATATCTAGTAATCCTCAAAAAATATTACACGAAGCTGGTTTTCAAACGACTACATTTACATTCATGATTTATAAGCAATGATAATATGAGTACTCAAGTAGTTCAAGGCACTTGTAAAAGTTATTCGACCACATTTCCTTCAATGGAAGTTAAACAAATAATTTAGAAGTTTATCTTTAATAACAAAAACGTATTCAAAGCTCTATTTGTACCATTAAAGAGTGTGAAACTAATATTCCTTATCTACATATAACTCATTTTATTTATCGAAATGTTTGAGTTTATTTAAGTTTATCACTAAAAAATGAAAGCAATTTTGCTACTGATTTCTGTACGCAAAACTTCTTTTGTTTTTAGGTCAATATAATGAGCCCAAATATTATAAAGAACACCATATTCAGACGTCGGCTATAGTGTCCTCTAATAGCAGGTTCTCATAACCGAGCAATAGTTATTTAATATATGGCAAAAAACAATTGAACTGTAGGACGGCTTGTACACCTGAGATTCTCTCTTTCTGCGATCTGGCTTATTGTAGTACGATTAAGTATCTTTCTAAAGTTATACAACCAGGAAGAAATTTTTTAATGATATTCGACGGCTTCTTATGATGAAGAACAGTTTTTAATATCTCATTAATTTCCGGCAAAATTGTGTTGGTGTGGTCAAACAGATCCACTTTCAACCCTCGAGATACACCATACTCTTGTACGATCATTGCGACTAGATAACATTTACACCCACTCTCCTAATACTGCGACCTCGAGCCTCGATATTTGATTTTTTTTCATTAATATTATTCAGGTGCGTAAAGTTAGCACCACAAGTATGGGTGCAAATTTCAAAATTTTGCATGCAATTAGCACTTTTAAAAAGCGGGATTGAGCCTGTTCCGCGAGGGACACTCAATTTTTTGCAAAAAATCGGGACGTTCCGATTTTGGCGGGACGGACGATGACTGGAGCCTTCCATGAAGGCGCTAGTAGATCCAGTGGCAAATAGGAGGCAATAGATATGCTGATTCTATTTTCAAGAACTGAAGAACAATATTTGAAACAGTCAACCAAAAAGCTATTCATATGGCATGTAATGACAGCCTCGCTGATGGCGGAGTTCTTAACTTTGGTGTCGCGGTCAAAACTGCTGACGGTGTGCTCGGGTGCCAATGCGGCAGACGGCTGGATAGCTCAGAAGTAAAGGGTGGTTTGTCAAAATAATCATCAGGAGGTAGGTATCACAAAGAGATTTGTTTACACATAAATACGACGACGGTGAATATAGAGCATATATTTTACAGGAACTTGCACGGAGATAACTTGGCTGACGGTGGCGGGACTGCTGTACATGACACTCGACACCAGCGGTCGCAGTACGGACCCAGGCTGTCGCAGATGACGAGGAACTTGAAACAAACAAATCGTGAAACGATTCTCCAAACGGTGGATTAACTTATCCTCGACGCTTGTTTAACCAAACTGGCTCCCAAGAAGTGACACTTTGTTAACCCCCTCAACCCTGATTCTACGTTAAAACAATCTAACGCTGTGAAATCACGACTACTCCGTCAGCGGCGACGCTACGTTTAGTTAATCCAACACTGTGAAATCAACAAAGACTTCGCCAGCGGTGACTCTACGTTAAATTATTCAAACACTGCGAAATCAACCAGGACTTCTCCAGCGGTGATTCTACGGTAAAACAATCTATGAAATCATTGATGACTTTCCCGGCAGTGACTCTACGGTAAATTATTCAAAAAATATTCCAAGTTCAAAAACAGCAAAAATACTCCCAAGTTCAAAACAGCAAAATCAAACAAATCTAAGCTCCTTTTACGGACTTATAAAAAATAAACAAACTCACAGATTGTGTCAGACAGTTGTGTTAACGGACTTGACACAAAAATTTCATTTGGACGGTAAACACTTTGAAGATGACACTCGGAGTCGGAATTAGAAGTGTACTTTGGAACGGCTACTCAGAAGACTGGACTTTCAAAGAAGTGACTTGAGTCGACCACAAGGCCTTATTTATACTTGAATTTTAATGAATCCTTACTTAACTTGTCTTACAATTTATTTCTTATTAGTGCTGTCAGTAATGTAAACAGGAGATTCAGATAAAAAGAGGAAGTAATTTTACAAATACAAATCTCTTCACAACAACAAGTTTCATATTCTTTTCCTACTAAATATATCTTTATAAACATTGCCTTGAAACTCAAATTATCCTAATTTTTTTTTGTCTGTCGGTAAAGTAGTTACAATTTAGTCCTCTGTTGGTCAACTGTCAAATGTCATTTATTTATTTGTTTATGGTCAAAGGTCACGAAGAACATCAAACAAAATATACAATATACAACATATTTACAAAACAACGGTGGATTACGTACAAACAATATAGATTGAATTTAATTTCAGATGTTTTCAAACTTAACCTCATTCCACCACATGTTATGAAATATTAATAGTTATTTTTGTATTAAGTGTGCAAAGTGATTGCTTTTTTGTTGCGCGTGAGATTGTCAATTTCAACCGAGACCGTAAGGTCAAGGTAATAAATTCATTCGAAAGCGCAACAAAATACAATCACTTCGCACACGAAATAAAAACAATATTTTTTCGCCAAATGTCAAAAAATGATAGATCAACAATAATTATTGTTTTATTCAGTAAAATGTAGGAAAAAAGTACAAACTATAATTAATTTGCAGTCACCTGGGTATTGTAACCAAAAGTATGCGCAATTGTTGTTTGATAAATAAAGAACTGTCAACAATTCATTCTTATATTAAAAAATAAGTAGTTTTGTGTACAAATTCATATTTCTTTTTTGTTAAATACCTGTTTGTTTCTATCCCTGTAGCATTCTTAAACTGAATTATATTAGATTAGGCGTGCAAAAATAAAATTTATTTTTTCGTTAGGTAAAAAATATGTTCATTTTTTCACTAATGAAAAGATATATTTCATTTTTTTGCTAGTGAAAAATCACGAACTTTGCGTATCTATAACAATACAAAAATATCATGTTTTTTTGACAGTTGGCGAAAAAAGGTATTTTTTCCAACTGGTGGCTGATAATACTAAAGTAAACGGTGGTGTATATTTGAACAGAATTACAGATTTTAAAAATAGAGTTTCAAGATGTGAACTTCTTTGGATGGACTTTAAAATATTTGACGGTAGCAGAAGGCTCTGGGATGTGCAACTGTAACGGAGTTTTGGGAAATAATTCGTCACACTTTTTTTTAATGGATTTTTCGACCGATAACGCGTGAATCATGATAACTTGTCGTTATATTTTTGTTCAGTATTGTTTGACGTTTCATCGTGGATAGACGTGGCCTGGCATAATCCCTACAAATTATTCAGCTGTATCACACAAACCAATGTTCTACGAAAAACGTGTTTCGTGTACTTACGGTACACATACTCGGCCTACCGAACGTCCAATTTGCTATACCATCGAAAATTCTGTATTTTTTTTTTCCATTTTGTAAAACTCTAACATTATCAGCAGTCTCTGCAAAATCAGAATACTTACTCACTTGCTGCCAAAAGCTGAAAATACTACATGTTTTTTTTTTCTGAGCGTTCCTAAGATATTTTAAACATTCCATTAGAATCATTTTAAGGTATAAGGTAGGAAAATCTAGGAACGGCTTGAGAATTTATTGCAGAACGCAAAAATCAGCAACTTCATATTCTAAATTTAGAACTGGAATGCCCGTATTGAAAATTTTGATTGGAACATTCCAACAAGAGTAAAGAGTATAATCCCTTCTCGTTATCATTTATTGAAACATTCACCCCGCATTTACCATGGCTATGATAAATGAACATCACTCACGTTATAAAGTCATTTTCAATTCACAAACGGTTTCCCCACCTCAAAATTCACGATCCGTCTGCCATTTTGCGTGTTTTTATTCAAAGCGGTGTAAAACACAAATCCCCACAAAGTAGAAAAATGTATTCAAAAAGAATCGTTTTCTCAATATCCCTTGTTGATTCGGAACTTTAATTAATTTCGGTGTACTTTGTACAAGGATTTTCAGTCTGGTAGATGAGAAAATACTTTGGGATATAATTAATATAGTTTTATTGAGGCTTGAAAAAGATGGTTTAATCAATTATTCTGGGGAAAAAGTTTTTAGTCTTGACTTTATAATAATTCAACATTTTTGCTTCTAAATCTTGTTGTAATTTCATAAACCGGAAACTTATTTTAGAATTGATCTGAAAGGAAGCAGACATATTTTACAATCAAAATAATCAGTATTAGAATTCAGGACCAATTTTTAAAGCCGGACAAATATTAACTGCTGAAATTTTCAGCTCAATTACTTTTTCTAGAATGCTATATTAACAATTGATCATCCAAATTATAATTACTTACTCCGTCAAAATTCGATGTGTACAATTATTAATACATCCATTTTCCCAGAAATAATTTTTAAATCTTCCTTGAAACAAATGCGTCTCTTCCCAGAACGCTCTTTTCATTTACGGAGCGTAATCCGCGTTACTTCGAACTCTTTTTTTGTTAAAACTGAGAAGCTCTGCGTAGGGAGGGTTCGGATTTCACTTCAGTTCATGCACCATAAATAATGAGTGAGCTAAGCTTACAAAACACCCCGCACAGAAAATAATGAACATGCAGCACTCTATGAGGCTGTGAGTATAGGTGTGAATTTCGCACTTCAAGGTGATGAGAGGTGTAAAAGAATAAAGGGAGAAATGTGTACCTAAAGGAAGATCAACTTTAGAAGTATTTCATTTTTTTATAAGAAGACACGACCGTGAAAATGCATTAATAATAATGAAACTCTCTCCTTTAGTCACTGCTGCAAACTATTAAACGTTATAAAAATCCCCCTGCGTCTTCAGTTATACACTTCTTAGTCCTGGTGAGGATTTAGGGACTTATCGCTTTTACAGTCGAGAGCATTCAATGCTGCAACCCCCATACCTTCTACCCTAGATAAGTGTTATATTTACTGCACACACATGACCGCCTATCTTGCAGCACAGAAACCAGCAAATTTCTAACAACAAATCAATTTTTATTGAGATATAAACGTTTGAAAGATTTATTGAACAGAATTTTAAATATTTATAGCCGAGAATTTATTGCAGATTCCATTTTTTGATAGTGTTTTGTAGTCTGGGAGCTCAAATGTTTCAGTTACATCAAGGGATAAAATATTTACCTCATGAGGAAGCACATAAAATTAATGAGTAGCCTCTTGAAATGCAGTAGAACACTTCCAGGCCACCGTAAGCAAAATGTCTTTCCTATATAAAGGTCCATATCACTTAGTCGAGAGATCAGAGTAAATTGAACAGATGAAAGTAAACAAACCAGGTCAAAATAAATTTGGTACGACATGAATATTCTAGAAAAATAAACGTTACTTCACAATGTTATTATCGAATAATAGTGTTTGTGTCGTATTGCGAGCCTTGAGAACATACAATATCATGACCATAAGGTTCTGACTTCGATCCATCATTATATTGTTTAAACTGTAATGCATACGTTACAAACACGTGCTTGAATAGATAAATGGCTTTCATATGTCGTACTGAATGAAATTTAACACTACAAAAAAATTTTAAGTGTAATTTTCTGACGTATTACATATACCAGTGATATCAGTTACGGACACACAAGATGTTTCAGTTTAAATAGAATTGATAATATGAATTATATCATAAAGTGAATCTTTTATGAACCAAAGCAATACTCACTTTGAAGAATCATAAAGTACATTTGAATAATCTTATTGGCAATTGAATCTATTGAATTGATTTCCCTTATTTACAAATGAGACTTCCAAATCAGAATTTCATCCTGCACACATCGTTACTGTTATATTCTATTTTTGAAATATCGAGTATACAACAGTCGAAAAGATATAGTAAACAGCTCATACAGAGATGTAACGGAGTGTCAAGTATGCGCACGCACATACGTAAGAGAGTCGTGAAGGCATGAGAGAGCGTCATGCCGATTGCCGTCACAGCACTGCCAAAACGATCCTAACTAGTAAAAATTAAAAATAAGAATTTTGAAACAAAGATTACACTTGCAAAAACCAGAAAACTTGTTAAAATGAACATAAGAAGAGATATCAGAGCCTACGAAGACCTAATGATAAGCCATTGATCAAATAGACACTGTTCAATAAATAAACTATTGCAAGAAATATTCACTGATAAACAATAGGCTCCAAAACTACCTCAAAACAATTTAATTGGATTGAGATTCCTACTGAATTCTTTCAAAACCAATATCGCGATCCTACCACAATAACCAGAAGCCCACATTCAAGGCCATCGTCAGTAGTACCAGAGCTCTTGAAAGAAGGAATTGAAAACATAATAGATGAGCTTAAGCCCAACAAATGTCCAGTGGAACTAGTGTTGCCAGAGTCCTGAAAAATCAGGAGTTCTACTGAATTTTTTCAGCATCTAATCTACTGATTTTTTCTCAAATCTCCTGAATTTTCAATTTAGGACAATTTACATCAAAATATTATAGGAGAATCAATTCTTTGCTACCATAATTCTTATTTTATCACTTTCGCATGTAGTGTGGCTCGTGTTAAATAGGCCAAAACGATCAAAATCCAATTTAGAGGGTAATTTCTTCTAAAAGGGACTAAATTCTTCACCATCCAATTTTGCAAATTGAGACCAAATTTTTTTCTTGATTTTGAGTTCCAGTTTTATTTTATCTCGTTTCAATGCAGTGAATCCGACTTGATTCACTAACTATTATTTCTTTCCACTAGTGGAAAGACACAACCAAAGCAGCCCGTCGATGTACGTACTGCTTCTTGAACGTGTAGTATGGAACCTCGCTTAGTTACATTACCATTGTTGATTTTTATGTTTTTTATAGATGTTTTGATTCAAAAATATTTGAAACCCAAAACACAGTATCTAGATGATTAATGGAAGCAATAAACCTTTCCTTCACCGGCCTCAACAGCATGCATACTCAATTTATGCAACATCTATTATCTACCGCTAGTTAATTTGAGTCTTTCATGTTTCCTTGCAGTTATTTTTATTTTGTCATGTTTGTAGAAAGTTGGTTGACTCGCGCTTGCGTCTCGTCCTATTTTCTAGTTGTTATTCCAGTTGTTATAGTTGCCGCTGAATTACATTAATTCCATAACTAAAATTCAGACTCCTGTTTTCCTTCTCTCTTATTAGTTTTGGTCTATTATCACTAGTTGTTTTGATTAATATTAGGCTTGTTGAAGTGAAAAAGAGAAGAACATCATAATCTCCTGACTTCTCCAATTTTCTTGTATTCTAGAAAGGATTTCTACTGATTTCTTTGAATTTGAACTCACAACACTAAACAAAATAATTAATGAATTCATGGAAATTGACAAAGATGAACTTATAATTCATCTACAAACATTGTTCAATGGAATCCTTATTTAGGAGCAGATACCACGGTAAATAAAAAAATATTTTTCTACAAGGGAGGCGATAAAATGAATAGTCATAACAACGGACCTATAAAACTTATTTATACAAATATTATATAAAATATTCCGAAAATCAATCCATCAGAGAATAAAAAGTTGTAGAGCAAGTGAAATCTAGAAAAAAATTATCTATCCTTGACCACCCCCATGTAATCAACCAAATAAATGAAAAATCTGTAGAATTTATTTATTTACTTATTTATTTCGAATCGGTCTTACAGAATAAATAAAATAAAAAATAAACTATGATCTGAACATTGAATGTGTGTGAGATGAGTGTAAATTAGAAAGAAGAGAAACTGCTTTGTGGATGGCGTCTGAATTCTGTCAGTGAGCTACCAAAGATGTCAGTATCAGATGTACTTGAAATGTGGTCATAAATTGTACAGAGCATTCGGATAGGTGATTTGAATTAATAATTTGTGCGTGAGAGACTAATAAAATATTGGAATGCTCCGCGAACTTAGCCTAGGCATTGCAAAATGTATCAGTTGGAGTGTTACAGGATCGCTTATGTAATTATGCAATAATTTATAAAGGTAAATACAGGATAAAATTTTCCTATGGTTTGCGAGATGAACAAAATTGAAATTAGAGAGTAGTGTTTCGTATAGGCGGTCAAAATCAGGATACCGGCCGTGAAACTCAAAATAACAATATTTGAGGAATTTACGTTGAATGGATTCAACCAAAGAAATGTATTTATCGTGAATTGGATTCCAAACTTGCAGACAGTATTCTAATTTTGACCTCACAAATGAAAAATAGATTTTGTAAAGTGTTGATATTTTCGTGAAAGATTGATTGTTTCGCATCAAGAAACCTAGGTTTCTATACGATGAATTTACAGTATTATTTAATTTTTCATCGAACAGAACACCTAAGTCTTTGAATTGATTCACTCGCTCTAGACGAGAGCTATCAATTCTAGATTCGTATGTATATAGATACATTTTTTGACGAAATAACTCATGATTTTGCATTTACTGTAATTGAAAAACATATTGGAGGATAAAGACCAGGACAGTAAGTTATTAACATCTCTTAGCAACAAAACTGCTCGAATCGATAAATTGTTCTGAATATTTTTAGATCATCTGCATATAGCAGAATATTTGAGTTTTTAACTGAGTCAACGATGTCATTGATGAACAGCAAGAATAAAGGGGTCCAATATTCGATCCTTCGATATAATATAACAATATGTCTTGCCTTGAAGCTTTCAATTCAGCAGCCACTATCATCTTTGGTAAGCTTTTACTAATAGTTTGGTCAAATTGGACATCCACTCTTGCATAAATTCTCAAGAAGCTGAAAATTGACATGAAGGAAAATCTCTATCGATCCCGGATGTGCAAAGCTCGCAGAAATAGTTTTTATTGATTTTACAACGAAACGGTCAATTTTGTGATAAAGATAGTTCAAATAAAAATTGTAGGTCTCTCAATTCTCTACTAAAATGGTTCCCACACTTTTTCTCCTAGAACTCACCATTTCTGAGAAAAAGCCATTCTAAAGTTATATTCTCTATAATATGGACACCTGTGAGGTACTGTATTTGGCCCGTATTTTTTAACGTGATCTTCCTGGTAAGTCTTCTTCACGGTCTGTTTATTAAAGTTTCATATAATATTAGGTCTCCTTCTTCATCTTCATCATCCGGAGTTGACGTGAATTGTTCAAACAGCGATGTTTTGTCGGCCATCTTCTGTTGGAGATTCAGTAGTTAGACACGACTGGCTTGGACAGCTGGTGCGTGCTGGTGAACAAGGTTAGCCTATTTTTTTGCAGCCTCATTTCGAGCTACACCCTTTTTTGTAATTGCAATAGTATTAAGAAGCTTTTCTGGTGCAGGTGCTCATCAATATTTTTATCGAGTATATTATTAGGTTCAAGTGTGGCTTGGGAATCAACTGGACCCAGAAGAATGGAATTGGAAGCTAATTAATAATGTATTGGAACCAGTTCACTCTTTAATTCCACCTGCATCAAAAAAGCTTCTTGATATTATTTTTTGCAACTGCAAGAAAGGGGTGTAACTTGAAACGGGACAAAACAACTGATATATCGCTGTTTGATCAATTTATGTCAACTCAGGAAGATGAAGAAGACCAAATATAATATTAAACTTCAATAAAAATACCGTGGAGTAGGCCTGCTGCGGAAACTACGTTAAAAAATAGAGTACAGTACCTCATAAGTGGTGCGCATCGGTGCGCATATTATGAAGTATATAACTTTAAAATGGCTTTTTCTCAGAAATGGTGAGTTCTAGGAAAAAATGTGTAGATACCATTTTTGTAGAGAATTGAAAGTTGTACAATTTTTGTCCGAGCTATTTTAGCATAAAACTATCCGTTTCGATGAAAAAGATGGTACGATAATTTTGAGTTTGAAAGCAAGGGATAGAATGAAAGAAGCTTATTCACTTAGGCAACCATTGCACAATGAAATCAATAAAATGATAATTATATAATAATAATAATAATATTGGAGTAGTCGATAAGTTGAATGATCTTGAAGGTACACTAGAACTGATTGTCTTTAATATATTGCAATCAAAATCTCATTTAAATAATTTTATCTGTCTCTATAACAATTCTCGTTATTCATCAAATAAATTTACTGCAGAGTACTCGTGTAGTGATTACCAAGAACGAAGTTTACATAAAGCTACAAACATGCACATCTGATGAGCACAGTTTTACAAGCTCATAAAATATGTAGTTCACCACGTATGCTACACTTTCTCACAGCTTACATCACAGTTTGTAACTGTGTAATAATGATAACATGGTGTTGAAAATGTCTTAACACTGTTCTTGGTTGGAATTTTGCCGCTGATTTTCTCTTACATTAGTTCTACTATCGAAGTTTTAACATCAAGGTAAAAGCAAGTGCAACATTATTATAAGAGAATGCATTTCGGGATATTCTAGTGCTGAATTGTTGGGCATTATCAATTTAAATAAAACGTGAAGGAAAGTTTTTGGTCCTTCATTTCTCTAGATTTGAACTGTCAGCAGTGCCCAACTTCTCATGCTGACATTTTCATTAATCATTTCGACTAATCCAATAGATGAAATTCAAGTAAATTAATTTCTTCCTCTTCCCCTATAGCTCTTGGGACAAACTTACTAATAGATTGGTCAGCAGTATCTTATAATTACATACACACGTTCTGCGTATCTTGTGTATTTTTTCTTCCGTCTCATTTGTTGTAAAAGCTCTGAATCCTCAGCAATAAAAACTCTACCTCAGGAATAAATCTTCGTCCGCAGAACTTCCCGCAGCTGCCTCTAAGGAGTTCGTTTATCTCGCTAAAAACCGCCAACGGATTTTTTGCCACTGAATTTTTTCACATTGGACTTTTCTCACCGGTGGATTTTTCGCGGGGCGCGTTTTTCTCTTTGTTTCTTTTTCTTGCTTTTTACGAGCTTGAGATAAAAGCCAGACGGAAAATTATTTATACCTTATTGATTGCTTCTTGATGGGATATTTATTCGTGTTTTGTGATCTTTGATGAGTTTGTTTTTGAGACCCCTAATGGCTTACGCTTTGAAGATGGTTTTTGGAGTGAATTTCTTGAATCTAGAAAGTGGTTTATTGTAACAATACTTCAAATTGTCCATCAACATCTTTAAAATAGTCCAAGTATAGACTAGAAAGGGAAATTAAAAATGTTGACTTAGTTGTCGTAGTTCAATACATTTTATAATATAATAGTTATTATTTTAGAGTGTTGGGATGATGAGATGATAAGCATTATTTTTCACAGCATGTTGGCATCTTATTTTTGCTTCACAAATTTAATTCTAGAGGACATCAACTCAGTGTTTCGGTTAGTAACAAATTTCAAATTAAATTCGTTCCATATTGGTCGATGTTTTCAGGAAAATTATTTTAAAACATGAAATGGGGATGAAAATAAACAATCCCAGCAACACAAAGGATGAAGATATATCCCTGAAAACAGGACATGAAATGTCTTACAAAAATGTATTGTCAAGATACAATAAGCAGGGAAGCCAACATAGATTCTTGTATGTCTGGTATTTCTGATGTTATATAATGTTCTTTTCGAGCAGAAAACGAACTTTACCTTTGTATTGGGTAAACAACTAAATAAAGTATCGTTGTTTTCAATGTATTTTTGAATTAAATTGGTAGTCAAAGTAAAAGTACAAGACCTAGCAACTGTGAAGGAACAAAAAGTGAGTGAAATGCTGAAGGCTTGTGTGTCTAACAATTCTGGGTGGAATATTCCGATTATATTGCTCAATTCATTAATATTAAAACAAAAATGTATGAATGACAATAGTTTAGAATCAAATCCTGTTTACAGTATGTTCCAATAGGCACTAGACCAGGCATGGGCAAAAGCCAGCCCGCCGGCCGAATCCGGTACTTTTGATTGTATACTTTGGCCCGTCAACACTTGTATAAGCGGCATATACACAAAATTTTCTTTCAAAAAAATTACACAAGACTCCAACTGTTCCTGGTTGTACCAAAATCCCTGCTTTATACGATTTACAAATAAATTTTCAGTTTTCACGTCTCACATTATAGTAATTAAGGTATCAAGGATGTTAAAAGGACAATAATGCCTGAGGTCAACAGTGTACTTTCCGAGGGCCTCTGGCCCGAGGTGAGTACGTTAACCGTAGGCATTATTGTCTGTTCAACTCCCGTGGTGCCTTCAATGTTTAATGTCCGACTTTTGTTGTACTTCAATCAAAATTTTTAGCAATGTCATTGTGGTTTCTGTCAGAGAAATTACTCTAGTTACTTGCTGTAACTAGGAAACTTGTTTGCTATTTTTCAAAATGATGCTCTCGGGCATTATTTTAAAACATAATGCCTTCAGGTATTATTTGTGAAGTTATTATCCTGAAATCAGTGCTATTATGACAACAATAATAAACTAGTCGGACATTAAGTACTATAAAATAATAAAATGTACTATGTTTTGATTCTCTGTTTTTTATAATAATTCTATTTACATTACAGTGAATTCATTATTACTAGAAGCTTGTGAGGCGCCAGGGACGCCCATTGAAAAGTGACAAGTCGTCAGTCAAATAAAAAATATATTTAGCACATAATAACCAACATAAAATATCTTAGATGTAAATGATGATGCTTTCGGTGAGTAATATTGATAAAACGGGTATCTGTTTGATCAACTTCACCCGAATGCGCTTCTAATTTGATACCTGTCGAACCATAGACCGACGCTCTACCTCTGAGTCATAGACTATGTACATATATTGTATTCACAAAATATTATGCACAATTTTCTGCACTCAAATCGAATGAAATGTAGTTTTAAAGTATGGTAACACTTTTGAGCTTATTTATAATAGTAGAGTCCAGATATGTATTTTTTTATTGAATTAGTAAGTTTGAAGCTTTCCTATCGTGATGACAACATTAATAAGGCCCAAAAGTTGAAAACAACCCAAAAAAATGATTATTGAAATCTTTATGTTTATAGTCAAAATAATGCTTCAATAATGATGCGAGAGTAATCGGACCGAAGAGAAAATACTTAAAATAACTTTTCCTCAATTTTTAAAGTATTGAGCAATTTAAATGCAGTTTTTTCATGACTTTCAGATAATTACATATTATTATCATTGATTTATTTCAAATTTATTGCAAAAATATGAAGAATCAGCCCAAAAATGGCGTGTCTTTACGACAACGTATAAGTATATAAGGAAATTTTTCTTGGATTTGATATATTTATTCGACATTATTGGAAATGCTTGTTGGTTGACGGCTAGTTTCTCAACTTGATTATCCAAAATCTGGGTATGTTACACCCACTAATAGGTAGAAAACATGAATGATTTCAATCATTTTAGCAATAATGCTACAGAAAATATCACAATTTAAAAGCTTGTACCCCCTAAAATTATAGTCGTGCAATAATAAACTTAATGCCTGTAGGAAGCTCATACAATCCACTTTATATTGAAATCATTTTCATCCTTTAACCGTTAAGCCCTGTCTGTATGAAACGGAAAATAATGCAACATAATAGGATAAGTCCGTTACACTTTAAGCTTATATTTTCCAAAATAATAATCGTAGAATAATTTGTCAATCCTCCTGCCCTAAAAATCTCGTGAAATTGGAATTTCAGCCCACTTTTAAAAGTATTTGCCCACCCCTGCACTAGACGATCGCAACGATTTACTCATGACAGCAGTTTTTGCCGTTCCACTAACATATGATTGCGGTATTAGGTGCGTCAAGTGGAACGATGCGAATGTCTGTTAAATGTCAAATAAACTAACATTCCGTGACTAATATTGAAAAATAAATAATTAATATGAATAAACTAGCCTATAGCAAAAAAATCCAATATGCGTGTGTTAATTCATCTCTCATAAATAATTAATAGTAATAATAATAATGTATCACGTGTTTCATTATATAAGTAAATATTTATTGCTCTGATAGTTTATAATGAAAGCTCTAACTGCACTCTTCTTTTCCTGTATATTTTGTTTTTTAATTTTGCGTCGGTATCCATCCTCCTTTCCTTCTTTGCATAAAGTTAGCAGAATGTTCAAAATTTCAGCGACCATCTATATCTTTCTCCTTATTTATATTTGTTTTCTTCCTTTGGCTCCAGGCGATGAAAATAATTGTCTACTTAATTGATTTTGTACGAGGCAGATTCTGTAACTCTTCGGATACTATCATTCAAATTCCCAAGTAATTTTCTACTTTTCAGAAATAAGTTGAGAACGAGGTTATAATTAAAAAACAATTTGAGAGAAAATGGAGCGGAAATAGAAGAGGAAATTGAGATATTCATGTGAAATTTGCAGGCAGAATACTTTCAAGGGATGATTATAACATAATTGAATGAAAGATGGAGTAAAAAAAATGTATTTTATCCTCTGTGATTACGAATGCAGCAGAGAATTTGATGAACCATCACGAATACAGCGCTGTTTGTAATTTTTTCGCATAGAACGACGACTTCATGTAGCCACATAAAAAATAATTTAATGCTGTCAAATCTTAGCTTCTTGGACACCAAGCAATTGATCAAAAATATTCAATCAACAATTTATCAAATTCTGTCCCACGGACTTTTTCCAAAATCACTTTACAGTGTCCTGCATTCTTCAAAACGTGCTACTTCGGCTGCATTGTGGTAGATGGCACTGCTGCCGATTTATATCTCTGCATACCATGTATCAACTCCATTTTCATTGCCTTGTGGGAGTCACAATATGGACGGAATACGTGTCTACAGTTTTCGCCCTTTTCAGGACTTCTTAATTTGCAATTTTTTGAAACAATCAGGCTTTAATTTTCAACAAAAATTGAACTTCTCGCATCAGAAAACATCATTCGATATCTTAATAAAGTCCGATAATGCTACCATGCCATAAACACACCAGATAGTGACTTTTTCTGTATGTAAACTCTTCTAAAGAATCTCATGGGGATTATTTTATACCAAAAACGACAGTTTTGCTTGTTTGCATGACCGTTTAGCCAAAAATAAATGTCGTCAGAAAATATTATCATTTTCAAGTCTTTCTCATATCAAGCTCAACTGCAAAACAAACGAAGGTTTGATGGTCAAAAGACTTTAATTTTTGAGTCAGCACAATCTTGTGAGGGTGTGAACCGAAATCCATCCTTAAAATTTGCCAAGTTGTCATTCTTGAGAGTCCAACTTTTCAAGAACAACGATTTATCAATATATTTGCATTCTCTGCAACACTGGCTCTCACAACAAGAATGTTGTCTTGATTTCTTACATTTTGTCGTCGCTGTGACGTTGCCAGAGTTTCTCACTATACAGCGAAATTGCAAGCAATATAGGAAGATTTCATCCAAAATTTTCACGCAAGCTCCGTAGGAAGATTATGTCTTCCAAAAGTACTCTTAGTCTTGAGATTACGCACGCTTTTTACTTCCCCAACCTATAATATAATAGAGGAAGTATTGTAATCGTGACTTTTTGACAGTTCCAGATTTCGATGAATCTTCACGTTTTAGACCCTACTGAACCCGAAAACATAATTAAAAAAAAAGTCGGTCAGTCTGAAAGCACGATAACTTGAGAATGCGTACGAATTTTTGACTGAAATTTTATAATTAAGTTTTTCATCAAAAAGCTAGGCTCAGGTCTGTAGATGAGTTTTATCCAACCAGTGGTACCAAAACTTTAATGATGGAACTTTTTAGATTTTTGCGTTTATTTTATAAACGGTAGTATTTATCGTAAAATTTGAAATAACTAAAACTAATCCTTGAATAATTTGGCACAATATTTACGAATAACATAATCCAAAATTATCAGGGGTTCACTTGTTATTATCAAAATTCAAATTATTATAAAATTTGTTATACTTACTTTTCTACATCAAAGAAATAATGAGAATCATAAAGTGGAGTTTGAATTATTATCACTTATATTTTGACATCACATGCAAATATTGGTAATTTGTTTTTTTCAAAATTAGTAATTTGGTTCTATCGTATTTGGCATCAAATTAAAGCTCTTGTAGAGATAATTCTAGTAGAAATGTCAAGAAGGATATTTAAACGATTGTCAATTGTTTCTTCCACAAATCATTCAAATGATGTCTAGTTTGGTATCAATTTCAAGCTCTCGGGAAGATAAGCTTAGAAGATATCAAAAATAGATAATTAAGTAGTGGAGTTCACGCTACCATCTTCAAATTATACTGCCGGCGATCAAATGTCGAAGTTGTATGTTTCAATGAATTAAAGACCCTCAAAATCAAGAAAAGGACTCTCCATTTTCAAATAGTTATTTTTGTATTAGGTGTGCGAAGTGATTGTTTTTTTTTGTTGCGCGTGAGAATGTCAATTTTAACCGAGACCGTAATGTCGAGGTAACAAATTCATTCGGAAGCGCAACAAAATACAATCACTTCGCACACGAAATTCAAACAATATTTTTTTGCCAAATGTCAAAAAATAATAGATCAACAATTATTATTGTTTTATTCAGTAAAATGTAGGGAAAAAGTACAAACTATAATTGATTTGCAGTCACCTGGGTATTGCAACCAAAAGTATGCGCAATTGTTGTTTGATAAATAAAGAACTGTCAACAATTAATTTTTATATTCAAAAATAAATAGTTTTGTGTACAAATGCATATTTCTTTTTTGTTAAATATCTGTTTGTTTCTATCGTTGTAGCATTACTAAACTGAATTATATTACATTAGGTGTGCAAAAGTAAAATTAATTTTTTCACTAGTGAAAAAATATGTTCATTTTTTCACTAGTGAGAAAATATGTATCATTTTTTCACTAGTGAAAAAATCACGAACCTTGCGTATCCATAACAATACAAAAATATCATGTTTTTTTGACAGTTGGCGAAAAATTATTCATTTTATGTAAGGACGAGAAAATAACCGCAATTTGTCACTCTAACAATGACAGCTATCACTTTGACAATGACAGCTTCCACTTTGAAATATGCAATTAATTGATGCGACACTCTAGATTTCTGAAACAGCGATGAAACTGGTCATCAAATTTATGGTCAGGGAAGTACTGTGTGGCCACAGCGAATTTTTATTTCTCAATCACTGATTATGAGACAGGTAAAATATATAGAATAATAGCCCAGAAAACTAAAAACATTACTTATTTTTGAAGCTCTTGATTGTAGCTCTTAGCGATATCACTGTAAAATTTGTCAACAAGACATTAATAATAATAATGTGTGCATTGTACTGTAAAATACAAAATAATTACATGTGCGCTAATCTTAAGTTTTTCGTGTTTGAAATTCGTTTGGGTCTCACTGAAGTCATTTATCTTGGAAGTTAAGCTGGGCTGTTGGCGGTGTACGCCAACTACTTTATCTAACGATACAAAAACCAAATGCCATTTTTCACTACAGTCTACGTTTTCTCTTAGTACTCTGGTTTCTTTACGGCGAAAGAAGCGAAGACAGTAAAATACATGTGTATAGGAATATAATCTACGATGGAATCAATTTAGCAGCAAGGATTATCTGGGAATTTAATGATAATGTCGAAATAGCGATTTGTGTTTAGTTGGAAAATTGTTTCATTGAACTCTATTTTTCGAGCGATAGATTTTTTGCATTTTATTGATAAGACTTTCATTGGAATATGTACAATAATTTGTATGCATGTTGAAGGAATATAAAAAAATATGAGAAAAAAGTATGAAAAAAAACTTATGTATGATGAGCTGTTGATGGCCTTGCCGTCAAGAGTAAGGGGCTGGGCAGATATTAGGGCGTAATTAAGCCGAAAATACATCAATTCTCTACCATCGGGGCATTTCAGGTTTAGTTTAGGTAACTAGAATGGATATAAAAATGATACACCTGCCTCAGATGTTGGATAAGATATCTGTTTAACAAATAGGCCGTTGAGTACACGGAATAGATAGTGAACATCGATGCTCGCGACACACGTGAGTTGGTCGATTCACCCACTCTTGGCACAACCCCGTTGCCCCCAATAACACACAGTGCATGCGGTTGGCATACACATATTCCCGCACAACACCGACAGCATAATGTACCCAAAATAGCTAAGTGACTAGCATTGTTTATCTCACGCTGGACGACAATTATGAATGGCTATCAGTACCGTAATGCCGTTCCAATGCCTGCGACACACGCAGGTTGGTTGATTCATCCACCTTGGAACAACACCTCTGCCGCAATAACACAAAGTATATGTGGTTGGCAACAATCATCGCCGTCACACGGTCAAGCTTACTTCAGAGGAAAAGGATCATACCCCACGCACACTTAATGTGGCGTCACCATATGTGACGCTAAACATACCAAACTCATAAAATGCAATGGCAGACAAACTCATTAATTGATAGAAGTTCTCAACCCCTTCACAACACTTGATTGAATGATATGATGGCTAATTGAGCTCAGATAATTAAAGTAAACAATGCACAACACAGATAAACTGGACGCTCAAAGTTCGGCTTCAAAGTGACGCAAATGTGTGCAATACACGCTTCCTTATGGCTTGACCTTGGAAGTGATTAAGGTTGTTTACTCGAAACTAGGTTTTATATAGAATGGTCTTTGGGTCATATTGGTGTGACAGGATGTGCCGAGAATCTGTTCGTAACAAGCATTTATTATGCACAAAATACCTAAAGCGAATCAACCCCAAAATGATAACAAAAATGTTCGGAAATTTGAAGCCCACATAATAAAATAGCAATTAAGTGAAGCTGTATCACATAAATTGTCTCTTTAAATCCCAAGAGTATTGCGCTTTAAAATTTCAACCCTAACTTTAAACATTTCCGTGAACATATTTAAGATTATCACTGCCCTCCGCTGAAACTTTTACCCCACTGTTATTTAATTAGTCCTTAAACTACTTACAGAAGCATTACGCCTCCTCTACTAGATCTGTTTATGAATAATGAGTCTAGCTACGCTCATTAGCTCCGGATGATCTGTGCGAATTTTTACGGAAAGTTGTCACCGAAATGGTTCAGTGTATATATATAGCAAAGTTTAAGTGTTTTCGGAACGCGAGAGTTGAGTGTTTATCGCACACAAGTCTGCGAGTGAGGAGTGACAAATAGTCCACTTTGTAGGAGGACACAGGCGCCAAGAGTTCACTTCAACCCTTACTGATTCTGGATCACCCCATGGATGATACAATTTGATTCAAACACTAATTAGCCTACTTTTTAACTACTTTCAAAACTTTTTGACTTACAATTAGCAATTTGTTTCAAATTTTTAACACTGTCAACAAAGTGCTACAGACTTGCCTCATTTCATTTACAATTTACGATCAAAAAACCTTTAATGTCTCATAAAGTCTATAGGTTCAATCGACTATTGGAAGAAACAATAAACTCCCAATGCATGACTAACATATGACCTGCAATTGATTAAAATACTGATTTATATGCGCGATTTCAATATCTGATTTCACGTCGGTTATATCTCAGACAGGAAATGAGTCAATAAATATTTATCATTTGTGATTAAACTCTCATATTTCATAGTTTTATTGCTTCGATTTCAAATTGATATTAATTGTTTTGTCTTTATTTGCAGGTAAGGTGGATTTATCAAACCTTGGACGAACAATATTTGTAAGTCAATGAATTAATTAAAAATTTATCATACAGTAAATAAATCATGAAACTTTGAAATTAATTATTTTTTAATCTGTATATTATCCGTGATCAAGTAGCCATTAATTACGGCCTGATCGTTTCCCTTTTTCACTGAAGAAAAATGAACGTCACTCCTAACAAAATAATCCTCCAAACTTTTTTCAAGCTGAACAATTAATCGAAATGGAAGAATCAATAAGAAAGAAGCATTCAGAACAAGTTCCGCGGTTTCTTTAAGAGTCTTTGCCCTTTTTTGAAGAAAGTCTGATACATGAAGTGAAAATGGGAAATTTTTATGTCGAATCAATACTTTTTCATCCAAAAGTGCCGAAATGATGGAAATATACAATGAATAAAATTTTATAGCTCCGGAATTCGAAGATTCCTTTTCCACTGTCTCCTCCAGTCAGATTCAATGATATATTCCCAAAAAAAATAAAACTTATGATAATATTTTACGTGTTCATATGTCAGGAATTAAAGTTGGCGGTGAACGCCGAACAAAGTCTCGACGTACGCGCAAAAAACAAGCGCCGATAACTCAACTCCCCCGCTTATTGTTGTCTGAAAGACGCCATTTGCTTGAAGTCAAAAAATGAATTAGATTTTTGAACGGTAGATTAAGCCTTTTATACCGATCCGCGACGTGGGATGTAAGAAGTTTCCTTGGAAACATCAATCAGGATCGTGAAGAAAACACGAATATGCACTCGCGCGCCATTGTTGAAAAGTTTAAAAAACATTACTTTTTTGAAATTTTTGTTTGGATTCAATGAATTTGTATAATTTCTCTGAAGTTTCTGCTCATGGAAAAGAGTTCAGGAATGCACAAAGCCAAAGATTCAATTTAGTTATTCCATTTGATAAAAAATTATTTCTGCTGACGCTGAGACTGGAATTAAAATGAATTGGTTTTTATTTTTGTTGGAGAATTTCCCTTCGATTACTTTTGTGCATGCTCAAGAGGAAGTTGATTATTGGTATCTGAACAAGAAAATTTAATTCTCCGCAGTTTTACGCAGTTCACTAAAACCGCTTCGACCTTTTTTAACACTAGAACTGTTCAAAATAAGATTCATCTTGTACCCAACTATCAATCATTATTTCTAATTGCTCTCCACTTCAATCTAAAACCATTCAAATCATTCAATAATGGTAATAACACATCCATCTATAAATTAAATAATCACGAAGCTTCAAGCTACCATCAATCTGAATAGCAGCAGCACTTTTTTCATATACGAGGGCTTTCACTTTAGTTTTGCATACTGGCTCACTGATGGCGTAACCAATCAAATTTCATACAATTCACGTCCATGTTTAGCTAAGCTTAATCTAAAGTTTCAGTACGATACGTACGATATTTCAGCTGTAGTTATCAGAAATATGGAATTACTCGAGAAAATTTTGGCGTAATGATTTATTACAATTTTCGAAGAAAATTATGTCAACAAAAACGCCTTGCCAAGTTGTTTTCGGTTTTCGGTGATATGGAGAATTTAAACGTGGACGAATAAGTTTTAACGACGAGGCAAGGACAGGCTCTTCAAAAATGGCAGTCATTCAAGAAAATCGCAAGCTCATCAACGAAGATTAACATGTGACATATCGCAAAATTGAGGCATCATGGAAGATTACAAAGACCTCAATTCAAAAAAATTTGCATGAAGAATTCTGTGTACAAAAATTAGTTTGCTGTTGAAAACCTCATCTGCTGACCAAAAGCAAGAAGCTAGGCTCAATTGGTGCCCGATTCAACGTAAACAATTTTAAATCCGTGTACAGCATCGAAAGTGATCATGAATCATGGATTCAATCATATGAACCCAAAAATAAACGCCAATCGTCCGTTTGGATGCTCCAATGTGGAGGAAACCCGACAAAAGTAATCCGTTCTTAGTGTGTGCTCGAAAAGATAGTCGCGACTAAAAGCAGGTCATAGAGTAAAAACTTCTCTGCAAGATTGAAGAACTGTTGCTACCAATTGGTATACAACCATTTGTTTGCCAGAAGTAATTGCTGGGCTCTGAAAAACGTACCCTGGACAACGAATCATCCTCCTCCAAGACAATTCAAGTTTGCACACAGCTCGGAAGATTATTGAATTTCCGAGCACCAAAACTTTGAATTGTTAGACCATCTTTCTTCTAAATGATGTTTTTATTGTTCCAAAAATCATCCTTCATAGATGCAATTTTGTCAGTACCAGTAAGCGACTGGAATAACAGCCTCCAAAATTGGTTCAAGCGAATGCAAAAATGCAATACTTGGAAAAACAATAGAATAATTAAAATCTATCTACTGTTTTCCTCCATTTCTTCATGCAAAACTGGAATGACGGCTGTATCCGAGTTGGGCATTGTACCTGAGATAATCTCTTACAACCGAAAGGATAGGCGTAATTAGCTCTTCCAGTTGGGCATTTCTCTAACTGCATTTTTCTGTATATAAGATAGTGAGTTCGAACTGCTTTTATTTGTATTCCGTCAAATTTCAATTATCATACGAGATTCTAAAGTTATGATACTATTAATTTCTTTCTAACACCAAACGAATCAGCTTGGATGGTTTTTCGGTAAGGTCGGAGACTGCTTTTCTTTTGACAATATTACTTAGCGCCTGCCGTTCAATGTTTAATTCTTCTTCGTGACTATGAACCAAGTCACTGTTTATTATTTTAAGACTCGCGATTTGTATATACTTTAGCGGTACATCGATAATTTTTATTTGTACAATACCATTTAATTCTGTCGTTTGTTGTCGAAGTTACGCAAAATTTAAAATTGCTAATAACTAGCAATTCCTTTACCTTTTCACTAAATATGCGATTTATTTCCATGATCACTGAATATTAAATAACTGATGGAACGCAAATGTAATATTTTCTTCACTTTCATTTGTTGATGAAAGCAAAGCTATCAATTTGAATTAAATTTTTTCTAGAATTTTTTAACTCTTGAAGCTATACATACAATTAGGGACATGATCAATCAGTACATAGTATTAGGAGTAGGCGAAGGTAAAAACTAAATGTTATGGAAAATGTAAAATGTATAAATATTTTGCAAACATTATAATCATACAGTCATAGAGGCGGCCAGGTACTTGACACAGGTAAATCCGATATCTGCATTGAAGGGGATTGAAATGCCCAACTGGAGTACTCAGATTAAGGTACCCTTTACCGAATGCCAACTAGACTGCAGCGGGAATGACAACCCTTGTACAATTCACGAGGACTGTGTAATTGGCAGACTTTTAGAAGCACAAACGATTTTTCAAACCGCCATAACTCGGTTGATTCTGATCGAAAATGCATAAATCTTTGAGTTTTAGAAAGTTTAAAGCTTTGTCTTTCAGGACATGTAAGTTAATCTGACGTCAAGGTCATCACACTCCCTACCATATCCTTGAAAAAAAAAAATTTCTTGATGTCAAAAAATGTCAGACTTTGACAACTTGTACCGAGTGCAACAAAAATCGTTGACTGAACTCACGATCCAGGAAAGCAAGATCATTCATTTTCCTTCAAGTTGCAAAGAAATCGAGTGTCTGCCACGATTATTACTTGGAGAATTCTGCACGGAAATTGACGAAAAATCACTATAGTGAACTTAAGCAAAGTGCAACGTGTTCAAATTGTTGCTCTATTGAAAGAAGGACTGAGTAGATGTCACAATTTTAAGTCAAAAAAAAATATTTTTTTTGTGGGTGCTTGGGGATGAATTTTGTTTGAAGACACATTAATTTGCATACTGTTAAAGAGAAATCTTAAAACTCCTCAAAACTCAAAAGTTCATCGATTTCCGTGCAAAATTAGCCCAGTTATGACCAAAAAATCTGACGTGAACATCACGTGACTTACTTGTACATCATTTGATATATACACAAATTTATTCAATAAAGTTTTCTCTGTCACTTCAGATTATAATTAATGAATAGGAAAAACTTCTGGAATGCAGTCAATGGAATTTATTTTTATTTTTCTATTTCTACTAGTTCCGACACCACTTGTGTCATCCTCAGGAACTATAAATAATGATACAGACGATTAATTTAAACATAATTACAATTTGTTAAACTGTAAGCTACTTACATGAAAAATTTTTTTGTAATAAAATTCAATGAAATTATTAATTAATAATAAAACATGAATAGTGCATGTAGATAATATTCCACATGGAGTTATAGTGTAAAAATCTTAACATTTGTAAACATGAAATATTTTAAATCTAGTCAAAGTTAAAATAAACTAAAAAATGTCTTCCGTTTTACGAAAACCGTTAGAACATCATTTTTGTTCTAACGGTTTTCGTAAAACGGAAGACATTTTTTAGTTTATTTTAACTTTGACTACATTTAAAATATTTCATGTTTACAAATGTTAAGATTTTTACACTATAACTCCATGTGGAATATTATCTACATGCACTATTCATGTTTTATTATTAATTAATGATTTCATTGAATTTTATTACAAAAAAATTTTTCATGTAAGTAGCTTACAGTTTAACAAATTGTAATTATGTTTAAATTAATCGTCTGTATCATTATTTATAGTTCCTGAGGATGACACAAGTGGTGTCGAAACTAGTAGAAATAGAAAAATAAAAATAAATTCCATTGACTGCATTCCAGAAGTTTTTCCTATTCATCAAATTTTCCCAGTCAAGAAGTACACATATTCATTATAATTAATATAATGTGAATAATATTTTGACGTGTACAATGCCAAATAAAATCAAAAAATTGACAACAGATTATTATCATTGTCTACCTCATCATTTCAATTAAACTGATTGTTTTATACGGCAAATTCTGAATGTCTGTTATACTCATAAACTGCACTTCCGGCTTGGCCGATTGATACAAAAAATATAATATAAATATAAATAGTAAATAACTATTTTGATGCTATAACAAGTTCAAACACTAAATTTCAATATGATATGGCCGATCATTCTAGATTAAAAAAAAAAAATAAAAAAAGCTTCAAGTAAAGTGCATTTCCGGTACAGACGATTGGAATCTTAATGCGAGGTGCACAACTAGACCCTATACCAGTCTTAAATACAAAACTTTAACATTATACGTCCAACCAGATTTGAGATTTGCGAGTTACGAACGCACGAACGCACATACGTACCGACATCAAGCCAAAAATAGTCAAAATAGTACTTAGTACAAGTAAGTAAAAATGTCAAACTTTGACAACTTGTAACGGGTGCAACAAAAATCGTTGACTGAACTCACGGTCCAAGAAAGCAGATTCATCCATTTGTCTGCCACGATTTGGCGCAAAGTTATGAATTAAACAAAATATTACATTCGGCGCTTTTTCGATTATTACTGGGAAAATTTTGCATGGAAATTGACGAAAATTCGCTTTAGATAAGTTAAGTGAAGTGCAACGTGCTCAAATTGTTTCTCTATTGAAAGAAGGACTGAGTAGAAGATATTACAATTTCAAGTCAAAAAAATAGTATATTCTACAATAAGTATTGGAATGGCCTATATTCTTAACGAGCGAAAATTTACGGTTCGCGAGTGTAGAATACGCCATTCCAAACATGTTGTAGACTATACTTTCTCTAACAAAGTTTTGGAAACTCACCAATACTTCAGAGAAAGCTTAAAAAATTATTAAATGTCAAACCTAAATCCAGATATGAATACTTGAATTGTTAGGAAGTAACCAAGGTAGTAGCCAAACTAACAGCTTCTGATTCGTCGAAATGATTCTAATGGTATACAGAATTATTCTAAACGGCATACGGAATCATTCTAAACGATTTTTTTGAATGTCATTCGTTCCAACATAATTTTTGGTTATGGAATATGCAAATTCCAAAACAGTGTTAGAGAAAATATTTTTTCTTACGGATGCCTGGGGATGAGTTTTGTTTGACGACACAATAATTTCCATACTGTTGAAGAGAAATCTTAAAATTTTCAAAACTCAAAAGTTCATTAATTTCCTTGCAAAATTAGCCCATTTATGATCAATAAATCTGACGTGGACATCACGTGACTCATTTGTACATCATTTGATATATACACAAATAAATTCAATAAAGTTTCCTGTCACTCCAGATTATAATTAATATAATTTTAATAATGTAAAATGTCAAACAAAGTCAAGAAGTTGACAACAGATTATCATTGCCTACCTTTTCATTTCAATTAAACTGATTGTTTCATACGGCTAATTCTGAATGTCTGTTATACATATAAACTGCACTTCTGGCTCAGCCGATTGATACAAAAATAGTAGATAACTATTTTGATGCTACAACAAGTTCAAACACTAAATTTCAATATGCTGTGATCATTCTAGATCACGCCTATGCAATTCCCTATCTGAACAGTTTTGCAAAAGTGAAGCCAAAAATGTAATATTGTTAGAGAGAGAAAGTAACTGAGAGATAGGTGGAGGCGGGCCCATGGTTCTATGGAGGTAAATGGCAAGTTTCGCTTTATTTAGTATTTTCATGTGGAAATATATTGTAAAATAGGAAGAAAATGTTCCAAGCAAAATTGTTATAGTGGGTACAGAATCTGTAAACACAAATATTCTCTTTTTTCTGTACCCTGAAATGATATTTTATTAAATAAGTGGCGCAAGAACATACCACGACAGAATTGAAAATTGGCAATTGCAGATTACGTTTGTGAAAAACAGCTCAGAGAGGAGGATATTATAAAAGAATGGTCGTCTAGAGATGTAAAAGTGAGTTAGAAATTGAAAGGATATATCAGAGTTTCAAATTATTAATCGTATCTAACCTAAACTTTTTGTGAAGAATTCAACTTCGAAGAAACTTCTCATCAATATATTTATTAATTCAAAAGAATTATAGATGCACACAGAATTGCAATATTAATTTCTCCACTTTTCATCAATATTATAAAAGTTATTGAGAATACAATTATTGTCAAAAGTGAACGAAGCAAGTGTTCTTGTTAGCCCTGTGGTGGCATATTAGAATATTTTTTTATTTCTTCTGTGCTGCTCCCAAAAAATTGAAATTTAAAATAGTTTATTGTGCAACAAGTGCGATAAGTTGTCGATTGTCCACGAGAACTCAAGTGGGCAACTGACAATACCGCACGAGTTGCAGATACTATTTTTTACTACGAATGCGGATAAATAATATTTTTCGTTTGTTTTTCCTGGGTGGTAAATTATATCTGACGTACGCAAAAGCCATAGAGCCATTTACCGCCCGGAAAAATGTGTGCGAAAAAATACTTATCTTACATGAGTAATAAAAACTATGTTTAAAGGATTGATATTCTTACTGATAGAATAGAGTCGAATAATGAAACTTTTATTGGGCAGTCTAATTTAATAACTTTTTTTTTGCACTAGAAATTATGTTAAAAACAGTTAATTTCTGATGGGATCGTAGAGGTATATTATATTTTTGTTAAACTTTTTGTTAATGTTCAACAAACAGAAAAATTTTGCGGAGCAGTATTTTTTATTTCTACCTTTCTTCTAGTGAATAAGAAATTGTTTATGTATATTTTTTCAATTTTATTACGCCCATTGTAATATGAAATATTCACCATATTATTCATGTGCCTATTATGATTCATAATCAGAAAACTCAATTTATTTTATTGAAAATAATTGAAATATAATCTTATTTCTGCATATGAAGCACGCAAAGCTAGGTCCGCTTTCGCTATCTCTCTCACACCTGCCGCATTAAATTTTAGGTTTCATGTCCTCTTACTAAGTGTCCGCTCCTCTATTATTCTCCTTCGTGTTCTAGATTTATGCAAAAAATTGAGAAAAAGTAAAGTGCACTTCTAGCTTGACCGATTCATACAAAAATAGCAGATAACTATTCTGAAACATCAAGTTCAAATACTGAATTTCAACATCCTACGGTTGATCATTCTGGATTTATTAGAAAAATTCAAAAAAAAATCCAAGTAAAGTGCACTTCCGGTACAGTCGATTGGAACCATAATGCAAAGTGCATAACTGGACCCTATACCAGTCTTAAATACAGAATTTCAACATTATTCGTCCAACCAGTTTTGAGATTTGCGAGTTACGAACGCACGAACATACGTTAGGTACTGATATTAAGCCGAAAATAGTCAAAATGGATTCAGGGATGCTCAAAACGGATATATCCATCAAAATCTCGACAGGTGAATTTTGTCGGTTTCGCAATACTTCCTTGTACTTAGTACAAGTAAGGAGAAAACGCAAAATGTTTTTTTTTAAATTTAATTAATAAATTTAAAGGAAAATTAATGAACTCAATTTCCTAGGTCGTGAGTTAAGTTCACGATATCTTTTGCACCTGGTACAAGCAGTCATAATTTGTTTTTTTTTTTGTCAGGGATGTGATAGGGAGTGCGATGGCTTGGCGTTAGATTAACTTACATGCCTTGGAAAATAAAACTTCAAACTATCCAAAATTTAAAGACTCATCCATTTTCGATCAAAATCAATCTAGTTATGGCGTTTTGAAAAATCGGTATTTTTAGTGCATTTTCAAGTGGTGTGGTTTTTTTTTTGCCGAGTTTATTTTGAACTGTAAGTGTGGTTACTTATCGTCAAGTAAAAATACTCATGGATGATAGTGGAGGGTTTCCCACAAGAGAGATTATTTGAGCTATGAGAATTGATTGTGACTAATCAAGTGCTCTGACTTTCGGAAATAGCTGTAAAGAATAGATTAAATGTATGTAAATCTGGATGAATTTATTTTTTTGGTCATTTGTACTACACAGAAAATGCTAACTGAAAGCTTACAATTTTATTTGATCCTCGAAAAATTCAAATTGCGAGTCCACTTCGGAATAAAATCTCTCGGTCCAATGATCAAGAAACATTTCAAAGGAAAAACTGCAGGACATAAAGAGTCTTTCGAGCTTTAGCAAAATTTAATTGAAAGTTTGATAACCGCATCATTGAGGGCTCGTTCCCGGCACCCCTGCGCAGGATTGCCGCCCTGAAAGACGTGCAGAATCAGCAGGAATGCCTCATGAACCAAAATATTGAAATACTTGCTTCATTTCAAGCATTCCGTTTAGTATTGAGATGTTTTGCCGAAACCGCAACAAACCCAAACAGCAAAATCTCAAACAGATTCTCCAAAAGCTGAGAAGATACAAATTACATACATGAGCTTAAGAATTTCTATTGAACTTTGCCTAGAATAGAAGCAAATTCAATCATCCTCAACTTGATATTCATAATGTGTCCTGATAATGCAAAAAGAAATTACTTCCTTGCCCTTATTCAAATTCAGCTTTCGAAATTCTTAATTAAACACCGGAAATCCGGAAGACAGAACTTAATATCCTTTTTCTCGAGAATGTCGTTTCAAAATTTAAAAACTTTGCAAAGAAATCTGTAAGGTATTTGTCAGAGGAAAGGAACAAAAAAAAAGTTGGTTTATTAACCTTAGTGTAATATTCTAGTTCCATTCAGCTTTGTCTGAATTCCGGTAAGATTTTTGTTCGCTGGAATGGAATAAGAAGATTAAAACAAATGAAATGCAAGAATTACAACTTTGTTGAAATGGTTACAATCATAATGGCAAATTAAATGTAAATTATTTATTTTACATTCATTAGAAAAGCAGAATAGAATTGTATATACATTATTCAGTTCACTTCCGTTATTCGTTGCTGTATTAGTGCATTCTATTAATGGGTTTCAATAATTTAGCATTCATTTGAGGCTATATTTTGAACTGGAATGAGAATGATAGTAACTTCAATCACTCACTAGCGAAATGCTCGCCACCAAACAGGGTTTGATCAGAAACGTTCGATATTCACAAAAACAAATATTTCGCTCTTTTTCATTGAATTTTACGGGTTTATTTCATGTGTTTGGGGCTAGGAAGTGATGTCCGGAGTTTTTCACCTGTAAATCCTAAATTTAAAGTCACTAAGCTACTCATAGAAATCAAAACATTTACATAAAATATCTGAGATAAACCAATGAAATTTGAAACTACATCTGTCTGATTTCAAGTTACTTAAATTAGAGTATTGCAAAATAAATTCAATGTGTCCTATGTTTACACGTTTTTATAACAAATGTGTTAAAGTTCATATTATATAGTCATTATTCACCGATTCATCCAACTTTTTCAAATTTCATAAATCTCATTAAAAAATAACGCATGTAAACAACTTTTTTTCCTGCTGATTTTGAATTAATTGCCTGATTATTAACTCATTTGTAGATATATTTTCATGAAAATTTTTGTGGCTGTATGTGGGGTTGAATTATCGTGGCGTTACAAAAAGTCTCGTAAACCAGTATTTGGTTTCTGTTACGCAATTTTTCGAATCATTTTCTTTGAGCTTTTCCGGCACTTTATTCCGTAAGCTTATTTCCATTTAGTCCAGTGAATAGAGGTGATTTTCTCTACAAAATGTTGTTTGGGACCATTGGATAGTAGTAAATCCAAGTTTTCGTTATGCTAACTCTTTGGCAACTTCTGTTATACGCGAGAACCATGAAATTTTGGCTCTTTTTTTCCTAATTTTTGGCCTATAACTTCTTTCCTGTGCATTTTCGCATATGTCATTATCAGTACTGAATTGTAAAGAATAAAATTTGCACCAAATTTGCTCTCCCAACTTTTTCTGTACGACCAACGGTTACCGAGATATTTTCACTTTCCTGCCAATTTGACTCACAAAAATTCAATGAAGGCTCTATTTAGAGAAAAGTTGCTTCTATAAAACTTGTAGAGCATTTAATCACCCACAAAATCCATGCCTCAGACATTTTTTACCGTTAAATTCTGAAAAGTGGGAATAAATTTCAAGAAGAATAAGAAAATGACATTTTTGTCATTTTGGCACAAGTGCAAGTATCGTGAAACTACAAAATTCACATATCAAAATTCTGATGAAAATATCTGTTTTGAGCATCTCTTAATCCATTTTGACTATTTTCGGCTTGATGTCGGCATGTATGTGCGTTTGTAACTCACAAATCTCAAAACTTATCAAACGTAAAATGTTGAAATTTTGTATTTAAGACTAGTCTAGGGTCTAGTTGTGCACCTCGCAGCATGGTTGCAATCGTCTGTACCGAAAGTGCATTTTACTTGAAACTTTTCTTGAATTTTCCTCATAAATGCAGAATGATTAGCTGAAGGATACTCAAATTCAGTATTTGATATTGGTGTAGCCTCTGAATGGTTATTTTATATTTTTGAACTAATCGATTAAGCCAGAAGAAGTCGTAGAATGTTGAAATTTTGTATTAGGCATTTCTATTACATCTAGTTGTGCACCTTGCATTATGATTGCAATCGTCTATACCGGAAGTGCACTCTACTCGAAACATTTCTTGAATTTTCCGTATAAATCTAAAACGATTGAACGTAGAATGTTAGAATTCAGTATTTAAGACGATAGTACCGTCTAGTCTAGATGCTCATATCGTATTTTCATTGAGATCTACTGAGCCGAAAGTGCGATTCACTTGACAGTCTTTTGGAATTGTTTTTAATAATTCGAAACAATCGGCTGAAGAGTACTGAATTTAAGTATGTCAGTATACTGTAGCATCTGAATGAATGCTTTTTATTCTCATAACAATCGACTGTACCGAAAGTGCACTTCAGTTGGAATTTTTATTCAATTTTGCGCATAAATTCAGAACTGCCAGCCGTAGAATCTTAAAAATCAATATTTAGGAATGTTGTAGCATAACAATTACGATCTGTTTCCATAGCAATCGATTGGGCCAAAAGCGCACTTTACTTGACAGATTTTCAGAATTTTTCGGATAATTCAAAAACGATTAGCCGTGGAAAGATGAGATTTTATGTTTGATTATCGTAAGCAAAAAATCTGACGTGAACATCACGTGACTTTCTTGTACATCATTGGATATATACAGGATGTAACAGAAATAAGTACATCAATTTTAACCTGCAATAGATCTCTTCAAGCCTAACAATTTTTCTTGATAACTTTTTTCTGTAAGTCTCCTGGATATCGGGTGAAAATTCAAGGTTGGTCAAAAATTTCATAGTGCGCCTATGGTTAGAACTGAATGTTTCTCATTTATTGGAAGAATGACAGCTGTCGATTCAAATGATTATTTTGAAACTTTAAACCATCATAGTCTTATCAATCATTCATTTGAAACTGAAAGAATAGCAGTATTTCGATAATACACTGATATTCGCTCACCTCGATAATTCTATTTTTGTATATGTTGCAAGAAAGATCAAATTTATCTCTGAAACCAACAATTTGGTATATTGGTCGTATTTATATGTTATTGTTGAGAAATTTTATTTCTATTTAGGAATTTCACGTATATTTTCAAATAGTTGGTACATTTCTTGAACATTAGATTGTCAGCACGAGTTCATTGCACTTGCATCTGCTGATTTGAATAGTCTGAGTACAGCCTGTAACACAGTTAGAATATGGGTCAGATTGTGCTGCCATCTACGATCAACTTAAATAGTAGTTGCTGCTCTCAGCTTACTTCATTACTGTTGGCTCTCAAACATAAAGAGAAAATCATTCAACGATTTATTTGAAGTGAACGGTGAAATATAAAATGGAATGCAATTCTGAAATAATTAATTTAATGAATAATTCAACTGATAATATTCCCGCAAAAATTGTAAGGACTTATTCTTGAAAAACAGAAAACCTAACCTACAAATGTATCACACTGAGTTTGGTAATTGATTTTAAATATTTTTTAAAATATGAGATACAATATTCTATTTGTTCAACAGATCAATTTATGAGGCATACTTCATTGAAACGACCTGACTGTGATGTTTGTAATAATATGAGAAAAAACTAATTCACAGCTGCTTCATTTATAAATTAATGAATTTTATTCATTTCATCTGGTATTTTACGTTCCAGGTAGACAATAAGTTCTCAATATCTCATAGTATTCTCATCATTATGTATAAGTGCACAATATTTTGACATTAAATACATGAGCATAACCACAATAATTCAATTTTTAGTAAAAAATGACAATTCTGAAATCGTTCCAAATAAATTCGCCGAACTAATCCCACACTGCCTGCGAAATCGCAGATAGAAGAGCTTGACATTTTCACAGGTTTTAACTTTTGTGACAATAATAATTATACGATTTTTTCCAAAATTTATTTGAAGGAATTGATAGCTCACATATGTCGAAATCAATTAATTCGTTGTAAACAGGGTTGCGACTGCTACTGGATCCGATAATTATGCACCTGAACGACTCGTTAAATTATAGGGGTTAAAAAATGCTAAGAAAAGATGAGAATTCGAGAAAAAGTTATTAAGAAAAATTGTTATGCTTGACGGATTCTATCACTGGTTAAAATTAATGTACTTATTTCTGTTACACCCTGTATATATATACATATATATATATATATATATATATATATATATATATATATATATATATATATATATATATATATATATATATATATATATATATATATATATATATATATATATATATATATATATATATATATATATATATATATATATATATATATATATATATATATATAATACGATGTGATTTTGTATTTGATTGAATATATATCATTGGATATATATAATCAAACACAAAATCTCATCGTTCCACAGTTAATCGTTTTGGATTTACCCAAGAGATTCTAAGAATCTGTCAAGTAAAATGCACTTTTAGCCAAGTCGGTTGCTATGGAAACAGTAGGCCATTATTCTTATACTACAACATTCCTTAATACTGATTTCCAAAATTCTACGACTACCAACAGATCCGAATTTATGCGCAAAATTAAAAAATAAATTCCTTCTGAAAGGCACTTCCGGTTCAGTCTATTGTTATGAAAATAGTAGGCAATCATTCAGATGCTACAGCAGACTGAAATACCAAATTTCAATATTCTACACCTAATCGTTTCGAATTTATGCGAAAAAATTCCAAAAGACTGTCAAGTAAAGTGCACATCCGGTTCGGTGGATCTCAATAAAAATAGGACATGAGCATCTAAACGGTATAATCGTCCTGAATACTTAATTCTAACAATCCACGTTAAATCGTTTTGGATTCATGCGAAAAATTCAAAAAATGTTTCGAATAAAGTTACGCACGAACGCATGCACGAACATACGTACCGACATCAAGCCAAAAATAGTCAAAATGGTTTCAGGGATGCTCAAAACGGATATTCCCATCAAAATCTTGATGGGTGAACTTTGTCGGTTTCACAATACTCACTTGTTACTTTGTACAAGTAAGTAAAAATATATCCAATGATATACTAGTAAGTCGCGTGATGTTCACGTCAGATATTTTTTTGGTACGTTGTACATCAATACTTGAACTTAATCATATCCAATGCTCATCAAAATACCTTAATTGTTGTTTTCTGTGGCAAGCACCTTAAATAAAGTCATGTCAAGTTGTTCACTAAAACTTGTGAATTTGAATTTTGGATCCATGATCCATAGATTATCTAGCTTCATCTATGTTCTTTGGGGTTGATGCAGAAACAGGTCATACAACACGCTGTTTACTACAGATTCTCTTTCTTCTGAAATTCGCAATTTTTCTGGATGGTATAGTGAGGACATTGTTTCTTCAATGTATTGTACATGTCACCAAGAGCGTGTTTTAAGGACAGTTCTTTCGTCTGATCAATTCGATGAATATTTTGTTCACAATTTACTATAAATAGTACAATAAAGTCTGGACAAGCAAACACTTTTTTTTACACTATTGTTGTAGATATTTGATCCATTACTTGTTTATGAAGCTCATAAACAAAATTCGCAATATTTTTGATTGCTTCCATAATAAACATTTACAAAATAATTATCAGCATGCTTTACTTGCTCATGAATATTTATTGCAATACGCAATTATTTGTCAGGATTAATATCATAAATAAAGACAGGAACAAGAACTTAATAATAGTCATTTAAGGTGTGAATATGAAATCAGGATTTATTTATTCGCACTTTCAAAAACAAATTCATTCATTAATTTTGATTTACGTTGATTGATACATTCACGAAATAATTATCAGTTCCTCATATCTGAGCGAATTCGCAATCCTCTTTTTTGCTCATGTAATCTCATAACGTAAAACGATGCATAATTGCAGCATCAAACAGAAATAGTTAGAACATTTCAGCGGTTTTAAAGATATTTAATCACGGCTTTATTGCTCCAGAGAACACACTCGCAAGATGTGCAATATTACGTATAGATTCATTCCGCTAATGAGATTAAAGTGCACCAATTGTTTTGTCTTTTGAGTTTGAAAATTGCTTTGTTGAGAATAATTGGGGTGATATTCAGGGTTCTATAATCGAAACGAACAGTACCTCATTATCTACCATGACTTAAATGTCTGACTGTCTTATCAGAGCACCCTCCATGATAGACTTGAACTTTGTTCATTATAAGGGATGTACATTTATTTCACTTTCCAGATTAGCTTTTTAAAAAACGAGACATTTGACAAATGAAGTTGCTCCATGTCGAGACTACCACATAATGTCAAAAACTATTTGTAAAAATGTGCAACTTCTCGCAAAAAATTAATCCAGATTTAGAAACAATCCAGTGGCTACAAACAATAATTGTGGTAGTCTCCGTGTGACATCATCAATTACCTCTCATGCCGTATGGGTGTGTGTATGTATGTGTGTGATACAATAGAAGAACATCGTATATCTGTCGGCGACAGAATACCCTGCACCCCGTACACCGTTTAAAATTTACGTGTTTTTGTGGAGTCGGGTATAACTACTTCTGACAAGGGTTCGCCTTAAGAGAATTATGTTTGAATTTTACAAAACGCTTGTTCTGTGCTTCGCAAAATGAAACAGAATGAAATTTCGTGTCTGGAAAATTATTTATTGCTATGTTTTGCTGGAGAAATCTTCGCAAAAACTAATGGGGTGTCTTTAAATATCAGATTATTCACAGGAATTATCATCAACAGCTACAGGCTGAACAGATTATCCTTAATCGAATCAACTCCTGTATAAATTAGCAAATTCTTCCAATATTTATGTTGGATCTGTAACATGAATTGTGTTTCAAATGAAACTCTTTTTTATTGTCAAAACTTTTGAAAAGTGTTGAAAAATATAAGTGATTAAGTGTGCTGGGTGTATTGAGGGTTGTTACGCAAGATTTTCTGGCAATTTTTCATCTATTCTATTGCATAACATCCTTGCAATTCAATATATTTAGTCCAACAATGTTGTTACTTCTTGATATCATCAAAATAATAAGATGCGTCCAAGTCTCAACTTTGACCCCTTCATTCGAAATGAATCTTCACCGCCTCAGCTGTTTCCTCAAGTTGGGAAAGAAAAACCGCTGGATGAATACGAGAAATGTGGAAGCACTTGAAACAAAGTTTTGCCGCAACGAGATACTTGTGTGTAGATGCATTATCAAGGTGAAAAAGCACCTTTTTTACCAGGCGGGGACGTCAAACTATGGCACGCCGTTTTGCTATTTAATAGCAAAAATTTATTGCACTTAAATTTAAATTATACATTTTTGCATAAACACAGCATAAACTTTGTTACAAATAATTTGTGACATCTACTTTATACATTTTTTTTATCCTGCAAGATAATTTAATTCATTGAATTCTTATGATTGAATTTTAATTATGTACATAATGGAAATGCAGAATTATTATTATCTTGCTAGATAATTTTAATGCATTGAATTTTTATGATTGAATCAAAATTATGTATATAATAGAAACTCAGAATTCTTATTATCTTGCAGGATAATTTCAATTCATTGAATTTTTGATTGAATTAAAATTATGTACATAAATAAAAATTCAGAATTATTATTATCTTGCAAGATAATTTTAATACATAGAAGTTTTATGATTCAATTGGAATTATGTACATAATGGGAATTCAGAATTATTATAATCTTGCAAGATAATTTTAATCCATTGAATTTTTATGATTGAATATACATTGAAATTGAATTATGTACATAATTTCAATTCAATCATAGGAATTCAATTGATTAAAATTATCTTGCAAAATAATAATAATTCTGAATTTCTATTATGTACATAATTTTAATTCAATCATAAAAATTCCATGAATTAAATTTATACTGCAAGATAATAAGAGTTCCGAATTTCCATTATGTACATAATTTTAATTCAATCATAAAAATTCAATGTATTGAAATTATCTTGCAAGAAAATAATTATTCTGAATTGCCATTATGTACATAATTCTAATTCAATCATAAAAATTCAATGAATTAAAATTATCTTGCAAGATAATAATAATTTTGAATTTTCATTATGTACATAATTTTAATTCAATCATGAAAATTGAACGGTTCCGTATAATTTTGCTAGATAGTCTCTATGCTGAATTATCATTATGTACATAATTTTAATTCAATCATAAAAATTCAGTGTATTAAAATCATTTTGCAAGATAATAATAATTCTGAATTTCCATTATGTACATAATTTTAATTCAATCATAAAAATTCAATGAATTAAAATTATCCTGCAAGATAATAAGAATTCCTACTTCCATTATGTACATAATTTTAATTCAATCATAAAAATTCAATGCTTTAAAATTATCTTGCAAGATAATAATAATTCTGAATTTCCATTATGTACATAATTTTAATTCAATCATAAAAATTCAATGAATTAAAATTATCTTGCAAGATATAAAAATGTATAGTTAAAATTCAACTGGAATAAATTGTTGCTTTTAAATAGCAAAACGGCGTGCCATATTAAACTCTGATTGCATCATTCGATTTGTCCAGTAATGAAAAGTAGTAGGCCCCAGAGATAGCTCTGCCTTTTTCTGAGTAGTCTAGGAACACATACGCCATGAGAATCCTAGAAGACCGTTGACTTTATTTTTTCCGGCAGATGGAACTTTTTTGGTTCTTTTAGGCGCACTTTCCTCTGTTCCTATCTATCGTCTGGACTGCTTTTCCATCTTTGGCGTATGAGCATTAGTCCAAGATTTAGTGATGGATTGCTAAATAGCAGTCTGCTATTTTTTAACTGCTATATGATTCGTAGAAGTTGGTTACTGCTACGAGCCAGAAAAATAGCTGCTATTTCAAATAGCAGTTGGAAATGAGTTGCTAAACGCACCAATAGATAGCAGCACACATAAACATGGCAGTAACCACCGCTACGAGCTAGAAAAATAGCTGCTATTTCACATAGCAGATGGGAATAAACTGCTAAACGCGCCAATCGATAGCACCACAGCACAGATATGAACATGATTAAACTGTTAAACTGAACCTTTTTCACTGCTTTTCGCAGTTCGCTTTATGTTCGCATCCATATTACTGTTCTTTCGGCTACTTTCGTTATTATTTTGTTTCTGTTACCGTTGGGAAATTTGGCATGGCATTGAAATCAAATAGGAACCTGTGGCTTAATGCTAGTAAGATTAATTATTTTATTCTAAAGATCAACTAGGCCAACGGAGAGAAGTCCTTATTATCGGCTTTACAGAGAACAGTCATTATAAAAGTCTGCCCTCAAAAAATATATCTTCTATAATAAGTTCTTTATTGCCGAAGCACAAGCATGAAGAGCTTGTTTCTAATATAGCTATCTCGATGAATGAAGCAGAACAAAGTAGTCTTCTATCACCCACATTCAACCTAGTCTCTGTACTGTACGTTTAGGTATAGATTCCATTCATTTCAAGTTTAAGGGAAGACATTGCTAAATAAGACGCGCTTCTCTATATTATGTAGCTGTTATTATGATAGCAGCTATTTTTATCTGCTAGATGAAAGTAGCAGTTGCTGAAGTAACTGCTTTTTTAAAATAGCTGGTTCGATACAATACTACCCAGATTCATCTACATTGATGAAACGTCCAAGAAACTCAATGATATTGCGTTTAAATAAGTCTAGATACTCTCGAGAGATGTTTAAGCGAATGGCTTTTTGATCGAATGATGATAGATACGGCACCCAGTGAGCAGTCAGCTTCAGTATATCCAAAACATGACAAAATATGCAGCAGGTCCTTGGGCTTATTTCCTCCCCTTTTTCGTACAACTGCTCGTAGTCACTAGGTTACGTGTCCCTGTTTTTAATTCCTTTGTCAGGTTTAGGCTTTTAAAGAAACAAATCCATCAGGAAATCATAATAATATCCTATTCGAATCTTTCGATCGTCTCGCAAAGATGGCTGGACAATCAATTTTGATGTGCTCCGATGTTTTATTTTTCTCATTGCAGGATTGGAAAGTACTGACAACTGCTATACTAATCTTATTTAGATGATATCTTGGAGTAAGGTAGCATGTATAGATTCATATAAGGATTCTAAATTCCTCCTCTCCTAACCCGAAAAACTCCTTCTTTTTGTCGATAAGATGATTCAGAAATCTTTTAGCTTGTGTTGATCCTGGAACTTTGATCTGTGTCTAGCTATAGATTTTTTCTCCCAAGAATTCCAGTCTCAAGTGGCTCTCAAAGACGCCACTGAAAGGTTCTAGTTCCACAAATGTGAGCCAGAATGTTGGCCTAATAATTTCCATATACGCCTTCGTGACCTGGAACACACCACTGTGAAATATAGTTATGTGTAATCAGTATCGATTATCGACACAGTTCCAGACTACTTTTGATTCGCATTTGAATGAACCAAGAGCTTTTAGCGCTCCTTGTCGTCTGTCATTATAATGTTTGTTATTCCTCTTGTAATGATCTCAAAAATGTATGAATTTCAAAATTATATTGATTTGAATAGAAAGAAGTAACTACAACTAAAACTAAAAATAAAACACTTATCTGTTCTTACGCGCATGCGCAAATAGGAGACCAAGCAATCACAATCTGTCTTCTTTCTCTCGCCGCTAACGCTTCCCTTTCCTTTTCGCTTCTCCGCCGCTCCAATTCTCTCCCTCTGCTTAGCAACAACTTATTTTCTCTGCCTTAGCTTCTTATTTCTACTTCTTCCTCCCTTATTTCTTCATCTTCACCTTCTCTTATAACTCGGCTATCTTCTTATCTTCCTTTTCTACCTTTCTTCTGATTATGTTTCGTTATTTCAACTCCACCGCTTCAAATACAACTGCATTCAATCAACTCCCCTGCTCAACTCTCCTTCGCTTGTCTTTCGTCGATCGCTTGCACTCATTTCCTCCCCTTTCACCACTTCACCACTTCACAAGTCACGCGTCACAACTTGAAACTAAAATATTAACTATTCTAAATAATTTGAGCTACTGCACTCTTAGTCCTTTATTCTTGAGGTGATTGCGGGTGCAGAGGTTTATAGCGTACACCTCAACCTGAAAGACAGTGGTAGTGGTCCCAAGGATTTTACTGATCCTACAATCAAATCCGTATACCCTACTCCACTTCTCCACTTTCTAGCTTTAATCCCTTAGTATATTAGTTCAAAGATTTCGGAGCAGCCCGCACCATCGAATACCCATTTCAGTAGATGTCCAATGCGGAGAATTTACAGTCACTACTGCCTTATGTTTGTTTGATTGATTGTATGAATGAGAGTGTTAGTTGTGTGACACAGGAATGTGAAATGGTGACGTAGGTTGCCATCAGACTGCAGTGGTAAGTACCTGAACTCCTACTAGGCCGAGGAGTTGATATTAAGAGGTACCGGAGGATTGGTCTCATCCTCTCCGAATATCCTCCTTAAAGGAGACGCGCCGTTCTGTACGTATGCAAAGGCAGAGGGCAAATCCTAACAATCAAATACCCACTGTGGTGAATTTACCGCCACTACTGCCTTCTATGAGTGTCCAATGAGAAGAAATGACGGTACTTCATGAATTATGTTGATTTAATGAGTTATATGACGCAGGAGTGTGAAATGGGGACGAAGGATGCCATGAGGCTCCTACTAAGCCAAGGAATGGATGAAAGGGGGTGCCAGAGGATTGGTCTCATCCTCTCCGAATCATCTTCTTAGTTGGAGCAAACCTCCTATCTCGGAAGCTGGTGCCACTTATGCCTGGATAGCATGTACCGGATCAAGAAGAAATCTTCTGTTACAATACTCTCACCAAAGGGTTTCCTTTTTGATATTGCGTAGGGACCGACTAGACTCGGGGTCGGCCATCAAAGAACGTCTGCTGTTCTGTAGGTTTGCGAAGGTACTAGGCCGAGGAGTGGATATTAGGAGGTGCCGGAGGAGTGGTTTCATCTTCTTCGGAAGACCTCCGTAGTTGAAACGAATTCCCCCCCTCGAAAGCTGGCGCCACTTATGCCTGGGTAGCAAGATTCTGATCGAGGAGAAACCTTTTGTTGCGATACTCTCACCAGAGGATTTTTTTTCTGATACTCTGAATTTGGGGTCGGTCATTAAGAGAGGCACGCCATTCTGTAGGTGTGCGAGGGCGGAGGACATTGGTTCCAATAGGTAAATGCCGTCTAGGGGTACTACGTCACTCCAGCGAGTGAGCTACGTGATTCACAGCTCGGGTACTGGCCAGAATAGTCAGTAGGGTCCAAATCAAGCTTGTATCCTGAAAAGGAAGTGCACAGCAGCGAATTGGTAGCCAGCTAAGCATGCTGCCTGTGGCGAAGTTGATTGACTAGTCCAATTTCTGTTTGCGTGTAGGTGCTGGGTGTAATGCCAAAAGGCGAAACGGGTTTTCTTCAATAGGTGTACTAGGAGTAAATATTGAGCAGAGCACGTCGAACTTGCGGGTTGAAAATAACAACCACAACTAAGGCAGTTTTCCAACAAAGACTTCATCGGGCTATATTCGAATCTGGAGGAAATCCTGATGACAATCTTCTTGATACAAAGTGAAACAAAAGTGTCAGAGAATTAGAAGAAAATATTGAAGGAAATTGCTGTTGGAGGCCTTTGCCCACTACACCGAACCATACCATGACCGTGTCAAGAAATATTCTTACGTCAGATTCTGGACGGACACGGTCATGGCACAGTATATGGTGTTGGCCGGGGGCGGAACGATGTAGTGAGCATTGTTTTATAACAATCTATACCAATAATATTTTTTTGCATGTTTCGGTACGGGCACGGTCATTGGATGATACGGTGTAGTGGGCGGAGACCTTAAACAAGAAGAAACTTCCAGAATTCTAAAAGAAGAGATCAAGAAAAATTTTAGAAACCTAAGAAAAGAACTACAAGAAATTGAAAGAAGAGTTACAAGAAAACTCTGAAAGCTTGAAAGAAGTGTTGAAAAAAGAAGTTTCCAGCAAGCAAATGGGAAATTCTAGAAAATTCTAGAAAGGCAGGAAGTAAGGAATATAAGAAAAGAATTGTGGAGTACGGAGTACAGCAATCATCAGCATTGAATGGAAGTCCCAGGATCTACGCAAGCATCAATAAAATGATCCAGTATTAAACTTGGTGCTTGCATGGAAACAAAGAGAGGGAAGACTATCTTGGGAAGAAATTAGTGCACTGAGTCCAAAAGTGAAGGCTTATTGGGCACAATGAGATACTGAAGAATGGTCTTCTGAAGAGAACCTTGGAGAACATCGAAGGCACTGGAATAAGATCGCAGTTGTTGATGCAGAGGAGCATAGTGTCAGAAGTTTTGCGGCATCTACATGATGAAACTTCGGGGGAACACTTATAGTGTTATAGTAGAGAAGTCGTTGCAGAAGATTCGAAAATGGTTCTATTGTGTGAACTGTGAAGAAAACTTGAAAGAATGGTGCCGAAAATGCAAGCTATGTGCAGTAGGAAATGATTCTCTTGGGAAACGAAAAGCACCAATAAGATCGGGAAATAGAGAAGATCAATTGTTATTACTTGACATTGCACTGCGCGTTGCCTAATTCAAGATATTCGAAACAAAATATACTTGTTTTTAGTTTGTTTCGTTGTATTAAATATTTTTGTATCTGTTCACGTTGATACTATTTTAGAATTTGGTATATTTGATTTGAGTTTATCTTCAAATTTGTAAGATCAATGTTAATGTGTTAATTGTCAAAAAGTGCCTTGATTAACGGCATAAGACATTAGTTTGTAGGGAGAGCCTGTGAGCAGTCATCAGAAAATAATTTCCCAACTTGAGATATTAATTTTTCAACATCAAAACTTATAACAATCTTCTTTGTCTCTGCCGTCTCTTTGAAGTAATAAAACATATCCTCATGTGCTAATGACTCTTTTAACAATTAGCACCACATAAAACTCAGTAATTCTAATTTGGAATGTCGGAACCATAGATGTGCTATTAATACATTCCCGTCTAGTGTACGGTGAACAAGTGAGCAGCGCCGTGATGTTCACATGTCATTGTTCTTGCGTTGTCGAGGATTCCGAACGTTCTTCTGTCAGACGACAAGCGTCTGTTTCTTGGCGCTCGTTAGCGACCGTTGTAATGTGATGGCGACAACAGGAAAACAATATCAAAATAGAGAGATTTATATGATGCTTAGCATAAAATATGGTAATGTGGAACGTATGCGACAAAAATAGAATTATTAATTAGAAGGCAGTGGAATACAAACAAAGAGGAATAAATTTTTCTGGCTACAACAACATATTGACATGAATACAAGAAGTTGTTGTTATAAAACAGTTTTTGTCATCTCTATTTCTATGACCCCTAGTTAAAGTATATCTGTTAGTAATCTTGGTGAAACGAGGTCTTAGCTTCAGTCCCTGGAAGCTTTAGCAGATGGAACCCGTGTTTTGGACTAGACACTAATCACATGGCTTCCACAGTGAACGGAGCACGATTCTAGGCTTCAAACCTTCCTTTTTAAGCCGAAACTAATCCGTTTCACGCACAAATCCTTCATTTCAAGCGCGACGACCAAATAAATACAAATTGTTTCGATAAGCTCTCTTTGCTGTTAATCAAATAAGAGCTGTGAAAGAGAGAAGAAGTTTCCTGCTTCAAGGATCGATTAGAAATAAATCAATCAATATCTACTTCATATTGACTACTTTACTGGATTACTGTTCTTTTCAAATGAGTCAAAAAATCAATCAATCTCAATTGACCAACTAAAACAGGTTTTTATTACCCCGGACAGCACCAATAAATATTTCCAGCTCAACTATAAACTGAGGTTAAACTATCAATAATACATTGTGTGCTGTCAAAACGGCCGGCATTGTTTAATGAACATTTCATACTTCTATCTACAATGTACAATGGTCAGCCAACGAGTTGTACGTTGTGGAACTGTTGAGAACAGATACTGGGAGTGCGAGAACTAACTACATTCCCAAACATCCAGGTTTCTGGAGTTTCAGAGTTTGGATACAAAGGGACTGAAATCAGTAATTTTACTGTAATTGTGGATCTGTGTGTACTATTCCTACTAATAACAGGAGAACGTATTCAAGCTTTCTAAAATAAGTTCTCACTGACCTCTTCTCTATTAACAAGGTTATTATTATATTAACAACAAGAAACAATCCTTTGCCACAAAATTATAGTGTCCTCCCCATATTATAGGGTTGAAATTCAATTAAAACCGCGCTGACACCTCGCGATAAAATTTCTATTCCAACGTGTCAAATTTGACGTGAAATCCATTCCATCTTTAATAATTACCTCTCTGTTTATCTGCTTGCAGGAGCAGATTGTGGACTATGTCCAGCGCCATCTTTTCCGCAATTTCCTCCCACAATTCATAGCTTGATTATACCGGGCTGTATCGGGGACAGACTCCGCAGGGCGGGCTGTATTCTGTATCTGATTTGAATGATTAATAGTGGTGATAAGTGTTGGACACTGGTTGCTGGTTTTTATAGTCTTGCGGCGCAGGGGTGACCGAATGTAGATGGACAAATTGGGCGAACTCCGGGTAAAAGAGGAGTGCACAGTAGAACAGTTGAAACAGATTTCATGAGGGGGAGTTTTTTGTAGCTTTTTTGTCTTTATTATACTGCTACATAAAATTGCATCAGTCAAATAATTTTATTTCTGGAAAACCAATAAAAACAAACAAAAACCGATACTCTTCATCGATCACATTCACGCACTCGTTTGACGTTCGTTTGTTAATAGCCAAAAAAACAGACATCCCGCAGGGGTGTCCATCATTGAGTAATCTGTCAGTGTGACGTCACCACTTGCCTGCATCAGCACAGCAGGGCTAGGCCCTCAGGTCATGTGATCAACCTCCAACCATCACAGAGTGATGGATTCACTCTCTTGTGACCACATCGTACCAGTCAATTGTTTTAGAATGTATTTGTTTTCGTTTATAGGGTGATTAATATGCGAATGTATTAGGAGTTTTATTTTAAATGCTAATACAGAACTCTCCATGGAAATATTTGTCAGACTGGAAGATTCCAAAGTATCTACAAATTAATCAAATTTCAAACGTTTTCAAAATAATTTTTATACAATATTTTAGAGGAAAGAGGTTCAAAATGTATATAATTTCTTAATTTTATGAAATGGATAGAAGACAATGACAATTTGAATAATGGGTAACTTGAGAAAGAAAGTGATGAAGTTAAACACATGAAAGAAAAATATAAACAACAACTTTTGAGTTGTCAATAGTGAACATATAATGCATCAACTGAAAATGCAAAGACAAAAATAAAAGGAAACATTTATGAGAAATTCGAATAAAAATTAAAGAAAGTACCAAAGAAATGCTCAAATTGAAAAAGAGGATTATAAAATAACTTGGAGATCACCAGACCTAATAACACAGACGCAAAAAACCACATACTAATTGAAGAAAATAAAAAAAATCGGACTTAATGGATGTAAGATCATACAGAGGAGTACTTACTAAGACAAAAAATAAGAAGAATTCGGCAAGACAAAAGCAGAAGAATTAAATGGAACATAAAAAAACCAAACAATGAAGGCACAGGAGAGAAGTATGTCGAAAAAATAGAGAAGTACATAAAAAAACGTATAGAAGAAGATGATGTGGCAGAATACAAAACTGTATAAACCAAGCAGCAAAAAATAGATAGGAAAAGAAAAGGGAAAAATAAAAAAAGCTTATGTTCAACTAATCACCAAAAATAGTAAAACTGAACCTGGAAAAACACTTTACTGCCATAAATAGTAAATGAAAACCCCATTTTAATGTGAAATAATCAGCAAAAATGTCACATCTAGTTGTCCTATTGAAGCAAATGACTCGAAACCAATAATTGTTGACTGAAAAATTGTAAATGATCACCAAAATTTTTACTGCTTTCTAATTTAAATTTTATCGAAATATTTAATATTTCATTATTCTCTTCAAAAGTAAATAATTATTTAGACTTGCTCGCTATGCTGGAATGGATGAAAACAAATAGAATAGAAAACAGAAAAGCATACAAAAAAAATAGGACAAGGATGTAGTAGAATTCTAAGAGAAGACAGGACAGATTGAATAGATGATGAAATAACAGACAAAAACCAATAGTTTACTGCATAAAAGATGCAAAGGGCAACAAAACGAAAAACGATGAGCAATATAAAAATGCTTAGGTACAAAACCACAACAAATCCTGGAAATTACAGTACAAGTTAGAACTACAGATGGAGGATATTAGAAGAACCATCAAGAGGAGAAGTCAGGAAATAGTAATCAGCGGACGAAACAAGAAAATGAAATAAATACAGAGCTAATAAAATATGAAGGAGATAAAATGCACAAATATATGCTTATGCTAAAAATATGGAGAACTCAAAAATTCCTAAAGAATGGGAAAGAGGACAAATACTCCCAATTCATGAAATAGATCAACAAGCATGTGAAAATTACAGAGGTAATGAACACGGAATATAAAAAAGTCTCAACAATAATACAGAAGACAAATCCAAAGAGAAGCAGAAAACATAATGAGGCAGCGTTAGTGCGGAATAAACAACAAATGCAATCCATTCAGTTAAATAGATAAAAAACGCATGAATATGAAATAAATATTGATTTTAAACAAGCATTTGATACGATTAACAGAGAAAAACCAATGGTAGTCCTAGAAGAATTTGAAATAATAGCGAAACAGAATAGAACAACGACCACAATTAAAACACAAAGAAGAAAAACGCAGGCATTTTAAATAAATAATGAAGTAAGACAGAGAACAAAGGAGTAAGAAAACAGGACATATTTTCAGCAACTCTGTTTAATATAGTGTTGGAGTATGTGATGAGGAAATTAAACAAGGGAACTCTCAGATCAAGAGGCGGACAAATAATAGCGTACGCGGACAATATAGTATTGGCAACAGAAAATACGAAAATATTAAAGAAAATGGTGGCAAAATAGTAACACAAGCAAACAAAACAGGCTCAGGAATTCATGAGAACAAAACGAAAATAATGAAACTAGAAAAAGAAACAGGAAATAGAAATATAAAAATGAGCAGTTTTCAGTTTGAGGAAGTGAATATATTCAAATATCTAGACATGACGTTGTTCAGAAAAGAAGATGGAAAAACAGATATTCAATAGAAGATATTAAAACGCTTATAAGAACCACAAGAAGAAAAAACTCACAAAGAAAACAGAAATTGAAATACATTAAACAATAATCAGACCGATAATAATAAGAACGGCAGAAAACGAAACTAGAATAATAATGAACAAGAACTGCAAAGATGAGATATAGTTAAGAAAATAAAACAACAGTGGCAAAATGGCTAGGATACATATTGAGAAAAAGAGAAGACAATTGAAGGATAATTGTACAATGGAAACCAAGTGGAAAGAAAAGAAGAGATAAACCCAGATCATAATGGCTACAAGAAATAGAAGCAGGCTTGAGTGAAGCAGGAATAAAACAGAACAAGAACTGCAATAAAAAAAATATAGTAAAGATGATAAAACAACAAGTAATAAAATGACTAGGACACATATGGTGAAGAAGAAACGACACTTTAAGGTTCTATTATGGAAACCAAGTGGAAAGGGAAGAAGAGGTGAACCCAGATTTTTATGGCTACAAGAAGTAGAAGCAGAACTGCTGAACGAATAATGAACTGGAAGGAAAAAACAAGGGATTGGAAGACGAGAAAAGGAATACGTAAAAAAATTAATATAAGGTTGTGAGGACTGATTTTCCTCAAATAAAGGATCTAGAGAGCGAATATTTAGGCCATTATAATTTTCAGAAATACATTCTTTATTCAAACAGATTCGGGTGTTTCGATTTCTCCGATCATCAACATCCTGGAACAGTAATATTATATTAAGAATAGTTTTTCCCATTGAAATTAATTTTACAGTGAACATTTTATTTTTTAGTTACATTATATTTTGTTCTCCATGTTGATTTCTGTTAACTATTCGAATATGTACATTATTTATTGTTTTGTCGTTCTCTCTAAGTGTTTTTCGTAGTGTTTCGATACTGACTGTTGTTGGAGGTGTTCGTGGGTTTCTTTTGTGTGTCCTTTTCTAAGTCTTGAGATTATAACTTGATGTATCTGATATTCAGATGCTTTTCAGTTTAAAATATTTTCTTTTATGGCTCGCAGTTTGTTATTTGTAGTTTCTAGTCATTCTTTGCCTCATTATTTTTTGATGCTGCTTTTTAGTACGTTTTTAAGGTCACATGTTGAAATGGGTAATTTTACTTGTGTTGAATTTGAACATAATTCTTTTTCTGCACAGTCAGTTTTTTTTATAATCTTGTATGCCTGTGTGTGACGGTTTAGTATTATTTCCTTTCTTTGTTGTTCTATTGCTCTGTGGATATTGTTTTGGATGTCTTGGACTATGTTGTTTTTACTATATAGCTGTTGTATGCTCTTGAGAATGGTCAAATTTTTTGTTAATGGTTTCTAGGATGTTTTGAGTTGCTTATTTGATAACGTATGCTTCTGCTGTGTAGTTGCTGATGTGGTCTAGGAGTCATATTTTTCACTGTCATCATCTGGTACTATACTGATGCCTGTTTTGTTTTCTAGTTATTTATTTGTATAAATGTATGAATGTTGTAACATAGACACACAGATAGACTCACATCAAAGTGTCATCTTGTGCTGAGCCCAAAAAAGTAGTTCCAAAGTGTAATAGATAATTTTAAAATAAAGAAAATGCTAAATTTCACCACAACTGCAAATAATATTCGTCTCTTGATAAAGTCCTCTGCATATTAGTGTGCCATGTCTCCTTGAACATCTGCAAATAATGGCTGAGGGAAAAGTTCCCGATTTATTGAAAGATTTGTATAAAATATGACACTTGATGTCGACTTGGGCCACCAAAACTGAACCCTACATGGGGGCGTCAGAATTAATAAGAACACCGGCCATTGTGTGTATAAATTTAACTGCAGGGGACAAAATGCCGTCTATAGGGAAATTTTATTACAGCGTAATCGAATGAAGGGATGCAATATTTTCTGACATAAAACCAACGCCCTGCAAACCGAATCGATCTAGTTTTTTAACCGGAGATGTTTCAATATCCCGCAGCGATGCACTATTTCAAAGATAATAAATTTAAGAAGCTAATGAAACCAAAAGTGCACATTGCGTGTTTAATTATTTTTGTTTGTTGTCACTTGATGAAGACATTACCCCAGGATCTGATTACATTGGAATAACAAATATGTTTAGCTTAATCCCCCGTAATGTCACAGGACCACAAGGTCCACCAACACGAAACAGTAGAGCATCTAACATCTGTCAAGCTATCGACCAACCCGACGAATTCCCTATTCCACCTAACGACTCTAGCGCCACTGTTGTATCTAGCGGCGGGTGCTTCAACTGAAGCACGGGGTTAAAATTAGAAGCAGCTCACGTGTCGTCATGGATTTTAAAATCAAGAGGTGATGAAAGAAACTAATCCAGGGAATTCCTCGAGGCTGTTAAAGATGTTTACACTAGTAATTGTCCAATGAAAAGATTCCTCGAAATAGAGATAAGAAAGGAAGTGGGACTGTGGGAAGAATGTTAGGTTTTTGAGGGGAGAGAAGAATGTGGAAGTTAGGGCGGATATTTGTATGACTTGATGAAGTGGCTACTTAATGAGCTCCTCACAACTATTTATTCGACATCGTATTTATCTTCATTTGGCATGACACTGACTCTTTGGATTTAACAGACCTCGATGCGAACCGCGCATTCTTTCATATGAGTTCGAGTAAACGATACGGTCCTTATAAAAACCGAAGTAAAGGTCTCCTCTGTTTGCCTGCATTGAACTAAAAAAGTTCACGGTCTTTCGAGAGGCTACTAGAATAATTATGATTATCGAATGATTTTGATTTAAATCAAGAAAATCCGTTACAATATTAAAATTAATTTTTTTGTTCCAGGTATGTGTCATCTCACTAAATATCTCAAATAACAAACTATAGTAAGTATAAAAGCATTTTGAATAAATACAAATTAATCACGTCTTTTACCCGATACGGGTGAGGCAGACACTTGGAGTGCGGTTACAAGTCATCAAGCTACGAGTACGCCATACGTCGGTATGATTCGACCCCACGACCTCAAGGATCACTAAACCAGCACCAATAATTTTCATGAATAATAATGTATTAAAAACTGAAATCCGACTGATCCCTTGTCGGGATATACATTTCAAATAATAATGATTATTAATTAATATAAATCTACTGTACCTAATTAATTTTTAATGCTGCCACATACATAATTAGCAGCTTGCAATAAATATAATTGATCGGAGTTACTATGTAATAACACAATAATAAACAGTTGTTTTAAAATATTGATGATATGTTTGTGGAATAATAATTGTCATGAGTTGTACATAGGAAGTCAAAAATGAAAATTTAAACATTACTTTACACTTATAATAAAAATCTGACGTGGACATCACGTGACTTACTTGTACATCAATGGATATATATAATCAAACAGAAAATCTTATCATTCCACGGCTAATTGTTTTTGATTTATCCAAAGAATTCTAATAATCTGTCAAGTAAAATGCGCTTTTAGCCTAGTCGGTTGCTATAGAAACAGTAGGTCATAATTCTTATGCTACAACATTCCTAAATACTGATTTCCAAGATTATTCGGCTCACAGTTCTGAATTTATACGCAAAATTGAAAAATAAATTCCATCTGAAGTGCACTTTCGGTTATTATTATTGTTATGAAAATAATAGGCAATCATTCAGATGCTACAGCAGACTGAAATACCAAATTTCAATATTCTACAGATGATCGTTCTGAATTTATGCGAAGAATTCCAAAAGATTGTCAAGTATAGTGCACTCCTGGCTCAGTCGATCTCAATGAAAATAGGATATGAGTATCTAGAAGACGGTACTATCGTCTTGAATACTGAATCCTCATATTCTACGTTCAATCGTTTTGGATTTATGCGGAAAATTCAAGAAATGTTTCGAGTAAACTGCACTTCCGGTTCAGCCGATCGCAATCATAATTCCAGATGTACAACTAGATGTTATAGAAGTGCTTAATACAAAATTTCAATATTCTACGACCAATTGTTTTGAATTTATGAAGAAAATTCGAAAAGTCTGTCATATAAAGTGCACTTCCGATTGGTACGAAAATAAGAGATGACCATTTGGATGCTACTGCAATTTCAAATTCTGAATTTCAATATCCTACGGTTGATTATTCTGGATTTATCAGAAAAATTCGAAAAAAGTTTCTAGTAAAGTGCACTTTCGGTACAAACGATTGGAACCATAATGCGAGGTGTACAACTAGACCCTATACCAGTCTTACATACAAAATTTCAACATTATACGTTGAACCAGTTTTGAGATTTGCGAACTTAAAATTATATTGACCTGTCCGTCGTTTTGTTTACTCTCCGAGTGTTTGATTTATTGTGTGACTCCTTCAGTAAATGATCCGGCCTGCTATCGTTTTTCTGCGATGGGTTGGAACAGTTTCACAACTTTTCGTAAGACTGTTATAATTATCATGAATACTCCTGACTTTCAATTGAGGAAAACCGTTACAATATTTTTATTTAAAGAATACTTAATTCAGTACAAATAAGGTTGCATTCATTTAGAACTACCTTCATTTTTTTAGGATATATCAGACAACAAAATGAAAAATAAATTTCAGAAAAAACTAGCTTTCTGTAATACTTTTAATAAAAGTAAATTTAAGAGCCATCTCATGTGGTCCTGAAAAGGATAATCAGTTAAAAACCTTCAACAAAGATTAATCAGGAAGCCATGTAGAAAACAAATAACTTTTTTATCATATTGACTGAGAATTAACCTTAGCTGGTAATGAACAAGATGATCAAATAAAAAACATTTTTGGCTCCAAAGAAGCAGAGTTGGTCCTGAATAGTTCATGAGGTTATCTAAATTTCCGCTTTACACGATCATATACTTATGCCTGCTTTACACGGTCATATTTTTACATCAAATTTTACATGTATTTCTTGTCATATTTAATAATTTATATCAGCACTTTACACGATCAAATACTTTGGACTCGGATCGACGACCAACTTCATTTGTGTTTCTGTTTTGTGTAAATTCACTTTATAAAGATTTGGTCGTTCATACACCATTATCAATTTCGACATATTTTCTTGATTCCACATTTTTTATAATAGTTTTTCGCAAAAACAAAAAACTTTTATGATGAGTTTAACATTGACACTGACAGCGGCTTGAACTATAATCTTAGAGTACGCTCCGCTAGGCGACCGCAATGATTTGCTTACGAATACAGTTTTGCTAACGTTAACAATCAAATAAACTAACAATTCTTGGTTGAGATCGAACAGTAAATTAATATTAAGATTGAACTAACCTGTAGCAGAAAGGATATATGAATGGAATCAATTCAATGTGCTTGTGTAAAGCAATCTTTAATAAATTATAAAATTAATGATAACGGAAGACCGTGAAATTATCTGTCATATTAACAAATAAATAATATTGAATCAATCAACATAATTTAGAACCGAAACTACCAATTAGTAAGACACATTTCGAATTAATTCAAATATCTTGGTGATTTCTGTATAATGAACAACGACCGCTTCGACCGACTTTTTAATTATGGGCGTTGTGAGTTAAAAACGGTAACGAGTCATGACATCATCTATGACGTATTGATCTTGAACACAAAGACCGCGATCGTCTTGTGGAGCGATTATTAAGGCGACAAGAGCGTTGCGGTCGCCTAGTGGAACGTACCCATAATGAAGTTAAATGCTAAACGTGATTCACACAAGGCATCAACTATGAACTCTAAAATCCCTAGATCTCCTCAAAATTTTATGTAAATAGCCTCGACAAATTGGAATATGCTCTATTCCAACTATTTTCACACCTTCGCATTGAACAATGCCATTCTGTAAAATTCTATTGCTCTACACGATCAAATATGATTAATTGAACAAGAAGATTTCGTAAAGCGAGCATTGGATAAATTATAGTTCGTCTCAATATGAAACATATAATTTCTCATGAGGTTATCCTGATGAGAGTCTCAGTTTGTCCTGGAGAGGATGAAAAGCTGGAAAACAACTAAATTTTTTGAAAGATTTTCATGAAAAGAGTCACAGTTAGTCCTGATCACAATGACCACATTAAAACCAAATTATTTTATCATGAGGTTATCCTGGAAAAAAAATAAATAGTTCTTAAAATCAAGTTACTTCTCCAAATGTTATCCTAAAAATAACCTCAGTTAATTATGAACAGAATGACTGGATACAAACAAAGCACTCCCTCATGTAGTTACTCTGTAAGAATTTTAATAAGGCCTAATCAGGACGACTTTATTGCAAATTATTATAATTATTTTGAATGCCTATTCTAACTTACTTGTACAAAGTACAAGCAAAAGTATTGTGAAACCGACAGAATTCACAATTCACATTTCGAGATTCTGATGGAAATATCCGCTTTGAGCATCCCTGAACCTATTTTCATTATTTTCGGTTTGATTTCGGTACGTAAATGCATTTGTAATTCGGAAATCTAGAAACTCGTTGAATGTATTGTCACAAATATGAGATATTTGTAGTAATAAGGTCACATAATTATTTATTTGAATCCGCTGTAACTGTAATCCGAGTTAGTATTGACAAGATCAATGTTCAATTGTCGAACATGATTGACATGTTATGATTACTAGATGTTCAGTGGTTGCCAGGCAACAACTGTTAGACAATTGAATGTTGGCTCATTGTCGGCTCAGGTATATAAGACCGTGAGCTAGAAGAGAAATTCAGTCAGTGATTCAGTGATTCAGAAGAGTAACAGTGAGTGATATTGTAACCATACGTGTTTAGAAAATAAATATTCACACTGAACCTGTTGCAATAAATAGATCACAATAAAATTTGTGACAGTATAATGTTGGAATTTTGTATTCAAGGTTGGTATACGGTCTTGGTGTGCACCTCGCATTATGGTTGCAATCGTCTGTACCGGAAGCGCACTTTACTTCAATTCTTTTTTTCGAATTTTCTGTACAAATCCAGAATGAGTCACCGTAGGATACTGGAATTCAGTATTTGAGTTTGCTGTAGTATCTTAATGGTTATCTTATATTTTTGTACTAATCGGCTGAGTCGGAAGTGCACTTTATATAACAGACTTTTCTAATTTTGCGCATAAATTCAAAACAATCAGTCGTATGATATTGAAATTTTGAATTGAGTACTTCTATATAATCTAATTGTATACCTGCTATTACCATTGTGATCGGCTAAACCAGAAGTGCATTTTACTCGGAACATTTTTTGAATTTTTTGCATAAATCCATAACAATTGAACGTAGAATGTTAGAATCCAGTATTTAAGACGATAATATTGTCTATACTCATCCTATTTTCATTGAGATCGACTGAGCCGGAAGTGCACTTCACTTGACAGTTTTTCGGAATTTTTCGCATATATTTGAAACGGTTGGCTGCAAAGTATTGAAATTCAGTATTTCAGTTTGCTGTAGCATCTGAATGATTGCTCAATATTCTTATAACAAGAGACTAAACCAGAAGTGTACTTCAGTTAGACTTTTTTTAAAATTTTGCGCATAAATTCAGAACTGCTAACCGCAGAATCTTGGAAGTCGGTATTTAGGAATGTTGTAGCATAAGAATGATGATCTACTACCGACTGGGCCGAAAGTGCACTTTACTTGACAGATTTTCAGAATTTTTTGGATAAATCCAAAATGATTAGCCGTGGAACAATGGAATTTTTTGTTTGATTATTGTATTATTATATGCACATGATTGGTCTCATCAGTACAGTTCAACCAGGGCACAAATAGTCTGACCAGGATGCCAGGAGTTCTAATAAATTATTAAATAATGAGCAGAGGTGTTTAAATTCAAAATCATCCACCGATAAAAGAGTCAATATTCACTAGAAAACGATTCATGAAAATATCAATAAGATGTCACAATACAGCGATATCTGTTTTAATTTTATCATCCTTCTTCTCTTCGTTTGCACTTTATCAAAGCTCCCTAATAGTTCATTAGAGAAATAACAGGAAGCATCCGTGTTCGAATCTAGAAACCAATCAGAAATCGGATTTCCGATGTTGAAATAATTCCACAACTTTAAAGTTGAATTGAAGATAAGACTCTTGCCTTGTCAGACAGTGGATTGTAAGGTAAATTGTTCTAATAGGATCAGGAACAGGACATAAATCTGAAGTTTTTGAAAAGAGATCATTACCAAAATACGATGAAAAATATTGATTAGCAAGCTTACAAGAAATTCAGATAGACTACTAGAACTAAAAGCGTTGGGCACGAGAGTTTCAAATGCATTAATGATTAGTTCTGGTAGTCTATATATGAGTTTCTTTAGATTTTTAGTGAGCAGTTTTCCTGATGCATCTATTACGTTGAACTCGAGAAAAGCACATGAAAAATATATTAAATCTCATCCTTTTTGGTTGAATAGAAAATAAATCAAGAAACGAACTAAATGTCATTAGGAGGTTATTCAGCGGAGCATTGAGTTCGCTCACATTTCGCAATATATCGTCAAATTTTAGCAAATAATCTTTCACAGTTCAGTTGTCGCATTTCGGAAAAGAAGCCAAGAATAGAAGAAATGATAACTCAACGATTTATAGGCCGATATTTGTTGAAAAAAGAAAAGACATTAAAAGCCAATCATATTTCATCGCGATTGGAAAACTGTGCTCTGGTTTTGTCGCCAATAAATTCTAGCACGTACATACAGACGGAACTTACATGGGCCAAGCGAGGCTAAATAAACTTCACCGGATTAGGGTGAAACATGTAGGTAGGTGTAGCAATCCGGGAATCCGGTCAAGCGGAGCAGGCTAAACACTTTTCTAACTTATAACAACTTCGGATTTCTAGGAAGCTGAACAACATTAAATTGTTCAAGCAATTTATTGTGCGCCATTATCCTTATCATTTTTAGTCATTACCAGAAAAAACTTTCAGGTCGTTTAGAAGCTCCAGCAATTTTTACATTTGATCAATATGTACAAGGAAAGTTCAGGAATTATTGTTCCTAGTATAATTAAATAACTTTATTTGATTGCGTGAGATGTGGAGCACTTATAAGTCATCGGAATTCAAAAATTATCGCCTTCGATGGAATATCCAGTACTCGTTCAAAAAAACTTGAGGATATTTATGTCTTTTGAAGAATTTTCTGTTTCAATTGTAGCTTCAGGCTACGCATATAATTTTAATTTTGGCTGAATGCCATTTTCTTGCGTACAGCCGGAACTTGGCAGCTTTACATACGCTGCAGCAATTCTGCATTACAAAATTTTACCTAGATTATATTCTTGTACTTATATATCATTCTGCTCTAATGCACTAAAGCAGTTAAGCAGAAAACAGTCCACACGAATTTATTGCGGCAAAAAAGTGGATGGATTACAAGCTGGCAACAAAATGTGACTTTCAGAGAAATGTACGTTCAAATTGATCAAAATCTATCCCTTGGTACAGCCTAAAGTCAGATACTTCACGAACAAACCTCGTATATATATAACGTAACAACATTCATGAAATATTTTCATGCAGTACATACATTTTTTTTGTGCAAAATAATATTTACATTAGACTTGTAGATTATTTATGAGTGCGCAAGTTGGTGCAGTAAAATATGTTAATTTTATCTTATCTTAATCTTTGATGTTCTCAATTAGATTATATGCGAAGTAATGTTAAAATTTGTAAGTAGACGAGCGGTTTCTAATCTTACTTACTCAATTCATGTTGCAAAATTTATGCTTATTTACTCTTTGAGGGAAACACAAGTTGAAATAAATATTCCACACAATCCAAAATTCAAAATAGTTGAATATATTTAGAAATATTCAAGTTCTCCTTTTGATTTTCATTACTGTTTTTGAAATATGAATACTTAATTCAATAAATTTGCTTGAGCTATATTTGCTGTTGAAATAGAAGCTAATGTAGGAGCTGAAATAAATATAACATGGGTATTGATTTTAGAATACATAATAATAATGTAACGTGCGAAAATGTCATAATTCGTAAAAATAAAATAGGCTCTGAATCCAGCCCTGTCTGGGCGGAGGCTTTTCGTCTTGTTTGTATCACACCGCACCGCACCACTTCGCACGGTCGAAAATCCTAGTAACGTGTTCTCGACCAACCTAGAACATTTCCAGAAACATGCATCTGTGTACATATATATGAGCAAACGACCTGACTGAGGAACAGTAAACAGCAAAACAGTGAAATAGTGAATATCCAGTGAGTGGTCAGTGTAATAAATAAATAAGTGTTGAAAAAAAAATACCTGTAATTTTGTTGTTGAAGTTTTAATAGTAGTAAGTGAGAAATAAATTGTATAGTGTTTGCTTAGAAATACTTCCAAGAATAAAACTATTATTTCCTTTCCATTTATTAAATAGTGATTTTTATTCAAACAATAAACACTTCTCTAAAAGAAATAAACATTACAATAATATTTTCGAAGAAAAGCATTAATAAGAATTCAATTGGTTTGTCTATAAGAATTGAGATCGAGGGCAAGCTTTCACGGTACATGTTCTGCGTTTACTGGTAATTTATCCTTAGGTGCAGTTTATCAATTTTATTTCCACTTAATTTCAAGCGTTCGCGCGAGTGTCCAATGAAATGAAAAATTTACACCTAGTCTGGTGCATTTAACCCGCACGATAGCCATCACAACTTCGTACTGAGTGACACAAGATTTAGTACTTATAGCTTAAAATATAAAAACATAAAAAATGTATATATTGACTACAATTCCTAGATTAGTTCTTGTGTCATTAAAAAAATCTTCAAAGAATAATTCTGTTTGGTAAGAAGATTATATAAGGTGACTTATACTGTTTTGAAGCAGGGCAGAACATATTGTCAAATTTTATCTGGTAAATCAATTTAATTCCATCCTCAAGAAATTTAGGAAGGCAGTAAATCACGATGGGTAATTTCATATGTAAGTCAAAGCCCTTAGTTTACCCATACATAAACGATATTTGTTCAGAAAACAACCGAACTTTCGTTTGGAAATTCATACAAGTGGCAGTCTTGATGAGCTTCTCTTGAAATATTGGAATACTCTTTAATACCAGTGATAAATTGTTTTTTAATTTAATATTGTAGATACTGTTCAAATGTCAACCTGAATCCTTCTTTTTGATTGCCAAATGACCAAACTCCTAATTTTCTCGACAACGTTTTGGAAATACTATATTTTCTAGTTCCTACGTGGATTTATACACCATAATTCAATATTTCAGAACATTTTAAGCCAATCAAAGCTTCGCCAGGCTTGCAGCAAACCAATCAAATACATTTCTAACAATAATGCCCAAACTTCTGACAGACAGTGTGCCTCGTACGACAGTTCGCTCGAAGATGTCCTTCCTGACCACATTGCCAGCATCTCATCCTCCAAAATTTAGGTAATTCCTGCCGTCCAAATGACATATTCATGCCAAAATCAACTGTACGCTTGATACGGCAATCTATTTGGATATGATCCTCCTTGCCGCACTGCCAACATCTTATTCTTCTTCTCGGTCCAGGTGAGGTCGGTACAAATCGAGAATATCTCCCTCTTCTTCATTGTGCTCAAGCCACCACACTCTCTTCGCCAGTCTTGACGCCTTCGTAGCCGCCTCAATTTTCAGGGCCTTTGTTAGCGCTACTCTCATCGTCTTCGGATTCGCTAACCGGACTGCGCCCAATCTCATCGTCGCTGATGCTGTCCATAAACTATCTTACTGTTACGTATTTCTGTGTTGAGTCAGGACAATTTGCAAAAGCTTTCCTGGCCAGACTCTGCACAGCATATGCGAATGTAGTTAGATCTACTTCATGCAGTTGTATGCGGTTCCGAAGCTGTCCATACAGTAGTTCTTTCATGTATTCCTCCCCGAAGCGCAGCTTTAACTCAGACGTAAGCTTCCCATAATCAAGACGTTCTTATTCATTCAGACCCGAGAGTACCGCTAATGCTGTATCTCGGAGTGTTTCAACCAGTACAATAGCTTTTTGCACCATATTCCAACCATTATTCTTCAAAATCAGCTCAAATGGAGCAAAATACTCATCCCAAGATGTCTTGCCATCAAACGGCGTCGGTTTCAAGGTGAAATTAGCTTAAACTTTCCTTGGAGTAGATTCTGGAGCACTTTCTATCCGTAGGGCTACTCCATCACTATTGAGACTGAGGCTCTGCAGTTTCTCGGTGACAATAGAGTCCAATTTTGCTTCCAACTCACGTTCGACTTGCTTCATTTGATTTTCTACTTGCACGACATGATGCTTTACTCTTATAAGATCCTCATCTATCTCCTGAATTTTCGATCTGTTCTGAAATTTTCTTCAACTCTGTAGCCATTTCTTCTGTTGATTCCTTTACTATCTCAGCTTTTTTCTTCTCCATGGCCTTCATATCTTCCGTAGATTTGGCCATCTTCTTCTCCATGGCCTTCATACCTTCCATAGATTCGGCCATCTTCCTCTCCATAGCTTCTGTAGATTCAGATATTTTCTTCTCCGTGGATGCCGCCTAAGTTTTCTACTTAGCTGCCGAAGTCTTAATGAATTCCATCATCATTTTCAGCTGATCTTGCATCTCGCTGGTAGCCATGCTTCTTGTCTTGGGCACTTACAACAGTCCCAACTTAATTCCTAACACTTCACAACACTGCAACCTAATGCGCTCTTCGTCGTCTGGACCCAAAATTATTTTCACTCAATTTCTCAGAATCCCACTTTTGACACCAATTTGTCACAAATTTTATTTAGAATAATCTATTGACACAGGTTACAGTGCCAGTATTTATTTTATATACTCGTATGTGCACAATATCACTCACTGTTATTCTTCTGAATCACTAAATGACTGAATACTTCTCCTAGCTCGCGCTCTTATATACCTAAGCCGATAATGGGTCAACATTCAATTGTCTAAAAATTGTTGCCCGGCAACCACCGAACATCTAGTGACCATCGCCTGTCAATCATGTTCGACAATTGAACATCGACCTTGTCAATACTAACTAGGATTACAGTTACAACGAATTCAAATAAATAATTATGTCAACTAATTACTACAAATATTTCATATTTGTGACAATAGCTTATATCTTCCAAAATAATAATCCTAGAATAATCTGTCAATCCTCCGGTCCGAAGGATTTTCTGAAATTAAAATTTGGGCTCGCTCTTAAAAGTATTTGCCACTCCTTTTCCAAGAGCTCAAAATATATTGGCACTCCAATCAAAAATTTTTATCAAAATGAATTGAAAAACATTCTATTAGTTTTTTAGAAATAACTGAAAAACTATTGGCGATTGTAAAAATCGAAAAAAGGGTTCTTGAAGAGGAGAAAATTTCCAATAAAAAAGGCACACCTTCCGGAGCTTTATCTCTATTATTTATAATTTTAATTTAATGTTAAAAATAGAATTCCGTGCGGCTGTTACAGCACGAGCGCACGGGAAGTCTAGCAATTTCAGTTCATGAACAAATATTTCATTACATATTCATTTTGCTCTTTTCGTAATTTGTGTAGAAGTACGTATCCATTGAAATCGATTGAAGAAAACTCAGTTGAGCTAAATAATTCGAAAATCCAGTGGAGTAATTCGTGCAAATATTTGCTGAATAAGCAATCTCGTTCGTTACAAACCCTCCGCGATTTTATAGCTTAGAACAAGGAGTCAAGGACCTTTTTTATCAAATTTGATAGCGTTACCTGTTCGTCTATCTAAAGATAACAAAGTTTCTTTGGAGGGAAAACAGACTTAAAGAGAATAGCGCATTTTAGTATACAATGTAAGTGCGTAAAATATTTTCCAATAGTGGAACACAAATATTCACATTGATAATTATAAATTCTCTTTGTTCGTTGTGCAAATCCTTTTCTCGACTTCTTCATTTAATGTAGAATCCAATAAAATTATTGGAAATTCCGTAATCCTTTCTGGTAGCGTCTCTTTGTGCGATCCCTCTAATAACAGACAAAACAGACAAATAAGTCAGATGTGGCACCTGATACGTTGAATGGGAGTAGATAGTGATCTGTTCTCTCGGTAGAGGGCATTATTCCATTCACTGGCGCCATTATCGCTTGCCACCGCACGCCCTACGGACCATTACCCCTTTATAGGAGCGAGCTGCAACCCCTGCAGCCCACCGCCACCTCAAAATGCTCCACAGAGCAGCAAATTGCAAACTCCACCGGCCAACGGCGCGCCGGAAGGATATCGTACGTCTTTTGTTACTTTGCTCTGAGATTCTATTAATGTTTGAGTTAATTCGTTTATCGAGATTTTATTATCGGGATTTGGTTTTTGTTTTATGGCGTCTGTATCACAATTTTAGTCAACAAATTTGTTAGGTGACATTATGCGAGATCAATTTACAAAGAGCCCAATGGCACTGACACTAGAGCTACGCAGATAGCGAACATGCTGTAAATTGATACTTGAGTTTTATATATCAATAATTTATTTGTTAACAAAAATATGTTGCATTGTAAGGCGTTTTTTCGATTACTGCAGAAGAAATATGATACTCATCCCTCGTTCGGTAATATTTCCATGACGTAGACATTTCTAATCCAGACACTCGTAGCGAAAACAGCTCTTGAATACCGACTTTCTTTCAATGCAGTCTGATCCTTAGGCTTGTTGACAAACATTCATATTATATTTGTGCATTTGAGCATGTTTGTGTACTGCATGTTATGAATACAGAGGAGAACCAGCCACGCGGTGATAAGACCAGACAATCAGGAGATAGGCACGAAAACATGCGTAGGGTTGCATTCTTTGTAGGAGGTGCAGCTTCTGGAGATTTTCAGGATTATTTTCATGAAAGGAGGCTATTTTTGACACGTGCAGAAGATAGAAGGATGTGATGATGTGTAAAAAAACAGCTGTTGATATAACTCATGATTTATCCCTTATTATTTTTTATCACTTCACATACATCATACCATGTACATACATACATAAATATACGCACAGATACACTCAAACACATTCATGTATCTATATCATTAAGTTGCATTGAACACTTGATACTATGACGTTTCAGCTTAAGTCTGTAATATATTATTTTTAAGTATTGTAGATACCAAATGTTCTAATTACCTTTTGTGTGAATACTTTATGCCCCACTGTGCATGCTTCCGGATACAAAATCTTGTCAAAATCCTTCTTAGAATCAACTGCTTTAGCCTTTTTGAATACTAACATGTGCAAACTATTTAGTTTCTCTTGTAATATACTTTCTTTGTCTCAGACTTCTTCTAAATTCTGCATGCTGTGTTCTCTAATATTTAAAAATCAGTCCATCCTCGACTCCCATACAATAAAGTTCATCTTTTAGGCTTATCCGATTGAGTTGACTTTTCGACTGGTTACGTTTGTGGGTACCTGCTTAAGGTAATAAACGGCAACTATACCTGATATCTTTGTTTTATTTATGATACATCGTTATCACCTCAATTTATTCCACAATAGTACCTACATTACGTACTCACCAGATCAGAGTCAAGCAAGACCCTTGCTGGATGAACCATCCAAGAAAAGGGCAGATAGTTTACTTTCCATGAATGGGCCAAATGTCAGACAGGATTCATAATACGACACTGTTCAATAAATAAACATCTTCATACATTGGTACTAAAGAAAACCATCATGCAGCGATTGTGGAGAAAATAATGGAATTCCTGGACATGAAAGTCCAGGAAGATAGATTTGAAATCGTGATAGCTTGAATTCCTTCTAAAAACGGAGAATTACTGCTCTTGGATACTGATTTATTTAGTTCTATTTGTAAATTTGTAGTCCTTGAAATTGTCATTTAATTCCACCTGAGGCATATGATTGTGTGATAATTTTTGTAAAGGCTACAAGTTGTAGATCTAAAAGATTTGACATCAATGGTATATCGCAACTACATTTACATGACCGAGTAATCAAACACCAATTTGCTCGCCAACCTCATTGTAGCACATTCAAACGAACTACTCTTCAGTGAGATGAGATATTCGAATCGATTAACGTAATGTACGTTGTGGTGTTTGCAGCGATATATTTGATGAATCAGTCCTAGCTTCTGCGATAGTTAAGGTCTCAAAACCTCTGAAGTTTTAAGTTATAGTTCCAGGGACTAAATACACAATAACATCGAAGTCATGAACTTTATAAAGTCGATTAGGGACTTCGGAAGAGGCAGATGAATGCTGTAGCTCTTCGTTCTTTTTTTTAAGTTTCTGACCATCATGAGTTTCATTAAGTCCTCTGACTGTCCCAATACTGTAACGATACTGCCTGGCTGGTGGGATCATCGACTTTGGCGTCGCTGTCGAAACTGCAGATGGTATACTCGGGTACCAATGCGGTCGGTGACGCAGCTTCTAGAGACGGACGGCTGGGTAGCTCAGAGGAAATGGTCAGGGTTGTAAAAAGAATGATATTCAGGAGATGAGTGTCACTACGAGATTTGTCCACACACAAAAAAATCTGGTGAGCCTACCTACATTGCAGGAATTGGCACGTAGATAGATCGACTAAAGGCTGACGGCAACGACGCGACGACTGTCCAAGACAATCTACATTCGTGGAATCGTGAGGCGATTTTTCAAACGGCGGATCAACTTTAAAAATTATTCTATGCTTGCGAAACCAAACTGATTTCCAAGTAGTGACTTTACTTTACTCTTCCAACGCTGTGAAGGCCTCACAGCGATTCTACGTCAAATTTGTCTACCGCTGTGAAGCCTCTCCAGCGGTGATTCTATGTTAAATTTATCTAACGCTGTGAAGCCAACAATGACCTCTTCAGCGGTGGTTTCACGTTAAATTTGTCTAACGCTGTGAAACCAACAATGATCTCTTCAGCGGTGATTCTACGTTAAACTTGTCCATTGCTATGAAGCCGGCATAACGTGAAAACTGATTGTGAATAACCTCAAAACAAAATACAGGCAGCTGAAGACTCTATGATGCGTAGCTGTGCACGAAGCATAGAAATAATACAAGGGCTTGACACAATACTGTTTGAATGATTGAAAAGTAGATTTACAGTACTCTGATAAAACAACGAGGGTTCCTTGTAACTCTCACAAGAATTGCAGTTATTGCACATTTTTCAACACCGAAAATAGTCCAGCAGAAACAAGACTTTAATAAGGACGGCAGTAGACTATGAAAGAACATAAAAAACAACAATTGTCATTTAATTTTTGGTGCATAATGTCGAAATTTGAGGACGAATTTCTTCAAATTTTATATTGTATCAAAACTTCGTTAAATATATCCAAAGAAGTCAAATATTTCTGTTACTAGCCAATATAACTACAAAATATTGATATTTATGTCAAATCTTAGGTATTCTAGAGAGAAGCTCATCTGTGAGAGACTCGTACAGACGGATGAAATAGTGTTGCTCTGATAGCACCGCTTTTTTATTTTATTAGATATTAAAGCAACAGACTTATCAAGCAAGTAGCTCAATGCGTTAGCGCTCTGGGGTTCAATTCTAATTCATAGAGACATTTTCTTGACTTCTTTTAAGAGACTCTTTACACATATACCACCTAGCAGACAATTGGAAAAATGATGCAATGTGTCATCGTTGGAGACAGTTTTTCAGAAGTAAGAGACAGAGTCGTCAGCTTCTCTAGCTGTATGTCAATGTTGACACTTGTAAGTCATCAAATAATAACATAATCAAATTATTTGCACCAGCATATAATATTCAAGTACCTATAAATGTAGCTGTCTTACAAGTGCAACCTATCTCCAAGATGTCTCTATGAATTAAAATAATACCTCAGTTCACTTAACGTCTGTGACGTATACATTCAGAAATCCTTGGTTCTTATCCTAGCTGGTTTGTATGATTTGATTCAGCTGCCAGCTCGTCTCATAGTCTCTTAATCATGCTGAGTTATTTCAGTTGACTCAAATCATTGAAAGACCCAAAATAGATATTTTATTCTGCCACTAAATGGCTCCAATCATTTAAATTCAGTATCGTGGTGGATTTTCAAAGCAAACCAATTTCACAGTACATCATGAATAAAAAGTGAGTAAATAAATCTATGATCAGGGCTCGAATCTGGGATATCAAGAAGTCACATAACGTGCGTCCAACCCCTCACTGTTATCGGGACGCCGCACACATGATAGCACGCACGATGGCTTCCAGAAAACTACCCCTATATAAGTTCTACTCTGTACAGTCTAGGAAGAAGCTAGCAGACATAAGAAAAAAATATATTTGGCTAACGGTAAGACATCATAAAGTTTTCCATAAGTCTACAGGAATCTGTACTGTCTTCAGATCAAATCAGGAATTAGAAGGCAGCAACATTTCGATTAAAAGATCAGAAAGGAAGAAATCAAACGCATGAAAAGCCATCAATTTTCCAAATCAATTATCACCAGCAATCTTTCAAAACCATCCCCATAATCCACAAATGAAAATCTATTTAACCGGTCGTAAATCCTACCATTTCCGGCTATATATCTCACATTGTAGTCCAACGGCGTCTTAATGTTTGACATTATCTGCCGAGAAAAAACACAAAGGAGCATTTTCCAACCTGACTTCCTTATTTTCTGACGCTTTTCCGACTTTCTTGATTCATTGAGAACATTGAGGACATTCCAGAACATTACAGACATTTAAAAGTAAGAACATTTGAAGATAGCGGATTTTTACTGATTGTCACCTGACAAATAGTCTGTCTGTACAAAGACCTGATTGACGAGGTGTGATTCTCTTGGATCCAACGAGAACTATTCTCCAAGAAGAAAGAAGCCATTGTCAGTAGAATGTATTGAAATCGTTGAAGGTATTAATATTTATAATGGAAGAAACTATTTGATTCTTAGTTGAATTGCAATTGATCCAGAAGAGTAAAAGGACCTCTTGGCACGAATTCTATTCAATTTTGTGCTAGAATGCATACCCCAACAAACAAACTCTTAGGTACGTTACCTTGTTTATCACACGGCAATAGTTTCTTCTATCATATTTTTGAAATACACAACAGTACAAAATAATAAACTATTCATTTAGAAAATAGGATTCCATTAAATAATAACCAGTTTTACTTCAAACTGAGTAAACATCTTGCGTATAATTCTTTTCTTCGTACGTTATTCCATCAGAGCTCTCCCGTTCCATTTACTATAAACTCTCCATTTTTCTCAGCCTTAACAAAGATGTAAATATTCATTTTATCAAGAAAGAAATGCAATTTATGTGAAAAAGTTGTTTCATTTTTCCATCCTTTTTACAGAAGAAACTTCCAAAGCACTTTCGTTAATCTTTGTGCCGAATTTTGCACGGGTAATAAAACAGTGAAAAGGGGACTCGAATGTGCCAGTAATTTTACTGAATGTTGTTTGTTTTCCACGCCAACTTTTCAAACTTTGCCACTTAGCATCCAATCGTTGGAAATGCATTTTTGTTTTGAGTGGAGTGCGTTGCTGGGTGACAAAGATCAATTTGTTTGTGCACTGTGACATGTTTTGGATAATCTATCGCGTGTTCTACATACATGAATTTCTATTATGACTGGAGCTTTCAAGAATTATTAGTTTGGATCGAATTTCTTATAGGGAACGTTATTTCATGACCAATATTTCCAAACATGGTGAGATTGCCACAATAAAATTGAATGAGATGATTATTATCATTTGGGAAAAATTAGACGTCAGGAAGACTAAATTATACGTCAGTCTGAAAATGAGCACCAAAATACAGTACAATAAAGACCTTAATTATAGTATATGAAAAGTTTCTGCGCAACCAGATTACGTTGAACATCATCACAATTGACATTCTAACAATTATTACTAGTCACGTCATTCGTTAAAACAATTGAACTAGAATAGGAGATCTGATCATGCAACCAGAGCAAGACACTTCTCCTCTCCATACGTCAAACTCTTACATCAATCCCTCCCCCGCGATCGATATTATTGTAAATGAATCAATCGATAATATAGTGGTCAATAGGGTGCTAGACTTTATGGATTTATAATTATGTCCTAAGTGTCGGGAGAAGACTATTTCCGATCAATTTTTATGGGGTCAACTTTCCTGATAGAACTAATGATAGCGAAGATCAAATACTTCAAGAAAAAGCAGGAAAGTTACCCTCTAACCTGTTCAGGAGGGCGACAGCTACTCCTAAGTGTCACCTATTTTCATATTCAACTTCCTTGGTCGGACTTATGATTGTTGTTCTGTCCTGTTCCGGGTAGGACAGGAGATGGCATCCTGGTTTTGTCTTGAAGTACTCAACCTTCGCTATCGATTGTTCTGTCAAGGAAATTAACCCCGAAAGAATTGACCGGAATTGCCTGAATTTAAAAAGTCTGATACCCTATTGACCACTATATTTCCGATGGATTCATATACAGTTGGGCAGTGAGTCCGATTAGAAGCTAAGGTGCAGAATGACGAATTCAGGCGAGCGCTATTCGTATGAAATCGTGCGAATGCATATCGTCCATTGCTGCATTATTTGTCCGGTAATCATACAGACGATATGGTGCAGCACTCGAAAAGATTTGTGGGATGATTCTGATAAAGAATTCATAGCATTTGAATTATTACCTTTCATACTTTGAGGTATATAGACACGTTTTGCTATATCCTTGAGAAAAATTCTTCTAAGCTTGAAAAACTCAACAATGTACTTGAGAGGATTGCACCAGAAGAATTACAGTAAATATAACCAAAGAATAACTTCAACAATTAAAAAAAAAAATTGCACTCTCGTTGGCACTAATTTGGAATGGAATCGGTTTGCACTTTGTAGCAATTCGCACGAACACTGATAAATGAAAAGAACCCAGTGCACGCTACTCCTCTCTAAATCACACATTCGGATCATTGGTGCGAATTCGGACGACTTCGATTTCGCAACTTTCCGTAGCTGTCCGCTCCCAATAAACAGGAAAGCCTTACAACCTTACATGATGGGGACACCTTGGGCTGCAGTAAGAATTCAATCAGAGTCTGGCAGGCTAGCATACCTGCCTGACTACTCGCTCTTACCTTTTGATCAGTTTGGTATTACAAAGGCTCTCTACAGTTAGTAATAGGCCTTCGGGCACAGTAATGGGCACTCAAGCACAGTAATGAGCCCGTAAGCACAGTAATGAGTCCTTAGGCACAGTAATTAAGTCTTCAGGTTTAGTGTGAGACTTCAGGAATGGTAATGAGCATTCAAGCACAATAATGGGCCCTCAAGCACAATAATGGATTTTCAAGCACAGTATATTGTACTTTCAGGCACAATAATGGTCCATCAAGCACAGTAATAACTCCTAAGACACAGTAATTAAGCCTCTAGATATAGTAATAGGTCTCTAAAGATAGTAATTAAATGTCGAGCACAGTGAACAGCAACGAAGCCTCTAGGCACTAATTGATCTGCAGGTACAATAATGAGCCCTTCGGTTAAGTAATAAGATCTCCAAACTCATTAATGAATCCTCTAGGCACAGTTATTCATCTTCAGGCACTATAATGAATCTTCGGACACTATAATTAACCCTCAGGTACTATAATGGACTCTCAGGCACTATAACTGACTCACAGGCACAATAATTGACCTTCAGGCACTATAATGGACCTTCAGGCACTATAATGGACCTTCAGGCACTATGATGGATCTTCAGGCACTATGATGGATCTTCAGGCGCTATGATAGATCTTCAGGCACTATAATGGACCTTCAAGAACTATAAGGGATCCTCAAAACTATAACGGATCATCAGACACTATAATGAACCATCAGGCACTATAATGAACCATCAGGCACTATAATGGGCATTCAGGTTCTATAATGAGCCCTTAGGCACCATAATGGACCTTCAGGCATCATAATAAGCTATCAGGCACTATAATAAGCCCTAAGAATCAGTAATGAGCCATCAGATACAGTAATATGGCGTCTAGATACAGTTCTGGCTCTCAGACACAATAATGGGGCCTATAGGCTCAATAATATGGCCTTTAGGTATAGTTATAGCTCTCACGTACAGTCATGAGTTGTTAGAGACTGTAATTTGGTCTTTGACAGAATAATTGACTGCCAATTATTGGCAAGAAAGGATCTAAAATATGATATCATGGTTCCAAACCTTTATAAGGATATTCAGAAAGACACCTCAAGAAGATGATAAAGTATGATTAGATTGAACTAGAATCTCGTGCTAAGCACATAGAAAACCAGAAAAAGAGAAGACTACTGCAGCAAAAAGGAGCTTGGTAACATTGCATAGAATTGGTAGGGCTAACAACAACATCTGTTTATGTCAAGAGTATGAAGAATCTTTGGAATACATACTATGTAACTGTCCAGTTGAAATTTCCTCCTGATAAAAAACTTTCAAGGAGCTATTTGTATAATTTATCTGTGTAGTCACCTGTACTGCCTTAAATTGACGACATAATGCCTAAGATTATTGTTTCATTTAGCAACATCGTTCTAAGTATAATTCATGCTGTCCTCTTCAAAATCTCGATAGGTTTAAATAATTTCCAAACCACATATTTCACTAAAACTTGATACTGGAACAAATAACAGCCTTTTCCTGATCACCAGAGGTCTCACAATGTCTTAAGCCAACTACAGCTGCCTTAAACAAAATGCTTCTCCGATTCGAATCATAGCATCTATTCTTTAATTTTTTTGCTCCACAATACTCCTATTATAACCCAGATAAAATAGACGAATAAAAGTGCTGAGTCTGCATTAATTCTCAACAAGCTGGATTTTTGTACAGATCTTGAATCCATTATCACAAATGCCAAAAGTACTCGTCGATCCCGCTTATACGTTATTTTTTATCCGAGGTCAAAAATCACAAATTTTCGTTTCTTGCGTATATCTCTGAAATGGTGAGAGCTACTGGAAAAATTAGTGACAAAAAGTTTGTAGGCCGTGAAATTTTCTACAAAAAAAGTATCATTACTTTTTTCCTCACGAAGCACTGTTCTGGAGTTATTGCGATTCCAAACGTAGAAAATACGGATATGCACTTATATGTGGCCAGTGCTTATTTACACTTGTTTCGTGTGTTGGCTGAGCAATGAACTGAATCCTGAAGACTGAGGCTGGAAATTGATGAATTATAGTTTGGAGCCAATCCAGACTTTACTTCTACCGGCTCCAGAGAAACTGCTAAATAAAATTGCAAGAAAGGCTGCACGAAAAATTGTGAATTGTTTTGTTAACAAGTCTTGCACTAATGCAACAGATGAAGATTCTTTCGGAATCGATGAGGATCTTACTTATATATCTCTCTTTTTAGAGTTAACACAAATTGAGCAGGAATAGGAAGAAGAATAAGAAACGAGTGATCATGCAGAATTTGATTATGAATAATGTAATTTTTTTGCAGCTACGATTTTCATTATATTGATGGAACATTATCCCATTGAATTTCCTCGATAAGAATATATTGTGGAAGATTCCCACTGGGAAAATAACATTGAAAAAAGGGTTGAGTACACTAACTCAGAGGTGGTGCGGAATTGTGTGCGTACCTACGGTCTGAAATCGCGATAACTCGAGAATGGTGTTTTGCAGAAAAAAAAAGTGTTGACACCTTTTTTAAAGAGAATTTCACGATCCACAAACTATCTCTTGATCATTTTTCCGGTAGCTCCCATCACTTCGGAGATATACACAAAAAACGAAAATTTATTACCTTTGACTTCAGATAAAAAACAACGCACAAGCGGGATCGATGGGGACTTCTGACATAGCATTTTTAATGACGTTTTTAAGACTCGCACAAAAATTCAGCTTGTTGGGCATTGATGAAACTGCAATGTTTATTTTGTTTGGACTATTGGGCTAACAATCAGGTCTTACTGTCTCTAAAAATTCTTGCTTTTCGTTGTTTCTAATAATTTGAGGTTTGTATTTTTAAAATATTCATCTGTCAATTGAATATAAAGCTTTATTTAAATTTGCTTCAATTTATATCTAATCACAAACTGTAGTGCTCAGTGATGCATTTCTGCTTTATTAAAATGTAACTTCAAAGCATCACGTATGTAAAACTCCCAACAATATTACTTTTAATTTTTTTATTTCAAGCATAACTAATTAAAACTGAAGTACTTTCAAATCATAATTATGACTTCATCACGAGTTTTTAGCGAAGTTTCAGTACGTCACATCAAATTTCCTAACTCTTCATTCACACACGTTCAAAAAGATTAACCTATCTTGTCAAAATGTACAGAGCCATCAGAAACAGCGCTTCCCTTCTTTTGTAAGCTCACTAATGCGTAGCGAAATCAGATTTGTCTGTATTTTTGTATAACACTGTAAAATGAAACAAAAAGGAAATGTTTTGTGATAGTGTACTGTTTCATGAAAAAGTACGTTATTAATGATAAGAGGAATGGATAGTAGGTGCAAAATTTGTGTTATTATTTTTACTACAGTTGGTATTTATCTGTGCCTGTCCAATGATTTATGTACAAGGATGTAAAACATATTTTTAGCTGTATCTTTTATCAGGTGGGTAATTACGGTATTGTACTTCACATGCTTGCAGAACTATGGTCATATTCTGTCATGTCACATGCAAAATTAATTTGTGGTCCTTCTAATTTCGAAAAAAAACCTTTCGATTGAATCAAAACAAATATCGCAATATTCATTTATATTTTCCACCTTTGTGAATGTCCAGTTGTCAGAATTGCACAATTGTCCTGAACAAAAGCCTCATATAATTGAGATCTTTACAAACGTGCTCTGGGAAGCGTTTACGCGTAACCGGGAATGAACCGGAGACCGGTAGCGGTAACGGGAAAAATAAACTTGAACACAATAGGCACGGTTTAATTAACTAACCGAACGACGGACGCCACTGGTGCAAGGCGCAGGAAAAAGAGCACAATGAAGGGTGGGACATCGGAGGATAGGTTTTGATATACACGATATTGAAATTATTATTAAAGAAGAACACTGCGTATTCTTCCTGCAATATTTTAAATCGATTCAAATCGCTCCGTGTTACCCCGCGACTGAATCAAGTTGTTGGTCGTTATATAAAACGAATGTGTTTATTTTTTATCGAAAGAACATCCATTTCAGTCTCTTCTTTATTCTCTGCCTTTATTTCCTTTTCAATTTTTTATGCACGACAGTTTATCACAGGCCTCGTTTTTCCCGATTCTATCCCGAGGCTTGGAAGGTTTAGTCCTGAATTCCCGTCATTGAATGTTGCTAATCGTTTTTGTATCCGACTAGAATATTCGCAGCTAATTTATGCAATTGCATAATGCATGTGTTTACTTATAATCCTGAGAGATTAGTCGCGAGACTTGCTAAGGCCGTCAACGATTCTAACGAGGGATAATGCTTTGAAATCGGGGAAATTTCACTCGTGTGTATTTGGATTTAATATGACACATATTTCTAGAAGTTATGAAATTCATTAGGGATGAGAATTTGATGCTTATTGTGAATTCAATAATATTTGTTGTAATATTCATATACTTTTTTGGATGTCCCAACATTCCTTACAAAATATATTTTTCACACTTTTTACTTAGATCAGTACTAAGTAAGAAGATAAGTAGTAAAGTCATTGATACGTGGTCTAATCATAGTTCATTTACCATCAAAACTTGATTTTCAACAATAAAATAGATCTTTCTCTTATTCTCTCCTCCTTTATATATCCTTCAGTACTGATCCTAGCGAAAAAGTGTAGAATACCTTTTTTGTAGAGAATTTCATCTGGATTAACTCAGTCCATGAACATTTTTTTTCTAGAGGCAATACTTTTTGAGTTATTTATGAAAACCTTAAACAAGGGACCTTTAAAAATCTACACTAACTTATAGTCCACAAGCCGAGTGCATCTTATGTTCCTTGATCAAATTTACAGCCAAATTATATAAGAATTGATCGAGTATTTCGTGGTCAATAGGATGCCAGACTTTATAAATGTAGGACCCTGTCCTAAGTGTCGAAAAAAGGCCAATTCTAGTCAAGTTTTTCGGCGCAATTTTCCTGATAGAACTTACGATTGAAACTAGTACCAATCGATATAGTGGAGTATCCTAAGGTTTAAACCTCGGAACCCGAATCCACTGAACTGATTTTCATAAAATCTTCTGGAATGTGTTTTTAACACTAAATATTTAAATATTCACCCATTAATTTTTTCCGATCTAAACTTTTTTATTATTAAAATGATAATTTTTCGAGGTTTTCATTAATTTTTTGAAAAAAGCTAGAATTCTTTTGCGTTTAAATTTATATTTAGCATAGAACAAACTAGTATGAACTTGTCCTTAAGGCCTCAAAGAACTAGTTGGAATTATGAGTCGCATTGCCTTCTTCGAAACAAAAAAATATTTTATTACAAAACTAGTAATCCTATGATTATGAAACTTCGTGTGAATATTAAGGAAGAATAGTGTAACTGTAAAATAATATTCAGTTATCAATAAATTCCCGTTCATAAATTATAGAAATAGAATCTCAAAATACCAATATATTTATGAGTCGCATTGGCTCATTCGAAACCAATAGTCAGTTCCTCACGAAATCAGTGGTCCCAGATCGATGAAAATTTAATTGAATACCAAGGAAGCATACAAGTTATTGCCTAGTAAAATTAATTTAACTGTCAGTTTTTGTTCAAAAGTTATTGGCATGGAATCAGTAACTGCCAACAGTTTGATAAGTTGCATGCCTTTAAAACAAACTGTCAATTTATTGCTCAACCATTGGTTCGAAATCAATAAAACTTTGTATGAATATCAAGGAAACATTGAAGTTATTGTTAAATCAAATCAGTTCAACAAACTCTTTTTGTTCAAGATTTATTGACATGGAGTCTCTATCTGCCGATAGTTTGACTTTTAACGCAATCAGTCAATTTTATTCTCGACTAGTTGTCTCAAGTCGATAAAAATTTTGTATGATTATCAAGGAAGGATAGGAGAGCTTATAAAATGAAATCTAATCCTCAATAACTCATTTTTTCTTATTGTATTGACTGAAATCTGTAAATACTGAAATAAATTGAGTCTCATTAGTTACTTCCAAACAAATAATATTGATTCATTATTGAATCAGTGGCCCCACAGAAACAAGACTTTGCATAGATATTACGGAAGAATGAGAGTGACCACAAAATAGAAAAGAAGTATCAATACATTTATGTCCATGAGTTATCAATTTAGAATCTGAAAACTCTAACTGGAAATATAAGTCGCACTGCCTCCTTCAAAACAAAACAAATTTTTATTATAAAACTAGTGATCCTATAATTATGAAACTCAGAATTAATATTAAAAAAGGATAGCAGTAAGTGTGAAATTATAATTAGTTGTCCATAAATTTTTGTTAGTGAATTAAAGACACAAAATCTAGAAATATCAGTAGACTAATGAGTCAAATTGGCTCCTTCGGAACAAATAATCAGTTCTTTTCTCAATCAGTGGTCCTGAATCAATAAAACTTTGTACGAATATCAAGAAAGCGTAGAAGTTATTGTGAAATCAAATTTATCTGACAAACTAATTTTGTTCAAGAGTTATTGATATGGGATCAGTAACTGCCAATAGGTATTAAGTTGAGCAACTCGCTTTATTTACCCCATTTTTTTTATTGTAAATTTGGTAATTTTTGTTTCAAAATTATTAATGAATATTACAGTTACTCTATAAATATCATTTATTGAATATAAGGTTGAAATCTTCATTGCAAAATTTTTTCCATCCTATTTTTCTCATTTTTCAATTAATTGTTGTTATAAATTGTTGTAATCAAGATCGGAAAATTTTGAAAAATAAACTTTCTTATTTAAGCTTTTAGCAATGCAATCAAAAAGGTTTCATGAAAATCCATTAAGTGGAACCGGGCTCCGAGGTTCTTATATTTTTATGTCTAACGTTACTCCACTAATAGCAAAGGTCAAGTACTTTATGTAAAAATCAAGGTATCACCCCCTGTCCGATCCAGGAGAGCGGCAGCCATCCCTACGTGTAACTCATTTTTGTATTGAACCTTCCTGATCGAATGTACTATAATTTTAATTTTTCTCAAGTTGAAATTCGAACCTTCCTGACTACGAAACAACCAGAATACCGCCTCTCTAGAGATCCGAAAGGGCGGCAGCCACTTTTAAAATCTTTCCGAGTTTCAGGTCCCAATTTCGAGCACAACTGTACTTCTCTCATCAAATGTACGATAATTTTCTCTAATAATAGCTTGAGCCTTCCTTTCCATATTCAATTTTTCTCAAATTGAAGCTTAAACCTGCATGAACACGGAAAAACCAGGGTACATTCAATGAGAGAAGTACAGCTCCGTTCAAAATTGGGACCTGAAAATCGGATAGACTTTAAGAGGGCCTACCGGTCTCTCCAGCAGACTTGAAAAAAATTATCGTACATTTGATGAGAGAAATACAGTTGCGCTCGAAATTGGGACCTGAAAATCGAATCATTTTAAGTGTTGCTGCCAGAGGTGGCTCTAGCCTATTCACCGCCGGGGTGCAAAGATATATATATTGCGCCTCCCTCTACCTCTCTCTCTACATCGTACTTTTTTTTTATAGATTTCAATCCCAATCCACAATCCACAATTTTAGTCGCAGTCCACAGTCCACAATTTGAATCCCAATTTACAATTTGAGTCTCAATCCACAATTTTTTTCCCAATCCACAATCCACAAATTTAATCCCAATTCACAATCCACAATCTTCAATTAGAATCCACAATATTAATCCCAATCCTCAATCCACAATTTTGATCCAAATTCACAATCTACAACTTTAATCCCAATCCACAATCCACATTCAATAATTTCAATCTCAAACCACAATTCACAGTTTTAGTCCTAATCCACAATCCACAAATTCAATCCCAATACACAGTTTCAATCCCAACCCACAATCCACAATTTTAATTCCAATTCCAGTTAAAAATACACAATCACAATTCCAATCCAAAATACACATTTTTGATCCCAATCCTAATTCACAACCTACAATTTCAATCCCAATCTCAATTTCAATCCCACTCCCAATTCAAATTCCAAAATCCAGAAACCCAATTCCAATCCAAAACCACAATCCCAATCCCAATCAAAAATCCACAATTCCCGATCCAAAATTCACAATTTCAATCCCAATCCGCAATCCAGAAATTTAATCCCAATTCACAATCCACGATCCTCAATTAGAATCCACAATATCAATCTCAATCCACAATCTACAATTCGTAATCCACAATTTTGATCCCAATTCACAATCCATAATTTTGAACCCAATCTCAATTCAAAATCCACAATCACAATCCTAATCCAAAATACACAATTTTAATCCCATTCTCAATTCACAGCTCACAATTTCAATCCCAATCCAAAATCCACAATCCACAATCCCAATTCCAATCCCAATCAAAAATCCACAATCCCAATCCCAATCCTAATCACAATCCCAATCCCAGTCCAAAATCCCAATCCCAATCCAAAATCCACAATTTTTGATCCAAAATCCACAATATTAATCCCAATCCAAAGTAGAATGATGGATTATGGATTGATTGTGGATTAGCTCTGATAAAAAATTCTGTTGAAGAAATTGGTCTTATTTTTTAAAAATTATGTTCGGGGTCCAACTGCCGCCTTCGAGGACATGACGCCGGGGTGCCATGCACCCCTTGCACCCCCGCTTGAAACGCCACTGGTTGCTGCCGTCCTTCCGGGCAGCTTAGTTTCTTCGTGGTCAGGAAGATTCAAGTCTCAATTTGTAAAAAATAATTATTGTAAGTTCGATCAGAGCAATTCAATACGAAAATAGGATACACTCAGGGATATGACAGAAGGTGATACCCTGGTTTTTTATTGAAGTACTAAACCTTCGTTATCGATTGGTACTTCAATCGTAAGTTCTGTCAGGAAAGTTGCGTCGAAAAATTTAATCAGATTTGGCCTTTTTTTTCGATATTTAGGACAGAAGTCTGCATTTATAAAGTCTGGTATCCTATTGACCACTTAATACCCGATCGACACGTATTCAAATTGACCGTAAATCCGGCCAGGGATCATGAGGTGCGGTCTACATGAATTATTTACGCTAATTTTTCTTTGTTGCCTGGATTAATTATTTCATCCAAAGTTTCTACGTCTTTTCGATTTTTTCTGGAATAAGTGACTCATCTTCAAGTCCTCAAAGTAGCTATCCACAGCCTTGATTGCTTGTTTAATTGACCAAATTCACCCACGAATCAAAAATTCCAATTTTTAGAGATGAGGGGACATCCAGATGAGCCTAATTAGATAAACAAGAATCTGGTGCGTCAATATGATCAATTTTTACTTGATATCAGACATGAATTTCGAAATCATTTATGTCTTAATAGCTATTCTCGATTTCCCCAAAATTTGAGTGTGGAGAAGGTCAAATTACATATCTTGTTCTATCTAGAAGCCAAATTCGACATAAGAAGTAGGCTGGAAACTTCAAATGAATAATTAAAATTGTGGATCATTTGAAACATTTCAAAAGTCGAACTGAAAGATATTTATCTGGAATGCAGCCTAAGACGACTGAATGGATATTTTTTCATTGATAAATCAGATATTGAAAGCTTTTGATGGAAAAATTGGTGCGTTGAACAATTTATGACTCCGTATTAGTCCTGGGTTACGATTTCAGAGTGAAAAAGCCAACATTTCAGTCTTCCTGGCTCAGCATTTGTTCTGCAGGTTTCATTCCGTCCAAATGTTATGCTGAAATGTTACGCCAAGGGTTTAACCCAATTTACTACTTAATTTATATTTTATTTATTTCTACCCCTTTTGTTTCTTTCCGAAATGGGAAGCTTTATTTTGTGGTTTAATTAGTGGGCTCGGGGCTGTAGAGAATGTAATTTAGTGTGCTGGAAGGGGTGAGTTTTTGAAAGCTTGATGAAAAAATGTAAGTAATGCTTATTGTGATACCAGGAATTGCTCAGAAGGACAGAATAAATCAAACAAATATCAATCACACTTTTCACCCAATACAGGTATAGCAGACAATTATTGTGCACATTGGTAGATTGACTGATATTTCCTAAGTTTCGTGTAAAACTTTCCAGGATTGTGTGTATAAAGCGACAGAGATAATTCAGATTTTACGTACATACAGTTCACACCCGATAAATCATCAAACGATTGTTTTACCGTGAATCGCTCCATCGAACAAACACAGTTATAGTGTAAACTGAAATGGACTCTAATTTGATTGCCAATATAATTCTAACTAAATCATACAGATTGTGAATTGTGAAAATCGATGTCTCTTTTAGTCATATCCGTTATAGTTCCCCCCAATCAATTTTAAACATTTTTTGGAGCATTTTTCTTGCAATTTTTAATTTAGCTTCCGTGCAGCAATACCCTTCCCTCATTTTTGTTTGAAAAAATTCATGTTTTTACATCATCATGTTATTCACAGCAATAAAGTCTCTCCCGCAAGCGTCACGGTTTGTTACGACTAAAGGACATTATCCTGTACGCTACTCATCCTACAGGAATATTTAAATGATGGTGTACGGGCCGAAATTAATGAGTTCGTTGTTGATGTCGCCCAAGTAGCTTTTGATGGCGCCACGAGCTAACTCATTCGTTTCTTCCTGAGTCTTTTTGCAGGACGAAACTTCACCTGTGGTTAAAAATATTAAATGGAAGAATAAACCCAGACATGGCTGCTAATTTGGATGTTTCCCTAATTACCGCTATTTATTTTGAGGTAAAGATGTCGCTGTGGAGGAATTTATAATTCCTTTGACGCATAAACTGTTTGCTTTGGACCGTGGCAATAGCTGGAACTATTTATATCATTACTTACAGTGACAAATTCTACAGAGTAAACTTCATTTCGTCTTATTTTTCCAATTGGCAGTTTCAAGGAAGTAACACATTATAAATCCATCAGGTTTGAGTTTTGTAGTAAACAATTCACACAATGGTTGAATTTTATATTAGATTGCGTGGTGTATTATTCCTGCATATTTGTGCAACTGCACCCGCGGTGTATTAATAACAGTTGAATAACTCAATAATGTCCACAATTAGTTATTTGCTCAAAGTTGCTATCCAATGCAAAAGCAAACATACTTGCAAGCGATTCATTTCAAAATCATGCAAATTTCGTTTTCGCAAACAATTGGGTTGAACAATTCTGCTACCCTTATTTAATGAGAAAGATATACAATGCGACACCAGCAATATTGCTGAATTAATAATGCAGTGGCCGTCAAACTTATTAAAATATTTCACTCAGTAATAATCTATTTATAAGTTGCATTATTGGTCAAAAAAGTTAGAATGAATTCTATTATTCCTTTGGAATGAAATGTTTTTCACGACTTTATTGACATGCTTTTAATCTCGTCAAGATTTTTCATACTATTCATTTGTAGTACAGCGACTGGAATGGAACGATCTAAAACGCCTGCTTGGGGCTTTGTGATGTTAAACGTTCACGATAACATATTAGAAATAACTTCTAAACCAAAAAAAAAATATGATGCTTCAATAAAATAAAATGATTAACCTGCATTTGTGCGAACCTACTTTTATATTTAACTGTATCATCATCATATGAGTAATAATATTAATTTATCCTTTTGGTAACCCTATTTGATCAAGAACTCGAATATTTACTGTGAAATATAGAAAAAGAAACATACAGAAAACATGCACAATAAATAATAATATTCGCTGACGATACAGCGATCATAACTAAAAATAGATGAACGATAAAAATAATAATAACGAAAAGTGATAGAATAGAGATAGAAGTAAATATAAATATGTAGGAAATAATGAGGCAAAATATGAATTAATAATGGTAGAAACACATATATTTCCATGTGTGTCGCGACAATAAATGAAGGAGAAATAAGGATACAAATGAAAGAAATAGCAACAACAGAAGGAGCATTTTGCACAAATATAAAACTATTGATTAGTAAAATTATGTTAACAACTTACTTGTTCATCATTTGATATATACATAAATCTATTTAATGAAGTTTTCTGTCACTTTAGATTATAATTAATATAATTTTAATAATATTTTGACATGTATAATGTCAAACAAAATCAAAAACTTGACAACAGATAATCATTCCCAACCAGCACAAATGGTCGTCGGAACGTGACAGCAACTACATTAGGAACTTTTATGGGTCTCGTTACTAGCCATAGGCACGTATTAGGAACGTTCCTACTACGAAAGTACGCCTAAATTGGAGAATAATTTTTGGTTCTGGGATACGTTCCTGGAGCTTATTCGGCTACGTTCCAGAAATGTAATGGCTCCGTATTAGCGTTGTTGCTGTGTAGTTTTCGCGACTTTCTTGGAACTTTTCTCCCACTATTCCAAACTTATTGCTTACTTCGTCTTGCAACTAGTTTTATCTTTCTCATGTTCCACTCTAGTATACCTGTCTATAACATTTGTTCAACTTAGAAAGAAAATGAAATACTCTATGAAAGGAATATACGAACGCAATACATTTTTGATAATTCCCTATTATCTAATCTGAGGGACCAAAAAATTGAAACAAATGCAATTTTATTGTTGAACATAATGATTATGAATCTGAATCTGACACGCGCCCTCAAATTTGTCATTTTTCAATTAAAATATTGTTTTTCAAATATTTTTTTGTGAAAGAAAATGACGCTTAAACGCTATAAAATACTTTTCATACAAACACTATTAAAAGTACGACTTTTAATGGTTGCTTAGCGTATTAAAAATAACAATTTATGACATTGTTATCACTTTTAACACGTTACCATTGACGACGTGTTAAAAGTGATTCACTTTTAACACGTTACTATTGGCGACGTGTTAAAAGTGATTAAGACTTAGTCTTAAGTCATCTAGACTCATTACAACTACTGTCACTTAATTATGTTGTTTTTTCTTTTCAATTTACATTTATTAACAAAATGTTTTACTTTTCACTCCTAATACTAATATATAATGTTTGCTTAATCTTGCTTGTTCTTTATTTTCAACATAGTTTTTACATACAGAGTAATTCGACTATAACGTTGACGATTTCTACAACTTGGATTCCTCCTCAAAGTACGCCAAAAAAACAGTCTCATAATATTTACTAGAAACATTTTTATCTTCGCACCATTTTAAAAAAACGTCCGTAGGCGATCTCGTACTGTTGCCTCGACTTCGAATGTAATAGATAATGAACAGTTCTAGTCGCTGCTCCCTCAATTTCAGTTGGAATTAATTTATTTTCTTGACTATTCATTTCATTCAAAATATCTGTCAAACTGTGTAAATAACAACCAGAATAACAACAAAACATTGGTTGCTATCAAGGAGTACGTGGTTGCTATATAAATGACAGCTCATCTAATATGTCATAATTTGTATAAATTTTTACCAATTTCGCATTATTATCACTAACAATAGTGTTTGTATAAAAAATTGTGTATGATATATGTGTTAAAAGTGATTTTATTTTGTTCCAAAGGTTACGCCACTCCGCTGCGCGTCGTGTCCTAAACTTCATTTATCACAGAATAAAATGACACTTTTAACACTTATATCATAAATAACTATTTCTCCATTCATTATTTAGAGCATATGATTAATTATTATCCATTAATTTGTTGTACGTAGTGCTAAATTTATGAGCTCGTCCAAGTTTTTAGTCATTGTGGTGTACAAGTTCTCGTTTTGTAGTAATGGCGTCGGATATTTTGCTGATAAAAATGGCGAAGCTTGGGAGAAATTACTTCCAAGTCAGAATTACCAAAAAATGCAACTTGAAAGTAACTACGACTGAGCGATAGTTGTAGGAACCGAACGAAAACTGGCAATATGGAACTTTGAAGTTTATTTACTACAAGGTATTGCAGTGCCACTTCCAAGTTGCGACAAAGTTGTGACTATCACTGTGTCTGCTCAGTGTTGTCAGGTTCTAAAGAAACAGAGCATAAGCTTCAGAAAGAAGAGACATGAAGTTGCACAAATGTAGCCCTAGCTTCTAGCGAGGTGCATTTTTGATCCAATTTTAAATATTTTGGTGGATCCTCTATGAGAATGTTACTATGTTCTTAGCTGATCTACTAGTGAAATTTGGGATATGATAAAATTATTAGGCTCTCCATGATCATACGAGGGAGTAATGTAGTCTTCTGTAGCATATATGACTCATGAAGAATATTGATTTTTGATGGTGAGGATTGCACAACACCAAAATATTCTTTCAGTACACCATCCGCTCTCAAGCCTTTTAATTTCCCGTGAAATGCTGTGGAATGTCAATTTTTTTCTATTTCATGCTTGCTTCCAATAACAGACGCCATTATGAACCAACGAACCCTCATACAACTATACGAACATTAAGCAATAATGCAGAGCATATGAATGTTTTGGGAACTACATGGTGAAATTTTCTTCATGGTGATTCTAAGAGGTGATACAAACTTTGTAGTAGCCATGCACAATGACGTTGAATTTTGCAGATCGCAGTCACGTTACTTACACTTATAAATATCACTTCAAAGTTTCAAGAATTTGAAGTGATCCTGAAGGTTTCCAAAACCTTATAACAACTTTCAAAGTTACTTGAAAATAGTTGCAACTATTAGGTTGCATTGTAGTAGCATTGAATAGTCGCTGCTACGATTGTTGTTGCTGTCAAATTATTGGAGCTTTAAAGTGGTACCATTGGTAGCTACGACGTTCCCAATACCAAAGAAATCACATAGAAGTAATATAACTATAAAGTGAATATTAGTAGTAAATTTTACGTGATTGCGATTGTAGATTTGTAAAATGAATTTATCCACACATTGAAGTTGAAAAATTAGTGACAGTTACGTAACAATTACGCATTCGAGGTTTCCGTCTCGGTTACAATTATTTTGGTGCTAGTTGGGTTGCCTACCTTATCATTTCAATTAAACTGATTGTTTTATACGGCAAATTCTGAATGTCTGTTATATATATAAACTGCACTTCCGGCTCAGCCGATTGATAGAAAAATAGTAGATAATTATTTTGATGCTACAACAAGTTCAAACACTAAATTTCAATATGCTGTGGCTGATCATTCTAGATCTATGCAAAAATATAGTTTCAAGTGAAGTGCACTTCCAGCTTAGCCGATTCATACAAAAATAGCAGATAACCATTCTGATACAACATCAAGTTCAAATACTGAATTTCAACATCCTACGGTTGATCATTTTGGATTTATAAGAAAAATTCGAGAAGAGTTTTAGGTACAGACCCTCTACGCTATGTCTGTAGCGTTGTGTCTATTTGACATGATAATATAATACTCACGTTCGGGTGTACTTTTTGTATGTTCTGTTTTATTATTGTCTGAATATTGAATCGATAAACAATATTAATTTTCTCATGATTTTACATAGCTTCATCTGATATTTAAGACTTATTTTTATGAATTGAAAATAATATGTGTAACTATCATAAAAACTTCTTGATTTGGTGTGTTTTGAATTTTTCATTAAGGAATCAGCATCATTCATGCCTGATGATTCAATATTTGCTTGCCAGATACGAGTTATCCGAAAGCATCATTCATTTAAATAAGTGTAAACTCATTAATAAGGATTCATTCATGATATTTTGTCTTCAATTTATAATCAATGATAATATTGTTCCAATATAATTATAATAATTTAATATTGATACTGTACAAACATTATACAATTTAAGAAACACCAACTGCTTATTTCTAAAGTTCGCTAATATAATAATAAGTCTGTGTTTTTTTACATGATTGCTGTAAAAATTTATTAATACAGGTAAATTCAGGTCAAACAATTGTTAATATCAGTTGCAATTGCAAACATGCAGCTGCAGTTTGTATATAAATTGACACAGAAAGTATCTGCTTCAAGACTGAGCAGCCAATGATTTGGAATCGTCCAGCACAGTTGAATAAATATCATAAGAGTGCAAGAATTGATAGTATGTACTATTGCATAAAAGCAAACTGAGAAGATAACTTTTTCAGTTTCTTATGCCCAAACGCGATTAGGAAATAATAAAATTTCAGTTCACCATTGCTCAATTGTGTATGCGAACACTGAGGAACACAACAAATTAAACCTTGTCCCGATGATTTCCACTTTTTTAAAGGATTTTCCATATTTATTTGCCTCAAAAATTTAGTTTAGCTTTATGTTCTTTTATATTTGTTTTGACAGCTCCAGTCAGTATTAGTAAAAAGCTTATAATTTCTACCGCATGGAGTCGCATTCGTCGCTACCGACATAGCGTATACCAGCCTTAAGTACAAAATTTCAACATTAAACGTTCAACCAGTTTTGAGGTTTGTGAGATACGCATGAACGCACGAACATACGTACCGACATCAAGCTGAAAATAGTCAAAATGAATTCAGAGATGCTCAAAACGGATATTTCCATCAAAATCTCGATAGGTGAATTTTGTCGGTTTAACATTACTTTTTTGTACTAAGTACAAGTGAATGAAAATTAGAGTATATAAGACAATGACAAGATCAATAACACTTTATGTAGCCAAAACAATATACAATACCAAAAATAGTCCAAGAATATTGAAGAAGATGCGAATGAAAATCATAAAAACAATTGAAAAGATAAAAACAGTATCTGGTAACGAGTATAGAACAAGAATGATTCACGAAATAGAATAAAAAGTAAAGAAGAATATATATCGTGAAGAAAATAAAGAACAAAGAATAAAATGGCTCAGACATGTATGGAGAGTTAGAGAATGAGAAATAGATGCAATAAAACTATCTTCAGGCTGAAACTCAGCAGTAAGAAGAAAAAATTAATGAAAGAACATGGGTCATGACAAAATGGAAAAACGAAGCGAAAGATAGTAGGTACGAAATGGATGAAAATAGTGGCAAAATAAAGTTAACCTAGTCTGGAACACAGCAGAAAGAATGATACATAGATGGAAGAAATAGAAGACAATCTTGAAACAGCACTAATGACAAAATGGAAAGACGAAGCAAAGGATAGTTAGAAATGAATGAAATTAGTGAAAATAACCACAATAAAGTCAACCCTGGACTGAAACCCAACAGAATGAGGAAAACATGGATAAAATAAGTAGAAAACGATTTTAAAACAGTGGTAATAAAAAAATGGATATACGAAGCAAGATATAGGAATTAATGGATGAATATAATACGCAATAAAGTTAATCCTAGACGGGAACCCAGTAGAAAGAAGAAAACATTGATAAAAGAAGCAGAAGAGTCTTAATATAGCGGTGATAACAAAATGGTAGGAAGGAGTAAGAGATATAAAGAAATGGATAAAATTAGTGGAATGAAAAGTGACCCCCTCCAAAACAAATTTGGAAAGATTCATTTGGAAGCAGACAAGAAGAAAAAAACATGGGAACAAAACGTGGAAAACGATTTTAAAACAGCGGTAGTAACAAAATGGAAGAATAAAGCAAAAAATAGAAAGAAATGGTTGAAATTAGTAAAAAGAACAAGATGAAGTAAGCCCTAGACGGAAACCCAGCAAAAAGAAGAAATCATGGATAAAAGAAGCGGAAGACTATCTTGAAACACCAGTTATAATAAAATGGAAAGACGAAGCAAGAGAAAGTACGAAATATATAAAATCAGGGGGAAAATCAAGACACAGTAAAGTTAATCCCAGAGTTTAGCCTAGTAGGAAGAAGAAAAGGTGAATAGCAGAAGCAGAAAACGATCATCATAATAAAAAAATGTATAAAATAAGCAAGATATAGAATTGTGGATGAAATTAGTAAAAAGAACAATACGCAATGAAATTAATCCTAGACTGGAGCCCAGCAGAAAGAAGAAAACATTGATGAAAGAAGCAGACGTTAATCTTGTTATAGCGGCAATCTCAAAATCCGTCAAACGTATAATGTTGAAACTTTGTATTTAAGACTGGTCTAGGGTCTTATTATGCACTTCGCATTATGGTTGCAATCGTCTTGACCGGAAGTGCACTTCACTTGAATTTTTTTTTTGAATTTTTTGCATAAATCCAATTTGGTTGATATTCAGTATTTATAATTACTGTAGCATCTAATTGGTTATATTGTATTTTTGTACCAATAGGCACTTTTTATGATAGTCTTTTCGAGTTTTCTGCATAAACTCAAAACTATCAGTCATAGAATATTGGAATTTCGAATTAAGCACTTCTATGACATTCAGCTGTGCACTTCGCATTAAGATTTCAATAGTCTGTACCGAAAGTGCACTTTACTCAAAATATTTTCTGAATTTGAATGTAGAATGTTAGAATCTAGTATTTAAGATGATTATACCATCCAGATGCTCATATCTTATTTTCATTGGGATCGACTGAGCCAGAAGTGCACTTCACTTGACAATTTTTTAGTATAAATGCGAAACAATCGATCGTAGAGAAATGAAATTTGGTATTTCAGTCTGCTGTAGCATCTGAATGATTGCCTACTATTCTCGTAACAATCGACTGAACCGGAAGTGCACTTCAGTTGAATTTTGTTTAAAATTTTGCTTGTAAATTTAGAACTGCTAGCCGTAGAATCTTGGAAATCAGTATTTAGGAATGTTGTTGCATAAGAATGATGCCCTACTGTTTTCATAGATACCGAAAGCGCACTTTACTTGACAAATTTTTAGAATTTTTTGGATAAATCCAACACGATCAGCCGTGTAACGATGAAATTTTGTGTTTGATTATCGTATTATTATATTCAAAAAATATATCCAATGATATAAAACTATATTTCGTGTTGTCTACGTCAGATTTTTTATTATTTAAAGTTGTACACTATGTACTTGTTACAATAATAGCTATTTTCCGTACTATTTTATCTGATAAAAAGGTGGAAGATCGATTGATATATTACCTATTCATTGTTCACTGGTTGGGAACTACTGATTCATATCAATATGAGCTGACCTGCACATAAATTGATTTCACTATCCTCGACAAAATACACATGTCTAATCTAAATAATCTAATATTTGATATTGTTTTCCTGCATTATTGAATATTGTGGATGTTGTTTATTCTGGACGTGCTGATGATGATATTATTGTGTACAGGACTTGCCATAATCAATACCAAATAAATTGTACTATTTATCGAAGCTATAAAGATTTTTGCAATTTTTATTGTACCTCATGATTGAATTATCCTTTTAATGAATGCGAGAAAAAATTCGGAACGTAACAGCTCGCGCATATTGCTGTGCCATCTATCATAGAGATTTCTACATAAAACTGCTTCTTTTTGGAATTGTGGCATCAAAATTACGTATTTCATATTCAAATTTAAATCAATTGAACCATGGTGGGTCTTTCAACAACAACTTGTTGGTCCAAACTTCTTGCTACCCTATTTTTGCTTCAATTCCTTACTCCTGTTAGAATAGGCTGTACCCATGAAATTTTTTAAATTTCTGATCCTTCCTCCCTTTAGTATATAATCAGTAAATCAAAAACTAGGCTAGAAGTTCAAATTTCCTTCCTGGCGTATTTCAAACATCCAAGAAGCAATATATCTGCACCGATATAATTCATCTGAAAGCATCTAACGATTTGAGTCCATATTGATCTTACCTTACATCTCTCACATAAGGTTCAAGGATCGCTTTTTGCCTCAGGGAGGCAAAGTACAGACTAGGGGATTAATAATTAAATTGGAGGTTTATGACGGGTATATAAAAGTGCTGTTTTTATAGGAGCAAAATCACGTGAGCTGAATAAAGATATTACGGTTGAGAGTGAGGATAATTGATCTGAGATCAGAGAAATTTTGAGTTGATGATACGAAATCTCTTCTTATCCAGTTGTTGGAATAAATTCCGTTCCTTTTGCGGTTCCACTTGAATCAAGAATTTTACTAAACTTTGTATACTTATTGACTCAATATTAAACTTTTATCTGTAAGTAGGTATACCCTTGTATGACAGTGCTGACAGTATTCAATTTTAAAGTCAACATGGGATTAACTTCCTAAAAAACGCATCTAACATCTGTTAGATATCAAATTAACTCTTCATTATGATCTTTCCGCACTGTGCAACATTATTAATAATTTTTTGTTAATTAAAATACAAAACTCATGTTTCTTATTCAAGATACAATCAATAATGCATCTGCTCTATTTATTAAATTATAATTGCGCCGCAGTGTGGCCAACACAAATTGAAAAAAATCCCTACAGCTGCCGCCAATCATCTCCATTACGATAACAACGGAATTACTTCGCCTCACGCCAGTAACACAGTAATCAAAGGGTTAAATTACTTCGTTGAAGTGTAAACAGATGTATTATTATAAAATAAAATTGGGAACAGTTCATATTGTTGGGTATGCACTATACACGTGTCCGAAAAGTGGGGAATATATTTGGATGGAGTGTTGAAATTATATGTCTCATTTCCTGTGTTGGTACCGTGAACCGGAAGTAGCTAACCCTTTACCAAATAAAATAACTGTATTGCTATTTAGTATGGGTTTCCGATTTTTATCGCCTACATGAGACAAATATTTTATCTGTATTCTTAACACTTTCTTCAGACATATTCAGCAGACTGTTTCTCTCACAAAAACAGATAAAACTAAATTTCACGGGACTGTTCCGAATCAATGTTAGTCATAAAAAGTGTCTAACACATAGTACTCGAGTCACAAAACGGATACAATGTTTTAACCGCAAAGACTTTATGTGGACGATTATTTGAAATTTAGATGAAAGATGCCAATTTTAAAAACTTTCAAGGCGGAAACTTTTATGTAGTGACCATTTGAAACTATTACCAAGTTGTAAAGTTTTATGGCATGCTTAAAAAATGATCTTCAAGAGTTTCTAGAAGAATTTCTTCGAAGAGTTTAAAACAGATTCTTTCTGGATTTATGATTAATCGACCATGTACGTGAATTTATTTTGAAATATAAAGGTTTCAGACACTTCAAAAACAGTTTTAATGACACTTGAAGAAGGCAGCACTTTGATGTCGAAACGTTGTGTCCCAAATTAATTTATACAGAACTGATATACCCAATAAAACATATTTATTAATAACATGAGTTCTGAAAAGTTTTTTCCTTCATTAGTTTTAATGACAGTTTGCAGTCAGGAAAATCTATTATGACAGTCTAGACGAAAGAAGTGTTGTTATGGTAAAAAAATTCCAAGTTAGACGTTTGAATATAATTTTATATCTGTGTGTTATTCTAGACTCAATTAGCAATGGATTGAGCTTCACATATTTCCACTTTTCAAAATTGGATTATTTGACAAATCTTCATAAAAACCAATAGATTTTTACTCCGATGATAGTTACTTAGTCAATAATAGGTATAATTACTGAAATGAGACAAGAATTGCCACATATAAGGTGTTCTTATACGTACAGATTAAAGGATGGGAAAGCATGCCATATTTTGGATATCGTGTTTCATTCTTTTCGAGAGACTATCCCAAAAGTAGCTAAAATCGTCAAAACTGAGGGTTTGCGATATGATAGCTGGAAGATACTGACAGTTAGGATTATCCGATCTCATGGCACATGCCTTTTTGAGGGTTGAAAATATACCCTTTGATAAACAAGATAAAATTCTGACGTGGACATCACGTGACTTACTTGTACATCATTGGATATATTTTTTGCATATAACAATTCGATAATCAATCAAAACTCCATTGTTTCACGACTAATCGTTTTGGATTTATCCAAAAAATTCTAAAAATCTCTTAAGTATAGTGCACTTTCGGCCCAGTCGGTTGCTTTGGAAAAAATAGGTCATCATTTTCATGCTACAACATTCCTAAATACTGATTTCCAAGATTCTACAGCTAGCAGCTTTAAGTTAAAAATATTCAACTGAAGTGCATTTCCGGTTTAGTCGATTGATGTAAGAATAGTAGACGATAATTTAGATGTTACAACAGACTGAAATACCAAATTTTAATACTGTACAGCCGATCGTTTCGAATTTATTCGAAAATTTCCAAGAAACGGTCAAGTAAAATGCATATCCGGCTCAGTCGATTCCAATGAAAATAGGATATGGGTATCAATAAGGTACTATCCTCTTAAATACTGAACTCCAACATTCTACGTTTGATCGCTTTGGATTTATGCGGAAAATTCAAAAATTGTTTCGGGTAAAGTGCATTTCCGGTACAGACGATTGAAATCATAATGCGAGGTTTACAACTAAATGTTATAGAAGTGCCTAATACGAAATTACAATATTCTACGATCGATTGTTCTGAATTTATGCGATAAATTCGGTTTTATAAAGTGCACTTTCGGCTCAGCCGATTAGTACCAACATAGAAAATACTGAATTTCATCATCCTTCGGCTACTTATTTTGGAATCATGCGGAAAACTCAAAAAAGTTTCAAGTGAAGTGCACTTCCGGTACAGACGATTGCAACCATAATGCAAGGTGCACAACTAGACTCTAGACCAGACTCAAGAACAAAATTTCAACATTATACATTCGAAGGGTTTTGAGATTTGCGAGCTATGAACGCACAAACGTATCAATATCAAGCCGAAAATAGTCAAAATGAATTAGGGGATGCTCGAAAAACTCTCTAAATGTGAATCTTGTCGGTTTCACACTACTTGTATGCTGTATAAGTAAATAAAGAGGTTATTGACCGATGTATGCTTTCCGTGACAACATTCTGCATGCCTTTGTAACATAAAATATTTCAAAGTAATTTGAAGCATAATACTGAAAGGCATGCAATTCATAACATCTCGAAAGGCTCAAATAATTGAATTGACTTGTGAAATAAAAATGTAGAAGTCCGTTTTCTCAAATTGCTTGCCACTGGAATGAACAGAAGTTTCAGCCATGAAAATCAGGTGAGAAGATTGACATACATCGCTGGAGCAAGGGTGACAAATCAAATAATAGAGAAATCCCGACTAGTTGGTTTTATATTTGTGCGAGATTTCCACAAAATTCCATACCCTTGTGCCCACGAGGCATGCATACAAATTTTTTCATAAGAATTTTATGGCTGAAGCTTCTATTCTTTCCATTGGCATGCAATTTTTTCTACAAGCTCACTCGATTGTTCAAACATTTTGCGTCGCTGCGAATTGCATGCCTTTCAGTATCAGGCGTCAAATCACTTTTTCTTATTTCATGTTACAAAGGCATGCAAAACGCCACGGCAAACTCCTTTTTTAATATAACTGGAGTTTTTACAATGACCGGAAAGCGTGCATTGATCAAAAAATTTTGTATTTCTCTTATCAAGGGGTATATTTTCAATCCTCAAAATGGCATGCAGTATACAACCGGAAAGCCCCCAACTGTCACCATCTTTAGATACAGGTGAAGTTGGAGGACTGCAGGAGAAAAACTATTCAACTAAGAGAAATGAGGTTTTTATTGTGGGATTTAGTAGACAATCTAGTATTCTACATCAATTTTTACTTACTTGTACTAAGTACAAGAAAGTATTGTGAAACCGACAAAATTCACTTATCAAGATTTTGATTGAAATATCTGTTTTGAGCATCCCTGAATCCATTTTGACTATTTTCGGCTTGATGTCGGTACGTTCGTGCGTTCGTAACTCGCAAATCTCAAAACTGGTTGAACGTATAACGTTGAAATTTTGTATTTAAAACTGGTATATGGTCTAGTTGTGCACCTCGCATTATGGCTCCAATCGTCTGTACCGGAAATGCACTTTACTTGAAACTTTTTTCGAATTTTTCTAAAAAATCCAGAATAATCATCCGTAGGATGTTGAAATTCAGTATTTGAACTTGATCTTGTATCAGAATAGTTATCTGCTATTATTGTATGAATCGACCAAGCCGAAAATGCACTTTACTTGGAAGTTTTTCTCAATTTTTTGCATGATCCTAGAATGATCATTCATAGCATATTGAAATTTAGTGTTTGAAGTTGTTGTAGCATCAGAATAGTTATCTACTATTTTTGTATCAATCGGCTGAGCCGGAAGTGCAGTTTATATGTATAACAGACATTCAGAATTTGCCGTATGTTCAGGTCAATTGATATGATAAGGTAGGCAATGATAATCTGTTGACAATTTTTTGATTTTGTTTGGCATTTTACATGTCAAAATATTATTAAAACTATATTAATTATAATCTGATGTGACAGAAAACTTCATTGAATGAATTTGTGTATATATCAAATGATGTACAAGTAAGTCACGAGATGTTCACGTCAGATTTTTCAAGATCACATCAATAAAATTGTGACCGTCAGCAGCGATGCACTTTTGAAGACGATTTCTGATATTTTCAACCGCTTGTCGGCACATCTTCTCCCTAATTTTCATCTTAAGTTGTTCCAGGTTGTATGGGCAATATTTAAAAACTTTTTCTCTAGATATCTCCAGAAAAAATGGCGCAAATGCTGAAATCTTCACTACTAAAAAAAGTTGAAATTGCAGGAATTTGGTCCAACATTTCTTGGCAGCGGTTGAAACGATTTAGTTAAGGAATATCAGTTTTTGAACAATCATGATCTTGTAGCGGTGAAATTATGAATCTTTATGCAGATTTCTCCTTAAAGATCAATTAGACATGCCCAAAGCAATCGCATGCAATAAATAGAAATATTTCAGTCCATCTGAGAAAATTTAGTTTATTACATTTAAAACAGCAACCTTCATATTTTAAATGAGAAAATATGGAAGTATACAAAAAACTAATCATCTAAAAGTTATTACATTGTGATAAACATGCTACATTTTTTTTATTTTCTAACACAATTACAATATGTAGAAGAGCCTGCATCTAAACTACATTGCATAAATAGTGAGTTTATCTCTTGGCATATCTCGGATTACTCTACAAGAATAAAACTCATTGTTGCTTCTAACTTTATGCTAGTGTCTGTTTTTGAATACGGCAGGGTGGTCTTAGTGCCTTGTGACTGTCTTTTGTCTGCAACAGCTTTGGTCATAAATTTTCTAGGGTTTATGGCTGCTCTAAAATGATTTTAAAACAATGTCAAGATCAAGATGCAAACAGTTTTAGTGTTGTTGGATGACATTAAGAATATAGTCAATAGAAACACCACAAATATTGATTACCCCCAATATGCTCTCTCATTGAATAAAAATATGAAAGAGAAATCCTTCAGGGACCTTTTCTCACAATAGCTTCGTAACCTTTTGAGGCTATTTGTCTTGAATAAAACTTCCCGAACTAATAAATGTCAACTATCGTGTTTCATAACATTGTCCGTGAGTGCAGTTGCAAAAATAAGCAAATCACTAACCGGAAAGAGACACAATTGTGCAGAATACAATGAAGAACTATTTCGCATTGTTGCATGGTTTTTATTCAAATTGTAGTTGGAGCATTCTTGATATTATGATACTAATTTCCTACTAATGTCTACAAAATGAGCCAACATTAAAATAATATTGGAATTTTTTTTATTAAACAACTCAATCGATTTTTGTTTGTTCGAACATCATCAGAAGTTACTTCTAACGAATCGAAATCGATTATGTTATATAACAACAACATTTTGAATGTTATGACCTTTTGACTTCAACTCGAAAAATGTTTGACAAACTGATATTTCTTCATCATAATTTAGACTACAATGTAACAAGTTCCACTAGCCGAATGTCCTACAATCCTCTCAATGAGTCCATCAAAGCATTAAGACATTTTTATTAACAATAAAGTTAACAAAGTTGATTGAAGTGTACCTACTTTAAGCTCCAACTAGCTTCTAGAAGTAGAATCAATGAAAACTCATCGAAATTGCCTCGTTAAAACTCAAGCTCTTTCTGGAGTACTTCACATTGCTCAGATTAAGAACATAAAGTTCAAAAGAGATGGTATGAATACAGATGGCCCTAATAAACACAAAAATGAATCACTGGTATGAAATAATTTATTTTTTGTATAAACAAAAATTATTGCAAGCTAAATTGATTAAATGAACTTGATTATTTCACTTGGATATCTGTTCATTGCTGAGAAAATATTCAGTTTTTATATATTTACAGACAGTACTAGTAGATATCTTATAATACGCTAGGAAGTGAGGTTAAGATAGAATTCTTCAAAAAACGAGCAGTAAAACTTGTTCCCCGCAATAAAAATTAAAATCAGAATCATAAAAATGTAACAATACTTTTCAGCATTGAAACAGCCATCGTAAAGTATAGATTTTCGCGGTACATAAATTTTTAATATTCTAAAATGTCAACTCCAACTATAAAACCGACAATAGAGGCGCCTTATATTCTTCTTTTTGATTTGTAATTCGTATCTACAGATATCAGAATAGATTCATTGTAATTACTTTTTATTGGTTATAAAAGCAAAGAAGATAATTTGATCCTCACCAAATAAAAAAATCTAGTAAGAAAATCAGTCGATTTTTTGCTCATCTGTTCTATTAAGCAAAAAAAAATTATAGAATATAAGAATAATGTCAAGCCCAGAAGAGATAAACGGAGTTGTTAGCAAGCGATAGTCCTTACTACACAAATCCACGCGAAAGATAACATGAACGTTTGGTCTTATACTAACCAATATTTTATTTCATGCCTAGAAAAAACGAGGCTAATCCCTAAAGTAAGGTTTATAGAGGATTAAGGTACAATTTTTCTCGGCCGTTTTTAAATATTCCCTCGAATACATTCCTCCACCTATTAACAAAAAACAATATAATACACTTTGGCAATTATTTTTGCAATAAAAAATATAATAACGTCCTCCTTTTTCCACCCAATTATAGCGTTCAAAACTGAAAATTACAATAAAATAATTCTATTTGTTCCTCTGAGATAAATAATAATTAATTCCTGACTCAACTGACGATTGGGAGCAAATGAAAATATGTTTGATGACTGAGGGAGGATGTTCTATTTAAATACTTAAGACAGAATTCACGGAATTAAGTTCTCATTTTTTTCACACAATTACAGTAGCCAAAACTGAAAATCACAATTTGCAATAATCCTATCTGATCCTCAAGATAATTAATTTATTTTTGACTAAACTGACAATCCAAAAAAATTTAAATTTTCTACGCTGATTAAGGGAATATGTAGTATTGAAATACTGGAGACAGAATAATGTTATTTCCTCAAGCACAATTACAGTGTTCCAAGCTCAAAATCACAATGAATACAATAATCTTATTTGTTCTGTTGACATAAATAATTAATTCCTGACGGAGCTAATGATACAAAACAAATGAAACTTTGTGAATTGATTGAGAAATGATGTAAATCAAAATACCAAACACACGATAGCGTCGTTTTCTTTTACACAATTATAGTGTTCAAAGCTCAAAATCACAATAGGTATAATAATAATAATCCTATCAGTTATCTCTAGATAAATAATTGATTTTTAACTAAAACTAAACTAATGACTGAAAGCAATTGAAATTTTGTATGCTGACTGAGCAAGGATTAAAATGAAAATACTGAAGATATATTAACGTCTCCCATTTTTGCCTCTAATTATAGTGTTCAAAACTTGATATTTCGATAGATGCAATAATCCTATCTGTTCCCTTGAATGAAATAATTTATTCCTGGCTTATCTAATGATCTAAAACAATTGAAACTTTGTATGCTGATCAAAGAAAGGTATTATTTTAGAATACTTGAGATAATATAACGTTCCCGTTTCTCTTCGCAGAATTATAGTGTTCAAAACTTGAAATCCTATCTGTTCAGTACAAATTTTTCAAAAAATATCATTTATTTTGGAGCTGGGACAAAAAGGATAAATGAACATACCTGCCAGAAACTGAGCTTTTTAGGTAAGCTAATATTTGGAGGAAAAGTTTTACAAAAATCCATAATCAGGTTGCGACAGTATTGAAACTCGGTTTAATTCATATTCCGACCATGGGTGAGAATAATAAAGCGGAGGAAAAGGACTTGAAGAAAATAGACCGAGGAAAAGTATTCTCCAATGCTCCAAAGTATAGGGGCCGATTGTAGTCCTCCCTGTTCGCCACAAAAAAAAATTGTCTGTTGGGATGCTCAATTTTGGTTCGATAGCCGTTTGTGATGGAGCTCCCACTTTTCGCTACCCCCATGTGCGAGACTTATATAATTATTCGATTTTTGAGGGCAAAAGGCGTTATACCAATTAACGTGAATGTATGGAGAGTCATGCAAAGTTGAAAACGTCTATGCATGGATGTCGAAATCGTCCTCAATTGGTATTCGCGAGAAAGAAAGAAGTAAGATACATCAAACCAATTAAAACTGATCGCCAATTGACAGGAGTGTATGAAGAGTCGAACGAGGTCAAAAACGTTCATATATGGATGTCAAAAACGTCCACAAATGGTATAGGCAGTTTACGCAACGGATAGTCGATAAAAGAAGTGGAAAACCTTCAATTGTCGACGAGATAGTCGTGAAGATTGGAAAGGCATGCTTGAAGATCGGGGTGCCACTCTGATGATCTTTGCGTTTGGTTTGTGCGGTTTTTCGACGCATGGTGGTGATACAGTGCCTACAAAAATGCATCGCTTGACATGGGAATCTTCCAATTTTAAGCAATACATTCTTGTAAAAAATCATCTAACCATTATTCAGTAAATTATTGTATAGTATTGTATTAATTTTTTTCTTCGGCTTACGGAGCCTCTATATCTGCGATGCTCACCACTTTGAGCAAACACATCCAAAATCTTCTTTTAGGCATATCATTTCTACTGTTATAACTTTGGAAAGATTGTCTTGAACTTCTTGTTACATCATCAACTTTCCACCACATTTTCCACAAATTAAAATAAGCACGTCGGAAAAGGCTGCGTCATTTTGTTAATGACAAGCAAATGAAAATGGGTAGCGTCAGTCGTCAGTTGAGCCCGTTGACTAAATTCATTTCAATTAATTGTATTTGTTATTGCAGCTGACAATATTCCCCAGTGGTGGCGGAGGCGTTGAGAATTATGGAGGCGAATGACGCTCCGCTGTTCACTTGATAAATTGGACGCTGTTCTGCAGAACTACGCAAAAATTAAACAAAAATATATAACAGTGCCCGCAGGGAGCGCAAATGTCAATAAATTACAAAATTTCATATAATATTGTGGTTACTTCAAATTAATAAATAATTTTGTGGGGTTTTCTTCAAGTTGTTGTTATATAATCCAACACAAAATCTCATCGTTCCACAGTTGATCGTTTTGGATTTACCCAAGAGATTCTAAGAATCTGTCAAGTAAAATGCGCTTTCAGCCAAGTCGGTTGCTATGGAAACAGTAGGCCATTACTAAATACTGATTTCCAAAATTCTACGACTATCAACAGATCTGAATTTATGCGCAAAATTTAAAAATAAATTCCTACTGAAGGGCACTTCCGGTTCAGTCTATTGTTATGAAAATAGTAGGCAATCATTCAGATGCTACAGCAGATTTAAATACCAAATTTCAATATTCTTCACCTGATCGTTTCGAATTTATGCGAAAAATTTCAAAAGACTGTCAAATAAAGTGCACTTCCGGCTTGGTGGATCTCAATAAAAATAGGATATGAGCATCTAGACGGTATAATCGTCCTAAATACTTAATTCTTACAATCTACGTTCAATCGATTGGGATTTATGCGGAAAATTCAAAAAATGTTTCGATTAAAGTGCTCTTCCGGTTTAGTCGATAGCAATTATAATGCAGGGTGTACAAATAGATATTATAAAAGTGCCTTATACAAAATTTAAATGTTCTACGACTGATTGTTCAGAATTTATGCGGAAAATTCAAAAAGTCTGTCATATAAAGTGCATTTTCGGCTCAGCTGATTGTTACAAAAATAGAAGATGACCATTGAAATGCTACAGCAATTTCAAATGCTGAATTCCAATATACTGCGGCGGATAATTCTTGATTTATGCGGAAAACTAAGAAAAATTCCTAAGTAAAATGCACTTCCGGCTTGGCTGATCGCAATCATAATGCAAGATGTACAATAAAATGTTATAGAAGTTCTTTATATGAAATTTCAATAAGCTATGGCGGATCATTCTATATTTATGCAAGAAATTCAAAAAAAGTTTTAAGTAAAGTGCACTTTTGGCCTGGCCGATTCTTACAAAAATAGCAGATGACCATTCTGATGTAACATCAAGTTCAAATACTGAATTTCAACATGCTACGGTTGATCATTCTGGATTTGTGCGGAAAATTCAAAAAAAGTTTCAAGTAAAGTGCACTTCCGGTACAGGCGATTGCAACCATAATGTGAGGTGCACAACTAGACCCTACACCAGTCCTAAATACAAAATTTCAACATTATACGTTAGACCAGTTTTGAGATTTGCGAGCGACGCACGCACGAACGCACGCACGCACGCACGAACATACGTACCGACATCAAGCCAAAAATAGTCAAAATGGATTCAGGGATGCTCAAAACGGATATTTCCATCAAAAGCTCGATAGGTGAATTTTGTCGGTTTCACAATACTTACTTGTTACTTTGTACAAGTAAGTAAAAATCACAAAAAGCTATAAACTTTAATATTTTTTTGAACTCAATAGTTTGCGCATCGCTCGCATGGTTGCTCTAAATAAAAGATAGCACTTATTGAAAAATACAGTACATTACTTTTTGAGTAATATCGTGATGAAAGTGTGCTTTTTAAACATATAGAAACAAGTAAAATGCTTAATTATCATTTTTAAATGTGTGTATGTGCTCAAATTGTACTGGTTTCAAAATAACATCTATCAAAGTTGGAAAGTGCTGGTATATATTCCTCATATACTATTTTAATGTTTTTAGGATTCGAAATTACAAGCAATAACACTGTGATTTAAAAATAAATTAGAATTAAAGTTTATTGAAAAAAAAAACACTAAAAATACAGCATAACTATTTATTACTTAATAACTAATATTTATTTTGACCTCTGCTTTGTCGTTTTGTTTACTCTCTGACTGTTTGAATCATTGTATGCTCCAAAATGAATGACGCGGTTCTTCATATAGACATCTTGTTTACCTGTGATGGTCTGAAACAATTCTGCAATCTTCCGACTATTCCAGACTTTTATTCAAATAAATCCTTCACACTAATAATTATTGTGAGCTGCCTGAACTTCAGTAGATAGTATTTCGAACAGAAATGAATTATATCACATGGTGACTGTGCTGGAAAAATATTTGCCTAGGATTTGGTGCTCTAGTGAACGTCAGTTCCAAAACACTTTAGTCAGAAATCTCAATGTTATGTCTGAAAACATGGCTTGGAAGCAGAATATTTTTGTACTTCAACTGAAAGCTCTAATCCATTTGATAATACAAGAATTTTATTGTCAAGATACATTGTTTAATCATAATATTCCAATCTTTGGCTCGTATTCTAATGCTTATCAAATATTATAATATAATACAACCTATTGTGTATTCTCTACGGTACTATAAAGTCTGAGCCGTGATGTTTCAAACCAACAGGTATGTAATATGATCTTCATATATATAAAATACCAAAGATCCGCAGTAAATAGGTTCTCAATACAACGCAAGCTTTCAACCCCTGATTCCAGTTTCAATAATATTTCGTTCCATTCAAAGGAATAAATAAGGAATCTTGAAGGCGTTCGGATCCAGTTTCGAGTTTTTTTTTTATATTGAAGCTTTTGTGATGTATAATCGAGAATTTTGATTGCGAATTTTATTCGTTTATTAGTTTTTTTTCTCTTTAAGTTTATCTTAGACTCTGAATTTTTTTTAATACTCATTTGTACAGTAAGGGTTGGGAATAAATCTCTTCTTGAAGGGTGGAAAGTGAAATACATGAATCTATTCAGAATAATTCTAATACTTACACTTCCTGTGAAAGTATTAATGTTTTGATGAAGTTTCGATTCCACTCACGTTCAATTTTTGTTACAAAAATTTGTTTGGAGTTTTTGGTTGTTTTTCAAATATTCACGAAACATCGAAATAATATTTTTATTATTGATACACGATATCTTTCATTCCAATGTAATAAAATTGAATTCGCTCTCTCAAAATTAATTTCAATTTACATATTTTTGTATGTTCATTTTTGGATACATCGCTTGGTAATATTCGTACTTTCATTTCTTTATTTCTGCCATTTTAATAATTTTATATGCAATATGATCCAGCAGAATGTAACATCAAAAAACCTAATTAATATTCTATTTCTTTTTGTTTCAGGTTAGTGGATTCTATAATTCGTTCTGTCTCTGCCGAAGCTCTTTGGTATGTCATTTTCAAGCAAGAATAACTTTTTAGAATATATAATCATATTTTTTCTATCTACAGCACACTGTTTAAATATGAATGTATTTCAAAACTCTGCAAATATAATATTTTTTAGAATCACCGATCCATCATTGGGCACTTAGTGAAAGACTAATAACTAACAGCCATTTCATAGCTATGATGTATTCATTGTTCAGTTGAAAAAATGACTTAAATCCCTTCATGAACACAAATCGATGCTACTGTTCAGAAATTTTGATTTCAAGCAAATGTCTCTTCGTAGATGACAAAAAATCTGCTTTGGCCACTACAGTACTTCCCCGACCATAATAGTCTAGACAACAGAGGAAAAATACTGAAAGTCCTGATGGGTGAGAGTGGGGCTAAAGGAATGGGGATAGTTTGAAGGTCTCTTATTTCAGTTTTTTGTTAATAACTCGAAAACTACCGCCTCCAGCAGAATAATGTTGAGCTATTAAATTAATCTAAAAAAATTCTACACAAAAAAGTCCTATGTACTTTTCCGCTGAGATTAGTACTCGGGGAAATATGAAAGGCGAAAAATGAAAATTTATAAGAAAAATAGTTTTTATTGTTAAAAATCAAGTTTCAGTGATGCTCAGACCACATATCAATGACTCGACAACAGGTAAATATAATCATGTAATATGGAACGGAAAATTGTGTGCTGAAAGGGTCACAACTATGTGCGTCTATGGGGAATGAGGTCAGAGCTTTCCTTCTTACTCTATTCAGTATTCTTTTTCTAGCGACGCTTATCAATGGCCGCGTTCACCACGGCGTAGCGCTACGTAGCGGTAATACGTCACAGGCCATTTTCATTGCTTTGATTGGTGCAGTTGACAGTGTCACCATGGTTTCATGGGAATCGCTGCGAGCGCTTTGCCGGGGTGATCGCGACCAGTGTTAGGTTGGAGATTTTACTACTAGATCTATGTTTTTTTTTGCTTAGAATCCTACAAAAAAAAGTCTAATACACTTTTTTGTTTGAATCAATACTCAAGGATGTATGGGGGGCAGGAAAATAGAAAATTATGAATATTCGGTTTTTATTCTTAAAAATCTGACGTGAACATCACTTGATTTACTTGTACATCATTAGATATATATATATATATATATATATATATATATATATATATATATATATATATATATATATATATATATATATATATATATATATATATATATATATATATATATATATATATAATACAATAAAAATAGGATATGAACATCTAGATGGTATAATTGTCCTAAATACTGAATTCTAACAATCTACATTCAATTGTTTTGGATTTATGCGGAGATTCAAAAAATGTTTCGAATAAAGTGCTCTTTCGGCTTAGTCAATAGCAATCATAATGCAAGGTATACAACTAGATATTATAAAAGTTCCTAATACAAAATTTCAATATTCTACGACTGATTGTTTAGAATTTATGCGGAAAATACAAAAAGTCTGTCATATAAAGTGCACTTTCGGCTCAGCTGATTGTTACAAAAATAGAAGATGACCATTTAGATGCTACAGCAATTTCAAATTCTAAGTTCCAGTATCCTATGGCTGATCATTCTGAATTTATACGGAAAATTGAGAATAGTTTCAAGTAAAGTACACTTCCGGTTCAGCCGATCGCAATCATAATGCAAGATGTATAATAAGATGTTACAGAAGTGCTTAATACGAAATTTCAATATGCCATGGCTGATCATTCTAGATTTATGCAAAAAATTCAAAAAAAGTTTCAAGTAAAGTGCACATCTGGCTTGGCCGATTGTTACAAAAGTAGCAGATAACCAATCTGACACAACATCAAGTTCAAACTGAATTTCAACCTCCTACGGTTGATCATTCTGGCTTTATCAGAAAAATTCGAAAAAAGTTTCAAGTAAAGTGCACTTCCGGTACAGACGATTGGAACCATAATGCGAGGTGCACAACTAGACCCTATACCAGTCTTAAATACAAAATTTCAACATTATACGTTCAACCAGTTTTGAGATTTGCGAGTTACGCACGCACGCACGCACACACGCACGCACGCACGCACGAACGCACGCACGAACATACGTATTGACATCAAGCCAAAAATAGTCAAAATGGATTCAAGGATGCTCAAAACAGATATTTTCATCAAAATCTCGATAGATGAATTTTGTTGGTTTCACAATACTTTCTTAGTACAAGTAAGTAACAACCATATCGCACTATAAAAACTACAAGGGAAAATTTAAAAAAATGGAAGAATCATCTAGATGATGAAAGCGCATTTTTGACAGTTCATGAATGCTTGTTACTTCAGAGATTTCGCAAATTACCATCTCTCACAATTACTGAGCTTGAAATCAAGCAGTTTGGGCAAACTTACGAAACAGCAGCTTCCATTTAGTACTAGTTTCAAGTTGACTATTTGATAGGTACATAATTTATGCATGTACAAACTGAAAAATACCTTTTGATCTTCATTGTTTAGTTATTGACTGACGAGAGGTCAAGTGCTGTACCTCAAAAGGATAATTTGATTTTTATCAAAGCTATATAAAAAAAATACACCAAAAGTAAACAAATTTTCATCCAATGATAATAATTCATTCTAATAAGCTTCAAATTCGCGTCAAACAAGTCATTGAATGAATCCCGGACAGATTTGACAACTGTACATAATAATAGTGACACCCGCGGCGAAAGTTGTGACTAAATTTTTATCTACTTTAATAAATTTTAGTTGTCATATCCCTAATGTCATATATATCTATGGGCATTGTTTCACTTGAAACAAGTAATTGAATAATTTAATCTTCCACAATCACTGAGCTTGAATTAATGCAATTTGTGCAAACCTACGAAACAGCAGCTTTTATTTAGTACCAGTTTCAAGTCTGTAAATAGTGTAGTTGTTGAGAACTCAGCGTCACGCTAGCCAGCCAGCCAGCCAGCCAGCCAGACAGACAGACAGCCAAAGTGAATATAATAGCGCTTTTTTCCAAAAAATGCGCTAAAAAGCTCCGAGTTAGGCCTATAACATGGTTGGATGCTATGAGTGACGATAGAAGCTAGTCGATGTGGGAAAAAAAATGCATGGTCCTTTTATAGGACCAGGAAACAATTGAACGGAACCAAAAACTTCAACTAACGTTTCCCAGAAAACTGTGTTCTTAAAATGTTCTTCCGTAATTCTCAAGGTGCGATATGTAAACATACCTACTTCCTGTAGATATACATACTTTAAGTGATCATTGCTTTGATGCTCCTCCGGCTGAAGGAAGAGTGGCAATGTTAGATTTGAGCTTCGTTAACGCTTTCAAGAATGCCGGGTACCAATGTTTGTTTAGAGTGGGGGCATCATTTTATTAACTTGTTGCTCATTTGGTGGACACAGATAAAATGATTTGGTTAAAAAAAATCTCAAAATGTATGTGTTTCAAACAATTTGTTCCTAATAGCTCTAATTTTTTGTTTCTACTCAGTTATTGAGTACCAGAAAAAGTTCTTAGTAAAAACCCTAAGAACTTTTCATTCTAAAAAATCCACATAGAGTGAAAAAATCTGAATTTAGGAGCGAAATCTCCAACCTAACAGAACTGACGAGCGTCGCTAGGAGGGGATAAGTACTGAATAGAGTAAGGAGGGAAGCTCTGACCTCATTCACTATAGATGCACATTATTGTGATCCTCTCAGCACACAATTCTTTTGTTATCTACATAATTACACTTACCTGTGATAGAGTCATCAATACGTGGTATGAGCATAGTTCATTTATCATTAAAACTTGATTTTAACAATAACTTTAACAATAAAAACTATTTTTCTTATAATTTTTCAATTTAACCCTTTCATATCTCCTCTGATTCTGATCCTAGTGAAAAAATGTATGGGATGTTTTTTTATAGAGAATTTTCTTTAGATTAATTTAATATATCAACTTTATTTTGCTAGGGACAGTAGTTTCCGTATTATTAACAAAAAACTGAAAAAAGAGACCTTCAAATTACTTCCACTCCTTTAGCTCCACTCCCATTCATCAGAACTTTTAGTATGTTATTAAGGACAACTCACCCTACATCTGTGTCAAAATTGGCTTCGACATGAATTTTTCCGCTATTTGGCCTATTTCGGTCTTCGTTGCCAGTTTCAGAAATTTTGAGTGTCGCATCAATTAATTGCATAATTTCAAAGTGATAGCTGTCATTGTAAAAGTGACAGCTGTCATTATCAAAGTGATAACTGTCATTGTCAAAGTGATAGATGGCAGTTATATTCTACTTCTAACATAAAATAAGAAGCTTTGAAAATAGAGTCCTTTTCCATCGCGGATGCTTTTTAGTAGCCAGTGTCAGTAAATTAGAAAACACAGCCGTGTGAGAACGTACCCTTTGCTCTTTTCCTCCAAATTTCTTGAAAGACATGAAGGATATTCCACAATGCCCCAGTTACTACAAAACCTAAAATAAAGTATCATATTACATCCGATCTTTCAAACGAGTAAATGGTGAACCACTCAACTGGAACTAGTTCATAGCTTCTAGAATCGTGGTTCCAACTTCTTGAAGACTGATCATGAATGCTAAACAGTAAGGGAAAAAAATGGCAGCTGGAGAATACAGTTGTGGAAGGGTAGTTTTGGAAAGATGGACCACCTGGCTAGTCTAGGGGTTACACTAAAATGTGGGTGAAATTTGATATATTTGCATTATGAGGCTAGTTGGTAGGGTTACATTATAGTTATTTATTTCCAATATTTCATCCAACAAAAGTTACCCGTTGCCGAAATGTTTGAAGAAGATGAAATTTTGTCTCAAAAGTTTCACAAGATTAAAGGACGGTTAATGCCAATTAGTATACAACCACCCAGAACGACTAATCATCTTTCATCAAAACAATGCAAGCTCACATACAACTTGAAAGGCAATTTAGCTTCTAGGGCAGCAATTTAATCATTGGATCATCCTCAGTATAGTCTTGATTCAAGTGTCGTCACAGAAATCGTTGTCTTTTCTAGTCCTAGACCTTCTAGTTATTATCTCGAATAATAAATCTCCCATTATTGTGAAGAAAAGGCTCAATTGGGTCATATCGAATCAAATTTGCGTTCAGAATCCCTAAAATCAGCATAATCATTAGATTCCTAATGCTATTATTTCCTTTCCATTAACTGCAGAACGAATGCATTCAATATTTGAGCTGACAACTGGAGGAACCCAACTTAAAAAATATCTTTAATCCAATCCGCCTAAAGGCTTTTTTCTCCGATCATGAGAGCATATTTGGAAGAACAAGACAATCTAAAACCGAATTACGTCACATCTGGAGATGTCGCGTTATTGGATTCATGGAATCGAATGGGATTGAATTTGGCAGTGCAAAGTACAGCGCAAAATACAAAACAATTTCTTTATTCCATTTTTTCTTCGTTGCTTCGTACGGGAAAACATTTGTATTTCTGTTCACTTCCGTTCGCCGCTAACGCATCTTCGTGATTAATATTTATTTCCTGTCTGCTGATTCTTTCTCAATTTTTCATACGCTTTTAGCGATTCCAAAAGTTTTATATTCTTCCAACAAACGGAAGAGAATGAAGGAGTGTTTTCATTTATCTTGCGAAACTCAAATCGACGAACAGTTCTCACATTGGATGAAAATTACGAATCTATCTTCTACAAAAACAAAGTATCTACTCTGCATTGCGGTGTTCTCGACTTATACAGGTGTTTTTTTAACCGGACCAACATTGGGATTTTGCTAACTGTAAGAACTACGACTTCGGTTGAGTTAGATAAAAGCGATAATGTTTTAGTTTGACGGCATCTTGTGGCCTCATCCGCTGTTGGGCTTAGAATTGCGCAAGTCACAAAGATGAAACAATAATCACAAGTCTATCCGCAAAGCTGCAGCTTTCCAAACTTATGATCCATTTCAAATTGTGCTTCAGTTCAAAAGCTGGAGTTTCCATTTTGTAATTCACAACCGATTACCCTGCTTGAGGATTGTAATCATCCATTTTATCTCCATTCAACTTTCTTGGAACAATATACTCTACAATGTCATCCTAAAGTCACTGACAAATTCGTTTATCTCCGGCCAAATTTGTCCAAACTCCAACCATAATATTATTCTTCAGCTTGTTAAAATCAGTTAACCATTATCTGGCGTATTCCTTGTCAAGTCTCTCTGAGTGTTTCGTTTCCGGACTCCGGCAACAAGCGGACTATTGATCACTTGCACTCAGCATTTGCTTCAACTCCGAGTCCGGAGTTCGAGGCAACGTTCGGCCCACGGCTCAACTCAGCTGATTCGTTATCCGGCTCTCTGGAAAACTGGAGCCACGAAAGCTTTGATTAGTCGCGTTGCACTCGCAGACGGTGCTCCGGCACTTCAGCCCTCTCCTTCGGGATGTTACTGCCTATAGGAAAACAACTAAAGGAAGATTTTACTATCATAATATTTTTTTCAACCCCAAAAAACAAAACTCGCTCAATATATTTCGGCCATCAGCAGAGACTTACTTTCAAGAATATAAATTAATTTGATGATGATTCTCTGCTCCTAAAAAATGCTTCGTCAATTTCTTCTATCGTAAAATACTCCAATTCTCGTCCACCCTCCACCGCACGTCTCCTCCCTTCTTTGGCTTGGCGATGTTGATGGCTGCACAATAAATTAGATCTGAGTTCACGAAGAACTGTACATACCACACGCATTCCCTCCCAATTTATAAAGTTTGTGTTGGAGTCTACAGAAGGCGGCGGGGTTCGACGTTGAGGCGAAACCAACGTGCAAAGAATTATGAAACCGCGTTTCTTTCTACATGATTTTATTTACACATTATTTGCATATTCATTCCGTTTTTAAAAAGGAAATATTTACTGAGGCTCTTATTCGGACGGAAATTGAAAATATATATTTGCGGAGTTGGCTTTTTTTGGGGGAAAATGTTATTATGGCCTTTCAGGTAATAAATCATTTTCCACGTTGAAAACACAATCAACGACTCACAATATTTGAGGTTTTTTATAAAATAATTCAAATTGTAATTGCATATTGTACTGTTTATAAAGCTTAACTGGGATTATTTTTGCAAGTGATTTTTTGGACTCATCAAAGACAGACGGCTTGTGGGCTGTAAAGTAATTCCGCCTTCTGTCACTACGACTCGAAGGACCTTTCGTAACATTTTTCTGTTTAAAGGAAGGATCCAGGGTAATAACGTTTTAAAGTTTGCTGTCTTTTTGAAACTTTCGTTATTTTATTTCAAAACGACCGGTTTCGGCAATTAATTTGGCTTTAGCAGGTCGGAGACTTAATGTATGGAAATTTTGTCACATAACGTTCCAATCATTTTCCTGTCAATTATAGATCCCTAGAAAATCCTATAATCTTTTTGAGAGCCAAATTTGGGACTTGATCATGACATAGATGAGTCTTTGTGAGGTTATCCAGTTGTTTCATGGAAAGTACTGAACAAACAAATTTTATTACAGCGATGACATAGTCCATCAACTATTTCACTAATTTTCTGGGATGTTGTTTCCATAAGTGCCAGGATTCTTACAATCTCCTTTGTTAGCTGAAGATCTTCTTTATCCTTTTTATATAAAGGATTTAAGAAGCTTTTAACCTGTACTTATCCTGGAATTCTTTTCCAATGAGAAGTTATAAATTTTCCTCCACAAGATTTAACGTTTAATTTTAAGTAGATTTTCAGAGTGCTACAAAAAGACTTCAAACCCTTTTTTATACATAAGAATGTCGGCCTGATCCTCAACATATATGAGCCTGAAACCCACCTTGGAGGTGGTGTTTGAAGTGCACCGACACACCCCAGACTAGTTTTGATTGACTTATTATTAACCAAGTTCCTCAAGTGTGCTGGACTGTCGCAGACTTTTTTTGGGGTCCATTGGGGTGCAGAAGCTGTGTACTAGATTTTTCTAGATTCTCCTCTACAAGTTTGAAGTTCGATTCTAAGTGGCTCTTCAGAATGCAACAAAAAAGGCTTCAGACCTATGAACTCAAGTTTGTTTTCTTCTGCTCACAAGAATGTCGACCTATGTATTACCATATCAAGCTTCAAGGCCTGAAGCCTGCCTGAAAGGAAGTTTTCACAAGTTACCAGTTCAGAATGCCACAAAAAATCTCAGACACATAAACGCAAGTTTGGATCCTTTGCTTACAAAAACGTCAACTTGTGAGTTACCATATTAACCTTCGAAGTGTTTTGAGGGTATCGACATAATTCCAAACTGGTTTTGATTTACTTGTTATTATCCAAGTCCTTCTAACGTGCTGGACTCTCGGACAATATGTTGATTGTTGTTTTTTTAGACCTTTCTTGAAGTTCATAAGAGTGCAGAGATCTATTTTGTATACCTTAGCTTGAAAGATTGTGTTAAATTGTGTTGGATTTTCTTCTGCAAGGTTGTTATCCGATTTTAGGTGGCTCTTCAGAATGCTACAAACACAAGTTGGGGTTCTTTGCTTACAAGAACGTTGGCCTGTGGGGTACCATATAAACCTTCAAGGTCTAAAAGCCACTAAAGTGAGAGTGCTTTGAAAGTATCGATATAGTTCCAGACTAGTTTTGATCAACTTCTTATAAACCAAATCCTTTCAGCATGCTGAAATGTCGGACATCATGTCGATGCCCTCAAAGCACTTCCACTTTGGTGGCTTTCAGACCTTAAAAGTTTATATGGTACCCCACAGGTCGACGTTCTTGTAAGCAAAGGATCCAAACCAGCGTTTATGGATCTGAAGCTTTTTTGTGGCATTCTGAAGATCCACCTGAAATGGAACATCAACCTTGTGGAAATTTGGATTCTTTGCTCACAAGCACGTCGACTTGTGGCATAACATATGAACCTTCGAAGTCTCAAAGCCACCAAAGTGAAAGTGCTATGAAGGTATCGACATATTTCCAGAATAGTTCTTGTTAACTTGTTATAAGCCAAATCCTTTCAGTATGCTGGACTGTCGGACATCATGTTGATACTCTCGAAACACTTCCACTTTGGTGACCTTCAGACCTCGAAATCTTATATGGTATCCCATAGATCGACGTTCTTGTGAGCAAAGGATCCAAACTTGCGTTATTGGGTCTAAAGCTCTCTTGTAGTATTCTGAAGAACCACCTGAAATTGAACATCAACTCTGCAGAAATTTGGATTCTTTACTCACAAGCATGTCGATTTGTGGCATATCATATGAACCTCCAAAGTCTCAAAGCCACCAGAGTGAAAGTGCTTTAAAGGTATCGACATATTCCAAGACTAGTTCTTGTTAACTTGTTATGAGCCAAATCCTTTTAGTATGCTGGACTATAGGACATCATGTCGATACTCCCGAAGCACTACCACTTTGGTGACCTTCAGACCTGGAAGTCTTATATTGTATCCCACAGGTCGACGTTCTTGTGAGCAAAGGATCCAAACCTGCGTTTATGGGTCTGAAGTTTTTTTGTGGCATTCTGAAGAGCCACCTGAAATCGAATATCAACTTTGTGGAAGTTTGGATTCTTTGGTCATAAGAACGTCGACCTCTAGGATACCATATAAACCTTCGAGGTCTGAAACTCACCTAAGTGGAAATGCTCTGAAGATATTGACATAGCTCCAGACTAGTATTGATCAACTTGTTTAAGACTGAATCCTTCTAACATGCTTGAGTGTCGAACATCATGTCGATGCCCTCAAAGCACTTCCACTTTGGTGGCTCTCAGACCTCGAAGGTTCATATGGTACCCTACAGGTCGACGTTTTTGAGAGCAAAAGATCCAAACCAGCGTTTATAGGTCTGGAGCTTCTTTGTGGCATTCCGGAGATCCACCTGAAATGGAACATCAACCTTGCGGAAATTTGGATTCTTTGCTCACAAGAACGTCGACCTGTGGGATACTATATGAACCTTTGAGGTCGTAAATCCACTAAAATGGACGTGCTTTGTGGGTATCGAAGTAGTTTCAGACTAGTTTTGAATTACTTGTTATAAGCCTAATTCTTTTAGCATGGTGGATTGTCGGACATCATGTCGATACCCTCAAAGTACTTCTACTTTAGTGGCTTTCAGACCTCGAAAATTTATTTGGCATCCACAGGTCGACATTCTTGTGAACAAAGGATCCAAACTAGCATTTGTGGGCTTGTAGCTTTTCAATGGCATTCTGAAGAGCCACCTGAAATCGAATATCAACCTTGTGTAAGTTTAGATCCTTTGCTTACAAGAACGTCGACCTGTTGGATACCATATAAACCTTCGAGATCTGAAAGCCGTCAAAGTGGAAGTGCTAAACTAGTTCTAAACTAGGTTGGATTTACTGCTATGAACAAAGTCCTCTGACATTATGTTGATTACCTTTCTTGAAGTTAATAACCATGCAGAGTTTTATTGCGTACACCTCAACTTAACCAATTTTGCTAGATTTTCCTCCGCAAGTTTAACGTTCGATTTTAAGTAGCTGTTCATAATACCAAGAAAAAATCAGACCTATAAACGCAATTTTATCATCAGACTAGTTTGATTTGTTTGTTATAAGTCAAGTCCTTTAAATGTGCTGGACATTCGGACAATCGGACATCATGTTGATTATTGTTTCTTTTGGGGTGATTATCAACTGCGCCAGATTAGGCATGAATTTCTTATAATATTGGACATCTGCGCCAACGCTTGAAAATGAGCAACTGCACCAAAAGATTCATTTCCAATAAACGCAGAACATGTATTATAAGAGCTTTCCTTTTATATTTTAGTCTTACCTATTGTAAAAATGTGTTCTTCCATTGAATAAAGTGAAGATGAAATCTGAATGTTATTGAAATTCAATACAGCCTTTCCTAGAACCTCATGTTCTAACCTCAGAAGTACCTAAAATAATGGTCAAGTGTAGGGGTTCTCGTTTGGGGCAAATAGACGAATTCTTGTGTAGGTTAGAATGAAGAGATGCAAAGGCTTATTGCGAGCACTTTAAAGATTGTGTTAATGGTTTGAAGGATTTGTATTAACACTACATTCAGGTTCATAAATCTGATTACTGTTTCATCATCAAGTTAGGATCAATCTGTGGGCTTTGGTGCACTTGGTGTACTTTTTACTCCGTACACTTACCGGAAAAAATAATGTACCAATCGATCTTATATGTTCCAAACAGAGACGATTGAGATAGGAAATGTAGGGCAGTGTACAATTCTGAGGATCCTTTCCTTCAGATTGAACCGGCGGTTCAACTTCATCTGCTGGTAATGTTATTCTGCTAGCATCGATCAAAACTATACTTGATCCACATGGTACCAAAAATAAGGCAGAACCACTTATGGACAGTCACATAGAATCTGTAAATGGTCCACTAAGTCTCCCGATCTCATTGTAATCTTGCTGCTGATTGAATATGTAAACGTGTAGAGGTATCGTGCCTGTGGTGGAACCACAGTGAATTGACTAACTATTGTCAATTTACCAGGCAAGTTGGACATGTTTCCGATTAGTATCTACGACAGGGATATGATAGGAACCAAATCAGATTATCCTTCTACAAAAATAAGATCTAGATAATGATGATGGGATTGGAAGTTCAAGACGATTTGGGAATATGTTATTGTCGGTTCCACCACAGTTTACATAAATGTTTAATCGTGGACTTGTAGCTCAATAATAGAATTAGTGTATGCACTTTCCCATGGCGTCAGCTGCATATAATTCGACTTCCTCTCATTGTATTGATTGTATCAATAGTTAATAGACAATACGCGACATATGACCATAATAATCACATGAACTCCATTTGTATTGTGATACAACTCCACAACCAAAGTTTAGGTCATTTGCATAACTATATTGCAAGATGCACAATATTGGAATCTACTTCAGTGCATGTTTGAGATACATCTTAGTAGGGATATCGACAGCTGCGGAGAATATTAAGACAAGACTCTGACAGGAAGTTTCAACTTAATCAAATAATAACTAGATCTTGATACTGAATTATCATTATTTTTTGTGCTACAAGACAACGAAATTATAAGTAATAAGGATTTTCTCATCTATTTTCAGAAAAAAAATAAACAATCTTTTCGAACTTGACAATGATCTGTAACTGTCAATAGTCTCTCCCTCTTTTATCCAGGTCAAAAATATCTCCTTGTTTTCGGGTAAAGCATTATCATTATCTCCTGACATTTCTTATCTAAAACAAGGGGACCGAGTCTACCAACATGATGTAAAAGAATCTATCGCTTGTCATTTGGAAATGTCAGTTCAGAGATAAGCTAAAATAGATCATCGTTGGCTTTTAGTCAATCCTCATTCAGACAGATGTAGCTGCATAAAGAATTCTTCCAATTACAAGATAAGAGATATGGGAGAAAGGGTTCGTTTAAGGAGTGATAATTGATGGTTAATTGGTAGGGAGATAATGTTAATTGAATTCTTTGTCATCGTCATTCATCATATAGTTGTTTACAAATAGCAAACAAAGAAGTAATTGAAAATTGAGCCCTGTAATGATTAGAAATCAAATGTATCATGAAATATGATTGATGAATGTCTGCTTTTTATCAAGAACCAAGCGATTGGTTGAAGGTACAAGTATTGGGAGAGTGTATTACATACCGTATTGCTTCTAAAAACGCAAATTAAGATAAATATTTCGCAATAAATATCAAAAGACTATTGGTAATGAGCCTTTTCCAACTTTGGATCATTTTGAAAACGACTATATCTACTGTTTGAAATGTCACTATCAAACTGGAACTTTGTTGAAGTGGTTCTCATATCCATGTTCCGAAAATTCATAATCCGTTTTCAGATTCTCAATAGCTTTGCCTCTCATCTTGGTTCTATTGTATGTCTCGTCTCTTTCAACCTCGCGCTCATGTGACTTTCTGTTTAGCCAATGTGGATTTGTCACAGATATTCGGAATACTGTATATCAGAGCCGAAACTAGGGTATTGGCCACCCGTGGCGAATCATAAAATGGCGCCTCTATTTTTGTGTAGAGAATTATTAGGAATATGAGGCAAAAAAGATATAATACAAAAAAAGTGATTCAAAAATTGATATCATAATACAAAAAAAACTGCTGTGGCCATACAGTACTTCCACGACCACGAAGTACCTGGCCAGTTTCATCACTGTTTCAGAAATTTAGAGTGTCGCATCAATTAATTGCATATTTCAATGTGGCAGCTGTCATTGTCAAAGTGACATCTGTCATTGTCAAAGTGACAGCTGTCATTGTCAAAGGGATACCTATCAATGTTGAAGTGACTGATGGCAGTTATATTTCAGTCCTACATAAAATAAGTATTCTTAAAAATAAATAGTCCTTTTCTAGATTTTTGGAGTCTTCAGTTCATTGGAACAAACAGATTTGACATTTGATCGCCGGAAGTGTAATTTAAAGATGGTAACGTGAATTCCACTACTTAATATTCATTCTTGATATCTACTAATTTTATCTTCTTGAGAGTTTTAAATTAATACCAAACTAGATATCATTTGAATAATTTGTAGAAGATACAATTGATGATCGTTTAGATAATCTCTTTGACACTTCCACTACAATTACATATCTCCGCAAGAGCTATAATTTAATACCAAGCACGATTAAGCCAAATTACCTAATTTAAAAGAACAATTGACGAACGTTTGCATGTGTTTTCCGAATATGAGTGATAATAATTCTAATTTCACATTATGATTCTTATTATTTTTTTTATCCAGAAAAACATAGCAAATCTCATAAAAATTCAAATTTCAATAATGATAAATTGACCCCTGATAATTTCAAAAAATGTTCCGGGTAAATGTTGTTCCAAATCATTCGAGGATGAATTCTAGTAATTCTATATCCTATGATAAATACTACTGTTTCTGAAATGAACGCAAAAAGTTAAAAAGTTGTGTCAATAAAGTTTTGGTACCACTGGTTGAAAAAAGCTCATCTACGAATTTGATCTTAGCTTTTTGATAAAAAACTTGGATATGAAATTTCGTTCGAAAATTCGTACGCGTTCTCAAGTTATCGTGCTTGCACACAGACGAACCGATAGACAGACTATGTCTTTTGGGTTCAATGGGATCTGAAACCAGAATTGAATAATTTTGGACAATAGATGAAAAGTTAAAAGATAAAAATATATTTTTCTTTAACAAATCAAGCGTTGCGGGTGGCTCGGCATTCCTATCACAATGCACTAAATGCAGAAGCTAGACTATTTGCTGATAGAGCAGTGTACATCTCCTATAACCAATATACCCAAGTAAAATTTTATATAGTTGACCTTAAGATGAGACGGATAGCAGGTAATATAACGATATAAGCTTGCTCACCCAAAACCCGTCATAAAACATTTCTTAAATTTGAATTTAAATGATTCGTTTAATGCAGTTCATAGAATTTTGCGCTCCCTAGGAATCTGCGTTCGTGGCAGGGGCCACCTTCGCCACGCCCTTGTTCCGGCTCTGCTGTATATATTAGAAAGTCTCACTTTATTGGTATCCATAATGATTTTCGAGGAAGCTGTAATTATTTTGAAACTGGTACTGAAGACAGGCTTGATACTTTCAATAAGCAGCCTATCTAGTAAGTACATCTCTTTACAAGGGTTGGGTGAGCGGTCGCTTTTAGGATAAAGTCTTCTGAATTCTCTTTATTTGAATAGCTTTTCTTTCTGAAGGTAAATCTTAGATGGTCAAGTTCTTCGTTCATATGGTCATCAAATCGACATTGACTTGATCTGGATCTAATTTTTATAAAAGGATAAACTGATAAACTGATCTAGTTTTTGTCAAGTATCTATGACAAATTGCAATTGAAAACTTGTCCAGCTTTCATGGCAAATTAACTATAGTTTTCTAATTAATGTCAATGTCAATTTGTTGTGGTTCCATCACTAGTGTTCCTGTTTGCTGATAATCCTGGCACCCGGTCATGACACCTTGTTTCCTTCTGATTAAGATATCAAGAGATGGTTAGATTGAACCCTCGTGTAGCTCCATGAGTCCTTGATGAACTTGATGTCTGGATGTGGTCTGTTGATATGCTTAAAGAAGTCTTCTCCGGAGTCCAAATGACTAATGTGTCATCGGCGTACCGAAACCAGTACTTCTTGATTTTTTGTCTACAGATACAGCATGGTCTACATACATCCTATGTATTAACTCCTCCAATAGCAGCCATGTCTGTCTGACGAAGTCTAAAACTTTATTTAGTAGATTTAACTAATTTCACTTTAAGAGCGCAGTTTCTACTTCTTTGCTCTTAAAGAACCATGGGAGTTTTCGACATCCTAATTATGAAAAAAAATGATCTCGTGATCACCGCCTTTTTGAAGAAACAATTTGCATAAACATGACGCCTTACCTTCATACTCTCCAAAATTATCCTATTCGTAGTGAGTTCCATTAATTGAATTCTGGAATTACTACATTTGCGCGAAGTATTTCGATAATACAATAAAACCACAGCGAAAAACCCTCAGGAAAAAGACTCCTCATGAGCTTGAAGTTGATCAACACCTTCCAATAAATTCCCTAGTTTTCTAGTCACGTATGCGTTTCCTATAAGCGTCTTTCTTCTTCTTCAAGTCGTCGATGGGGAGTGTTTACACAGCAGTCGACAAGCTCTCTTTCCTTAGTATTTGTCCTCGGATTATAAATCGACACTAATTAAAGAAGTTTGGAGAAGGAGGGGGTCTTTCAGAGGGTGTGAAACAGTGGCTCACAAACAATTAGCTACATTATTCAAGCAGCTTAAACTTATTCAAACAATACATACAGATGGAACACATCATCATTTCGAATAACTTTGCTATTTGTTACCACAAAAAAATAGAGAAAGTTAGTTTTACATGTCATATTGTTTATTTACCACTTATACATTCTAAAAAACCCAAAAATTAAAAAACCTGAAATCATTGGCCCGCTGGAGCCCAAAATTTCAATTGAAGCTCTTTTAAGGAATTATCTGTGTTTGATTTTTCTGAAAATTAATAATTAATCAGGAATTAAAACTAGTTTTTATAAAAAACATATTTAGAGAGTATTCTCCAAGACTTTTGGGGGCACTGGTGTAATGAATGCTAGGTGCGGGAAAATTGCACTAAGATTATAGACGCTCCTTTATTTGACGTACTTTTCCAATGATTACCACTTTAGAAATTGATTGTGAGGAAATTTGATACGGATAATCATATTAAACTGTACTAAACCGATGAACTGGAATCTGAAATTGATATTTGGATTTGCATTTCACCCTCAGGTAATTTTAGGTATTCTGTTTCACGCTTAGGGTCTGCTTTATCCTTTTGTTCTAAACTTATCTAGTATCACAGAGATTATTTATTGTTAGGATTATTTAGATTATTAAATTTATCATATTTCTTCATGAATAAAATACTGTTTGGTTGTTTTTCAAATGTCAGCGTACATGAAGGCTTTACTTTACAAATACTTGACGTGATGGGTACCTCCTGTACGCTGAAGGCTTCCCTTTTTTATTGAAAGTCAAATACATCGAGAACGGTACATATTACAAAAAAATGCTCGAGATGAAAAATGAAGAGGACTAAATCTACTACAAATAATGTCCTTTGACATTTTTTGTAAGTGTAACCGTTTTTGTGAAAGCGCTCGGCGAAAGAACACATCTTCCAAGGGACAGTCGCATTTTCATACGTAGTATCCTCTATTGTCTAGTCCAACAAAGTAGGAGCGTTTCTATTCTATACACCAATTTCATTTTCTATAATGGTCCACAATATATTGCATCATAAAAATACCTAATATATTTTGTTACTTAATCCTGTTTTAATTTCTACTTTATTATTAACAAAAAAAAGCTTATGTTTCGACCTCAGCGTGAAAATAATTTTGTAAGCCGAGCAGATGGCGTCCGGGGACTATAAACTATAATTACGTTAATACAATGTTAATTGAAACGCAAATGTGCATTTAACAACCGCTTAGAGTATTGTAATTTCCGGGGTTTAACAACAAAAACACCACGAACAAATAGCTGTTTAACATAAGTTTTACAAAATGTTCAGTGATAATATTTTGGTAGTTATACGTACATTATTATTGTACCAATTTCATGCTATATCTGCATACAAAGAAATCTATGATATCTACGTGCGAATAACTCAAATAAGATCTGCCATCCATTTTGAAATTTTGCTGAGTTTCATTTTACTGTTTGTCAATCAGTGTCAAAATTGGAAGAGGATATTCAGCATTTCAGACGGATTGTGATGAATCAAATATCACATAGTTTTATTCAGGAGCATTTGATCTCTCGGTACAAAATTTGCAACCAAGTAAACACAAAGAATACCAAAGATCACTTTAAAATCAGAGTTTGTGTGGATTTCCATGAAAAAGGCTCCTCTCAACACGTTGGCTGGCCACTTCTCATTCCTTTCGTTTTGTCGACGACGCGTGACGTCATTTTTGTCGTGTTTGGCGTCTGCGATCTTCCAATGTTTCTCTCGCCTCCAGTGGCTCTCCCTCTCCTCAATACCGATGCGAAGAAATCGCGAGAATAGAGAATCATTCCTTGGAATGAAATATGTTTTTCTGTCGATTAAACTTGTGACTTTGATGCGAGTTTCCATTGAAGTAGATACACTGGTGTGAAGTTATCATACTCTGGCGAAACCACCGAACGAACGGAAGGATATCAATAAAACGGTTTATTTTTGTTTGTTTGATTCGAGACGGATTTTCAGGAAAATGTGCGATCTATATTTTCTGGTTTTGCGGGACAAGTTTCACAATAACTTGATAGACTGAATTTTGGTCGCTTTGAATATAACGAAACGAGAATCAAATTGCCAAGTGCTAGTGTGTTAATTTCTTTGTCGCGTGGCAGGGAAAAATAATAATGTTAAACAAATAGTCTTACAGATTGATCTTTCGTGAATAACTACATCTTCTTTTAGCATGAATGCGATATTTTCGTACTTCTAGGAGTAACTGCTTCTAAAAATACTACCACTGCATTTTTTAAATGATGCAACCACATCCTACCAGTTTTTCACGACTCAATCTATTTTTGTTACGAAAATTCCAGCTTCCCGTTATATTTATTTAGTTTATGTCATCATTGTAACGATTTGCACACAGTCTGTTAAACTCATTGTTTGACATTCATTCAAATTGGTATAAGATAATGTCAAGCGTTCATAATTGGTTCTGAATCTTGCAACATGGGTTGAACCTAAAGTATCTTAAAGCAAGGACGATTTTCTAAGGGATGTTTCACTTTGTCTTATTCTTCACTCTGTAAGTGAGGCGTAAATAAGTCCACAAGAGGAACTTTATCAATTTTATAATTAAGTTCTGGGCAATATTACAAAAAATTTCATAGCGGAGAAAGGGTGTGGACTTATCAAGGGCGTATTTAGCTATTCATTGAATTTTTGTCTGGATTTTTGTATTTTATGGAGGATATTCTGATGGAAGTTGGGTTGATAGGGCTTCTGCTGATTTGAATATTGATTGTTTATTAACTGCTTCAAATGTCTCTTTTTGTATTTAAAATAGTAACGTACTTTTATGTTAGGTATATGAAGGTACATTAACGAGTTATCGTTATTCACTGTCACATGCTAGATAACATCTTAGATGACTTGTCTTCAGCAGTTAGAAATGTAAAATAAGTTGGAGCACCAGCCCACAATTTTAATCTATCAGTGCAATATTTAAATGAACAATTTCCGATTTCTTTTAATAGCGGGCAAAGTTTCCAATTTCAGGAAATCATTCGGGCCGAAGGATTGAATGATTATTCTTTTGGAAGATATAAGCTTTCAAAGTGTAACAGATTCATCTTATTATGTTGCATTATTCGCCGTTTCATACAGATAGCGGTTTAATGGTTAAAGGATAAAAATTATTTCAATATAAAGTGAATTGTATAAACTTCCAAGAAGCGTTTAGTTAATTATTTTACGATTATAATTTCAGGGGGTGCAAGCTTTGAAGATATATTCTGTAGCATTATTGCAAATTTAAAATAATCAAAATCATTCATGCTTTCTATCTATTAGTGGTTGAAACACACCCAGATTTCGGATAGTTAAGTTGAGATCAAACCAACCAGCATGTCCAATAATATCAAATGAATATGACAAATCCAAGAGAAATTTTCTTATATACTTATACGTTGTCGTATACACAAACGACATTTTTTGGACTGATTCTTCGTACTATTGCAACAAATTTGACCTAAATCAATAACAGTTATATGTAATTATCTGAAAATCACGAAGAAACTGCATTTGAAATATTTAATAATTTAAAAATTGAGAAAAATTCATTTTTGCACGATTGGGCGTTTTCATGTGTTTACCGGCCCTCTATTTGAGGTGGTATGTTAATTTTATCGACAAACTGTGGTGACTATGGTTATGCTGACTTACTGCCGATGAGCCAAAGCGGTAAGTAAAGAATTGTGGATTTTCACAAAAAATATTCATTTATGTATCGTCAAACTTGACAGCTGACAGCGAATAAGCAATCATTAGTAGTAACTCAATTTGAGAAAGAATATAAGGATCCATATTTTGGGTAGATATTTGGAAACCTCGCCAAGTCTCGGCCTCCAAATTATTATTCTCAATCGGTTAACTGTACTTACTGACCTTAATACTTAAATAACTATTAAGTGTTCTCTCCTCGGCCCGATTACTCTCGCATCATCAGTATAGCATTATTTTAACCAGCGTATAGATGATTAAAATCATTTGATTTCAATCATGATAAAAATCAAGACTTTAATCAAGTGATTTTTTCAAAAAATCATTGATTTTCATCCAGAACTAAATATTTTCTTCTAAAGAAAACTACCACGATGAAAAATAAAGTAAACTACTTATCGTAATAAAATTAGGAACAGGAAACATACATATTTTATCAAAAATGATAAATTATACTATAACATAGAAAAAAAATTGAATTATGGCATAAAAAATTCTTACTTAGAATTGGAAATAAACAAAAAATTGTATAAGGAAACTGTGTGAGTTTTTCATACATGCTTCGACCTGAAATTTCTGAAACACTTGACGTATTTTTCATGTCAATTTAAAATTAAATTAGTATTAGAGACAGCTATGAAACAAAATGGTTCAAATAATTACTAAAAGTATTGTATATACTATCTAATTAGTACTTTAGGAGTCAAAACTAAAAGAAAAAGAAAGAAATCAAAAAAATCGGAAAATCATGTTTTTTTACACCCTTATTTTAACTACAAACATGAATATTTCAGTTATAATTTTTTTTGGGTCATTTTCAACTTTTGGGCTTCATCAATCTGCCATTACGTTTAGAGTATTTCAAAATTTGGTTACCATACTTCAATACTACATTTCTTTCGACTTGAGTGCAGAAAATTGTGCATTTTCTGTGAATAGAATATATGTACAAAGTCTATAGCTCAGAGATAGAGCACTGGTCTATGGTTCGACAGGTATGAAATTAGAATCGCGTTCGGGTGAACTTGAAATTTATTTTTTTTCTTCCGTACAAATAACCATTTTATCAATTTTACTTACCCAAAGCATCATCATTTATATTTAAGGTATTTTATGTTAACTATTATATGTGCTAAGCATATCTTTTATTTGACTGATGACTTATCTCTTTTCAACAGGCGCCATTCAAGCTTCTAGTAATCATAAATTTACTATAATGTAAATAGAATTATAATTTAAAACAACGAATCAAAACATAATATACTATTATTTCATAATACATAACACTAGTTTACAAAATTCAGCTATTTATCTGTTGCTGTGAATTTTATGATTGATAATGTTCACTTATGACTTGTTTCTGTCAAAGATGATTTAGAAAATGTTTGTACAGCTCTAGTTCCTTTGTTTTTGATTTTTATCATTCCTGCGTATTTATTCGTCGATAACGTGCTTATTTCACTGTGTTAAGATTGATATCTGGAGTTTTTGTGACATGAGTAGTTCAAGGAGACGTTGTTTGAACAATCCAAATCATTTTTGCTACATATGCGGAGAATATGTGTTCAAGGATTGTAGAAAAGTTCATGAGAGTTGGTTGAAAACACCTATTTTCTGTATTTTGGGATGCCCTTGGATAAAAATTTCAAATCTTGGGCTCCTGATTGTGTTTGTAAATCGTGTGTTGAATATTCAAGATTATGGAAAAGTGGTAAAAGAAGTGCTTTTAAATTTGGAGCACCAACCATTTGGCGAGGACCCCGAAATCATCTCGGTGACTGTTATTTTGTAGTGTGAACATAAACGGCATGAACGCTAAAAATCGAGCTAAATGGCAGTATCCAAGCTACAAAATTATTCTACTACCATTGCATATGAAACTGAGCATCATAAATCAGTTTATCAAATCGCTAGATAGAGACGGGAACTGTTTCTCTTACGTTTGCAAAAAATTTCCTCAGCTCACTATTGAAAAGATTAGAGCAGGAATTTTTGATGGCCCCCCAAATAAGACAACTTAAGGAAGATACTGATTTCAAAAATTCTTTGACTGAGCTTCAATTAAGGACTTTGACAGCTTTTGTCTCTGTGATGCAGAACTTTCTCGCCAATACGAAATCAGAAAATTATATTGAACTTGTTGAAGACCTATTTTTACAATTAAAAGATATGGGGTGCAATATGAGCATAGAACTTCACTTTCTCCATAGTCACTTGGATAGGTTTCCGAAAAATTTAGGAGATATAAGCGAGGAGCAAGGGAAGCGTGAGTATCAAAATTTACACGTGATGAAAGAACGTTATCAAGGTTTTTGGGATGATGTCTGGCTATTTCTGGTCTCTGATACGCTATTTTCCTAAGTCTACACATAAGAGAAAAGCTCGTGAGCAAAGTTTTTCAGAACTCGATGATTAATTTCATTTTTTAATGAATTTTTTCCATGTAAATACATGCTTTTTTCTGTTTTAAACGTACATAGCTGAAACTCAAAAACTAGAGCTGATAAAAAAATTCTGCTTGCATTTTGAAAATAGGGATAACATATTCACTCAGCAACAGCTAAAATTTCTCCGGCAACAGATGTACTGTAAACTAGTGTAATGTATAAAGCACGGATTTTAGTTTTTACCTTCTTGCTATGAACAACCAGGGACAGTTGGAATCTTGGTGTAATTTTCTTACGGGAAAATTTCATGTATATGCTTCGTACACAAGTGCTGACATAAAGGATTACCAATATTACCGAGGAGTAACACTCCTAAGTACAACAGCCAAAGTGTTTGCAAGAATATTAGAGAAGAAACTAAGAATCCAAGTAGAAAAATCGCAGATAACCAATATGGCTTAAGGACTAACAAAGAAGTTAACGGTGCAATGAGTATAATGAGACAAGTGAGCGAAAAAACAATAAAACAAGGAGACAAGGTACATTTATACTTCATAGACCTAGAAAAGGCCATCGACAGAATAGATAGGAAAGACATGACATATGGAAGACGATAAAAGAAAGAGAAATATACTATAAGAGATATACAAAGGTTATACAAAAATACTAAAAAAATACAAAAGATCAAAGAATGAAATATCAGACATATTCGAAACTACAAAAAGCGTAAGGCAAGGCTGCATATCAAGATCGTTACTCTTCACACTAGTGATCGACAAAGCAATAAACGAAGCAAAAAAGAAAGCGAAAGAATACATAATAGGAAGGTGGAAAATGGAAAACGTGAAAATAACAGATATGTTATGCAATCGACATGATAGTAATAGAAAAGACGAAGACACATTAAACGAGAATTTAGAATTATCTAGAAAACACCTAGAAAAAATAAACATAAAGATAAACCGCAATAAAATCAAGTCGATGGTCATAAGCAAAAACAAGGAGAATCACACAATCAAGATAGAAGTAGAACAAGTCAAGAAGTTCAAGTATCTAGGAACAATATGATCTATGACAGAAAACTAGATAAAGAAATATGGGAAAGAACAGGAGCCACATGTGGACTATTCAGCATGTTGAAGAGCATCATACTAACAAATAAAGAAATACCAAAGAAAACCGAAACACAAGTATACAAAAAAATAGCTGTATCTATCCTGACATACGGATCAGAAACCTGGACATCAACAGAAAGACAGCGCAGTAAATTCAATGAGATTCCTGAAAAAAATATATAGGAAAACAATCTTGCACAGGATTAGAAATAAGAAATATAGAGAGACACTGAATGTAAAACCGATAGAAAATATAACAGGGAAGGGGTAATTAGAATGGTGCGGACATATACAAAGAAGGGGAGAAGAAAGAACAACAAAAAAAGTGTACGAAGTATGAATAGCAACAACAAAGTAAAGAGGAAGACTCAGGAAAATATGGAAAGAAGAAGTGAAGAAAGTATTGGAAAAGAAAGGATGTGAATGGGAAAAAGTAGGCCACTTTAGCAAAATGAGAAAAAAATGGAAGGAAGTATGGCAGCGGATACCAAAAGAAGAAAAAGCAGAATGAACAAGAAAAGTACAAACCATAAGCCTTACACCTTGAAAGGTAGATAAGTTTGATCGTAGCCTCACAAGAGCCCATTGACCATTCTTGACTGAAATGAATTATAATAACATTTCGGCTCAGATGCCGCTAGTGCTCGGAAAGAAGTTGACGTTCGCACGAAATTTGTAAATTTGGTAGTCCTTCATTTTTATAACTTGATTTGCTCAAGAAAGTTCGGTTAGATTGAAAATGTCCTGATTTTGATTGATAAAATTGCTCTCAAATTGATTTTTATATGATAAAAATAGAACAGCAGCTCCATCTAATTATCAGGCTTTTGATTTTTATAGAGTTGGGACTCCTTGTAGTCTCCATGCTTCATTGTTTGAGGTGTTGGATGAATAATATAAATGTTGACAAAGATGCAGTTTCTCCATTATTCTAGTAATCTATTATTTCCCTGCTTCTTTGACTGCATTTCGCATTTCACATCATCCCTTATTAAAGATTTATTACCTTTCGCCTTGTGATGGAAATATCATGTATAGTATCAAAGTTTCCCTCTGCTGAAATTCCCTATTTCTCCCACTTTTCTTCATTTTCCATAGCTTTCCTTAAAGATGCACGACCAGAAAACCGCTACTCGACGTATAAGCTTCTTACTTAAATAATTAATGTATAATAATGCAAAATCTAATACTCTCTACAAGGTAGGGGAATACAAATTCATTGTTTATAAACAGAAGAGAATCATATCAACTAGGATATAGATTCACTAATGGGTTATGTTCGCTTATGTAGGATGGTTTCCAAGCAACGGAAGCTGTATAGAATTATTAGAGAGTTTCAATACAAAATCCGTTAATATTACGAATAAAAAAAGTTTCAGTTTTACTGTAAGCTCAGTTAAATATTCATTTGTTTGTCATAATTCACCAAAAAGTCAAATAAAATCCAAACTATCATCAACAAAACCACAAACCATGATTCCTAAATTTATTTAAAACTTCTGCTTCATCCCGCTATGTTGACGTATTATTTCAGTACCATCCATTGAACTCTCCAACAAACTTTCCTCACAAAAACGAAGAAAACAAATGAAAACACTACATTTTGTTTGAAATTACTTGTAATGGAACGCAAATTTCGCTTAATTTGTATGCATAATAGAAATATTTTGTTTATTCAAAGCCCGCGTGCTTTCCGTTCCAATGAAATATTAATGTGTCTTTTGTTTCAGGTAAGAGAGGAATACTAAAAAGTGAACATCACGAGTTAGATGCTAAGATTGGCGCCAGGGAAAAACACGTAACGTATAAACATTTTTGGAGATAAATATTTTTTCGGTGACACGAGAAGAGCTTTTTATCGGCGGGGTTATGTGGCGTAAAAGGCGCAGTTTGGGAAGATACGATCAGAGGAGGATTTCAAAATTTTTATCAGTTTTGAATTATTCACAATGTTTTATATTCTGATGTGTATCTCATTCCAAAAATTAAACTGTGAGGTAATCGCAGTTTTCGCATGTTCCAGACCAATCTACTTTGATTAATAATTGTTCTACTTTTGTAATATAAGTGTCAAACTATAGGAAATGATTAATATGTTACACTAAAAATTATAATCGGCTTGCACTTCCATATTTTTCCAATATTACTTCCGCAAGATTGAAATATATCTAGTACTACTCTGTTTCTTTCAAGGGTCGATCTATGTTGAGAAATAGGGCATTATGGCAAAGTGCGTTAGGTTGGGTCGCGCAGCAGGCGTACACATTATCATAATCCGAAATAATAAGCTTCACCAGTGCCGTCCTTCCGGGGCAATGATCCAATTCTCTTCCTATTGTGCATCTCACAATCTCACACTGCGAATCTGAGAGAAATCGAGTTATCATGCCATAATGTTGGGGAAATACCTTTTATCACTTCAAAAATTGATATTAGAAGCATAGAACGGGAAAAAACAATTTGTAAGAATGCTATTGCATTTTGCCTTTTATATGAAGAACCAAAAAGAGAAAATTGGCCGAACTTGAACTTAATTCATTCACTCATTCATTCAAGTTGATTAAATTGGCGCTTGAGAGCCTAAACTTGTAATATCTCTTGAACTATCGATTTTGAGTTAAAGATGCAAAAATTATTGTACATTTTCGTCTCACTGTTTTAAATATTGAATCCGCATGTTTGAAGTTTTATTCAGACGTCAGCCCGCTCCGATTTAGGTCAAGGTCGTTTGTGGCCTTGCGATCTAGTTAAGTTCTGTTTGAAATTCCATTTGGATCCTTTGCTTATTAGTCAAAAATTTTATACACTTTATAATTCACATGATGTTCCAGAGAGCTGGAAGCTTTTATTTCTTAGCATTTTTGACCAGTCAAAGCACTTCAGGAACGATTTTATGATTGTATAAAAACATCCTGATTGAGGTTATAAAATAGACCGAAAGCTTCACATCATTTTTGAAGAGAATTCTTTTATTTTGTTTCTCTTTCAAAAAGTCTCGATTTCTTATAGTTCTCAAATTATTAGTACATATATTTTTATAACAAATAATTACCAATAATTTATTCATCAGTGAACTTCTCTATTCTTTTTTTTGTGCGTCACTGGTTTGTCACTCTTAATATTAAAATATGTCTGTACAATTAAATGGGCAAGTGTCATTTATCAGAGAAGATTAATCCGACAGTACTGTTTACTTTTCGTATTGATCGAAAATTCGAGGAGTGAAATTCTAGGGTCCCAAGCTATAAATACGACCATTTGCAGTTTATCATTCCTACAAAAAAGATTGAAATACTAAAATAAATTCGCGAAGAGAAACGTTTCAACATACCATTTATTTTTCTGCATTTGAATATTTCGAATGAGTTCGTTAAATCCGAAGGCAGTTAGCATTCGATTCAGAAAACTGTAAAATACTTTTACCATTAAGGAATAGGAATGTCTACAAAAATATTATCACTTTTTTCGACGTTTGTATAATTTATTAATAGATCTATCGCAAAACGATTTCTGATCAAGTTATGCTGTTGAAAAGAATTGCTTCTAGTTGTAGTAGTCTATACAAATTTCTTGTGTGCTGAGAAAAGTATTATATTAATGAAAGCATTGGTTTAGGTAGATTTTTGTCATAAATTCAAATTGAATGTATTACCTGATCTAACATATGAAAATAGGTAATGCACTGATTATCGAGAATCACGATAATACGTTCCGATTTGATGTTCGGCCATGCCAAATTTGTTTGCTAATCCAAAGTTGTGTGAACATTGTGTTGCAGTCAAAGTTGATTTTTTTTGGGATATTTCGAGCATTTTCGAGTATTTTCTCTGTAAGAACTATCAAAATGTTTCTGGTTTTGTGATAATTATTGATTCTCGTCATTGTCTAATTATGTCTAATAGAGGATATATAGTCAAATTGATCAAGTATTGCCGATTAATTCATCCATGTTATACTAATCACCATAATTTAGATATAAAGCTATTTGTTCATTCATAATGTAACAAAATTGGAGTGAATTAATTATTAATATGGTGTAGTGAATATTAGGACCTTATCTCATACTGAATACATGATTTCCATATTGTTTAATTTAATACTGTGATTTTTAGTAAACATAATAACCAGAGACATAAGCTGCTGTATCTTAAGGCTCGGCTAGTTTTATTGGTCTCTGCTTACTTACTTGTACTGAGTACAAGAAAGTATTGTGAAACCGACAGAATACACCTATCGAGATTTTGATGGAAATATCCGTTTTTAGCATCCCTGAATCCATTTTGACTATTTTTGGCTTGATGTCGGTACGTATGTTCGAGCGTGCGTTCGTGCATACGTAACTCGTAAATCTCAAAACTGGTGGAACGTATAATGTTGAAATTTTGTATTTAAGACCGGCTTAGGGTCTAGTTGTGCACCTCGCATTACGGCTCCAATCGTCTGTACCGAAAGTGCACTTGAAACTTTTTTCGAATTTTTCTGATAAATCCAGAATGATCAACCGTAGGATGTTGAAATTCAGCATTTGAAATTGCTGTAGCATCTAAATGGTCATCTCCTATTTTTATATCAATTGGCTCAGCCGGAAGAGCTCTTTATATGATAGGCTTTTCGAATTTTCTTCATAAATTCGAAACAATTGCTCGTAGGATATTGAAACTCTGTATTAAGCACTTCTATAATATCTAATTGTACATCTTGCATTATGATCGCGATCGGCTGAACCGGAAGTGCAGTTTATTCGAAACATTTTTTGAATTTTCCGCATAAATCCAGAACGATTGAACGTAGAATATTAGAATACAGTATTCAAGATGATAGTACTGTCTAGATGCTCATATCCTATTTTTATTGAGATCGACTGAACCGGCAGTGCATTATACTTGACAATCTTCTCGAATATTTCGCATAAATTCAGAACGATCATCTGTAGAATATTGAAATTTGGTATTTCAATCTGCTGTAGCATCTGAATGATTGCCTACTATTTTCATAACAATAATAATAACTGGAAGTGCACTTCAGTTGAAATTTATTTTTCAATTTTGCGTATAAATTCAGAAATGTGAGCCGTAGAATCTTGGAAATCAGTATTTAGGAATGTTGTAGCATGAGAATGATGACCTACTGTTTCCATAGTAACCGAATAGGCTGCAAGCGCATTTCATTTGACAGATTTTTAGAATTTACTGGATGAATAAGAAAACGAATAGCTGTGGAATGATGAGATTTTCTGTTTGATTATATTTATCCAATGATGTACAAGTATGTAAGTCATGTGATGTCCACGTCAGATTTTTTAGTTGATAATTTGAAAACTACGGTCTTTAGCAAAAAAATCTACATATATTAAATTAATCTTCTAAAAAATTAGAGTTTATACAAAATCCGACTTTTTGAAAAATCAGTTCTCGAATGCCGGTTTTCCAAAAAACCGGTTTTAGCCGGTTTTCGAATGTTTTTCAAAAAAAAAGAAAGAATAGAGTAGGAGAAAATATTGTATTCGATTTATATAAAATAACAAAAATCAAGATCTATATCAAAATCACTGATCTCTAATAAACACTGGATTGGGTTTAGGCCGCTGGAATGCGGCCCCAATTGAGCGTCGCCATCTTGGCAAAAACTGAGGTTCTGTGTCAATTGGTGACAGTTCAGTATGGTGTTGGGACGCAATTTTATACTGAATAAATTTTGTTTATTTATTTAAATATAGATATATTAATACAAAATATTGTTATTGTTTTATTTTATTAGAAAAACTCAACTGAAAAAGTTTGAAGATATAATTTATTCCTATTTTTAGTGAAGTATTACTTTTTACAGGTTTTATGGAGACCTAGAAGGATACATCAATTCATTATGTTAAAGTAATCAAACGATTTGATTTTCAATTTTAGATTAAATTGAAAATATCATGAATAATAAAATCATATTGTTGGGCAATGTTACAAAATTATGATAACAAATTTGAGTAATATATCAAATTTAATATAAAATATCTTGCTCACAAAATTAATCGCTGGACTGCAAATTTGTGCTTACTAACAAACAATAAAATCTTGATTATTAAATGTATTATTATTCTCCTATCATGTGTAGTAGATATTAAAATTATTAGTTTTGAATAGGCAATATTATCGCAGAAATGCACTTCATTTATTCATATAGGTAAATTCATAGTTTTAAATTTTAGGTAACAAAAATTTATAAAACTATTGAACGGATTAAATAATACTAAACTACAATGTTTAAAAAATAGTAAAAACACTGACACTAAAAGTTCACAAATATTTTTAACTATTAATAAATATTTCAACTATTATAACAATTTTCAACTTTTGTTGATTATTAATGTATGTATTTTAATATATATTGAGAATAATTTCTTCATTTTACTTGCATTATACTTTGAATTTCATCGAGTGTCTTCTATAAGTGTTTTGAATTTGCCGCCGAATAGTTACACAAAACCTCAGTTTTACTGTCAAGGCCGCCGTTCAACCGGGGCCGCTTTCAGATGCCAGAATACGGTCTAAACCCAATCCAGTGTTATATAGAGATCAGTGATCAAAATCAAAAGTCAAGATACGAACAAAAAGTTAGGATTTAGGATTATACATCACTCACACAAAACAACGAAAGCCTAAACAAAAATTCTAAATTACAGTAACAAATAATATTTATATTTATTCCACTAATTGTTATTTTTCCTTAGATAATAGGATTTTGAAGAACATAAGACATCCACTGAACGGTGGCTAAAAGTCTTACTCTTGTTTTGGACACAATTGTGCCTGATATTGAAAATACTTGTTCACTAGCTACTGAACTTGGTTTTATAATTTTCAGGACATCAAATAACAGGTCTAAGTTTTTGGTACTTCTACTCGTTGCCTTAAATATCAAAAATTCAGCTATCAGAGTCTTTGGATTTGTGAGTTTTTCTTCAGGATCTTCAAGAAACTTGGAAATTGATTTTTCATAGCTTCTTTCAAAAAAGCATAAGTCTGATGAGTAGTTTTTTCTATTAACTCTTCATCAGAAACGGTTTCCATATGAGAATTTGTTGGAAAAATGTACCTTCCGGCATAGAAGGAATAACAAATCAAATCAAATAAATGAAAATTTTATTTACACATAATAATTTGAATTTTTTCAAACCGGTTTTCTTGATTGAAAAACAGGTTTTTGAATGTGTCAAATTCATCTCAAAAACCGGTTTTTAGAAACCGGGTTTGAACAACCGTCAAACCCTAAAAGAAATCTTTACAAAAAATGTGCTCAACACTTTTTTGTTAGGATCAATACTTGAGAAGATATGGAGGAGAAAATGGGAAATTATAAAAAAAATTCTATTGCTAAAAAGTATTAATAACTACGGCTTGTAAATGTAATCATGTTACTTATTTATAACAGAAGAGTGCGTATGGAATTAGATCAGAGCTCCACTCCGTACCCTATTCAGTACCACTTTCTAGCGGCGCTCGTTGGTATTGTTAGAATGAGGATTTTTCTCGTATATTTAGGTTTGTTTTTAGCCTTGTGGACTTTTTAGGATGAAAAAGCTCTTGGTATTTTTATTTAGGGCTTTTTTCTAGTGCAAATTGTTTTGAACACACATCCAAATTTTTTTTGTTAAATCATTTATTTCTTCTCACCAAATGAGCAATAAAGCTAATAAAATGATACCCCCATGGTCTCATTAGGACGACACAGTTTCTTCGTCACATTACTGGGACCATAACATACAACAAACAAGACTTAAAACTTGATTAACTATGACCTACCTTTCCTCCTTAAATTATTTATAATCTCCCATTTTCCCCCTTCCACATCTCCTCTAGTACTGATCATAGAAAAAAGTGTTAGGGATTTTTTTTGAAGAAAATCTAGTACGTAAACATTTTCTCGCTAGAGGCAGTAGTATTCGAGTTATTAACGAAGAACTGGAATGAGGACTTTAGCTCCTGTCCCACACTTCAGGACTTTCACTGTGCCAAAATTGGCTACTAGATTAATTATTTCTGATATTCTTACTCCGTTGCCCAGACTATTAGTCCTAATTTGATTTTTAAGTGGGACCATAACATACAACATACATGATTTGAAACTTACCTTTCCTCCTTAAATTATTTATTATCTCCAGTCTTCCTCCTTTCATATTTCCTCTAGTACTGATCTTGGAAAAAAAAAATTGGGGGTGTTTTTCGTAGAAAATTGCCTTTAAACCAATTTAGTTTATGGACATTTTCTCTCTAGGGGCAGTAGTATGAGAGTTATTAATGAAAAACTGAAAAAAGGACTTTTGAAAAATCCTCATTCCTTTAGGTCCTCTCCCACACATCAAGACTTTCAGTATGCAAAAATTGGCTTCTACATGAATCGTTTTCGCTATTTTTACTTCGTTGCCTAGACTATTAGTCTCAATTCAATTTTTAAGTCACATTTTTTAACCGAAATGTAAGGAGACATCAATTCTTGATCATTTTTCCCCAGTACTATTTTTCTATGGCTTATAAGCTTTATGTAGGTATTGAATAATGAAAGGAATGCAGTCAATTATTTAATTCTCTCTTTCTATCCTACTTTATAGCTTCGATCACACTTTGACCGCATTCAGGAGCGTGGAAGATTATTGAGTTTAAATTCAGACAAATGTTTCACAGTTAAAAATAACAAAACCATATTATTTAAAAGTGAATACAAATTGAAGTTTATCAAATGAAGCAAAGCACTCTTAATAATGATAATATTTATTTCTTGGATATTTATATCACTAAGATTCATATTGATCGGCTCCGTGGCTTTGTTTTGATTTAAAGTCCTCTATATAGACAGAAGGAGGAGTCTCTTCTACCTGTACTACCCCAAAAACAATTGCATAGCCTTTCGAGAGTCTGCTAGAATTATCTCAAAATATTCAGATGAAAATCAAGGAAATCTGTTACAGTATGTTTCAATGAAATAGTAACAGAGGTTCAGAAAGCAAAAAATGATTTTGCGCTACAATGCAGCTCAATTTCAGTTCTTCAAACTTTTCAAAACGCTTCTGAGGATTGCAACGCTCAAGGAACCAACGACAAAACAACAATCTTAGCTGAAAATCTTAAGGTCCCAAAGCTTGCACTTTTTGTCTATAAAGTAGATGAAAACCTGGTTCCTTCTTCTTACTTTTATTTTATGGCCTTACAGCCCAAATCAAGCCTAGAAGTTTGTTTCGCAGAAATTGGAGATGTGGATTTATCGAGGGTTGCAAACATAATTAGTTTTATCACCCTTGAATGCAAAAATTACTAATATAATAAATATAGAAGTACTTGAGATGAAACTACCGATTCTATCTCGTGCCAACGGAATACGAGTATATCCCAATAAAAAATAACCCTTTTCCCAAAATATATTGGCCCATTTCTTATCTCCAATATAAAATACGATCTCATTCCATCCAATGAGTAAAGCAAACGGTTAGATATTATTCCTAACTGTTCCATCATCTCAGCGATAGAATTCCTCCACATGATAACCTTATAAACGAATTTTATTCTTCCTCTGATAAATGTGGATACGCATCTCTCAGCGTTCGACGAGAGTTCTCAATGGTGCAATACTCGTCCAGCGAAAGGGAAAGGACTAGCTAAGAGTAAAAGTTCGCACATAAAATCCGTAGCTCGGCAGATTGGTGATAAAACCAGAGCAGGGCTACCAATACAAGCAACGATAACACCAAAGAGGGGTAAGAGTTGAAGAGCCAAGAGGGAGTTTAATAAGAATTTGATGTGGCAGGACTGTTTTCGTTTTCTTCGACTAAATTAGAGAATGGGATTATAGTTGATCGAATTTTCTACCTTAACCTAATAAGCAATATCAAATTATCAATAAAAGAGCAAAGCTTTATTTATTTGAAGAGGAGTTCACTCCTATATACAGGGTGCTCAAAAACATACAAAGAATTTAATGCAAATGTGGAAATAATCTTTTTTAGAATCATTCTTATTTCATTGGTCTGCGATATTCGACCATAACTATTTCCTAATGCTTTCCCTTCATATTCCAACTACAATTACGCCTACAGGAATCCAGCTTCATCTAATATCTCTCCGAGCCGTGGGCGTCGCAAGCGTCGCGTTCCGCTTCCGTTCTCCCTGTGTCCTAGACGCTGTGGACATCCGTGTCCGCCGCGTAATTTGAGGGTTGCGCTCCGTAAAGTCTGTATGAGGATCTTCAACCTCTATGAACTCTAGTTTGTACTCTGGACTTCGGTCAGAGACATGCAGTGAGCTATCATAAAAGGACATATTAGGTTTTGTCGACGATGAACAGAAATAATGGAAATTAGGGGACAAGAATTAATTGTGATATTACAAGAAATATAGAAGCTTTATGAAATTCAATTGTAATTTTTTCAATCATTCATTTCAAAGTGGAATGTCGTATCAAAGGATCATTGAATTGGATAAGCACTTTTGTGGGAATATTGAGGATTCATAGAGGAAAAGGAACTTAATAAATATTCAAAATACCTACATTTGAAATGTCAGTTTTATTTACTCGTCCCCAATTCTAATTCTCCCCACAGAGTATGTAAATGATAAAAACTCCATCCCAGAAACCCTTATAAAATTAGGTTAAGTAAAATAACCCTAGTCCTCCCCTGCGTATGTTCTCATTAGTACACAAATCGGAAGATCCCGTCCGGTACATCACCCTGAATCCAAAGGGCGTATTCCACAAGAGACAGATGACAGTCGCGTAACTAAAGTCTTCCCACCGCTTGCTAATTGAATGATTAAAACAAATCTTTGATGTTGCTATGCCGGTATGATGTTGACATACTGCTGTCAGTTGACCGTTATTTGCTTCAAACAATTGCTGTAGTCTTTTGATAGAGTAATTATCTCATTAAGATCAGTTATTACTGGTGGGAACTTTGTTTTTTTATTGATGATTCAAATTGACAGCTGAAGAAAATTGTAGATATTAACGAGAATCATCAAAAACAAATTGGTGCTTTCATGAATACCTGATGATTCTGTTGAAAGCTCAAAATAAATTTCATTGTCAATTTATTCCTTAATCTAGAATTTCACCCTTCATATAAAATTGAAGGCCATTGTCTGGCCTTTAATTTTCTCCTAAACTTGTCGTCCATTTGCTCGCCGACTTCCGGTAATCTGAGCGTCGTTCATTTACTTCCTGTGAAATCCTTCCCATTGTCCACCATCTCTCATCTGTTTCTCTCATCTCTCCATCTCTTCCTAACATTCGTCTTCTGCTCAACAATATAGTCGCCATATTGTCACGTTTCGATAGTAATTGGATGTTGTACTAGTAACACCCGAATTGAACCCGGAAACTTGCAATATTCGCTTATTTCCAATCGGAAAGTTAGTGTTATGTCTAATGTTGATGCTTTTGTTAGGTTGGAAATTGTTAACTGTCTTGATAATGATGTTGAGGGTGCTTCCGGGATATATGGAAAGTAATTGATGTTTGGATTGATTCGGAAGTGCTGTAATTGGAGGATTTAGGTTATAATCTGATAGGGAAATGTTTACAATAAGTAATTAGCTTGAATGGAGACTACTCTTTACAATATTAGACAAAATTGGACAAATGGCACCCTACAAATAAACTCAATCAGAATTTCCAAAGTAAACATTCAAAGAGCTAGGGGTTATATTGATAGTTCAAGATGCCATCACTGAAATCAAGTACTAAAATGACGTTAAGAAACTGTCTCCACTAATTAAAATTTAGTCTCTGGAGTTACAACAGCTCTTCGACTACCCCTCATTTTTCTCATTCTGAACAGTTTTCTTGAGCTAGTACATTTCATTGACTACCCTGATCTGATAAGTTTTCTTTAGTCACCGGACCAGGATAATAAATGAACTGTATTACTTCAAGAAAACTGTCCAGTATAAAGAAATCGATTCCAGTTTAGGAAAACTGGACAGGAGTAGTCGAAGAACTGTGTTAGCTCCAGAAACTCAATTCTGATTTAAGAAGACGGTTTCTTGACGTCATTTAGAGATCCTTGATACATATACAATCTAGCAGACAATTGACGAAGTGATTCAATGTCGTCACCGTTGAAGACTTTCGTCTAGAAATAACAGACAGGATCAAATCAATTTCTTTGACATTTGTATGTCATTATTGGAGCCAGTCAAATATTTTCACTGCGTTTTGTGTTACTGTCCTCTCCTTGAGCAAGTCTGTTCCGCCTTTTATATTCGTCTGCATTTTGTGTTCACCTCTTGTATCTTGTTATACTTGAGTTTGTTGTATAGACATGTATGCGGAGCCAGATATAATAGCAATTGTTAAAAACGAGCGAATTCGATGGATAAACTACATGGCTCACATACCACCAGAAAATATGATCAAAAATTGATGGACAGTAGGTGATCGACCAAGAGGTAGATCAAAAATCTATAAACAATAAGGTAATGAACTAGGGAAGAGATATTTTGGGCCGACCAAGTGAAGATGCAAAGTTGAGGAGCCAAAAATATCCCACACTGTTTTCAAAACCTCTGTTTTATCTTATCGACTTGATCGACCCCTACAAGTATTCTTTACTTGATCTGCAGAAAACGTTGACTCTAAGGCATCTAAATATCACCACATCTCACCAAATTTGGTAGATGGGTCACGTAGCTCGCATGCCAAAAAGCAGTCAAGGTAAAAAATTGATGGACAGAAGATCCGATAGTATTCGACCAAGAGGAAGACTAAAAGTTAGATGGATGACTGTTTTGAAAGATCCGCATTTAGGTGAAGAACTGAAGAAGGGAAACTTTAAACCGATAAAGCTTAAGGCACTAAGTTGAAGAGGCAAGAACTCTTTTAAAAGTTGTACAAGTCAATGATGATGGAATGAATATTTTAAAGATATCCAATGCTTCAATTTGAGTCTCCTTATATTGACTTACTTGACCCCTTGGGTGCTTTTCAGTTGATCCGCGAAAACATCAGCTATAAGGCAACCAAATGTCGCCACTATCCACCAAATTTGGTGTATAGACCACATGGCTTGCATGCCGCAAAGCATTGCAGTTGAAAATAGATAGACAGCAGACCTGAAAACAATTCCTCAAAAGAAAGACTTGAAGAGAGGTGAATCGACAATTTTTCCAAAAAACTGCAGAAAATTAAGGAACCGATGAACTTATAGGCGTGAAGTGGAAGAAGTAGGAACTCTTCAAGAGTTGCATAAGCCAAAAATTATGAAATAAACACTCGAAAGATATCCTACGCTTTATTTTGAGCCTTGATCTCCTCCTATTGATTCACTTGACTCCTCGAAAAGGCGTAAACTCTTTCAAGATTTCTACAAGTCAATGATGATATAAACATCCAAAATATATCATACGATTAATTTCGAGCCTCAGTCTCCTTTTATTGACTTACTCGATCTCTTTAGTATTTTTCAGTTGATCCGTAGAAAACATCAACTATAAGGTACTCAATTGTCGCTATTTTCACCAAATTTGGTGGATAGACCAAGTGGCTCGCATGCCACAAAGCACTACAATTGAATAATTGATGGACAGTACGTCGACCAAGAAGAAGATCAGAAGAGATGTAGATCGACTATGTTTCTAAGAACCGAAGAAGGGATGCTTCAAGTAGACAAAGTTGAAGGCGCAAACTCTTTCAAGAGATATACAAGCAATGACAATATAAACATTCGAAAAATATCCCATGTTTTATTTCGAGCCCCATCCTATTGACTTACTCGGTCCCAGAAAGCATTTTGTATAAGGTAACCAAATTTTGCCACACTCTACCAAATTTGGTGGATAGAACAAGTACCTCGCATGCCACAAAGCACTACAATCAAAAAATTGATGAACAATAGATCTGGTAGTTTTCGACCGAGAATAAGACCAAAAAAGAGGTGAATCAACTATGTTTCTAAAGATCTGCAGAAAATTCTGGTGCAGAACTGAAGAAGAGATGCTTTGAACCGACAAAGTTGAAGGTGTAAACTCTCTCAAGAGTTATACAAGCCAATGACGATGATATATACATATCTTACGCTTTATTTCGAGCTTCATCGACTTACTCGACCCTTTAAGTGTTTTTCAGTTGATCCGCAGAAAACATCAACTATAAGGGTACCAAATGTCGTCACTTTTTATCAAATTTGGTGGATAGACCAAATGGCTCGCATGCCACAAAGCACTACAATTAAAATTTCTGTCATCGAGGACGCAGAAAATGTAGAATTGTCAAGTTCAGAAGATGGTAGTATGGAACCTGATAATTCAGAAGACATTGAATCAAGAGTGGAAAATAAAGAAGACGATGTTGAAAATTCTTCAAATAGATTCAATGATTTTGTCTTGGCAATGGTAGGGAAGATGAAAGAACATCAAGAGCCATCTTGTTATCAAGAAGCTGTACAGAGTAGTCAAAGAGAAAAATGGCTAACAGCTATGGAAAATGAAATACAATCATTAAAGGAGAATCATACATGGGACTTGGTAGACTTGCCAGAAAACAGAAAAGCTCTAAAATGTAAATGGGTCTACAAGATAAAAACCAACTCAGATGGTAGTATAGACAAGTATAAAGCGAGGTTGGTTATAAAAGGCTATTCGCAGAAAAAAGGAATAGATTATGATAAAACGTTCAGCCCAGTTGCAAAGATGAATACAATTAGAGCGTTGTTAAGTGTCACAGCGAATGAAGGTTTATCATTAACTCAATTTGACGTCACAACGGCATTTTTGAATGGAACATTAAATGAAGAAATATTTATGAAACAACCAGAAGGTTTTGAGAATAATACTAAGAAAGTTTGCAAGCTTAAGAAAAGTTTATATGGCCTGAAACAAGCTTCCAGATGTTGGAATGCCTGTATACACAATTTTCTATTAGAATCAGGATTTAAACAAAGTGAAGCTGATCCTTGCCTATATATAAGAAACAAAAACGAGGTAAAACTGATGTTAGCACTTTATGTAGATGACGGTTTGCTAGCTTCATCTGATGAAAGAGAATCAGAACAATTTTTAAATAAACTCAAGACAAAATTTAAGATTACCACAAAACCAGCTTCGTATTTCTTGGGTTTAGAGATAGAAAAAAGAGAAGATGGGTCCGTAGAAGTCAATCAAAAGGCTTACACAAAAAGAATATTAGAAAGATTTGGTATGAATAATTCTAAATCTGTCTCTACACCTATCTTAAAAGAAGATACACAAAGAAAAGAAGAAGAGAAGATGAATATTTTTCCATATAGGGAAGCAGTAGGAGCTTTGGCTTATTTAATGGTTGGTACAAGACCAGACATTTCATTTGCAGTCAGTATTGCTTCAAGACATTTAGAGAATCCAACTACAGAAGATGTTGTGAGAGTAAAAAGAATTTTTAGATATTTAAATGGAACTCAATATAGAGGGCTAATTTATGAAAAGGGTTCCGACAAAGACATGATTTGCTACAGTGACGCAGATCATGGTGGAGATATGACTACAGGACGTTCTACAACTGGTATACTTTGTATGTATGCAGGAGGAAGTATAGCTTGGAAGAGTCAACGACAATGTTCAGTTTCAATATCAACAACTGAAGCAGAAATCGTGGCAGCAAGTGAAGCTGCTAGAGAAATAATTTGGCTCACAAGACTTTTCAAAGAGTTGACAAATTTAGAGAATCTCCCAGTTCTAAACATAGACAATGAATCTACAATTAAATTAGCACATAATCCTCCTCATGAATACCATAATAGAACAAAGCATATAAGAATCCGTTCATTTTTCGTAAGAGAATTGGTGAATGAAAACAGTATTCAAATCAAGAAAGTATCATCAGAGTTCCAACTTGCAGATTTGATGACCAAGCCTCTATACAAACCAAGATTTGAAATGATTTGTCAACGAATGAATTTGAAAAAATAGCTGTCAACTTACAAAAAGAGAAGATGTTAAAAATATATTATGTATATTTATATCGAGTATGTAAGTTTTGTAAGTTGTTTTATAGGAAATGATTGATGTATTAATATTGACAAGATAGAATAAATAAAATTATTGAAAGATATACATTAACTAGTGTTTATACTTTAACAGTTTGGTGGATAGATCAAGTGGCTCGCATGTCACAAAGCATTGTGATTGAAAAATTGATGCTAGACCTGATAGCATTAGACCAAGAGGAAGACCAAAATAGGGTGGATCGACTATGTTTCTAAAGATCTGCAGAACATGTAAGTGAAGAACTGAAGAAGATATGATTTAAACCGACAAAGTCGATGCCATTGATGATATAAATATTCGAAAGATATCCACGATTTATTTCGAGCCTTAATTTCCTCCTATTGAATTACTCAACTTCTCAAGATTTCCAAAAATCTGCTGGAAAATAAGGTGAAGGATTGAACAAAATAAGCTTTCAATTGACGGAATTGAAGGCGCAAAGTGAACCAGGCAAAAACTCTTCAAGAGTTGTGTGAGCCCATGACGATGAAATAAATACTCGAAAGATATTCCACGTCTTCTTTTGAACTTCTGTCTTTTCCTATTGACTTCTTGAGCCCCTCCAAGTGTTTTTGGGTTGATCCGCAAAAAACATAAACTGTGAGGCAGCCAAATGTCACCACACCACTGTAACTTATCTCTTTTGCTCAAAATTGATTAGATTATCTGTTTCTGCCAATTTTTTGCATGATAGCCTGTATTTCCACAAGAAATGCCAAGGTATAATAAACTATAATTCATGTTCTGTGCAATTTAATGTCAAATCCATAAAGGTAACCGAGATGAATCTGTTGATTTTTGGGAACATCACGAGAAACTGAGAGCCTAAAACTATAGTTTGTTTCAGAATGGAAGAGAGTTATAAATCAGCTGTCAAAAACATTTGAGTGGCGCGCCAATAGTAGTTGAAAAGATTAAATTTCATACATCAAATATTTTTGTTCTCAGTTAATTTTACGAGGTCAGGTAAAGTTACTTGAACAGCATAATCCGGAATTGAGTAAGTCTCCAAATTAGGATAAATAAATCCTATATATGTCTATGTAACGGCCCAAAAGGGATTATCGGAACGTTTATAGCAGTGTTTTTATTGTTTCCAAAATCTCGCTATTCACTGTACATCATTTTGACCCTTCTCTCTCTTCCAATTTCTAAGTATTTAGAAGACTCATGATCAGTTTGTTCAGCATATTTTCAATCAACACTTCATCCCCAATATTTGTTTACTCACATGTCAACTTCTCACAAAACCTTGTCCACTTCCTCGCACATAATCCAGTATCAATATTTATTCCTGACAATAGAAAGAAGTATAAACACTTCAGCTTGTCATGTACTCTATGTAGTATTGGAAATTTCGCTGCCGGCTTAAACATCGGATTTGAACGATCAGCTCTAGTGTCAGCAGGAGCGGATGTTTCTCATGTTTATAATTGGAGAGCTCACAGTGCGTGTGAACCAAACATTCGTCATAATATGTTGTGGACTGACCCCACTTGTTATTTGTAATTGTAATCATTTAATGATTTCAATTTGTACTCTTCAAAGAAATTAGACATTCTTGAATTCAATTTTATACACACAAATTCTTCTTGCTCCTGAGGGTGGTCCAGGTGGGACTAAAACTGAAGATTTAAATTGCTGAGCAAAATATTCTATAGACTCATCTTGTTAAGACATATCTTGTTTTAATAGCTAACTTACTTTGAAAATTATTACTGGCGTCTTGTTATTCTATAACGAACCAGATTTGAAAAGAAAAAGAGAAATGGAAGATCAACTACAATATTATTTATGCGTCCTAATGTTGTAGTTCTAATTTTACTCGTGATCATAATAACGTCGCTGATGTCCTGGGGCGCCTGGCGTCTGGACAACTCGAGAAATCCGCAGAACGCAGTGCATTGGGCGTAAAGCCAAAAATTCCTTGCATTAGTATACAAAATACACAAGTATTTATAGCAAGTTTTGCTTGCACTGAATATTCAATTATCCCTTAAAATTTTTACCCTGCAGCCTATAATATTATTTTACAGCCTCAGTAACTGCAGATATATAAAAAATAATTGATAGCAAGATTATGTTTGTCTTCTTCCCTTTAAGATCTTTTTCGATTGAAGTTTTGATGGGCGTTTTCGAATAATGTAACATTTATCAAGTTGAGCAATTATTGGTAAACGATAATTAAAAAGTAATTATTAATGAAACCGTTGTTGCTAATTATAAACGCATTTCTGTCAGAAAATTATAGCTGTTCTAGAAAAGGAGCAAAATGTCTTGCCCGGAACATTCCGCTCACGCCAAAGGTATTTAAATGGAATACTCATAGTTTTTATGAAAAAGTAATAATAGTGTATGCATAATTGTATTTTATTGTAAATAGAGTAACATACATTTCTAACGCTGACCATATTCCTTCTTTCAGAAAAAAATATGATGATATCAAGGAATAAAACTGGCTCAAATCTTCCGCAAGATTACAAAGAGCATATCTAATCAAATCTGGTCAAAATCACACCAGAGGTTTCTAGAAATATGATGCACATACAAACCTATCCGTCCATCTTTATTCGTATAGATTGATAGTTCTCAAGTATTTTTTCATTTATGTAAATAGTTCCCTAAAAAGTTGAGCATGTCCTGATATTTTAGTAACCGTAGCGAAAAATGTTTGTTTCAGGGATAAGTTCCGGGCTCCCTGGATATCCTCAAACAATATCCTCGCACGAAAACTTGCACCTGCTCTGAATAAGTAGGAAAGTTGAATAAGTTCTCGGGTGTGTACCTTCGGAAAAGTTGAGTAAATGCTATTGTGGTATCACCGCCTGAGAATTCGTTCGTGAATTCGAGCGTGCGAATTTAGTGTTAGGGTCGGAATTACTGCGAATTTCCTACGTGAAGTTGGCGTGAGTAATAGCGGACCAGTCTATTGATCGAGATCATTTGTATGCAAGTCTGAATTCACTGAATTCGTTTAACTACCGCACTGCGAAATTGCTGCCAATGGCATCTTCTAAACGACTCATTTCGCCAAAAAAATAACACTTGTTTTAATGACAATCTTTACATATTTTCCCGTAGTAATTGAGGCTCTATAGGGACGCCGTGAATTGCGAGAGTCTTATTCCAACGCGTTTTTTCACCGTGGTATTCTCAGTAGACCGTATTCAGGTAATTTTAAAATGTAGGCCCAAAGTTGACTCGAATGAACGATGCGCGGTCGAAAGTGGCGGCGACAGCCGAATATCGCCTTCTGCTTTATCTTCTGCTGGCACACTGATCTACAGTCGGACGCTTTCAAATAATTTTTATTTTGTTTCTAAAAGGTGTTGGTCCAAGGATGCTCAAAATTGATATTCTTTGATTGTATTTATGTTATTCTCATATATTTAAAAAAAAAGTTTCTGTATTTCCTGACAAAATTCAAATCTCAATCATTACGTTGATATCCGTTTGTATGTATTATTCTATTGCAAAAACGTCAAAACATTATGATGATACATATTATAACATCCTAATCCGGCTAACTTTCAATAATAATGCGTAACAATCATTGATCTCGACCGTCATTTGTTACAATTTCCTGTGATTAAGTTCCCCATTGATATTAAACTACATGGATGGGCAATTACCCATACAATAGATTATTCGACGCTAAATCGTGAGCGCGTCATTTGTGAATTCTTTTCTATTGTTTCACTGCCCCTGTTAGTGACCTTGAACTGCCATTGAATTGACAATGTCAATGTTCCCATGGAGATAATGCACATTACTTGCAACCCTTGGTACAACGCTGAGTTGACTGTGACGAAATGGAATAAATGGAAGTTAAGATCGGTATCGAATTATCGACATGTGCAAGATATAAATTACGGAAATGATGTTAGAATAATGTGCGGGAAATTGTGTTGACTAATGCTGAATCATTAGAGCAAGAGATTTTTGTCGGACAGTTATTCGATCAAATAATTGTTGTATGCATTATCAGTTTTAATTGGTAGTTAGTCTCGTAGAATAATTCTCCATTTCACAGGATGCTTCCGTACATTCGATAAATTTATTCCTGAATAAAATCCCAGGTTGCAATTATTGCAGAGACGATGAGCATTAATCCAGAATCAATGGTCGATATATTCCTACAATCTGCAGCTAGATTCAATTGTGCGATTGAGTTCCCTTCGCAAACGACAGGCAGACAAATGGAATAATAGTGTTCACTATATTTGCAGCGATTAATGAATTTGTCGGCGAAGAAGGGAAAATGTGGGAAATTGAATTGGAAGTAGAGTCTAAGAGTGGATTGATGTCTCCCAGAAATATTACAGGATTAATGATTATTTGTGCTTTCCTGCTTTGACATTGAAATTCCATAATTTAATATGCCCCTGTATTAATGCTTGGACGAACAGAATTATTCTCAAACATAATTTAGTTCTATTAGTTTTTTGTTTGTCCGGAGAAAATCAATATTCTGTATGTGTCGACTATAAACTGTCAGGGGGCATCCAATTCTGAATAGAACGGCATATAATAATAATAATAATAATAATAACCGTTTATTATTCAACAGGATAGAGCTATCCCTATTACAGAATAATATTACATGAAAAATTGTAATAAATAGTGAGATAAGAAGAACAATAAAAAAAAATATATATGATAAATAAGTTTGGCTTGAACCAAGCATAATTGAAATTAAACAAAGACTACATACTATCCAAAGTTACAAAATTGTATTTAACTTAATTCTAAATTTTATAATATTAAAAGAGAAAACTAGATCGGATGCTACAGTATTGAAATTACGGCACATCATATTGATTGGTGAATTTGAATGATAATTTGTACGAGAGAAATTACAAATGAATGTGTACTCACATCTAGTGATACATGTGTTAACGTAAAAGTTCAATTGATCCAACAGAAATATATCATCAATATAATTATTAACAATTTTATATAAAAATAAAATTTGACTCTTGATACGTTTTTGTTGCAAAAGTTCAAGGTTGAATTTCTGATGTATTTCAGTATATTGACAATTTGGCCAGTGTTTAAATAAGCGATAGAATACAGTTTTACAGATTTTTTTTTGAATTCTTTCAATTGACTCAATCAAATATTGTTGTGAGGGGTTCCAAATTGTGGAGCCATATTTCAATTTACTAATGACAAGAGATTGGAATAACGATTTGTAACATTCAATGTTTTTGAAGCCAGAGGTTGTTCGAAGTAGAAATCCTAAGATTTTATAACAAGCGTTAATCATATTATCTATGTGGTATACAAGAGTCAATTTTTGATCTAAAAGCAAACCTAGGCTCTTAACGAATGTAACACGAAGTATTATTTCATTATTCATAGAATATTGGTATGCTATGTTCATATGCTTCCGACTAAAAGTGATCACCTGACATTTATTCAAGTTAAAGTTGAGATAGTTTGATAAGGACCAGTTGTAGATTGCATCTAAATCCATCTGTAGGAGAGAGCAATCATTTAAATTAGATACTGTGTGATATATTTTGAGATCATCAGCGTATATGGCATATTTACAATATTTTATAACGTTAGTTATGTCATTAACAAACAATAAAAATAATAAAGGGTCTAGGACGGAGCCCTGAGGAACACCAGATGTGACAGTGAAGTTAGATGGAACAAATCCATTGCACACTACGTACTGAATTCTATTGCTTAGATATGAGTCAAGTAGAGCATATAACTTATCCGAGAAACCTATTTTCTTGAGTTTATATAATAAGATTTGATAAGCTACTGAATCGAAAGCCTTCGCAAAATCGGTATAAATTACTCAAAAGCATCAAAAATAAATTGAACAAAGCTCGTTAAGTTCGATATAGTTGATCGACGAGTTACGAAGCCATGCTGAAAGTTACTTATGTATTTCGAGGCTTGACTTTGAATATGTTTGAACAAAATTAATTCAGAAATTTTTGCTGCCGAATTCAAACAAGATATGGGTCTGTAATTTTTAATTTGACTTTTTTTGCCTGATTTCAGTAAAGGAAAAACTTTAGAAAATTTCCATATTTCAGGGAAAATATTATATTTCAAACTAAAATTGAACAAATGATACAGTGGATAATATTTCACAACAACCTTTATATATGTAAACAGGAATACTATCTGGACCAACAGATTTCGTGTTTTTCTGGGCTTTAATAGCATCAAATACCTCCGATAAGGAAATATTTCCAATGAAAATTGAATCGCACAAAGGAGCATTTACGTCAATTTTAGTATAATCAATATTATCACCGATTTGGTTATAGACACTTCTGAAGAAATTTGCGAAAGCTTGAGCAATATCAGAACCAGAACTAAAAGTTTTATCATTAAAGTACATTTTTGAGGGTATTTTGTTGGAATCTTTTCTGTTATTGACAAAAGTCCAAAATTTACTAGGATCGTTGGACATGTTTTCTTGCATAGAATTGATGTTATTATCATAAGCGTTGTTAATAGATAATTTAACAGTATAACGCAATGATTTAAATTTATTTAAATGATAAACAGAATTGTAGTTGACATAGAGTTTTCTGTGATGCTCTTTAAGTTTTAAATTAGAAATAATATCATGAGTAAACTAAATTGGACACCTATTGTTTCTCATAATTTTCTTAGGAATACTTTTATCAAAAGCATCATAAACTAATGTATAATATTTGTCAACTGCGATTGTACTAATTTATTTGATTACCAATGGGACCGATTTTGCTCATTAATATATGCGGATTACTGCAATCTTATGATTAAATCTCGACTTGTCTGAAGAACCATTTCCTAATCCAAATGTATACTCCGTCTTCCATCATCTGTATGGCAAAAGTCGTCTAGACAAAATTTGTAGGGCATCTAAAATTAAATTTTTTATTTTAAATAGGTCAGTAATTATAGCTATTTGAATACAATAAATACATACATATCATTCAGAAAGTTGATTTTTGACAGTAATTATCTCTAGATCAATTAGATACGAAATTTAATCAGCTTCAATTTTGTATTGAACTATTTTTCACAACAACCAACTATTCAAGAGATACAAGGAAACCAACCGTCTCCAAACTTTTTCCGGTGCACCATTTGTTTCGGAAATCTCAGTCTCCTATCATTTGAACTATTAGTTGTATGGTAAAAACCGTCTAGACAAAATTTGTAGAGCAATGAACTTACTTTATAAGCATCTACAATTAATTTTTTTATATCAAATAGGTTAGTTGTTGTAGCTATTCGAATACAATAAATACATACGGATCATTCAGAAAGCTGAGTTTTGACAACAATAATCTCTTAAATAATTGGAGGAAGAGAAAAAAAATATTGATACAAACTTGTACGTAATTCAATCAGCTATAATTTTGTATTAAAGTATTTTTCACTACAACCAACTATTCAAGTATGAGGAAAAAAATGTGTTCCAAACTTTATTTGAAGCACCATTTTCTTAACTATTGAATATATGATGGAAACTGTCTTCACGAAATTTGCAGAGCATTGAATTCTCTTCAAATTCATCCAAAATTCAATTTCTTATCTCAAATAGATCAGTAGTTATAGCTATTTAAGCACCATGAATACATACATATCATTCAGAAAGTCATTTTTGACAGTATTTATCTCTTTATCAATCAAGATACAGAAAAAATGTATTGGTGCAAATTGTAGGAAATTTAATCAGCTCTTAAAAAACATTGAACTATTCTACACTTCGACTAACTGTTCAACTATACAAGAAATATAAGGAAACAAGCGTGCTCCAATCTTTTTATGGGGCATTATTTTCTTCGGTAAACATCGTCTCCCATCATCCTTTATTTGGTAAAAAAAAAATTTGTTCTGAAAAGTTTTTTCCTCCATGAATTGTGACAAAGTTAATGCTGTCAAAACCGATTCTTATAGATTTGAAATTTTGTGGAACAAATAAATGAATGTTTTAGAATTGAAGATGACTTCAAAAGTCGAAATGATCATCGTGAATAATTAATAAAGAAAATCATAAATTCAAACTTAACTTTTCTTACAATAATTAACTTTTATATCTAATTTTTTCATCTCAAATAGGTCAGTATTTATAACCATTTGAAAACAATAAATACATAAATCAGAAAGTCAATTTTTGGCAGCAATTATCTTTTGAACAATCATCTAATCTAAACAGTTGGCTTTATAAACTAAACTACTAAATTTGTTAAGCATCAAATTTTCTTTCAATGCATTTACAATTCAATTTCTTATCTCAAATAGATCGCCATTTGAACACACTAAATACATACATATTGTAATGTTTATTGCTTCGAAATTGCTTATAATTAAAATAAAAGTCACTATTCAATAATTTAAAATGAAATAAAAGTTCTATTCTTCTGATGTCACTAACAACACTATATTATTTATTTTTCACTTAATACTAACTCAAACAAAATCGCAGATATTTATATTTAACTATTTATATCCACTGATGACTTCACTGTTTGATATTCACTGCTCTAGCTTCACCATTACACTACCTACTACCGTTTGCTTGCGTTTTTATACAGAAATATCCATTTCTCGATTTTTCTACCACATTTCTGGAATATTGCTAGAGGCTTCCATCGGATGGGGTGATGTGATGCGGTGTGGCGCGATGTAACGAGGACGAAAGGCTCCGCCCATGCAAGGTCACCTTTACGAGCTTCCACACTCTCGCACTTTACAATATCATTCAGAAAGTCGATTTCTGACAGTAATTATTTCTTAAACAATCAGAGAAGGAGCAGAAACGTATTGGTGCAAACTTGAAAGAAATTTAATCAACTCTAAATTTGTATTGAACTATTTCACACTACTACTAACTGTTCAACTGTTCAACAAATATAAGGAAACAAACGTGCCCCATACTTTTTCCGATGCATCATTTTATTCGATAAACTTCGTGTCGTATCATCTGATCTATTGGATCTATGGTAAAAACCGTCTAGACAAAATTCATAGAGCATTAAATTCACCTCAAATGCATCCACAATTCAATTTTTTATTCCAGATTAGTAGTTATAGTTGTTGGAACACAATAAATACATATATGACATTGAAGAAGTTGATTTTTGACATCAATTATCTGTTGAAAAATCAGGGATAGGAAGAAACATGTGGGTCTAAACTTGTAGAAAATTTAATCAGCTCTAAATTTGTATCGAACTATTCTTCATTACGATCAACTGTTAATAAAATATATGGAAACTAACGTGTTCCGAACTATTTGCAAGCGAAGCAATTTTTTCTTCGGTAAACTTCGTCTCCTATCATCTGAGCTATTGGGTTTATGATAAAAACAGTTTAGACGAAATTTGTTGAGCATCAAATTTACTTCAAATGTATTCACAATTCAATTTTTCATTTCAAATAGATTAATAGAGTTATTGAAATACTATAAATATATTTATAATATTGAAAATGTCGATCTTTGACTGCAATTATCTCTTAAAAGATTAGTGATATAAAAAAAAGTATGGATGCAAATTTAATCGGCTCTATTTTTGTATTAAACTATTTTTCATTACAACCAACTGTTCAAGAAATATAAGAAAACAAACTTCATCTGGAGCACAATTTTCTTCGGCAAACTTCGTCTCCTATCATCTGAACTTACGGAAAAATCTTTACAACAAAATTTGTAGAGCATCAAATTTACTTCAAATTCAAATTCATCTATAATTCAGTTTTTTATTCCAAATAGATCAGTAGATATAGTTAAACACCATAAATACAGATATATCATTCAGAAAGTCGATTTTTAACAGTAATTATCTCTGAAATTGTTAGAGATAAAGGTAAAGCCTAGCAGTGCAAATTTATAGAAAATTAAATTAGCTCTAATTTTGTATTGAACTTTTTTTTAGTATGACCAACTGTCCAAAAGATATAAGCAAACGAACGTGTTCTAAATTTCATTCCACTCCAGGTATTGTTTCATTGGAATATTGAATTGGCATGGAAAACTGTGTTACCAATTGACTTTTTTGTTTTTGCTGATTGAATAAGACATCAATTCATTATGATGAACAATCTCATTTTCAGTTCATTTCAGTAGTGGGTATCACTAGATATCTTGTTGTGATTTGTGGAACTACCGCCCCTAAAAGAAGTCATAATGGTTTCCCAGAACGAATTTTCAATTTTTCATGACACTAAAATTGATACATGAAGTTGTAAAATTATAAAAGATTGTATCATGAAATATGTATCTATTGTGCATTCTCGCTGAATTCCAAATCTAAAGAATGACTAACGCTCATTTTTTGTTGAAATGTTTTGTTATTATTGCGGACACATTTCAATGCATTGTTTGCTGTTTCATTGTTCATTGGTTTTTGCTATTGATCTAAGTTGATAAATATGTACCGATTGAATAAACAAATTTCATTACATGAATAAAGCTCAATATTTGTGTTTTTTTATCTAGCAGTACTTGTGTATTATAGCCTCATGACAATAAACTATCTCATTAAAATAGCTTTTCACGCCATCCATAAAAAGAATCACAGCTTTTATATAATACCCACCGCTCTCTCCGCAACTGCCCAGGAAGCTGCGTTTTAATCGTCCTGCGTAAGCGACATTCGCATTGCATATGCCTAGCACGTGTTTCGGTTCCCGTGGGGTTCCCGGGAACATAATTGTTAATACGTGCCTGGAACCTGCCTCCACAAGCCGCAGGAATATCCCTCTTCCAACCCTCTGACCGCTCCGCACCTTCATATCGATTACATTGACGTGAAATGCATCTGTAGTTATTTATGAACCAACAACTGAAATCTCATTTATTTTTGATAGGAGAAAGATATTAATCGAGTTTGGAATACTTTATGAGAAGGTGGGATACAATATTTTGTACTGTTAGCACCTTTCGCCTCAGAAATAATAACTACTATCACTACATTGTCATCATTTGATCAATAAAGCTTTAAACACTATTCAAAATGGCTCAATAGTTTTCGCTCGAATCCAAGCAATTGATAATTTTTCCATACCTAAATTGAAAGCAACAATGTTTTTTGTTTTATTAGTTATATCAAATAAAACCCCAACTGTCAAAATTCTATTGATTCAATCAATAAACCATTCCAAATTAGCTAATGAAATCACGATTTAGAATTGCTGTCAAAGTTTTCAATACATTTAATTCCAATGAAAAAATGTTTAATTGGATAAATTAATATATTTCGTGTTGTTTCGAAATTCTTCATGGCAGAATGCATTGCACAGGTGCAAGACAGTCTCGTAATTTTGCATGTGACATGGTAGGGATGGTCCCATTAATTCTAGTGCCAATTTCACCAAAGGGAGCTATTTATCTTACTGGGTTATGTTTGATTAATTGTTAATGTAACTGGGTTATTATTTTTATCTTGACGCTATGAATAACCACTCAAAAAAAAAAAAATACAATACTTATATTCGTATGAACTGCAGTCATACGAAGGTAGTTTGAAAAGCTCTAGGCAGGAAGTATAGATATTATTATATTAATTAAATCCAAATTACTGGGGCTTACTTCTCTTCATTACTGGGCAAATTGAATGATGCAATTGAAGTTTAACGTCCACATCTGAAAAAAGGTGCTATTTCACCATGATGATGCCCCTGCGCACAAGTCTCACTTTGTTGCGGCAGAACTCGAGTAGTCTCGCTTACAAGTGATTCCCAGTGATTTTTCTGTAACCAAACTTGAAAAAAATGGTTAAAGGGGGCCAAGATTCACTTTGAATGAAGAGATCGAAGCTGAAACGAATGCTTATTTTGCAAACTAGGATGTCTATTATTATTCTGATGGTATCTGAAAGTAAGAACATCATCCAAAAACTAAAAATTAAATGCCTGAAAATCTTGATAATTCCAAATAATATTGATCATCTAACATTAATTACGAGAATGGTTTTAGAGGTCTGTGCTAAACTAGATAGGTGACACCCCTGGTGCATATCAAGCATCTCTTTAAAATGAACACTTCAATTATTGCAGTCAAATCGGTTTATGTTCTTTCGAATCGTGCAAATCGAGTGACTCCCTGAATTCGGACGGAAGAGGAATTCGTAGATTGATGGAGGGCGTATGGCCTCAGGAGGCTGAAGACAAGCTCAATAAACTTAATGGTGAATAGGCTCCCACGGTTTATAAGTGACTTCAGAATTTTCGAAGTGGCTACATGAGCACTAACGTTCTGAACGTCTTGTTGAGACAACTACTATCCATGATCTAGTAATAGGCGATAAAAGAGTGACAATGTGTGAGATTGCTAGTGCTGTGAGCAATTCAAGTGAATAAGTATTTATAGTGATTCGCGCTAACATTTGAACACAAATAAGTTGCCCGCAAAATGTCTTACTCGATTGCTCACAATTGACAAAAGACGATTTCGTGTGACGCCCGTTCGGTGGCAACTACAGGACTTTCGTCGTCATCTCGTCACTGTCGATGAAACATGCACCAAAGAACAGTCTAAACAGCCAAGAAGAGTCTGCAGCCTCAGCCGGGAAATTTTGACTTCTGTCTTTTAGATCTCTCTGAAAATAATCTTCATCACTTATTTGGAAGAGGGAGGTATTTATTACAGCTGCATAATATGCATCGTTAATGGGTCGAATAACAAGTAAAACGTGCACGACTGGTCTGCGAATAGTACTTTCCCATCACAACAACGCATCAATTTACCTGGAATTCATGGAATTGAGGCTCCCTATCCTCCAGATTTGGCTCTTAGAAATAACTATTTGTCCTCCAATATGAAAAAATTCCGCTGTGGCCATACAGTACTTCCCCGATTATAAATTTCATGGCCAGTTTCATCGCTGTTTCAGAAATTTAGAGTGTCGCATCAATATGAAGGACACTTCTTTTAAAAATAGGTCGTAACGAAATCACAATGATATCGTTACCTTCATGAACGGATTCAAATCAATAAAAAATCTGACGTGGACATCAGGTGACTTATTTGTACATCATTGGATATATATAATCAAACACAACATCTCATCATTTCACGGCTAGTCAGTCGCTATGGAAACAGTATGTCATCATTCTTATGTCACAATACTCCTAAATACTGATTTCCAGGATTCTACGGCTAACAGTTCTGAATAGCTCGGAAATACTACCTTGAATCGTTAGACGATTCTTACGTATTCTAAACGATTCGTCGTGGAAACTTTACCCTTAAAAGTCAACGGTGCCATTTCTATAATTCTGCCAGAAGCAATTAATATTGATTATGCATTATGTGAATTTAACGCACAAACTACCTTTTTATGTTAGCTACTTGAAAATTACACTGGAACATGTATTTTTATATGTAAAACAAGAAAAACTCACGGTGCCGAGTCTCATTCTGCCACAACCCCCGGCACCGTGGCTTCAAAGTGGTTGGAAATATCGATAAAGTACCTTTTTCTGTTTGACGAAAAAGACCTATACAAAAATTGTAGCCAGAGACCTGACGAATTCAAAGAACCAACGGTGCCGACTCTCATGTTGCCAGAAGTCCTCGGCACCGTGGATCAAATCGGCTGCTCGCGCGGCCTATTTTCAGTCTGAATAAAATTTGCATACATTTATTTTTGATGCAACAGTACCTTAAAAGGGAGAGTGTAAGGTGAAGTATGGAATAATATTTGATATACTTCCATCCTATCATCTAGGAATGATTAAATCTAGAGTAACTAAGTTTTTAGAATAAATGCATACCTTTTCAATTCCAGTAAACTGATAAAAGCAATCAAAGAACAAATGTATAAATGAAATGAAATCAATCAATCATCGAAGCATACCAATAAAAAAATTGTATTAAGTGAGATTCATACTTACTTGTACAAAGTACAAGTAAGTATTGTGAAACCGACAAAATTCATATTTCGAGATTTTGATGGAAATATTCGCATATGGTAAATTTTTGTATTTTAGACTGGCTTAGGATCTAGTTGTGCTCCTCGCAATGTGGTTGCAATCGTCTGTACTAGAACTGCACTTCACTTGAACTTTTTTCAAATCTTCGTATTAATCCAGTAGCCGTGGGATACTGAAATTCAGTATTTAAAATTGCTGTAGCGTTTGAATGGTTATCTCTTATTATTGTACCAATTGACTGAACCGAAAGTGCACTCTATATAACAGACTCTCCGAATTTTGCATATACATTGGAAACAATCAAAAATTCTGATACATTCAATTATTTGTTCCACAAAATTTCAAATCTAAGAATCGGTTTTGATACCATCATCTTAGATCCTGTATATACGTGTTTCGTCCTTATTAGGACTCGTCAGTACAGTATAGCCAAGAATCTTGAGATAGGCAGGGCTTAGATCCCAAAGTGTTCAAACTCATATGGATAGATAGACTGCAAAAGTAAAAACTATATGCAGCGCCATCTATAAACTTTATCACAATTAATTTGTGACCTCTACTTTATTCACATGCCTCAACTGGCTTTATGGTCAATAAATGTCGCTGTATATAGTTTTTAATTTTGCAGTCCATCTATCCATATGAGTTCAAACACCTTGGGATCCAAGCCCTGACTATCTTGGGTTCTTGGCTATACTGTACTGACGAGTCCTAATAAGGACGAAACACGTGGATACAGTTGTTTCAGAATTTTTGATTGTTTTCAATGTATGTGGAAAATTCGGAGAGTCTGTTATATAGAGTGCATTTCCGGTTCAGTCGATTAGTACAATAATAAGAGATAACCATTAAAATGCTACAGCAATTTTAAATACTGATTTTCAGTATCCCACGGCTAATCTTTCTGGATTACTACGGAAAATTTAAGAAAAGTTTCAAGTGAATTGCAGTTCCGGTACCGAAGATTGCAACCACATTGCAAGAAGCACAACTAGATCCTAAGCCAGTCTAAAATACAAAAATTCAACATTTCAAATATTTTCATCAAAATCTCGAAATGTGAATTTTGTCCGTTTCACAATACTTACTTGTACTTTGTACAAGTAAGTATGAAGCTCACTTAATTCAATTTTTTTATATGATTGATTGATTTCATTTCATTCATACATTTATTCTCTGATTGCTTTTATCAGTTTACTGGAATTGAAACCGTATGCATTTATTCTAAAAACATAGTTACTTTGGATTTAATCATTCCTAGATGATAGGATGGAAGTATATCAAATATTATTCCATACTTCACCTTACACTCTCCCTTTTAAGGTACTGTTGCATCAAAAATAAATGTATGCAAATTTTATTCAGACTGAAAATAGGCCGCGCGAGCAGCCGATTTGATCCACGGTGCCGAGGACTTCTGGCAACATGAGAGTCGGCACCATTGGTTCTTTGAATTCGTCAGGACTCTGGCTACAATTTTTGTATAGGACTTTTTCGTCAAATAGAAAAAGGTACTTTATCGATATTTCCAACCACTTTGAAGCCACGGTGCTGGAGGTTGTGGCAGAATGAGACTCGGCACTGTGAGTTTTCTCCCGGCTAAGCCGATCATCATGCAAGCTGTACAATTAGATGCTATAAAAGTGCTTAATACGAAATCTCAATATTCTGCGACTGATTATTTTAAATTTATGAGAAAAATTCGAAAAGTCTGGAATATTAAGTGCTCTTCCGGTTTAGTCGATTGGGACGAAAATAGGAGATGACCATATGGATGCTACAGTAATTTCAAATTAAAAGAAAATCAAAAAAAGTATCTGGTAAAGTGCACTTCCAGTACATACGATTGCAACCATAATGCGAGGTGCACAACAAGATCCTAGATCCTAAACCAGTCTTTTATACAAAATTTCAGCATTATACATTTGACGAATTCTGAGATTTGCGAGTTACGCACATACACTTATACATAGATACATACGTACCGACATTAAGCCAAAAATAGTCAAAATTGATTCAGGGATGCTCAAAACGAATATATCCATCAAAATCTCGATGTGTGAATTTTGTCAGTTTCACAGTATTTCCTTGTACATTAAAAATGTCAAACAAAATTAAAATTGACGAAAGATTATCATTGCCTACCTTATCATTTCAATTGAACTGGTTGTTATATACGCCAAATTCTGAATGTTTGTAATACTCATAAACTGCATTTCCGGCTTGGCCGATTGATACGAAAATAATAGATAACTATTTTGATGCTATGACAAGTTCAAACACTAAATTTCAATATGTTATGGCTGATCATTCTAGATTTATGCAAAAAAAATTGAAAAAGTTTCAAGTAAAGTGCACTTTTGGCTTGGCCGATTCATACAAGAATAGCAGGTAACTATTCTGATACAACATCAAGTTCAAATACTGTATCTAAACATCCTATGGTTGATTATTCTGGATTTATTAGAAAAATTCGAAAAAAGTTTCAAGTAAAGTGCACTTCCGGTACAGACGATTGGAACCATAATGCGAAGTGCACAACTAGACCCTATACCAGTCTTAAATACAAAATTTCAACATTATACGTTCAACCAGTTTTGAGATTTGCGAGTTACGAACGCATGCACGAACGCACACACGTACCGATATGAAGCCAAAAATAGTCAAAATGGATTCAGGGATTCTCAAAACAGATATTTTCATCAAAATCTCGATAAGTGAATTTTGTCGGTTTCACAATACTTCCTTGTAGTTAGTACAAGTAAAGTAAAAATACATTACTTATGAATCTTTATTCTTTATTTATAAGTTCTATAAATTCGCATAGGATTGACTTTGATGCAATACTATTATAGTACATTTAAATTGCTATTACTGTTATGTTTACTCAATAATATTTTTTATTGTTACAGGTATGTCAAGCAACCACAATTCCCAATCTTAATCCATGACGTTTCTGTAAGTACTTTATGAATTTTTAATACTTTGAACAGGATGAGAATGAATATATTTTTTCAAAATTGTAGACCACCTGTTAATTCGTTATTACTGAAATTAAAACATACAGTACTAAGATCCTAATTTGAAAACGTTAGATGGCTGCATAATCAGTTCTCCTATTCTAGTTTAATTGTGTTTCAATAAATGATTTATCTATTTATCCAATTTTTGATCTATTTAATATATTAGACAGGGTAATTATAAATGCCTAATCGACACAAGACCAGTAAAAATTTTATGCTTCGCAATTTTTACTCAACTTTCATAAAATTCCAAGCACAAGAAACAACAAAACTTCAGTACATCTTTTATTATATTCACCATTAAAGCACCAAAAAGCAGCCTTCAATCATTCATACATTTCTCGACTTCTTATTCTTAGATCTTCCAGCATAATTGCGCTACTCTTACATCCATACATACATATAGAGAGACTCACAAAGCCCTTCTGGCGTCTAAGAACTCCCCACTAACATTAGACCGGCAAAAGACAGTCAGATATGAAAAGCTACACATACATTATACAAGATCATCAAAGTTATCTTTGTGAATACGAAATATACGAGCAACAGTTTCGGAAAACGTTTGCTTTTAAGTTTGAAACACAGATGGTGGAGAGGAGAGTTGGGGAATTGAGGAAGTTAGTCAAGTAAAAGTGCATTGCAGGTTTCTGAAGGGTAATTTACTCAAAAGAATATAATATTAGTGTTCCTTGGTTAACATATTCATATTAATATAAATTCATATATCTCATCCAATTATAAAAACAGTTAGTTTCCAAGCATTTGATGAATATTGCATCTGAAATTTTGAATTACAAATGATGTTTTCAACACTTCGCGGATATCTCTCATTCTCACACAGGGTCAGTTACCCCTTATATCAAACTGTCATAACATAACGTCATTTAGCATTTGAATTTATCGTGTTAACGAGGTGAACTGACCCACAAATCAATGGCATTTGAATTTTTCGAGGACCGACAACGATCATAAATTCATACGGTATAATTTTGATTGTTCCCTGACTGATATTTACACTCCAAACAGTTTCAATGAAAAGAGAAACATTTCACACAAATATTTACTGGTATTAGTGTGTATTTAGCAGGAAAAAATTGATTTTGTGATATTGAGGGTGATTTTCATGCAATACAAGGGATTAAATTCAAAAAGAAATATTCAATTGCCATATTCACATCCAAACTCATTTCTATTTACCAGTTATTCAAAATCAATCATCTGTCTAATTTGGTATTTAATACAAAGAAAATCATCTGGGCTACAGGAAGGTGACCCGGAAGACACAAGTCTGAGGCTAGGGTGAATAGTAGGATGGTGACTTGGAAGACGCAAATTGAAAACTAGATATCAGCTTGGAAGGCGCAAGCTGCAATACAAGACAGTGATCTGGAAGATACAAATCGGAAGCTTCGAAGATGCAGGCTGCATTACAAGACAGTGATTTGGAAGATGCAAGTCAAGAACTTATCCTAACTCTGAGGAATGGCACTCTGCTGACCCGTACCCTATCAATCAAAATCTTGTGAACTGAAGGAAGACGCTATAGTTCACAGTGGCATAAATTCACTGACTGATTGCTAATTTGTTTTAAATCCACTGGAACAAAAGTGGAGGACAGAATGAGTGAAAGTTTGGAAGACGCAAGCTCAATATCAAGACGGTGACTCGGAAGACGCAAGTCTAAAGCTGGGATATAGCTCGGAAGACGCAAGCTAGATTGTTGGATGATGACTCGGAAGACACAATTCAGAAACTGGGTATCAGCTTGGAAGGCACAAGCTGCGGTACAGGACGATGATTTGGTAGAGGCTAGTCGGAAACTAGGTATCAACTTGGAAGACGTAAGCTGTGATACAGAACGGTGATTTGGAAGACGCAAGTTTGAAATTAGGTATCAGTTCGCTCACCCTTACTTTGACTCGTAGGCTCGTACTCAACTAAAAGCTTGGGAACTGTTGGAAGTCGCTATAGTTTACAGAGGCATGACTTTACTGACTGACTGATTGCTAATTTGTCGTGATCCAGAACGTAGATCCACTAGAATGGAGGTGGAGGATAGAATGAATGATGGTATGGAAGACGCGAGCTGAATAACAGAAAGGTGACTCGAAAGATGCGAATCTGAAGCTGGGGTATAGCTTGGAAGGCGCAAGTCTAAGGTTGGGGTGTAGCTCGGAAGACGCGACTTAGAATGCACAAGTCGAAAACTAAGTTTAAGCTGACCAGTTGGCTATTCACTTGAGAGCTTGTGAACTGTAGAAAGAAGCTATAGTTCACAGTGACATGAATTTACTGACTGACTGTTTGCTAATTTTTCGTGATCCAGAACGTAAATCTACAGTCCGGAGGTTGAGGACCGAATGGGTGATAGTGTGGAAGATGCAAGCTGAATAACAGGACGGTGACTCAGAAGACGCAAGTCTGAGGCTCGAGTATAACTCTAAAGACGCAAGCTAGATTGTAGGAGGGTGACTCGGAAGACACAAGTCGGGAACTAGGTATTAACTTGGAACTCACAAGCTGCGGTACAAGACGGTGATCTGGAAGGCCCAAATCGGAAATTAGGTATCAATTCGCTTATCCTTATTCTGACAAGCGGCACTAGCTGCTGACCAGTAGGCTATTTACTTACAAGCTTGTGAACTGTGGAAAGACGTTATAGTTAATAGTGACATGAATTGACTGACTGACTGACTGTTTATTTGTCTTGAGCCAGAACGTGAATCCACTGTAACGGAGGTGGAAGACAGAATGAGTGATAGTTTGGAAGACGCGAGCTGGATGACAGAAAAATGACTCAAAAGACGCGAGTCTAAGGCTAGGACGTAGCTCTGAAGACGCGAGCTGGATAGTAGGATGGTGACTTGAAAGATACGAGTCAAAAACTAGGTATTAGCTTGGAAGACGCAAGCTACGGTACAGGATGGCAGATTGGAAGACGCAAGTTGGAAACTATGTAGGTATCAACTTGGAAGACGCAAGCTGCGGTACAGTACAGTGATTTGGAAGACGCAAGTGGGAAACTAGGTATTAGCTCGCTTACCCTTACAATGGCTGCTGACCCGTGGGCTATTTCCTTAAAAGCTTGTGAACTGTAGGAAGATGCTGTAGTTGACAGTAGCATGAATTTACTGACTGACTGATTGCTAATTTGTCGTGATCCAGAAAGTAAATCTACTATAACGGAGGTGGAGGACTGAATGGATGATAGTTTGGAAGACGCGAGCTGAATAACAGGACGGTGATTCGAAAGACGTGAGTCTGAGGCTAAAGTGCAGCTCGGCAGACGCAAGTCTAAGGCTGGAGTGTGTCTCGGAAGACGCGAGACGGATGGTGACTTGGAAGGCACAAGTCGGAAACTAGGTATCAGCTTGGAAGTCGAAAACTGCAGTACAGGACGTTGACTTTGAAAATGCAAGTCGGAAACTAGATATAAGCTTGGAAGACACAAGGTGCGCTACAGGATGGTGAATTGAAAGACGCAAGTTGGAAACTAGGTATCAACTTGGAAGCCGTAAGTTGAGGTACAGGACGGTGATTCGGAAGACGTAAGTCGGAAACTAAGTATCAGGCTACTGACTTGAGAGCTGGTGAACTGTAGTTCACAGTGGCATGAATTTGTTGCATTGATTGGGAGATAATGAAGTTAGATGTGTTTTTGCCATATGGGGAGAGAATTGGGACATTCATATTTGAAATATATTGAGAATGGTATCTGTATAACAAGAATTTTGGGTGTTGAGATTTAATACAGATTACTCAACACGACTAAAATATTAAATTACATATTTGCGGCTAGAAACTGATTTAGACTTGACAGTGTACACAAAAACAAACCAGCAGGTACAATTCCGTGTCTCAATTATTGATGTTTTCCCCTAGGCCTTTATGCGTATGTGTGTATGTTTGTAACCCTGAATCGAACCACTGATATTAATTATTACTTTGGTGGTTACGCGACTACAGCGTCATGCGGGCAAACTCGTAATTAAAAGTTTTCGGTGCTGCTAATCATAGCTACGAATAAATAAAATCATTCCAAATGGGTAATTTATGAGTGCGGCAGGGTAAATCCCCACAGATGGAACGAAATTCGTTCTCGCGAAATGAAATATTTATTTTTGCTAATTTGTTAGACATTGGACATTACATATGAATGAATTATTCATTATTTGTTCGTCATTGCAACAATTAAAATTGATTTTATGTATTTAGAATAGCCAATAACTTTTTTTTTTGCTGGCCACCTTACTCTATCTCTCTCGTACACGCAAACTGATTCACCATTTTGTCGTTGAGGTGTGATTACAACGAATCCCTTCTTCTTAAGGTCGATTCTCAACAATAAATCCATGTATAAATCTCAGAATTTTTCTTTTCAAACTGCCTATGTGAGTTCTGCGAACTTTTTGCGGGAATAAAATGAAATCTCACCAGGGAATGTTTAAATTTTCTGTCGTACAACATGAAAATTCACTTGGAGTAAAGTTCCACTAGATAATTTCTGAGAATAAAGTAGTAAAAGTCGTTTGCAGTGCAACTAGAAAACTGCAACTCACTTGAGAAAAATAATTACAGCAAGTTAATAATTTACAGAGGCCAAAGCGGTTAAGGGGAAAACTTAAAAGCTTAAAACTTTTAAATCACTAAGCAAGTGCTGAGAAGAAAGTTTTTATGAAGTTGCAAGGACCAGGGCGTTCTTCAACGCCAACAGGACAGACAAATGATAATGTCCCTAATTGTGGCAAGTGTAAAACTACCTTTATAGGAACTTGAATGATAAACTTTGAAGATTATGTTGATTTTTATATTCTATTTCTTTGACATCATGATTTTTATTAACATATATTAGAAGTCTGGTTACAAAATATCAATAGTGAAGCAAACAACTAATCACACCCCGTTAGTTTGTTGAACATCTTCCAATATCTCCTAGGTTCCTCAAGATATCATAATCTGTTTCAGAATAACTTCAGTATGGACTTAGTTTAGTCAATTCATCACGAAATAAACGGATGCTTTTATATATGCACATGGAGTGCAAAGAGCGTTCCGAACACTGATATACTTCGACTGATACAAAGCATTTTGCGACGGAAATTAACGAAACTTCGCGAGAGTAACCATTGGACTTTTAAATCTGTTTAATAAACTATCTTTCTCGCTTCTGGAAGAGTATTCTGTGATACTTTCTTAAAGAGAGATGGTTACTTTCGTGAAACTTTGTTGGTGCTCATCACAAAATGCTTTGTATTAGAGTGTCCAGAACGTTCTTTGCGCTCCATGTGCATGCGGCTTATTTTAACTCCAATAAATGCCTTTATTTATTTCGTACATGCTCTTTTTATTATTGTCTTTGTTATTTTCATATTGAAATGATGATGTAATATGAGCTGCTGTCAATTGTTATCAAGTAAATCAAAAGCGCCGACAAAGAGTGTCGCTTCTGATAGATCTTCTGTAGTAAAAGCACAAAATGTTCACCTAAAGCAGAGAGACATGCAAAGTAAAAAAAAAAACAGTGAATTAGCAGTAAATTGGTGTTGAATTTAATTGAAAATTAGGTAAATTTGTTTTCCCTAATTCGGAGCGAAAACCGACACCTAATAATATTTGGTTTTTTCTATCAGGTTTTCTGATCTAAATTGCATCAGTAATGACTTGTGTTGGTATTTTTCGAATCATCCTGTGCATAAAATTGCTCAATTTCACGATTTCATCATTTTCTAAGACATTGTTTTCAATGTAGTTTCCTTAACTGTGAGAAAAATTGCAAATGGTGAAGTAATATAACAAAATAAGCAAGCGAGCAAAGCAGTGTTTATACAACAGTATATGCTTTTGTTAAACACATCTATATTTCAAAGTTCACTCAGTAAACACACTATACATAAGTTTACAACGTATACACTACATACCAACGGAACACTATTATTTTACTTGCAAGCAAACTAAATAAATGCGCAAAACTCGAGAAATTTGCATTTGTAATATTTGCAGCATGGCTTCATTGTTTGAGGTGCTTTCCCGTGAACATACCACAAATAAAATTTAAATAAATATTAATATTGTTATTTCTAGACCAGTGCGAATGTGCCGGCACATCTTCTGATTTTTTTTTTCATACAGGATGCTCCACCAAAATAAATGTATTTCTATATTACGGCATTATTGTAGTAATATCACCTTTTGAAGGTCATCCTACATAAAAATCCCGCAAAATCTTTACTGTAGAGGTCAATCACTTTGATTCCAACAGCCAATATTTAACATGAATATTTGATTCATATTGTAACGTGCGAAAATAAAATAAGCTCTGAGTCCGGCCCTGTCTGCGCGAGGCCTTTCATCTCTTTGTATCGCACCGCACCGCTCCGCACGGTCGAAAATTCTAGTTACGTGCTCTCGACTGACCTAAAACATTTCGAGAAACGGACATCTGTATATATATGAGCAAACGACCTGACTGAAGAACAGTGAACGGTAAATCAACGAAATAGTGAATATCCAGTGAGTGACCAGTGGAATAAATAAATAAGTTGCTAAAAATAAATATCTGTGGCTTTGTTGTTGATATATTCATTGATATTTTCTCAAATTCCTGTTCCTATATTTCTGTTTTGGAATCAATTAACAATTTCACAAATTTTTATCTCTGTTCATCACTGTTGTCTGGACTTATCTCTTTCACTTTCAAAAAACACTTCAGTAGTCCAAATTCATTAACTTCCCCCATCGCAGCACAAAATCTCCAAATTAGTTGATAAACATTTCCTAAAGAATAAATTTATTCTCTCTGCTTGATCAGCATAAAAATCTCTCGTTTTTCCGGATTGGAAAAACAATGACTAAACACCCTCATCGTGGTAGGCGTAGATTCTAGGGGTGTCCGATGTCGGCACGATTGCAAAAACAACCCTCAATCCTGTGTAATCCAACCTTTGTTCCTTCTTCACTTTTGCACACAACAAAAAATGGAAGTGGAGAGTTTTTCTCCATCCAATTACCACGTACAGGAGCGATACTTCACGAGTCAACCATTGAGGATGAGCCTCGTCAAACTTGGGACAAGAAAAAATAAGATACGGGGAAGAGGGTTATTTTATAGGGGAGGAAAATGTCTCACACATTCGAATATCAATGTGATGGGCATTAAATTTGATATGTTGCTTTCAATTCAATAGAACCTGCGCGCGGCGTCAGGCTGTTACCAAGCACCATATTTTCGTGTCTGTCAAAATTGTTTCGTGATTAACAATGTCTCAATAGATATAATTGTTGATAACAGCGAATTATTCTCGTGAAATATTTCTGATTGTGATGGTGTTATAAACATCCCCAAAATTTATTTTTCTGACGCAATGATTTCGACTAATGGAAAACAGATTAAATAAGCATGATGTGCGATATTTGATATATGACTTGCATCCAATAATTCCAAATAACACAATCATTCATCCATGATCCCACTCTGCCAGCTTGCCTGCTTTATTAAATATTGATGAAATATATTCGGTACAATCGACCATCATAACATAGAGTCATATAACCGCTATGTGTATACAAAATGTTTACATCATTTTGTTTTAAAATATGGCCTCCTTTTTGTTACAAACAAAAAGCGGCCGATGAAATATCTGTGCAGGGGAATTTATTACATCGTGTTTAAATTACTCTTCCATTTGGGGTGCTTTTCATTGAAAGGGTGCTATCATTTCCTGTAAATACTATTTTTGTAAATCAATGTTTACACTACATTTGAGTTTTTTGAATTATAACTTTTTCAGAATGGTCAATGGATGAATATTTTGATAATTATTGAGTACTCAATGCTTGTGAACATATACGCACCAGTTCGATTTCTGATAGCTGGCAAAAACTGGCCCAACAATTATTATTAATTAGTATTGTTCTATGTTCGGTAAAGTCCATCTCGCATCTAGCAGTAGCAGAATTTATTGTAATCTCAAAATAAATTCTTGGGAATAACTATTTTTATATAATTTCCATAAAAGTGTGCGACTTGTGATTTCAAGGGTAGTTTATTCAATAAGATTTTTCAGTATCTACTCAGCTTAGTTCATCGGATTTATGTTTTGATTCTGAAAAACAGACTTGACTTGTGAATAATTTGTGTTCATGTGGTGATTTCGATTTCATTTAACTGTGCACGAGAAATGGAACTATTTGAAAGCTAAAAGACAAAATCGCAGATATTAAGAAAGAAAACATTGATGACTTTATTTCAAAGGTTAGTTGTTTGAATTTTAATAATAAATGTAATTAATGAAATGATTGAATACTAGGTTATAAGATAATCAATTTGTAAGATGAAGTACTGTGCCAAAAAATGGCAATAATTTAATTTTTTTACAAACAAAACTATTATTGTATATCAGCTAATTAACTGTATTTTCTATCTATGGAAGTGTACTTGAATAACAGAAATTACTTGCAATATTCATTAACTTATGCCTTATGATCAAACAAAAAATTTGGCGTGAACATCACGTGACTTACTTGTACATCATTGGATATATATATATAAACGAAACACACGTGTGTTGCAAAAACTTGCACAAGAAACGTTTCATTCTATTTATCTTTTAAAAATGTATTGAGCTCTGATTAAAATCTTACAAAATGAAAACTCAAAATATTCTAAATTTATCTGAGATGAAATTCTCTAATAAATTCTCAAAAGTAATTACCCTGATGAAGATTTAAACATCAAAATCGAAACAGTAGGCCATTATTCTTATACTACATTCTTAAATACTGATTTTCAAAATTCTACGACTGCCAACAGATCTGAATTTATGCGCAAAATTAAAGAATAAATTCCTACTGAAGTGCACTTCCGGTTCAGTCTATTGTTATGAAGCTAGTAGGCAATCATTCAGATGCTACAGCAGACTGAAACACCAAATTTCAATATTCTACACCTGATCGTTTCGAATTTATGCGAAAAATTCCAAAAGACTGTTAAGTAAAGTGCACTTCCAGCTTGGTGGATCTCAATAAAAATAGTATATGAGCATCTGGGGGGTATAATCTTCCTAAATACTGAATTCTAACAATCTACGTTCAATTGTTTTGGATTTGTGCGGAAAATTCAAAAAATGTCTCGAATTAAGTGCTCTTTCGGCTTAGTAGATAGCAATCATAATGCAAGGTGTACAACTAGATATTATAGAAGTGCCTAATACAGAATTTAAATATTCCGCGACTGATTGCTTAGAATTTATGCGGAAAATTCAAAAAGTCTGTCATATAAAGTGCATTTCCGGCTCAGTCGATTATTACAAAAATAGAAGTTGACCGTTTAGATGCAACCGCAATTTCATATGCTAAATTCCAGTATCCTATGGCTGATCACTCTGAATTTATGCGGAAAATTAGAAAAAAAATTCAAGTAAAGTGCACTTCCGGTTAAGCCGATCGCAATCATAATGCAAGATGTACAATAAGATGTTATAGAAGTTCTTCATATGAAATCACAATATGCTATGGCGGATCATTCTATATTTATGCAAAAAATCCAAAAAAAGTTTCAAGTAAAGTGCCCGATTCTTACAAAAATAGCAGATAACTATTCTGATACAACATCAAGTTCAAATACTGTATTTGAACATCCAATGGTTGATCATTCTGGATTCATCAGAAAAATTTGAAAAAAGTTTCAAGTAAAGTGCACTTCCGGTACAGACGATTGGAACCATAATGTGAGGTGCACAACTAGACCCTATGCTAGTCTTAAATACAAAATTCCAACATTAAACGTTCAAGCAGTTTTGAGATTTGCGAGTTACGAACGCATGCACGAACGCACTTACGTACCGACATCAAGCCAAAAATAGTCAAAACGGATATTTCCATCAAAATCTCGATAGGTGAATTTTGTCGGTTTCACAATACTTCCTTGTACTTAGTACAAGTAAGTAAAAATTCCATCGTTCCACGGCGAATCTTTTTGGATTTATCAAAAAAACTCTAAAAATCTGACAAGTAAAGTGCGCTTTCGGCCCAGTCGGTTGCTATGAAAATAGTAGGTCATCATTTTTATGCTACATCATTCCTAAATACTGATATCCAAGGCTCTACGGCTAGCAGTTCTGAATTCAAGCGCAAAATTTAAAAAAAAAAATTCAACTGAAGTGAACTTCCGGTTCAGTCGATTGTTATGAAAATAGTAGGCAATCATTCATATGCTACAGCAGACTGACATACTATATTTATCTAATCATTCTGGATTTATGTGGAAAATTCAAAAAAAGTTGTGAGTATAGTTCACTTCCGGTACAGACGAATGCAACTATAATGCGAGGTGCACATCAAGACTCTATATCGGTCTTAAATACAAAATTTCAGCATTATACGTTTGACGGGTTTGGAGATTTGCGAGTTACAAATGTACATAAGTACCGACATCAGGCCGAAAATAGTCAACATGAACTCAAGGATGCTCAAAGCATATATTTTCATCAAAATCTTGAAATGTGAATTTTGTCGGTTTCACAATATTTCCTTGTACTTTGTATGCCTTTATAATGTGAAATAGTTGAAAATGATTTGAAGCCTAGTACTGCAAGGCATGCAACTCTCAACAGCCCAAAAAGCTCGAATGATCGAGGGAAGTTTCAAAATAAAATGTGAAATTCAATATTTCAAATTGAATGCCAATAAAAAAATAGATTCTGCTGAAAAACTCTTGTGATAAAATTGGCATGCATTCCTCGTTGGTGCAAGGGCTGCAAATTATGTGATAATAGAGATCCCGGCTAAGTAGTTTTATATTTGTGCAAGATTACCCCAAAATTTCTCACACTTGTGCCAACGAGGGATGTATGCCAATTTTTTCATGAGGATCTCATGCCTGAAGCTTCCATTTATTTATTTGTATGCAATTTGGGCTCTTATGAACTGCATGCTTTTCAGTACCAAGTTGCAAATTATCTTCAACTATTTTACGTTACAAAGGCATGCAAAATATTGTGACGGAAAAACTTGATTTTAAAAAAAAATTCTGACGTGGACATCACGTGACTTACTTGTACATCATTGAATATATAATCAAACAGAAAATCTCATCATTCCCCGACTAATTGTTTTTGATTTATCCAAAAAATTCTAAAAATCTGTCAAGTAAAATGCGCTTTTAGCCTAGTCGGTTGCTATGGAAACAGTAGGTCATCATTATCATGCTGCAACATTCCTAAATACTGATTTCCAAAATTCTACGACTCACAGTTCTGAATTTATACGCAAAATTGAAAAATAAATTCCAACTGAAGTGCACTTCCGGTTATTATTATTGTTATGAAAATAGTAGGCAATCATTCAGATGCTACAGCAGACTGAAATACCAGATTTCAATATTTTGCAGATGATCGTTCTGAATTTATGCGAAAAATTCCAAGTATAGTGCACTGCCGGCTCAGTTGATCTCAATGAAAATAGATTATGAGCATCTAGAAGACGGTACTATCGTCTTGAATACTGAATTCTAATATTCTACGTTCAATCGTTTTGGATTGATGCGGAATATTCAAGAAATGTTTCGAGTAAACTGCACTTCCGATTCAACCGATCGCAATCATAATGCAAGATGTACAACTAGATGTTATAGAAGTGCTTAATACAAAATTTCAATATTTTACGACCGATTGTTTTGAGTTTAAGAAGAAAATTCGAAAAGTCTGTCATATGAAGTGCACTGTCGGCTGAGCCTATTGGTACGAAAATAGGAGATGACCATTTGGATGCTACAGCAATCTCAAATGCTAAATTACAACATCCTACGCTTGATCATTCTGGATTTCTCAGAAAAATTCGAAAAAAGTTTCAAGTAAAGTGCACTTCCGGTACAGACGATTGAAACCATAATGCGAGGTGCACAACATTATACGTTCAACCAGTTTTGAGATTTGCGAGTTACGCACGCACGTACGAACGTATCGACATCAAGCCAAAAATAGTCCAAATGGATGCAGGGATGCTAAAAACGGATATTTCCATCAAAATCTGGATAGGTGAATTTTGTCGGTTTCACAATACTTCCTTGTACTTAGTACAAGTAAGTGAAAATACAATGGGAGTTTGCATTATATCCGCGGTCAATAATCTGTTTTCCTTATTAAGAGGTGAATTTTCAACCCTCAAAAGTTATGCGGTCACAATCTCTCGGTCTATATCTATAAGGTATACTTGAATAATGGAAACTGATGCAATATTTATCAACCTATGACTTTTTTTTTAATGAAATACTACAAATTTTGAATGGCTTCAACAATATTTTTGCTAGTGTATAATTTTTGTATAGAAGGAAGATTGTGGTAACAGCTCACAAATATTCGAAACAATAATTCATTTAAAAGCTGTTCTTGGCTTAAAAAAACAGGAAATGGGCCTCTCCATGGGATAAGAAGTAAACAGATCGAAAACACAACAAAAACTAAATATTTATTCGACAAGTCAATATTTGTTTTTGTCGCATAAAAATCTTATGGCTCATATTTCATGAATATTCAATAGTAATATCTTCCTTGTTATGCAATAAAAATTGTTAAACTTTAGGTCATCAGCTTTAATACTGAAAAGAAATAGATGTGTTTTTATCTCTAACCAGGGTGGCAACAACTCCTGAATTTTAAGATTTAATAGTGACTCAATTATTTTTACATTTATTTTTGAGGTAGCTGAAAATGATTCGGAAGTCAAAATTTCATAATTCATGATTCCACCCCTAATATGGCTCATAGAATAGAAGAACATGGATAGGTAAATTTTTAAACAAGTAGAACTTGGTTTCTGCAAGTTCTTATATTTCAGAGCATGAAAATTATATTCTAACTTGAAAAAATTATTGCTTCCACCCGTAACAGGATAAAAATCATCCCCAAGTTTTGAAAAATGCTTACATGAAAAGAGTTAACGAATATTTATGCTTTTGAGGTTAATGATCACGAATATGAGGTCAGAAATTGAAAAAACCACCCCTTTGTAATATTTCATATTTAACTCAGTTTAAATCAAACTATCCAAAAATATCTGATTTTAAAACTGCTAAGGAATTCAATGCAAGTAAAATCAAGTGACTGTACTGTTCTATTTATTTTGAATACAGATTAATGTGTAATTATGAATCTATTCTAAGAAATAGTGATCCCTTAATTTAATACAAGAGTGGGGAATGTTGCGTATCGGCCGTACCAAATGCTTTTTTTTCTGCTTGAACTCCAGAAGGCAATGTAAATGAAGCATCCGCATCAGCATCAGCGTTTAAGTTTCCAGCAATTTGTAATTCAGTTTGTGTCATTACTCCCTGTTATCTAAATGACAGAGTGCGCTTGGGAAATCTCAACATATTTTTCAAATGATACATTAACGAAGAAGCTACGCAGGGCGGCCAGCAAGCGATGAAATTTTGTTCAGCCGTGTCACTTGGCATAAATTTTGCTAGCAATTTATTTCTTACGTCTTAATTTGAATGTTAAATTCTTATAATGAAGTACATTTCACTATGCAAACGACCTGTATTGTATTCTAATTGTTGCACTAAATAATTAAAACCGAATTTTTTCTCTATGGACAGCTTTCGAAGATAAAAAATAAAGAAATCGTAATGATTTTGATGCGTACACACATGATGAGGTGTGCCCGCCGCATGAAATTGCAACCTGATGGAAATCAATACAATTTTAATCTTGTTTTTAATTGTGTTACAAATTGTTCATCAGATGTTATTACTAAATGCATGTCAATTTCACCACAATACATAAAACATGAGACATATGCATTATGCACATAAGTTGAAGCCAAGTTTGTCAAATAGAATTTCACCGTTCAACCGGTGAAATATATTAGTGTAGTAAACACTCTGTATGTGATACGAAGCCAAGAAACATACATAATTCTCTAGAATGCATCTAGTGTACATGGAACTTTGCATGCTGCCGTAAAACGGTACAAGCCGTTTTTATATTAAATTATGTTGTTCTCTAAATCTGAGAATCTAGAATGCGAAACATGGAACTTTACAGCCTTGCTATATGAAATAATAAAAATATGTCGTAAAGAAAACATGATGAATTGGAAGAGATTTGCAGATATAAGCAGAGGTATCTCATAGTGTAGAAATAATCATCATTTTAATGCCAAAATAATGCATCAAAGTATTGCCAGTAATTTTGTTATAAATTGTTCTAATAGTAATCTGTTTAACTATTCAGGAGAATAAACTACCTCCGGTTCCACAATTTTCGAGTTCTGGAGAAACGTACTAATAGAAAAGGTCTTGAATATCCTAGATATGAATTTTGAGCGAAATCGGCTCAGTAATTTAGGTGTGAGATCAAAAGATATTTACATAATAGTCTGTGAGGCAGGGCATAAATTTTTCGTTGATTACCGCTCAATTGAAACTTCATTAGTAACTTCATTGTGATGAGTCCGACAACTTTTACATTTGGCAAAACTCTAGATTTGGGAGCGTTTTTTAGCGAGAGCTAATTAAACACGTCAATTTCAAAAAGTCTTGAAAAAATACTACCGTCATATTGATCTTTGAACTAATCAAAAGATTTTTTGATAATAAAGTGAAAAAAGTATTGCCCGACATGAATATTGAGGCTAGTGGTGAGTCCGACAAGCCGCACTTGTCATAAGTACCAACAAACTTATGACAAGTGCGGCTTGTCGAACTCACCGCTAGCCCCAATATTCATGTCGGACAATATTTTTTTCTCATTTTATTATCAAAAAAATCTTTCGATTAGTGCAAAAATCAATATTTTCTCAAGGCTTCATGCATTAATCAGCCCTCGCTGAAAAACGTCCTCAAATCTAGAATTTTGCCTAATGTAAAAGTTGTCGGACTCATCACAATAAAGCCACTCACAAAGTTTCAAGTGAGCGGTAATCAACGAAAAAATTATGCCCTGTCTCACGGACTATAAACAAACATCAAATTTTTTATTTGTTTTTGGCTTTTATAGATTCTGTAGGTGGTGAGGGTATGCTCTACCAACTTTCTTGACCTTTTGATAACTAGCAGTGGTATAGTAGAAATAGGGCGGTGTTTTTCCTCTGATATAAGGTATTCATCCTGTGAACCATCCTCAATCCTTTGAATTTCTGAAATCTGGAAGAAAATGCTTTCAGGCTCTACCTCAAAACTCCTAGATATCAATTTTGAACAAAATCTGTTCAGAGGTTTAGACGTGGTATCAATGGATAGTCATACAAACAGACATAAAAATTATCTAATCTAATCTAATCTAGAATGTGTGGTCCGGTATAGGGACTACCGTGGGCCTCTCTTCAGAGTGTTGTGTGAGAGTAAGTGTGCCTAAGCTTATTTATTTGTTTTGTGTCAAATGTCCGAAGTAGATCATTTTACAGTCCGAAGACTGCGCAACGATGTCCTTGAAAGTCCGGCTTTCATGAGAGACTGGCACTTACTGCGCAACTGTAGTACAACTACTCATCCAGAGGTGCCACTGCTGTCGCTCCGGAAGTTACTTCCGAAGAAGTATGTTGAGAGTTTGGGTGTACCTAAGGAGAAGGAAACGGAAAAACTCCGAGAAAACACTGCACGAAACACATGGAGCCACCAAGGATTGAACCCGGGACCTCAGTGGTGTTAGGCGACAGTGTTACCACTGTATCAGGCCGTTGCCCTATAAAAATTCTGATTTGTTTTCAGATTTTATAAATTCTGTAGGTGGTAAGGGTATTCCCTATCAACTTTCTTGATTTTCTGATAACTAGCAGAGGTATAATAGGGCGGAGCTTGAATAAGGTAATCATCTCATAAACTACCCTCAATGCTTTGAATTTTGGAAATCCGGAAGAAAGTCCTTCAAGGGTCTGTCTTAAAACTCCTAGATATCAATTTTGAGCAAAATTCGTTCAGCGGTTTAGGCGTGGGGTCAACGGATAGTCATAGAAATAAACATGAAAATATTCATTAATTTCTAGGTTTTATTGATTCTGTAGGTGGTGAAGGTATGCCCTATCATCTCCCTTGACTTCTTGATAAGTAGCAGGGGTATAACAGGACGAAGTTTGCCTTCTGATATAAGGTAATTGTCCTGTAAACTACTCTCAATGTTTTGAATTTTGGGAATCTGGAAAAAAGCTTTTTCAGGGTCTGCCTCAAAACTCTTAGATATCAATTTTAAGCAAAATTCGTTGAGCGATTTAGGTGTGGGATCAACGGATTTTTATTTCATCAAACATTGATTTTTGTTTTCAATTTTTAATAGATTCTATAGGCGGTAAGATCATACCCATCCACTTTTTTGATTTTCTGACTACTAACAGGGATATAATAGGGCAGAGTTTGTCTTCTGATATAAGGTAGTCCTCCCTCAGTGTTCTAAATTTTGGAAATCTGGAAGAATGTGCTCTCAGAGTATGCCTTAAAACCCTTAGATATCAATTTTAAGCAAAATTTGTTCAGCGGCTTAGACGTGGGATCAATGGAAATTTTCATTTGTTTCCAAATTTTGTAGACTCTGTAGGTGGTTGAGGTATGCTCTATTAACTTTCTTGACTTTCTAATTACTAACAGAGGTATAATGGGGCGGAGCTTGTCTTCTGATATAAGGTAGGCATCCTGTAAACCACCCTTACTGTTTTGAATTTTGGAAATCTGGAAGAAAGTGCTTTCAGGGTCTGCCTTGAAAATCCTAGATATCAATTAGAGCAAAATCCGTTTAACGGCTTAGGCGAGGAATCAACGGATAGTCATACAAACAAACATGAAAATTTTAATTCGTTTCCAGATTTTGTAGATTCTATTGGTGGTAAGGATATGCCACATCAACTTCCTTGACTTTCCGATTACTAGCAGGGGTATAACAGGACGAAGTTTGTCTTCTGATATAAGGTGGTCATTCTGTAAGCCACCCTCAATGTTTCGATTTTGAAAATCCGGAAGAAAGTGCTCTCAGAGTATGCCTTAAAACCCCTAGATGTTCAGCGGCTTAGACGTGGGATCAACGGATTATCATACAAATAAACATAAAAATTTTCATTTGCTTCCAGATTTTATAGATTCTGTAGGTGGTAAGGGAATACCCTATCAACTTGCTTGATTTTCTGATAACTAGCAGAGGTATAATAGGGCGAAGTTTGACTTCTGATATCAGATTATCGTCCCATAAACTACCCCCAATGCTTTGAATTTGGAAAATCAGAAAGAAAGTCCTTCAAGGGTTTGCCTTGAAACTCCTAGGCCCAGTATTTCAGTGTTCGGATTACGAAGACTGTGGATTAATTTTCGTAGCAACGATTGTAAAAACAATTGTTACCATAGTAATTAAGCTTCGTTTAAGTTATCCATAGATTAAACTGAACCTGAAATACTGGGCCCTAGATATCAATTTTGAACAAAATTCGTTCAGCGGCTTAGGCGTGGGATCAACGGATAGTCATAGAAAAGAACATGAAAATTTTCATTTGTTTCTAGATTTTATAAATTCTGTAGGTGGTAATAAGGGTATGCCCCATCAACTTTTTTGACTTTATGATTACTAGCAGAGGAGTAATAGGGCGCAGCTTATCTTTTGATGTAAGGTAGTCATTCAGTAAACCACTCTCAATGTTTTGAATTCTGGAAATCTGGAAGAAAGTACCCCTAAGGTATGTCTTTCAACTCCAAAATATGAATTTTGGGCTTAATCGGTCCAGTGACTTGGGCCTGGTATTAAAAAAGCAAAGCACTTAAAATACACAATAACAATAATAATGCAAATAATATTCATTTATATACTTATATCCTTCCAATTAAAATCAATCTACTCCGTGATTCTATTTATTCCGACCGTCTTATTTATTCTGTGTCCTGCCAAGTAAGCGATGTGATCCTTTATATAGGCAACTATTCACATGTGTTGGGCTTTCGAGAGGCTGCTAAAATTATCTCGAAACTTTCCAGACTCTAATTCAGGAAATCCGTTACAGTGTTGAATAAGAAAATAAATAAAGTCGCCATCTTTTGAATAACACAAAAATCCTTCAAGAGATCACATCTTGTTTATTCGCAATTCTTTGTATACCACTCCAATTTTATAGAGCGGGTAACATTTTGCCCGGTCTGACTTATCACTGTGCAATGTTTTCTTTGATGTAACGTTGCCTTTGTATTGCGGCCGAAAAGATCTCTATCGCCTTGAAATCTTACATCAGGCGACTCGTCAACCGAAAAAGAAATAAAATTTATCAAATTAAAAAAAGAAGAGATAATAAAATGCGTACTTATTATGTCCTGACCAAAATAAAAAATCTTTTGAATAATTCAGAATAATTTCATGAAGATTGTACAATGATATTGAATGATAATTTGATAGAGACATGACGAAAATATATGACCATAAAGAACTGTCACAACTTATTTTCCTAATGCAAAAATTTTTCTGATTATTTCACTCATGTCAATTATACTGACAAATTTTGCATAGTTACAATGACAATTATAATAATAAACTCCTTGCGAACGGGAATTTACCAACGTAAATTCCCGTTACCTCGGTAAATTCTCGTTGGCAAGCGATTCATCGCGATAAATTGCCTTTGTCATGGAGAAACAATATACAGTTCTAATATTGAAATGGGGGTTTCTATTTAAGAAATTTGAGTTTCTTGACATTTTAATTTTCAAATTTTGAAGTCACTTTATTCACACTCTGTTCATATTTATTATAAAAATTGTTGAGCATAGAATTTGCAACAAATTTTGTCTTCAACATTTTTTCATGCGCTCAACCGGTTTAAAACAGCGCGGGAAATGCGCAGCAGTCAGCCATACTCACTGTAATCCAAGAATGGGGTTGGGTGCTGCAAAATGAATTCCTGGAACTAATGACAACAATATTACCATCGGCTCCCGAAAAATTATTGGAAACTGGAAACAATATTTTGCAACTGCAAGAATGGTTGTGGTGCACGTTGCGGGTGCAAAAAATCAGAGTTTCAAGTTGCAATGCATTTTAGCTTGTGGCCAGTGGGTAAGCTTACTTCAATGCTGTGTAATCCATATTAACAATATTGAAATTGAATTAAGATTTACTTGAAGTATTTTTCATAATACCTGCATTGAAACAACGCGTTTCAATGCCTGTTTTGTCAATAGAAACAAGACAATTTCAGACAAATGCGAGTGTAGCCGGACAGAAACAAACTTGTTTCTGTCCGCTGAATTTGTTTCTCACATCGTTTTATCCCTGGCAGAGTCGCATTTGTCCATTGTCAATCTCTAAGAGAAAATCATATAACCTCAGCTAATTTGACAGTTGTTGTATTCGTAACTGTAAATTAAATTAATAAGAGCATTCGTTTCAAGAAAGAAAAGTATTAATACGATAATTTCAAGTACATCACAATATCTTATTGATAAAGCACAAGCAGCTACTCTACTTCAATGCAGATATTATGAAAAATACAGTGTGTGGCACGGAACAAAACACGATTTCAGCCGAGAGTGCCAGCCCTTGCTTCGCTTGGGCAAGCAACTCTCACTCTCACCTGAAATCGTCTTGTTTCGTCTCTAGCCACACAATATACTATTATTTTATGAGTTTTTAATTACACAAAGTAGGAGTATTTTCAAGAAAATTATATGGATATATGTAAAATGTTATTAAGTATAATATATTGACTTATAAATAATACCAATCATTTATTATTGAGGATATTTTAGTGATTTACTGACTTTGCGTGAGGTACTAACCACCGAAACTTACAGTTAACCTTGCATAACAGTTTGTATGACTGAGTACTGCGTGTTCTCCGCGCTTTATTTCAAAAACAGTTGAGCGACTGAAAAAGTGTTGAAGAACAAATTTGTTGCAAATTTTATGCTCCACAATTTTTGTTATGAATGTCAACATCATCGGAGCCATAGAAACCGAGATATTTGCAGAAAAACCGTTTTTTTTTTGCGAATTTTGACCTTTAATAACTTGAGACGCAGACACGAGATTTCATGAGACTGTTGAGACAACTTTTAGAATGCCAAAATATTTCCAACTTATTATCTGTCATTCCGAGGTGAAACTCTAAATTGACTGGGCTATTACTGTCATCTGTCACAATTCTAAATTTGCTAAGTTCTATCTTAAATAAAGAAATATTGGCTGCTTTATATCAAAAACTACCGACCCTATTATTACCTAACTTTCAAATATTCCTTTCTCACGAGGCGCTACTGTCCACTTCAGACATCACCCTTCAAGATTGTGAGAGATCAATGCAGCAGTAGAGCCTATTTGCTTTAGTCGTGGACGGAATACGAACGGGGAGAAATAAGAGTGTGAAGGACAAAAACAAGTAAATAGCAGACCGCGAGATTAAGGACGAAATTGGATGAAGAAGGAATGTAAGACTTTGTGGCAAGAACCTTTGACTTCTTGGATGCCTTGAAAAGAAAACTTTTGACTTGATTAAAATTAGAGATTCTCACAGAAGATGTTACATTTATTGAAAAAATACCTTTAGATGAAAAGAGTTCACAATGGAACAAAAAATTTAATGGTTGACTTTTGTACGAATAAGAATTTCTTTTATATTCTTTACAAGGTTAGCGAAGGTAGTAATAAGTTAGATTCTACATTGAAAGAATCTGCTCCATCATTTTTGATTGCTGAAAAGTGGGTGATTGAATTTAAATGTGGCCGTACATCAATCTAGAATGATGAACTTACGAGACACCCAAAAACGGTCGCGAAAATTTAAAATTCCATGCTAGACAATCTTGGGAACATTAGTTGAAAAGTTGTTGGTTATGTCACCTGAAGTAGAGAAAGATTTGTTATTCTCAAATTGTACCCTAGAAGAGTCGCTTTTTTTGTCTGTTATTATTAAAGCAAATTATTCGAATTCAATTCAATATCTCTTTGAAAAACTGGAACCTTCAGTAAGCAGACCACATTTCTATTTATTAAATAAATATTCCTTACGTGTCATTTCCATACGTCTGGTTATTGAAACAAGCTCAAGTCAAAAGGTCAAGAGGTAAATACATTCAAGAGCGTCTTCATAACTTCAAAAGTTCCGCAAAGGCAGCGTCTCGGAGTTTCTGCATCATTTTACATAACATCAAATTGTGAATCGCTTTGAACTCGTGAGATCAACTGTTATGTATTTCCGTGTAGTACATTTAACTTTTTAACTTTACCTTAATTCTTTTTGAGTGCCTTTTGGTTTTTGTGTCGCTCATGGGCAATTTCTTTCAAGATGAAACTAAGGAAGAAAACTGTAAGATGTTTTATGTACGATTCTTTTCAGCTAAATTCAGGATCAATATTTAAGAGAAGGAAATGCGAGTCGTTCTTCATCAATAGTGAGACTACATTCTAAAGCACCTTTAGGAATGAATATCTCTGAAGTCCTTCAATGTCTGATCAAATTAATTATCTCTATATTCTCATAACTTCATCGAGTTCTCATCAGACTCTTGCTTTTCCTTGACCCGTTTATTGTATTATATCTCCATCTCTCGTATGTAGGTGACTCGACATACGTAATTGCAATCTTTGTCCTTAACGAGCAATAGCCTTGTTCGTCAAGCTCCTAGCTTCCGAGCTTCAAGCCTCGGCTGAGCTTTTCATTAAGCACAAGATGGCGACGGCCAAAGACATACATCATTAAAACTGGAATTTCACAGCAAGAGCGCACCCCTTAGAATAAGGAAGAAATAATGAGGGGTGCCGTGATTTAAAATAATGAAATGGGAAAATATCGCAAGTATTGTCGATTTTTTTGACAATTCTACTCTTGAAACACAAATTTGCCTGGGAATAAGTCAATCACAATGGAAAAAAAATGACAATTGTGAATTATTTATTGCGAAAATTTTTATTTACATCAACAAAAATTTTCTATCCATTTATATTTGTAAATTATCGTTACGCAACTTTTTGTGGCTGTTCTGATGCTGTCATCTTTTACAATTTTCAGTATTTTAGGTGTCAAGTTTTCGATAAACGGTATAGATGTATATTTTAGTCACTAGAGCTGTCTTATCAAGCTGCTGTGCAGGATTATCTATTCTTGATGCACCACTTTGAATAATAAACAATAAGCTGTTCAAAACTTCAGTGGATAACTATTTTTAAGTGGAATATCTCTCAGTTTATGTAAGTTTTTTAGCATGATGATTGGAGTGTGATATCTTGGGTATTCTGTTTCTGAGGCGTAGAACTACATTTATTTACATTTATTTTGGTTGTTGGGGCAGATAGTGCATATACCTTCGAGATACGATGTTTTTTCTTGATACTAATCCTAACTAATATAATAAATGCGAATGTGAGTTCGTTTATTTGTTTGTTAATTTGTTACGCTTTCATGCGTTAACTACTCAACCGATCATCACAAAATTTTGTACATATATTTAGAACACTAAATTGGTTAATATAGGAAATTGAATTTTGAAGTAAAACTTTATTTGGGATGTTTATAAAACAGAAAAGTGTAAGAGACTACAGTCGTCATTGTGCTCTGTGCATGCTCAGACTGCACGCACTCCAGGACCAGAATGAGACTACAGTGCATCGGCCGTCGCGGTACTTCTCTGCATTCTCAAACTTCAAGCGTTCCAAAAACCAGAACTCACACTCGGATTTTTTGAAATTTAATTATTTAAAATATAAATAAAATGGTTTCGATCATTTGGTAGGTACTTATACACAAATATTGTTCATTTATATGATTTCTCTAAAACGTTTGGTACCTCTAACAGTAGGCCGCTGGGCGAGCAAAACGAGCTTGGTCACCGGTAGGCCGCCGTTATTATATTTTTTTCAAATATTTCAAAAGTACATTTATATGCAAGTGGAGCAGCTCGTAACTGCTATCAATATTATAAAGGCGAAAGTCTGTGAGGATGGATGTTTGTTATTCCTTCACGTATAAATTAATGAACGGATTTTGATGAAACTTTACAATATTATAGTTTATACATCAGAATAGCACATAGGCTATAGTAAACACAGACAGTAGCGAATTTACCTGCAGGATAGATAGGCTCAAACCTAGGGCGGCAGATTTTAGGGACGGCAAATTTGGGTACCGATTTATTTTTCTTTTTAGCTGTCTTACAGAAATACAAAAATATTTCTGTAAGACGGTTTTCTGATGTCTTGCAGAAAGAAATCTACAAGGCATCTTTTTGATGACTCCAATGGTACCACAAGTTTTTATATTTTAGGGTAGAACAGCCAAGAAATAACAATTGTAGAGGTAAAGGCAGCAAAAATTTAGCAGCCTATACTTGGACAATGTATAAATCCGCCACTGGCAAAGATTTTGTGTAAGTTGTCAACCACTGAGCCTCAGATTTAAATTTGATCTTGCTATACACGCGATACTGCCTGTATAGACGATCCTGCCATCTTGCTGCGGAGCCTAGGGTTTAGACCTGCGAAGCAGGTCAGAACGCTAGTCTAATATAATAATAACTGAAGCGTCCCTAATCAGTAGAGTACATATATTTTTTTCTCTGTATGGTTGTTACAATACCGTCTACAAATTTCTCAAGAAATGGTAATTGAAAACTTTTTTTGGGAATGCAATCTTCCAGGATTGCGTCCATGACATATTGTGCTATTATAGAGCTGATAATGGCACCCATTGGGCTTCAAATTAGTTGTATATAGAATTTGATGTCATGCGAGAGAAGGTAGGCGAGCTGTGGACTCGATTCCCGACGAAACCAATAGTTATTTGTGTATCAAGGCCGTAATGGTTATCTTTTTTGGTCGAATCTGTTGTTTGCGGTCAAGGCATAGCTGAGGCTGCAATTCAGGTGAGACCAGAAAAGAACTGTAGGCCGAGGTGCACACAACGTTTTTTAGGTGATCATCACGAAATAATTCAAAATCACAGAATTTTATCTATTTATTTCTGAAACAGTACAATAGTGAATCTTAGTTGCCGTTGAAATTGTTTTATTTTATTGTCTTTTATCAAGTTGACATTTGTGAAAAATGCGTATCAATTTCTTGAATCACAAGAACTGTTAATAGAGGTTGACGGAAAAATATAGTATGTATTTCGGCGGAAAATGTTTCTTAAAGAGTTCATCAAGCTGCCCACATAGGTAGATATAAAGTAGTTATTGTCAGATCAGTCCCAATAAAGTTATATTTGACAGATCAATCTCAAAAAGTGAAACTTCACGGCCGCAAAAGGAGCCATAGAAACATCTTTTTTGTTATGATCTCCTGAAAAAGTTTTTCATATACCCAAATTTTGTGCAAAATTCATTTATAATAAATGGAATGAATAGCGTTTTTGATTGGAAACAAAAAATATTCTATGAAAAAGGAAGAACAAAATATGGTAATGAGTTGAATGAACAATAAATTGAGAAAGTTCTAGTAAATGTTCGAAATATGAATCATTTTCTGCCAGTCAATAACCTAATCTATCATAAAATGCCCTTCGAACATTACCTAATTGCCGAAGTGTGGTATTTCCATATTCGTCTACAATTTTCTGTTCCAATTCTTCTAAATTATTAAATTCCTTTCCGTGTTTATAGATATTGGATTTTAAACGACCCCACAAAAAGAAATCCAATGGGCTTGAGTCAGGAGACCTTGGTGGCCATCCAATTGGTCCTTCTCTACAAATCTATGAGTTAGAAAATACCATGTTCAAATAGTCCTGAACAATTCGGGTCGAATGAGATGGACAACATGACGTTGACACATTATTTCAACATTGCCCGCCAATTCTGCATTTTTTTGACCTATGCTAATTCTCTAGTAAATCGAGATATTTTTCGCTGGACAAATTTCCATCAATAAAATATGATAATTTTCTGACCAAAACTTCCAGTCCTTACATCTAATTTTTGAAGAAATTGCGTACGCAGTAAATTTTAAAGATGGGGATTTGATCTTGACCATATTCGGTCATTTTGCACATTGGCTTCAGACTTTAGTTTAAATGTAGTTTCATCGGTGAAACAGATTTCAACTAATACATTCATGTTTTAATTAGCCTTCTCAAATAAACTCTCACAGAACAAAATTATTTTTTCTTTATCGCCTGTCTCCAATATCTGAATTTTGAAGCTACGATATTTATGCTTCCTCAAAATTCGATGAATTTTTGTTTTAGTACAACCTGTTTCGGAATACAATGATCTCACATTAATCCGCTGATCTACAGAAATCGCCTAAAACATTTTCTTCTACTTCAATATTTCCATCTTCATCCCTTTTGATAATTTCTTTATCTGAATGGTGTAGAGCAGCTCAAGCAGTACTCTCAAATTTCAGAATAATTTTGGGTACCATTTCTGTGGATGGAAACCAATCATTATTCAAACCAGCGAAATATTATGAAATATCGCGCAAACTTCGTCCTCCATAATACATTTTGATAATATTGACACGATCATTTATACTTGGCGTATTTATTTTGACGTCTAAGGCCCAGTTGTACAGTCCAAGCTTATCCAAAGTTTAGTAAAACCAGGTTTAATTTCTATGGTTACAATTATTTCAGCAATTAACCATAGGAATTAAACTTGGTTTTACTAAACTCTGGGTGAGCTTAGACTTTACAACTGGGCCTTAAACAATAAAAATAAATGAAAACTTATAAACAAGCCGCTAACTTTTTTGGTTCTGTCGAAAATCGAATTCACAACCTTCTCATGCATGTGAAGCGCATACGTTAGCCACCGTACAATCACAGAACAAATAATTAAAGAAACATTACACCGTGATAGATTAAACAAACGATTTTATATTAAATTTTCCCTTTCTACTCAAATTTATGGGATCTAAATGATAAGTTTGATGCAAAATAAGATAGAGGGATAAATAAACTAACATACTGGACAATCATTTGGCATGGTATTTTTCGGGAGACTTTTTATTTACGAAAAACTGATTTCCCGTATTAAAGTCCTATAACAACGAATACTTGAGACACATGGTATAACGTTTTAATGTTTTCTTTGTTCAGTAAGCAGCAGCAAAAGCAGTTAATAATTCAAAAGAAATAGTGACAATACAAGCTTTAGACTGACATGAACAAAACTTGTAGCATTTATAGTAAGTACTTAAATACGATTTGTGACATATTAATCCTAGGAGCTCAAATATTTTTAATAAATGAGATAGGTAAACCGATCTACCTCGTGCACAATAATCCTGCAAAAAACTAAGTGGTTATGTCTGCTGTCGTCTTGAGTTCTCACTGGAACAGAGCTGTATTCAGGATGAGCTCAATATTCCATATTCTTTGATATGCATAAAAAACAATCATTTCTAAACATAGACAATCAAATTAAGTAAAATAAAAAAGCACTGTATTAGTTGGAAGTATTTCAGCCAAAATTTGTACATTTGAAAAAATTATAGGTGAGCACAGATTTTTTTTATGTGTTGCTTTTCCATTTTATGAAGTACACTGTGTAAATATATCTACTTCTAATTAATTTCAGTCAAATTCATTCATAATATATGATATAGTCATGTCCGCTATGATTCAGCAAGAATTGTGAAGGGTGGCCGGTAGGGTCCAACACATGTGGATGTTTTTCGCACATGTTATTACCCCGAGGCACCGTGTTTAATGAACAACCCTGATACAAGTTTCATTGTGGTATTTCGCCCGCCTAAATTATTTTCTTTGTTGCCTAAATTTGCTTTAAGCTCACGCAGAGATTTGTATAGATTATATTCTTATATTTATTCATGAATATTTCAGAATTAATTTATGGAGCTACTTTAAAAGCCAAATTAATTTGAATAAAATCAATAAATATTAAATGATTTCATCCTGATGGGGATGGAACTGTATCACATATTAATTAACCAATAAGCTACATTGTATCAACCTATACGTTAAACTTATTCAATAACTCAGTTTTAAAGCAAAGAGAGGGTGGAGAGTGAACAAGATTCAAATTCAATGTTTGGGCATTCGTATATTCATTTATTATACCATAAGTAGTGGAAGTATTATCGATTATTTTTGTGGTGCTATCACGAATGTTTATTGTGCTTGCGTTTGAATACCACGAGTGTGCAGCACGAGTGGTATTCACAAGCACAATAAACATGAGTAAACAAATGGTATATGGAGGACTATTCCAGGAGTCAAACCATTTTTTCAAATTAGTTTTCTATGAATCTAGTAACAACTCACGTAATTTTCATAGGAACGAGTAAACAAACTTCTGTCAAACTGAAAAATTAGAATTTCTTGCATTTTCTTTGACGAATAATAGAGAAATATATTGCGTCTTGATATGGGAACTAGTTCAGAAAGGTTTGGTGATAGATCAGAAGATAAAATTGATGAAGATATTCAGAAAAATATTCCATTAAATACGAAGAAAGCATAAATTGGAGGTATCCACAGCTTTGTGTAAAATACTCACTTGGACGTGTAATACCCGATGGTATTTCTACACGTCCAAATACCCACTGATATGCACCGTTTCTATGGCGATTTAGCATTGTTAACCTTGTTATAAATACTACGAATGGAATAGTCATATTTATTTTTTTTAATTCAATAATTTCACTTAAAACAAATTTCAAGCACTATAATAATTTACCGAATGCATTATAAGTGTATGTCACACCCGAAGCGAGTAAAAGGCGAGATTAATATTGATTTTTCATTTTTATAATAATTTGTGTAACTTTCCATTCCTTTTACTCTCTTCACAGTGGCGAATTTTAAAAGTAATAATTCATGTACATGACTGTACTAAATTTATTATGATTAAAGTATAGGGTGCAATAATGAAATGACTTAATACCTCCATTAGCACTGCTTTTTTGCATTCGTTAAAATTCGTTAATTATTATAAATGATAGTTTTAATGACAGTCACCATTAACGTAAGATTTTTCTCTTGCTTTCAAAAGGGGTAACTTTCCACTTTTCCTCTGTAATTATTTTTTAATATGGCGCACATGTGCAGCAACAGCCATTACCCCTTCTCTTGAATTGCCCTTGATCGTCTATTGTTTCGAGAGGAAACATTAGCAGCCACGTATCCTCAACACCCCGAGTGCTACAGCGACTGAGTGTTCGACAAATATATCATACTAATAGACGTTGAGATTTGAATAAGGTTATAACTTAATAGTCCAACTTGAATGGATATTACTCCCTAGATGCTCTTTTGTCAAATGGGCATGTCGTCTTAATCCCTCATAAGAAGATATTTCTTACAGGGATTTTTTAATAAATGCTAATTCGACTTCAATTTATTACTCTTTTGAGGATGTAGACCTACCACATTTATCCATTTGCTTATAGAATTTTGCTTCCTAATTAAACAATAAAATATGATAGTCAGTTTTGGACGAGGTTACCCACTTAACAATATCCTAGGGAATATACTGAATTTTGGGAAAATAGAAAATATTATCCATGGAAAAATATCTTAAAGCTGCGAAATACGAATTTGGAGCGAAATCGGTTGAGTAGTTTAACAGATAAAAGATTAAAAGTGTCTCCAAGTTAACTAGAGAAACTAGCTTGAATATAAGTACTAAATTTTAGGGAAATGGAAGAAATTACTTGCAAAGAATGTAGTAAGACTTCTAAATATGGGTTTTAAGCGCAATAATTCTTGTGGTTCAAGCATGAGATCAATGAACTTGAAGTAGATATTGTTAGAGAAATGCAAAATATTAAAAGTCTTTTCATGTAAACTGAAGAAACTAGCTCCAGTTGGCTTAATTTCGAGCAAACGAGCTATAAAGAATGCCTTGAAGCTTCTAAATACGAATATTGATCAAAATCGGTTTGGTGATTCAAGCGTGAGATCAATGAACAAATAATTAATTTTGTTCGAGGAACAAGTCCAAAAGATTAAAAGTTCATCCATGGGGACTGAAGAAACTACCTTAAATATACAAAATTTCAAGAAAGTAGAACAAAATGCTTGTAAAGTATGTCTTGAGGTTTCTAAATATGGGTTTGATGAGAAATTAGTCTTGTGGTCTAAGCGTGAGATCAATGAACTTAAAGTAAATGTTGTTAGAGATACAAGAGGAAAAGATTAAAAGTGTTTTCATGTAAACTGAAAAACTAGCTCCAGTATGCCCAATTTTGAAGAAACGAGCCATTAGAAATGCCTTGAAGCTTCTAAACACAGATTTTTAACAAAATCAGTTGGGTGGTTCAAGCGTGAAATTAAAGAACAAGTGAATAATTTTGTTTGAAGAACAAGTCCAGAAGATTAAAAGTTTCTCCACGGAAACTAAAGAAACTAGCTTAAATATACTCAATTTTAGGAAAGTAGAAGAAAATGCTCATAAAGTATGTCTTGAGGCTTCTAAATATGGGTTTAAAGAGAAATTAGTCTTATGGTTCAAGCATGAGATCAATGAACGTAAAGTAAATGTTGTTAGATATACATGAGGGGAAGATTAAAAGTATTTTCATGTGAACTGAAAAACTAGCTTTAGTTTGCCTAATTTTGAAGAAACGAGCCATTAAAAATGCCTTGAAGCTTCTAAACACGGATTTTTAGCAAAATCGGTCAGGTGGTTCAAGCGTGAAATTAATGAACAAGTGATTAATTTTGTTCGAGGAACAAGTCCAAAAGATTAAAAGTTTCTCCATGGAAACTGAAGAAACTAGCTTATATATACTCAATTTTAAGAAAGTAGAAGAAAGTGCTTATAAAGTACGTCTTGGAGCTTCTATATATGGGTTTAAAGAGAAATCAGTCTTGTGGTTCAAGCGTGTGATCAAAGTAAATGTTGTTAGAACTACAAGAGAAAAAGATCAAAAGTGTTTTCATTTAAACTGAAAAATTAGCTTCAGTTTGCCCAATTTAGAGGAAACGAGCCATGAAAAATGCCTTAAAGCTTCTAAATACGGATTTAAAGCAAAATCGGTCAGGCCGTTAAAGCGTGAAATTAATGAACAAGTGATTAATTCTGTTCGAGGAACATATCCAAAAGATTAAAAGTTTCTTCAGGGAAACTGAAGAAACTAGCTTAAATATACTCAATTTTAGGTAAATAGAAGAAAGTACTCATGAAGTATGTCTTGGGGCTTCTACATATGGGTTTAAAGAGAAATCAGTCCTGTGGTTCAAGCGTGAGATCAATGAACTTGAAGTAAATGTTGTTAGAGATACAAAAGCATGAAATTAATGAACAAGTGATAAATTTCGTTCGAGCTACAAGTCCAAAAGAATCAAATGTCTCCATAACATACTCAAACCCAGTAAAATAGAAGGAAGTTCTTATGGAAAATGTCTAAGGCTCTCTAAATATGGGTTTTGAGCAAAATCAGTCTTGTGGTTCAAACGTGAGATCAATAAACTTGAAGTAAATGTTGTTAGAGATACAAGTGGGGGGAGATTAAAAGTATCTCCATGTAAAATTAAGTAACTAGGTCAAATATACTAAATTTCAGGAAAATAGAAGAGATTACTTGTGAAGAATAGAAGAGAGTACTTGTGAAAAACCAATCTTGTGGTTCAAGCGTAGATCAATGAATTCGGAGTAAATGTTGTTAAAGATACAAATGGAAAAGATTTATAGTGTTTTCATGTAAACTGAAGAAACTAGCTTCAGTTTGCACAATTCCAGAAAAATACGATTGACGAGCTATAAATATGGTCTTGAAACTTCTAAATACGATTTTTGAGCAGAATCGGTCTAGTGCTTCAACCGTGGGATCACTGAATAAATGGAAAAGAAACTAGCTTAAATATACGCAATTTTAGGAAAATAGAAAAAACTACTTGTGAAGAATGTCTTAAAGCCTCTAAATATGGGTTTTGGGCTAAATAAGTCTTGAGATTCAGGCATGAGATCAATGAACTCCAAGTAAGTGTTATTAGATATACAAGTGGAAAAGATTAAAAACGTCTTCATGTAAATTGAAGAAACTAGTTTCAGTTTGCCTAATTTCGAAAAAAAGAGATTAATCAACGAGCTATAAAAAATGTCTTAAAGTCTCTAAATACGGATTTTGAGCAAAATCGGTCTTGTGGTTTAAGCGTGAGATCAATGAACAATTGATAAACTCCGTTCGAGATACAAGTCCAAAGATTAAAAGTGTCTCAATGTAAACTAGAGGAACTAGCTTAAGTAAACTCAATTCAAAAAAATAGAAGGAAGTACTTGTGAAGAATGTCTTAGGGCTTCTAAATATGGGGTCTAGTCGAAATCAGTCAGCTAAGCTTATTAATCCTAATTATGATGAATTTGAAAATAAATACTTGATCTTGGAAAGCTAGGGTACTTCCAGAGAATCTTGAAGCTCATAGATATGACTTTTCACATAGATAGTGGTTCTATAAATGAACAGTGCAATTATCGAGCTACTGAATAAGCCTTATGTTATAATCTCGACATGCAATGCAACTGAGGAAGCCACACAGTGGCAGTAAATTTCTCGACATTATTAAACTCAAGGAACCCTCTTTTCATATTATTAATTCCAAAAAACCTCCAATATTCATCTTCTCAATCTTGAGGGCTCAGAGTGACATTCTCCGTGACATTTTTATGCATAGCAAGATTGAAAATACAATTAAGAAAATGTCAAAATGATAAGAATGTCATATTGTGTAGCATCCCTCCATCGAATGGTTCAAAAGGCGAAGTGAAATTACTTCAGGTACAAAAGACCTGACATAACTGAAAAGTTTGTGTTGTTATACTGGAAATATCTTTGATGCTCTGATCTCTTTGTAAGGCTGAATATTTGATGGTCAGGGCGAAATGCCTTGAAGTACTTTAAACTTCAAGGATTGTTTTTCTAGTGAAGTGTTTAATATGTTGATAAAATTCTGGCATCCATTATGAAAACCCAATTGATTATTTATTATTGAATGAGATCCGTCCTGAAAGTACCTAGAAAAACTCTTCAAGGAATACTTTCTTGGATAATAATATTATATCCAAGTTAAGATGCAAGGATGGATTGAAAATATATAAATAGACAAAATTTCTCAAGTGCCGGTCCTGCATTTTCCAATCTTATAGATTAAAATAGTTGGCAATCGTGTCCCAGTTTGGAAATCACCCTATATAACTCCAATTTAACGATATTAATCATAAATCATCGTCCTGTGTAATCTTTGAGAATTTTTAATTCAAAGCGAGAAAGTTTGTTTCTAATCAAGTAATTGGAGGGTATATCTTGCAAATAGAATTATCCGTTGTTTTGCTACACTTGGAAGGCTGCTAAACTTTCTAATTAACGACATAAGAAGGGTGACGATGAAAATGGAGTACGTAAATACTTCCCACTGCACGACAACACGTTGGACCGGATCAGAAATTAATAATCCCTTTGGAAAAGGGTCTTCGGGAAAACAAGATTAAGGAAAGAATTAAATTTTCAAAGTAAAGATTCTTGTACAGTGGTGGCTACTGTCTGAGATTTTCGCACATTTTTTTTTTGTTTTTGCGTGCCTTCAAAGTTGATGCTACCCTGATGAAGAGAAGCTGCCTAAATCAGAACGGATTTGTTCGAATTAGGACGAGATTGATCGAAGTAGACCCACATTTTCAAATTTAGAAACATGTTGAACACCATATAAATCGCTCAGGAAAGGGAAATACACATCTTAAACTGCCTTGTCATCGTCGTACGCGAGCAAAGATATCTGTTGACCGCCTCTTATTTAAATTTCAACCGAGAATCTCCCTCATTGTCTTACGTAGATTTATCCGTCTGTGTGGATTCATCAATCACTGAACAGACTTCGAGAGCTTACGTTGGCAGTATTAAAGAGATTTTAGGTGTTTTCTATGTGCTGTTAGGGGCTGCAGAGGGTGCAGAGGAAAACACAGCTGTCGTTAGGAGTAATGGCGTGGAAGTTCGATTATTTTTATTTCATTTAACGATCGTGGTAGGTGTACTGCGAGTGTTATTGTTTTTGCTATTGATATAGATTATATATAATGGGTATTTAAACGGATATATGGGTGGGTAGTGAATAAATGGACTGATCTAATTTGTTTTTGTAGCACATTGATTTCGAGCCAAAGAAAAAGTATCATTGTTACCTATAAACTTTCAATATGAATTTTTCATTGAAATTGAAGCTTCTTGACGTCATTTTAGAGTCTAAGGAATAATTTATTGCAGAAGTGATTCTTTATTGAAAAAGGAGTTATTCTGCCACTTCCTCTTTGATAAAGGAGACTGTATAGCTGTAGAATGAGCACCCTTTATTTTTTTATGATATTTTCATTGCTGGGAATCTTTTAGAATGCGTGAGCAATGGCGTCTACTTAATTAATACGCACATGTGCGAAATATAGCTTTGTCTTTGCATTTTACACTCCATAAATTCGAAGGGGTAGCTTTTTGTCTCGAATAAGAGGCATGGAGTACCATGTCGCGCCATACGCCATGTTACGCTCGCTAGACATTCATATCACTTGTGAATTATAACCCTCTCGTGCACTTGTCACTACCCTGATTAATTTTTACTGAACCTTTCTCTATTACATGCATGCATTCAAATTAGATCTGGATCTGGAAATCAGAAATCAAATACGTAGTAATTAATGCATAATTCTTATATTTCAGCTTAAAACGGTTCTAAGGATAACTTATTCAGTCACTCTTCCGCAACATTATGGACCTAACATAAAATATCTGATTTCAAATGATTTTTCAACAGTTTCCACGATATTTTTATATTCTGGCTATCTCAAATGGCAAATCGTTGTTCTCAATTATTGTCTGCCATCAAATTGAGCGAATCCTACAGACAAAACGTCTAAAAATGACACAAGATGTTCGTTAATAAATAACAGGACACTTGGGCTGAGCCGGCTCTGTAATTTGATAAGCTTGTATTTCAGGGCTGGTGTCACATCCCTTCAAATCTATCTGATATCCAACGCGTTTGAACACGTTTTGCTGTTTAATCATTTACAGAAGAGTAGCGAATACATGACGTACAGAAAGGGTTATTACACTGGAAAACGGCTGAAAATACAATCGGATAAATGTATTTTTATCGGTACATAGGGGGCTGAATTTTAATGATTCCTGTGCTTAAAATCAAGCTTTACGTATTGAGTCATATTCAAACAGTTGTCTCTGTATTCAAATATTATATAAAAAAGAAATCCGTTACAAATGGAGCTTTCTTTGACATATTTCTACCTGTTACCAGCGAAAAAGGAAATATAAAACCTCTGCCCTAAATACTCTACAAACACATGTGTGAGAAAAGCGATACTTTGCGACCGAAACACATTTGTTAAAATGTCAAATATTTCCTTGATCCATGTTCAGATTAATAGCTTTGCGTAACAATTCAATCTGTTCGCTTTCTCAGGAAATTCGACACGATATTTTCAGAGAAAATATTGAAAAAAGGACTGTTATAAAAATAAAGCAGAATTCTGGAAGAAATCTCTTGAAGTCGAACTTGTGCTTTGTTGTGTTTTTAATAATCCTCAAAATACGGAAGTTGAGGGCAGTAAAAAAAAATTGTATGCAGCATGTGTGTCAACAAGCATTACAACATTCAATAGTATGCAATATAAAAAAACATCTTTCTTTATTACTTCCGAATATCTTAGCTTTCTTTGGTCCAATTCCAGCAGTCTATTATCGACAAATTGGCTGTTAAACTGCAGTAAAAATGGCAATTTTTGCAGAAAAACTTCCTGTGGGCTAAAAATAGCCGTCATATTTTTTTTTCTTTCAAGTTTTTCTTTCGGTTTGCAGTTGACATAACTAATCGGCCAATCATTCACCCTCATTTGTTCTTTATGGCCGATTATAACGTCATACTAGCTCTCATTTGTTATTTATGGAGCGGTCACTTGAAAAAATATTCGACTTCCGCCCATATGCACCGCCCCTGAAATGAAATATGTCCGACCTCATGAAGCATTTTGCGAGGAACGGAGGAACAGCACATAGCCCTGCGAAACCCCAGACAGATTTTAATGAAAGTGATACATCATCTGCCTTAAACTAAATTGTTTACGGAATTATTCATTCAAAAAATTAATATTAATTTGCTGTTGCGGATTAAAATGTTTACACTGGAGATAAAGTAATGTGCATAACGTAGTTTTAAATATTGTACACTACTATTATTATGCGCAAGGCGGAAATTAATCTTGAGTCAGTAGGTGGGTTGGATATATACCACAATTTCTCATCTTTCCACGGCTGAACGTATTGGATTTTCTGAACAATACTTAAAATCTGTCAAATAAAGTATGCTTTTGGCCCAGTCAGTTGCATTGGAAACAGAAGGTCATCATTTTTATACTACAACATTCTTAAATACTGATTTCCAAGATTCTACGGCTAACAGCTCTAAATTTATGCGCAAACTTAAAAAAAATTCAACCGAAGTGCACTTCCAGGTAATTCGATTGTTATGAGAATAGTAGGCAATCATTCAGATGCTACAGCAGACTGAAATACTAAATTTCAGTACTCTACAGTCGATCGTTTCGAATTTATGCGAAAAATTCCAAAAGACTGTCAAGTAAAGTGCACTTCCGGCTCAGTCGATCTCAATGAAAATAGGATATGAGTATTTACGTGGTACAATCGTCGTAAATACTGCATTCTAACATTATACGTTCAATCGGTTTGGATTTATGCGGAGAATTAAAAAAAAAAATCGAGTAAAGTGCACTTCTGGTACAGACGATTGTAATCATAGTACGAGCTGTACAGCCAGATGTTACAAAAGTGCTTTATGCAGTTCTTCAATATTCTACGACTGATTGTTTTGAATTTATGCGGAAAATTCGAAAAATCTTTATATAAAGTGCGCTTTCGGCTCAGCCGATTGGTACAAGAATAGATGATAACCATTATGATGCTACAGCAATTTCAAATACTGAATTTCAATATCCTATTACTAATCTTTCAGAATTTATGCGGATAATTCAGAAAAAAATTTAAGTAAAATGCACTTCCGGTACAGACTATTGCAACCATCGTGCAAGGTGCACAACTGGACCCTAGACTAGTCTTAAATACAAAATTTCAACATTATACGTTCGATGGATCTTGAGATTTACAAGTTACGAACGCACATACACAAATAGCCAAAATGGATTAAGGGATGCTCAAAGCGAATAGTTCCACCCAAATCTCGGAATATGAATTTTGTGGGTTTCACAATAATTTGCTCCTATTCTGTAACACAATCATTGATTTATTATCGATCGATAAGTTTTTTGCGAATATTCAAAATTCTTGTCAGTGCTACCTATATTCATTGATTGAAATAGATAATCTTCTTCTAATATAATAAAAATCTGACGTGAACATCACGTGACTTACTTGTACATCATTGGATATATATATATAATACAATGTGATTTTGTGTTTGATCGTATATATCATTGGATATGTATAATCAAACACAAAATCTCATCGTTCCACAGTTAATCATTTTGGATTTTACCTAAGAGATTCTAAAAATCTGTCAAGTAAAACGCGCTTTCAGCCAAGTCGGTTGCTATGGAAACAGAAGGCCATTATTCTCATACTACAACATTCCTAAATACTGATTTCCAAAATTCTACGACTGCCAACAAATCTGAATTTATGTGCAAAATTAAAAAATAAATTCCTACTGAAGTGCACTTCCGGTTCAGTCTATTGTTATGAAAATAGTAGGCAATCATTCAGATGCTATAGTAGACTGAAATACCAAATTTCAATATTCTACACTTGATCGTTTCGAATTTATGCGAAAAATTCCAAAAGACTGTCAAGCAAAGTGCACTTCCGGCTCGAGGGATCTCAATAAAAAATGGATATGAGCATCTAAACGGTATAATCGTCCTAAATACTGAATTCTAACAATCTACGTTCAATCGTTTTGGATTTATGCAGATAATTCAAAAATTGTTCTGAATAAAGTGCTCTTCCGGCTTAATCGATAGCAATCATAATGCAAGGTGTACAACTAGATATTATAAAAGTGCCTAATACAGAATTTAAATATTCTATGACTATTTGTTTAGAATTTATGCGGAAAATTCTTGAGTTAAGTGCATTTCCGGCTTAGCCGATCGCAATCATAATGCAAGATATACTATAAGATGTTATAGGAATGCTTAATACGAAATTTCAATATGCTATGGCTAATAATTCCAGATTTATGCAAAAAATTCAGAAAAAGTTTCATGTAAATTGCACTTCTGGCTTGGCCGATTCATACAAAAATAGCAGATGACCATTCTGATACAACATCAGGTTCAAATACTGAATTTTAACATCCTACGGTTGATCATTCTGGATTTATTAGAAAAATTCGAAAAAAGTTTCAAGTAAAGTGCACTTTCGGTACAGACGATTGGAACCATAATGCGAGGTGCACAACTTGACTCTATACCAGTCTTAAATACAAAATTTCAACATTATTCTTTCAACCAGTTTTAAGATCTGCGAGTTACGAATGCACGTACGCACGAACATATGTACCGACATCAAGCGAAAAATAGTTAAAATGGATTCAGGGATGCTCAAAACGGATATTTCCATCCAAATCTCGATAGGTGAATTTTGTGGTTCCACAATACTTACTTGTTACTTTGTACAATTAAGTAATGAATTGCTGTTCGTTAGTCTCGCTGAAACTCAGAAATGGCTTGGACGACTTGAATATTTTTTCACTTTGTTCTGTTCGCTCTAATACAGGGGTTGTCTGAATGAAAAATACAGTAAGTACTGCACGAACCGTATTTGTTTGTTCGCGCACCGTTCATCCAATTGGTTTAAAACATTCTGGAACATTCTTGGAACTTATTATAATTGTTTTTGACACATTCGTGAGGATTTTTATTGTAGTGTCATCAACGTGGCACACGAGCCGTATTTGTTCGTTCGCGCATCGTTTATCCGATTGAGTTGAAACTTACTACAGTTGTTGTTGGATCTTTCGAAGAAGTTCTTAGTATTGTACCATCACACCACAAATCGTTCATCTGATTGAGTTGGAATTTTATATAGTTGTTGGCACTTGCATGAAGTTTCTGACTTAGTATTACTAACGATATTTGTCCGTTCGAGCATCGTTCAACTGATTAAATTGAAGCTTTCTATTGTTGCTCCTGACGCTTCCGTAGGAACCAATTTTAAGAATTCTTTCACCAGTAGAATCCTATACCTATTATCATTCAGTAACATGGGCTATCATTTGCTATCAAAAAAAGAGTTACCTACGAAATCTTCAATAATGTAACCCAAGTTGTGAAAAAATGACCAATAAAATTCCTTACCTTGCCTGCGCTGCAATATAATCTTTTATTTCTCGTAATTTATCAAACTAGATACTGATGATGCTGTCTACTCATAGATCTACGCACTTATCAAGAAATTTTGTTAGTTTAGGTTATGTTTCAATTGTATAACGCAAGCAAGAAATGTGGTATTATTCTTAATAATTATCTTATACTGATAAACTATGCTTTCAAAATTCGTACAAAAATGTTAGATATTATTAAATGTCCACCCGTGCGAGTCTGGCACGGGTTGTTAGTGATCGATAAAAACTTATCGATTGAGTTACAGAATAACTCCAAATGTCTTTGTATAAGTAAGTAAAAACTATCGAATCAACAGCATGATTTCATGGCGAATTTTCAACAAGAAGTTGTGCAGCATACTTTCTTGCATTTAACGCGCATACATAGCATTCCTAAATTTATTTTCTTTTTGTAACAATTTGCGGTTGAATCCGTCGTCTAAATTGGGTGCAATTTAGATGTAGTGATTAAAACTAAAGTTAGAACATTCAAAAGTTGAAAATTAGTAATTAGAATCAGCACGCCTTCATAATTTTGATTAAAAATGCACCCCGCAGAATTATCATTAATTAAATCTCGACCTTCACTTACACCCTATCGCATTCATGCATTTTAAATTTATTTGTGAGGCAATTCTTGTCACCACCGCTGGTACTATTTCTTTTTTGATTCTATAATCCTTGAATCGTATTTTATTCACCACTTGTTCAAAAAACTGCTATTATTAATGGAGCAATTTTTATTTTGACTACATTATATTGTAAAACCGACAAAATTCACATGGAATTATCCGTTTTGAACTTCCCTTAATTCATTTTGACTATATTCGGTACTTTATTATGTCGGTACTTTATTATGTCGCAAATCTCAAAACCCGTCAAACATATAATGCTGAAATTTTGTATGTAAGACTGGTATAGAGTCTAGTTGTGCACCTTGCATTATGGTTGCAATCTGAACAGGATACACTTATATCACATAATTCCAGTATCTGAAACCAAATAATTCTCCTATCACTCCTGTTCTACCTCCCTGAAAATTTCTCTCGCTTTCAACTTCAACCAGATAATGTCTTAACACGAACAAAATCCAGCTCGGCACGGTACGGTGGTTGAAAGCAGACCGATGTCGAAATTAATGAAGGGTAAGCACTCTCACACATATTCACAGACACACAGACGGACAGGACGACAGACAGATACAGATAGGAGGGCAGAGAGGGGTGAGGATATGTCACAGCGGACAGAACATGAGAAGGGTGGACAGACAGCAATGTATTGATGAGCACACAAAATCCAGAATTTAGTTTAATTTTTTTTTTCATCAGAAGATACTTTGCGTATTTTTCTTTATGAAAACATCTCACTTGAAATATCTGCAGAATTCAGTTCATGTGATATAAAAATAATCTTCCGCTGTGTACTAGTTTAAAATAACACGTTTTTGTTTTCGGTGTTGGCAATTGTTCTCCAGCAAATGAAAGATAAACACGAGCAGTAACTTACGTGCAGTGATTTCACACTAAATTTGAAATAATATCTCCAGGAAGATAACAGCGGAATTGCTGTGCACAGAATAAAACATACATGTACAGAAGGATTATAAATACCAACAGAGCAGAACTTTTCATTGTGGTTTAGCAGGCGGTTGGCTTCATTTCAAAACTAATTATTATATTTCCTGCGCATAGAGGGTGGCTAGGTATCCGTAAATATTTCATCGGTGCAATCAGTGTAGTTATATCTTGAATTAAACAAGAGATTTCAGAGCGCGAACAGAAGGGTTGTAATTTGTTATCCGAAGTTGAATTCATTCTGAGGACCTTTTTCTATCATTATTAATAATGGGAACTTGACTAAAATAGTCTAGACTTCAAATTCAAGTCACTTGGATTCCTGTACAAATATATCAAGTCAGAATACCTCACAATACTTCATCATAATCCAACCAAACAACCCTGCCTCTCTAGGTTAATTTTAAAATCTCATTTACTATAGGTCCTATCAAAATATTTCACATTCAAATCCGACCACAACAATATTTCAAATTCACGAATCCAATAACGCAGGAACCATTTCAATCAATCATAAGTTAGTTTGAATAGTTTCATCTCGGTAAAAATACCGCGGTGTTAAATCAAAACTACAGTGGCGCCACTAACGGTGCTTACAAACGGTAACTATAACTATAAATCCCCGGAAAACTGGCAACAATGTGTCCTCAGTATTCATTTTTTTTTTCCAACACTTTTTCAAATTAGTATCTATATTCAAATATCTCGAAAGAAATGAATAAACAAGTTCTGCATCCAATAAAATATGAAACATCTCACCTTCCGATCAAAAATAATAATCAATATTCTATAAACTTGTATTAATTCATTTATTAATTATCTCTAATTTGTGTTCCCTTTGTTTCAGGTGAGTTCCGTGTCAATTAGCTCATTCTACCAACATAGCATAAATTTCGTTCAATCCGTACGTATGTATATCATTCATTAAATATTGTGTTTTGAGAATGTAACAATATTTGTTCGCAATTAACTACGAGTCGTAGAATTTAATTAACTGTTATTCGGAAGTGAATAAGCCTCGGAAGTCTTTTTTCAACAATGTGCTGTGTGCTCATTAAACTAATAGGCACTTGAAATGATGCTGTTTCAAATGTTGTACTTCACTTACTAACCATTCAAAGCGGTAAGAGATACTTGCTATAAACCAAATACAGAATGTCAAAGATAAGATCAATATTAGAACTCCTACAATATTTTGCTTCAGACAATCAAAGATTTATATTTTCAAGGTACATTCGGTGTCTGTTATTCTCGATTTCTTTAGGAAGTATTGAGATTACGAGGGGCTTCGAAAAATTATTTCAATTTTTTTATCCTCAAATAAGTTAACTCATATTTTTGAGAAAAGTAAGTTGATTTGACTTTCTCATCGTCAGTCAAATCCTGCTCCTGAAACTATTTTTCCGGTTTGAAGGAACTGGGATCCCAACTTTAATAGTGCGTTTTCACAAATCAACTTGAACTGATCAATTGAAGTTGATCAACAAATCAGTCGCTATTTGTTTTCAAGTTGATACTCACTTTGGAACGAGAGAACCTCAGTTGACTGTCAAGCTTTCTTCAAGTAGGTCCAATGTCAACAGCAGTTTGTCTAATTCTTCTTCAGACATTCTTGAAAGGTTTATATTTTCATCCTTTAATGCTATAGTTCCTTCGGCATGCGAGGCTTTTGATCAAACCAATTGCTTCACCTAGATATGATATTCCGTATGATTTTTGATAGATTTTAAGATACACACAACTGTCTTGAGAGCTATTGGCAGATGCCTCATCATTTTCTATCCACCAAATAGTTAATCAACTCTATTAGAACACAGGTTCTTATAAGAGGGAGAGTTGTGTATGACTCTTGTGCTTTAGGAGCGTTTTGTGAAAAAGCAGCATCTTGAACACTGCTGTCTCTTGACATTTCAGTTCTCAATTCAGAACTTTTTATTTAGAACAATACTCTACTTATTTCTGCAATCTATCCTGCCATTTGGACATTTTCTAGTACAAATCCTTCAGTTTTTTCCAACAATGCCTGAAGAGATGGTGACGCCTTATTGCTCTCCATGATCCACTAAAAAGTTGATCAACTCTATTGAAACTATAACTTTTGTTCATCAACTGTAATTGCTCAATTAAATTTGATTTGTGAGAACGCGCTATAAGAGGGAGAGTTGTGTATGACTCCTGTGCTTAGGGGTGTTTTGCGAAAACAGGTCCTTTAATTTTTACCACGTATAAATCATGCTTTTTTGAGACAAATGTCTCTGAGATCCTTCCAAGCATCGTTTGTAATTGTTTTTCTTGTAAGGAACTCAATTTTCTCCTTCTGGCTGGAATATTTCAGATGAATTTGTCTACTCGACGGTAACTCCAAGATTAATAGCGCAATTGGGCAATCATTAGGTGAATACACTGCCAAAGAACTATACAACAGATGTACGTTAGGGATCCCTCATTCTTGCTATCCTTTAAATAGTCTAAATGGTGAAACCGTCCTCGTATCAACATAAACAACAGAATAATAGAAGCAGTCGAGACCATATTGAGTATTGACATCCCAAAATGTTGATATCTGATATATCGAATGATTTGTGGCGATAAACTAGACATCTTCTCATTAAGGCTGAAAGAATATCGATATATCGATATTTATCAATATTTCTCAATAATATCGGGCTTCGATATTCATTTTTTCTTGTATCGATATATCGATACTCCGATAATAATCGATATTTATCTATAATTATTAATATTTATTGATAATTATCGATAGTATCGATATAAATCGTTATTTATATATGATGGCTTAACATCCCTATGGGATTGCGCCGCATCTTTACGATGCTTTCTAGATCCGAAATGCTGGAGTGGATCAGTCTCCGTTGCTCTGGCCTAAATTTTTTTTTGCTTTTTTCTCCATGTCTTCTTATCATTCGTTCTACCTTTTTAATTTCTTACTCCAATTTTCCTCAAATCCTCTTCTACTTTTGCTAACCATTTCGATCTTGGTCTTCCTCTTCTTCTTGTACCTCCTGGGTCCCATTCAACTATTGATTTGATGGTCTTTTGCGCGTCTGCTCTTCATACATGTCCAAGCCATTTGACTCTCTGTTGTTTCATTTTTCGGACTATATCTTCTTCTTTCAATTTCTGTTCTATTTCATGATTCATTAATGTTCTGTACTCATTTTCTGCTGTTTGTATCGGCCCTAATATCGATCTTATTATTTTTCTTTCCATAATTCTTAAATTTTCCTCATCTTGTTTTGTCATTGTCATGGTTTCGGCTGCATACATTGTTATTGGTCTTATCAATGTGTTATAAATTCTAATTTTTGTTGTTTTGTCAAAATTTTGCTTTTCAGCAGATTGGTATTCGCGTGGTAGGCTCTATTTGTTGCTATTAATTTTTCTTTGATTTCTTCCTCATTTTTCCGTCCCACGATAGCATTATACCTAAGTATCTAAATTTATTTACTTGTGCAAATTCATGTTTACCTATTTTAATATTTCTATCTTCTGATTTTTGTCCTAATACCATTATCTTAGTTTATCTTGATTCAGTTTTAATCTCAAATCTTTCCCTTCCTCTCAATTATCTCCTGTAGCATTTCTTTCATTATTTTTCGGTTTTTTGCTGCTACCACTATGTCATCAGCATATGCTATTATTTGGCCTCCCTTTGTCCTAAGTATTCAACAATACTTGACAAAAAATGTTTTCGATAAAGTTCACAAAAAATATAACTGCTCCTCTTAACACACAATCGCTAAAATTGTGAGAATTTCGCGAATAAATAATAATTTGAGGAACCTATTTTGCATACAATATTTTTTTCGCACTCCTGGGAGTGAATGACGAGTTGAATCCCTCATTTCAGAGACTTAAGTTTGAGTTTAGTCCGAGAGGGATCTAAGATGATAAAAATTTTCAAGCGACTAAAGTAGAATTAACAAATTCTTCCATGGTAAGTAAATAATCGAAGTACTTGAATGTGGAATTGAATTTTTTGTATTAAAATTCAAATCTTTATCATTGATAATAATATATATCAACCTTTATATTAGCATTGTTGCAATTGATACAATTTTATAATTGCATCGTATTGTTGCTCGTGAATTTTCTAGATTTTCAAATTAGTAATTCTTCAGTTACCTATTCTGCAGCCTTATCAATAATCGTCATCAAATTGCGCACTCATCTTTTTGACAGTAAGCTTATTTGTTCAACAACAGCTATAGCCAGCCTTGTTACTATGGTGAATTTATGCAACATTTTTGTATCAAGTCAAAATATGAAGATTAAATAACCTGTTTTTGGGCTATTGTGATTCAATATAATACGGTAGTGCGAAAAATAGCGATATATAGTGCGGATAATAGCGTGGAAAACATAGGACTTGAATTCAATCTCTCAAGTGAGTATTGCCCTCGAATTCGTCTCGTGCATCTCGATACTCCATTTTTTTCAATCTATATATCGATACTCCAATAATTATCAATATTCACTAATAATTATCGATATTAGTCAATTAATATCGATATTCATCGATAATTATTGACCGCCATTCACGTCGATAATTATCGATTTACGTCGATAATTATCGATTTACGTCGATAATTATCAATTTATGTCGATAATTATCGATTTATGTCGATAATTATCGATTTATGTCGAGAACTATCGATTTAAATCGATAATTATCGATATCCATCGGTAATTGTCGATATTTATCTATATTTACCGATATTTATCGATTATTATTGATAAATATCGATACTTATCGATAATTTTCAGACATTAATAGGTAATTATCGATATTTTTCAATAATTATCGATATCTATCGGTATTTGTCGATAATTATCGATATATATCGATATTCAACGATAAATCGATATGTCGATATATCGGAGATTATCGATATGTCGATATATATAAGATGTTGAGAACTTAAAAATTTTTGTAAGTAATGAAGAATTGGAAGAGACCAAGGAAATCAAATACCTTGGCATAATAGTAGATAATAAGTTGAATTTTCATAATCATATAAACTATATTTGTAAAAAAATTTCTAAAAAGTTGGGTGTACTTAGTAGATGTAGCAAATGTTTAAGTATTTGGAGTAGACAAAGAGTGTATAATTGTATTATATTACCTCATTTTTATTTTGCCGGTACAGTTCTTTTCTTAGCTAATGTTACAGATAGTAAAAAGCTACAAATATTACAAAATCGAGCCATGCGAATTATTCTGAAAAAAGATAGATATACCAGTAAAGTTGATATGTTGTAAGAATTGAATTGGGTTGATGTAGAAACATTAATCAAATTACAAGTTATTACTTTTATCCATAAAATCAAGTTGGGAATGTTTCCAGAATATTTCAGTGGTAGATTGAAGGAAAAAAGTGAACTACATTGTTATAATCTAAGAAATAAAAATGATTTTATACTTGATAAAAAAAAAAGTACTACCGGTCAAAACACGATACTTTATAAGGGGTTGCAATTATATAATGAATTACCCAATGATATGAGAACTTTGTCTCTGAGAATGTTCAAAATAAAAACAAAAAATTATTATATAGATAGGAATATGTAGAAGTGTTGTATGAAAATTTATCTATTTTTTTATATTTTTTATATATTTTTCTACTTTTTTTGTATGATGATGTAGTATAGCTTTTTTGCTAAATAAATTTCGAATTATTATTATTATTATTATAATATTTCTGTATCGAATATCTATAATTGAAACTGAATATCGCGCAGCCCTACTTCTCATACAAGCACTTTAATTTTTCCAACAATGTTTGGGAGAGTGGCGACGTCGGTCCACCGCGCCGGAATTTGGCTTCAGTCGCCTGCTTGCCTTTTCTTACTTTCTTATTCTTCTCTGACACTCTTTGTTAAATCATTTTTTTCTATTCTCTCGTTCCTCTTCTCCTATCCATTTTTTTTGCAGCTTGGTTTATACAGTTCTCTACATCGTCTTTTTCTTCATATTTTTTTTTATGTGTTCCTCTATTTCTTCCTCGTACTTCCTTTTTGTACCTTCATTGATTAGTTTTTTTTATGTCCCATTTAGTTTTTTGATTTTGTCGTTCTGATTTTTTCTTACTTTTTGCTTAAGACTTGCTATTATCACAAGGTTATCTGAATCCGCACGTGCTTCCCTGTATGATATTATATCTGTTATGTCTTTTCTTCCTGTGATTAGTACGTGGACAGAATGCAGAAAATTCTAAGAGAAAACAATTGAAAAAGAAAGTGTGAATGGATACTCAAAACAATCATATAAAAAAATAAACGAACAAAATAGAACATACAAACCAAGAGTTTACTGCATAAAAAACGCAAAAGGCAAAATGTAAAACAGAAAACTATGCTATGGCACGTCGTTTTGCTATTTATAGCAACAATTTATTCCAGTTAAATTTAAACTATACATTTTTATTATCTTGCAAGGTAATTTCAATTCATTGAACTGAAATTATGTACATAATGGCAATCCAGAATTATTATTATCTTGCAAGATAATTTTTATGCATTAAATTTTTATGATTGAATTAAAATTATGTACATAATGGAAATTAGGAATTCTTATTATCTTGCAGGATAATTTTAGTACATTGAATTTTTATGATTAAATTAAAATTATGTACATAATGATAATTCAGCATGGAGACTATCTAGCAAAATTATAGGGAACCGTTGAATTTATATGATTGAATTAAAATGTATAGTTTAAATTTAAGTGGAATAAATTCTTGCTATTAAATAGCAAAACGGCGTGCCATAGAAAACGATGAGCGGTATGGGAAAACCTGAGTAGAATACTTAAAAAATCTGCCAAAAGACTGCAACAAAACGTGGAGATTACGACACAAGATGAAATTGCGAACGACGGAGTCTTAGAAGAAGCAACAAGAGAAGAAGTCAGAGAAATAATAAGAAGCAGGCGAAATGGAATGACTCCAGGCAAAGCTAGAATAAACACAGAACTAATAAAATATGGAGAAGATGAACTACACGAATATACATATAAACTTATAATGAAGGTATGGAGAACAGAAAAAATGCTAAAGGAATGAAAAAAAGGACAAATATTCACAATTCACAAAAAAAGATCAACAAGCATGCGAAAATTATAGAGATATCACAGTACTGAACACGATATATTAAATAATGTCAACATTAACTCGAAGAAGAGTCCAGAAAGAAACAGAAAACATAATAGGGCAGCACTAATACAGATTCACGCAAGGCAGATCAACCACAGACGCAATATTCGTTAACAGGTAATAGAAAAAGCACATGAATATAAAATGGACATAGATTTATTATTTATTGATTCTAAGCAAGCGTTTGATTAGATCAAAAGAGAAAAACTAATAACAGCCCTAGAAGAATTTGGAATAACAGCTAAACTGAGAAGATTGATCCTGATGACATTAGGTGGAACAACAACCACAATTAGAACACAAAAAAGAGAAACCCAGGAATTCGAAAAACGATATAGTATTGACAACAAAAAATTGGAAAATATTGAGAGAAATGGTCGAAGAAATAATAAGAAAAGGAAACAAAATGAGCTTAAAAATAATGAGGATAGGAAAAAATCAGGAAATAGATATATAAAAATATGTAACCTACAGTTTGAGGAGATGAATAAATTTGAATAATTAGACATTATGTTATCCAATAAAGAAGACAGGGAAACCGAAATTCAAAAGGAGATATTAGCAACGAACAGAGACTTCCACGCCAATAAAAAATTACTAAAGGATAAAAACCTAACAAAGAAAATAAAAAATGTATATAAAACATCAGACCGATAATAATGTATACTGCAGAAACAATGACAATGAAAGTGAGAAATCTCCTATTTTTCATCTAAATCATGAATTGGAATTCTTTCGTATTTATTATACATTTATTTGACTGTATATCATTTTCTTGAGTGAACGTCCCTAAATCTTCTTATACTTATGCGTTAATTATATTTACAAATAAATGTAGTAGAAAACAGCTACCCTTTTAATTAGGAGGGTAAGAAAATACGTGACAAAATTGTAAAGCTACTTAGATTACTCGTTTTTGCGGTCTTTCGTCTTATCCTTAAGGAATTCTAATGAACCTACTAAATTCACCCCACTCTTGATCTAATTTGGAATCACTGAATCGAAAAATACGATCACTCGCCTTTTGACATTACAAAGTCTACTATTTTACATTTTTTAGAAAGATTCGAGACATTTTGTTTAACTAATTAGTACTGAAAAAGGACGCTTTCTGCACGTTTGATCAATTAATGAAATAGTTATTTCTCCATATTGTACCTCCTGAAGTTGGTGAATGTCATGTTTAATACTATCCTGTTTACATTCCATTATTCAACCAAGAAAAAGTACCTCAGAAATATCGCATTTAAAATTTATTTGACTCTGGTTCACAGAGAGTACTGCGCTATCTTCACGACGTTGTGCAAAAACCATCTACAACATTTAAATCCCCCGATTACATCTAGATTGCAGACTTCTCTAGGATGCTCTAGAATATTCTAGATTGTCGTCAACACGAAAGACGGGTACTTGGATAATGAATACGTAAAATATTCGCAGTTGCAAGTTGTATTAGCATAAAGACGTGAACAAGAAGTTTTTACGGAGAGTTGTGTCTTCTAGAAAAGTAACGGGTTGTCAAAAAAATTTGCAAGGTTTTGCAAGAGGTTTTAAATTATAATTTGTTACTTATGCAGTAGACGTTTTTCACAAGCTTCTTTAGCTGTCTGCTTTTTGTTACCTAGAAACTGCAATAAATTTCTAATAGATTGCAGCTCTTATTAATAATTTTGAAAGCTTCTGCTCGGCTCTTACAAATATCTTGAAGTACCACTACAGTGCAATTAAATTTCAAAGTTACCCTCATTACAATAACCGGAACTACCTTCCAATGATTTCCGGTTAGAGCTCCGTAACCGTTAGTGAGATTTCGTTCCTTATTAGCATTCTAGTATGCAGGCGTCTTTATGCGAGTCACTTATATAAATTGTAATTAATACGGCTGGAAGAAAGGTACTTTATTTAATTTATATTTTGTTCAAGGGCTGAAAGAGACGTCACCTTGATTATTATTTAAACTGTGGTCTTACGCACGGAATTAACACGTTTTGTTCATGCATTTTAATAGGAGTAAATTTTGGAGGTTTTCTATATTTTAGAGATGCACTTTTCAGGAATATCAGGACGTATTGGTATCAATTCTAAACATTTATAGCAGAGGTGGGCAAATAATTTTAAAAGCAGGCCAAAATTTCAGGAAATCCTTCGGCTCGGTAGATTGACAGATTATTCTACGATTATTATTTCTGAAGATATGAGCTTTCAAAGTGTAACAGATTTATCCTATTATGTTGTATTATTTGCCGTTCCATATAGATAGACAAGATTGAACGGTTAAAGGTTAAAAATAATTTCAATATAAAATGGATTGTATGCTTCCTACAAGCGTTTAGTTGATTATTCTACGATCATAATTTTAGGGGATAGGAGCTTTAAAATTATTCATGTTTTCTACCTATTAGTGAGTGTGAAACATCCAGATTTTGGATAATTAAACTGAGATCAAACTAGCCGTCAACCAACAAGCATTTCCAATAACATCAAATAAATATATCAAATCTAAGAAAAATTTCCTCATATACTTATACGTTATCGTATAGACAAATTTGAATCGCTATTTTTTAGCTGATTTTTCATATTATTGCAACAAATTTGAACTAAATCAATGATAATTATATATAGTTATCTAAAAATCACGAAAAAACTGCATTCAAATTGCTGTGCAATTTGAATTGAGAAAAACTTTTTTTAAGTGTTCTCTCCTCGGTTCGATTACACTAACATCATTAGTAGCTTTAATTATTCATAAATATGAATATTTCAGTAATCATTTTTTTTGAGTTATTTTCAACTTTTTGGCCTTATCAATGTATACATCACGTTAAAAAAGCTTCAAAATTACTAATTTAATTGAAAAATTACATATTCGTACTCACCAATATCATAAGTAAACTCAAAAGTGTTACCATACTTCAATACAACATTTCATTCGATTTGGGTACAGAAAATTGTGCATAATATTTTGTAAATAGAATACAGTCTATTGCGTGTATTACCCGTCTAATTGGCGTGTTGCGATGGAAGTCTATCTGTAGGGGCACTATTTCAGTCGGATACATTACAATCTCTACCAGGAAGCAAATTTTTCAGTTTTATGTGAGAAATACATTATTTTGATAATGATTTTTATTCACGATTGTCTGCAATCGGCAAGAAAAACAACGCACCGATTTTCCAAGCCGCCATGACTCCGTTGATTTTGATCGAAAATGGATGAATGTTTGATTTTTGGAAAGTTTGAAGTTTCTCTTCAAGGGCATGCGGTCATTCTGCCGCAAGTTTAAATATTGATTCAGTTTTAATGAATAATGGGAGCGAAATGGGAGTGTATTTGTTTATTCTATTGGGATTTATTTGTTAATATGTAAACAATATTTTTACTTACTTTTCTAAGTATAAGAAAGTATTGTGAAACCGACAGAATTCACCTATCGAGATTTTGATGGAAATATCCGTTTTGAGCATCCCTGAATCCATTTTGACTAATTTTGGCTTGATGTCGGTACGTATGTTCGTGCGTGCGTGCGTTCGTGCGTGTGTAACTGGCAAATCTCAAAACTGGTTGAATGTATAATGTTGAAATTGTGTATTTAAGGCTGGTATAGAGTCTAGTTGTGCACGTCGCATTATAGTTCCAATCGTCTGTACCAGAAGTGCATTTTACTTGAAACTTTTTTCGAATTTCTCTAATAAATCCAGAATGATCAACCGTAGGATAGTGAAATTCAATATTTGAACTTTATGTTGTATCAGTATGGTTGTTTGCTATTTTTGTAAGAATCGGCCTGGCCAGAAGTGCACTTTATTTTGAACTTTTTTTGAATTTTCCGCATAAATTCAGAATGATCAGCCATAGGATACTGGAATTCAGCATTTGGAATTTCTGTAGCATCTCAATGGTCATCTTTTATTTTTTTAACAATCGGCTGAGCCGGAAGTACACTTTATATGACAATCAGTCGTAGAATATTCAAATTTTGTATTAGGCACTTTTATAATATCTAGTTGTATACCTTGCATTATGATAACTATCGACTAAGCCGGAAGAGCACTTTATTCGAAACATTTTTTGAATTTTCCGCATAAATCTAAAACGATTGAACGTAGATTGTTAGAATTCAGTATTTAGGACGATTATACCGTCTAGATGCCCATATCCTATTTTTATTGAGATTCACCGAGTCGGAAGTGCACTTTACTTGACAGTCTTTTGGAATTTTTCGCATAAATTCGAAACGAAGAGTGTAGAATATTGAAATTTGGTATTTCAGTCTGCTGTAGCATCTGAATGATTGCCTACTATTTTCATAACAATAGACTGAACCGGAAGTGCACTTCAGTAGAAATTTATTTTTTAATTTTGCGCATAAATTCAGATATGTTGGCAGTCGTAGAATTTTGGGAATCAGTATTTAGGAATGTTGTAGTATAAGAATAATGGCCTACTGTTTCCATAGCAACCGACTTGGCGGAAAGCGCATTTTACTTGACAGATTCTTAGGATCTCTTGGGTGAATCCAAAACGATTAACTGTGGAACGATAAGATTTTGTGTTTGATTATACATATCTAATTATATATTCGATCGAACACAAAATCACATCGTATTATATATATACAATGATGTACAAGTAAATCACGTGAGTTCACGTCAGATTTTTTTTACTTACTTTTAAAGTACAAGTAAGTATTGTGAAGCCGATAAAATTCACCTATCGAGATTTTGATTGAAATATCCGTTTTGAGCATCCTTGAATCCATTTTGACTATTTTCGGCTTGATGTCGGTACGTGTGTACGTGCGTTCGTTCGTAACTCGCAAATCTCAAAACTGGTTAAACGTGTAATGTTGAAATTTTGTATTTAAGACTGGTACAGGATCTAGTTGTGCACCTCGCATTATGGTTCCAATCGTCTGTACCGGAAGTGCACTTTATTTGAAACTTTTTTCGAATTTTTCTAATAAATTTAGAATAATCAACCGTAGGACTTCGAAATTTAGTATTTGAACTTGATATTGTATCAAAAAGGTTATCTGCTATTTTTGTATGAATCGGCCAAGCCAAAAATGCACTTTACTTGAAACTTTTTTCTTTAATTTCTTCCTTAAATCTAGAATGATCAGCCGTAGCATATTGAAATATTATGTTTGAACTTGCTGCAGCATTAAATAGTTATCTACTATTTTTGTATCAATCGGCTGAGCCGGAAGTGCAGTTTATATGCATAACAGAAATTTAGAATTTGCCGTATCAAACAATCAGTTTAATTGAAATGATAAGGTAGGCAATGATAATCTGTTGTCAATTATTTGATTTTGTTTGACATTTTACTTGTCAAAATATTATTAAAATTGTATTCATCATAATCTGAAGTGACAGAAAACTTTATTGAATAAATTTGTGTATATATCAAATGATTCAAGTTCACGTCAGATTTTTTGATTAAGAAAAACAAATAGAGCAGCATTAAAGACGAGAGATTTAAATTTCTCGTTGAAATTATGAGCCCACCCAGAGGCGGCTCTAGCCTACTTACCGCCCGGGTGCAAAGATAGATGAATTGCATCCCCCGCCCTCCTCCTTCCGTACATATTTTTTGATGAATCTTTGAGTTTTGGAAATTCTGAAGTTTTTTCTTTTAGGGCATGTAAGTTAATCCGACGTAAGGTCCATGGCACTTTTTACCACACTCCTGAGAAAAAAATGTTATTAGTGTCAAAAAATGTCAAACTTTGACAGCTTGTACCAGATGAAAAAAATATCATGGGCTCAACTCACGACCCACGAAATCAAGTTCATTTATTTTCCTCTAAATTGCGCAAAATCGAGTATCTACAACGATTTGGCGCAAAGCTATGAATTAAACAAAAAAAACATACACTTTTGGTCATAATTTGGCCAATCTTGCACAGAAATTGATGAACTTTCGAAGTTTTCTTTTTAATAGCATGCAAATTAATGTGTCGTCAAACTTAATTCACCCCCTGGCACCCGCCAAAGAAAAATAAATATTTTTGATTTAAAATTGTGATATTTTGATATGATGCACCAAACTTTTTTTATTAGATCATCTAATGTGCACCACGAGGAGATTGTCGAATGGATTTTGCACATCGTGTGTTGGGTGGCGGATCTCATTTTTCGGGATTATAACTTTGCGCCAAATCATCGCAGATACTTGATTTTTTACGCAATTTAAAGTCTATCATCATAACCATCATGCTGTTGAACTGCATAACCTGAATTTTATTTCTGGTTATTTGACATTTGGTATTAAGCAATCATTTGTTTTGAACTGTCAGACTTTAGATAGATGCTACATGCTTTGATGTTTTTAAAGTTTTATTGGTTCCTAATCGATAAAAGTCAATGATATTGAAGATAAAATAAGGAAGAAATTGGAGACTTACCACTTTGTGTACATCTGCCATCGACCCGTTGCTTAGGTTATGTGTTCAAATGTCAACTAGGGCTGGACTATGTGTCTCGTATTTGTTTTCAAGTTACTATTTAAGACCATAGAAAAAATCTTTTAAACAAGTGACATTCAGACCTCAATTTTAGTGACCTGGTTAGACCTGCCACCATATATTTAGCCTCATGTCATAATGCTTGAGTTTACATGGATTACTGTTAGCTTTGCAGCATATTCAATATTTATTCATTTCAATGAAAATTCTGATAAGTTAAAATCGCAAGCTTTCGATAATTAATGTTTACTCATGCATTTTACTACTTCCAGCAGTGAAAATAAATTTTACTGGAATGTTTTATTGTACGTCTTTTTCATGTACATTGAATAAAATTGGAAGCAGGCAAATGGAGCTTTGCTAACGCCTGAAACTTCAGCTGAAAAGCTGAAAGCACTAGGTCCTGAATACTGAAAGGAATCAATGAATTTTGATTTTATTTCCATCTCTTGAGTGTTGATTTGTTTTTTTTTTAATGTGATTTACTATCCTTCAATAAAAACTAGTTTATTTGAAGTCATGTACATACAAAATTGTGTCAAACTTCAAAGTATTTTCAATAGAAATGTTTGAAGAGAGTAATAATTATAGAAACCTTGGAACACATAATTAAAACGTGAAGAGGTGATCATGGGTGTCTGATCGTCATCTATGTAACACACCTTGTTCGTCTCAAAAGTGTCAAAAACTTTCTTGTTCTATAATTACTAAAATTGTGTCAACTATCTCACACTGTTTAAATCTGGAAACTTGTATTCATAACTGAGTTAAAATTGATATCAACTCTAACGAAGTTAGTTGAATACGAAGTTCTAATCAATGATATTAAACGTACTGGAATGCAGAGGTGATTGCTAAATGAGTTATAAGCTATCAAAACTGTTTACTAATTCGTAGTTATGGGGTGTTAAGATAACGAATACTGAGTTGGCTAACTCAGCGATATGATTTTACACCAACATAATAATAATTTGGGAATTGCATTTGAAATTTTTAAGGTACTATTCCTCACAAAAGTAAGATCCAAACACACTACTGCTTCTATCAATTTATTGTATAAAATATATTCTTTCAATTGAGGCAGGTACTCACCATTGTGAATTTCCAAATCTAGCAATTCTATTCCTGCTGTCAATAATTGAAATCCTGTGGAAACAGTAGAATCTTTGAAGGAGCTTTGGCAAAGGTAGAGGTGTCAGACCTAAGTTTGGAGATGTGAACTAACATCTACACAAATCCGTTAAACTGAATTGTCAGCCAACTGGTATTACTTCTAACTTTCAGTGGACAGATTGGAGCTGACTTTTAAAGCTGACAGATCGAAAGGTAAATCAACTAAAGTTTTCAGAGATGTACTATTTGATTCAGGAAGCATCAATTGTCTAATGTAATAATAATTTATATTCAAAATAAATTCCAAATTGAACCCTGCTTTTATATACAAAAGCTGGAAAAAATCACTTACCGTCTCACAGAACGTGACTTTTAGCTAGTAAAATATTTTTTATCATCGTAAGATAAAGCCAAATTTTAATGTGCCCTCACGAGTTCATAAACCCGCCTCGAGTTGATGGTACAAGAATTTCAAAAAGACTACTTCACGAAAGAAAAATATAAAAGAAAATTGTTCTTTCATGTCTTGTGATAAATTCTACGCAATTCGCTTGTATGCTCTGCGAATGAGAAGATAGATGAGGGAGGGGGTGGAAGAAAGATGTTATTCTAACTATGGATCTGATAAAGCTGTTGCTGAATGAACGAGCAATTTGAAGCCATGAAATATTGAACCATCATGTTTTTTTTATATTATTACATTATTGGCACTGATAACTGATGCCATCTGAAATATTTTATTACCAAAATAAATATTAAACTACTTTTTGAGTATTGGACATGAATATATTCAAGCCAACAGACAAGAATATCTATAAATGTCAATATTTTCCTTCATAGAATGCAAAATGTACTCTTCCAAACCTGTATAGTAAATATTCCGTCATTGCTCCACTTTTTCTCATTTTATTTCCATGATAACAAATATTCGATATGTTATAGATACCTTTTTTGTCTGGTGACAAATGCTGTAAGCACAGCTTGCCTCGCATATATTTCACAACAATATTTTGATATCTTTTTTGAATTGGAGATTCCAACACAAGGCACTGAAGCTTTGACACCTTATTTTTTATTTTTTTCGAGGAAAATTTTATTTCGAAATACTTTTTCTTATTCATCTGTAAAAAACTAACATACACTTTAATTTGGAGAATATACATAATGCATATTGTATATTCAAATAATTATAGATATTATAATTGCTCTCTAATTCCAATAATATTACTGTCTGTCGTGCTGGTATTCTCGTCGCGCCTCCACCATAAATCTTCTGTAAGTACTAGCGTTTTTTTGATTCAGCAGCACATAAGCGCCAGCAGATTAGCCGCCAATATTAATTATGTAAATGAATGTTATTATTTAGCGAGTGCATAAATACTGGGTGGCTGATTAGGAGATAGCATAGCATGCATTGCACGTTGCCTGCCTGCCGTGCACACTCCAACACCACATAAATAGACTGCGTCCACCCCACGGCAACTCGAGTGCTACCCCCTGCACTTCAGCGTACTTGAATGCAGCGACGCTCAAACAGTCATAAATGAAAAAATAAAACTGCAGAATTCCACAAAAAATGTGATTTGATGTTATCAATTTTCAAAGATGTATTTATTAAAAAAAAATCACACACACACTCGTCCAGATTTGTTGCAGTATTATTCTTTTAACTGCTCCAATTGCTCATCATTAGAATAACAAGTACCTACCAATAATTCTTGAATATTTTCCAAATAATCACTTCCTATTTTGATATTTATTTTCAGGTCAAATGAAATATTAATTCAATTTTTATAATTTGTCATGAAAATGAAACTTTTGGAAGTCTCTGCTTTAGTGCAACCCCAGTGCAGCACGATGTTGAATCATTGCATGCACGCGACGAGAAATTGACTCATTGTTTGCACCACGCTCGTTCATTAAGTTCATTATTATTGCACAGGTGTAACCACATATAGAACTGTTCAGAATGGCCAATATCTTTGCAAATATCACCCTGTGTTGTCAAAATTTGAAGCCCGAATTGATTACGCACATAGTTTTTATTTAAACATGTAGCTTCCACAAAGATAGATTCACTTATTAATTGAAGTATCTGAGCACACTAAAAGCAAAGTGCAAATCGTTGAACAGTACTTCCAAGTGACACCGTACACTTTCAAATTCACGGAGCCACCTACCAACTGTAGATTCTCGATTATACCTAAAAACTGTCACCAAACCTCGATTACTCTTTTATAATCATAACAACAGTAATTGCATGAAAAACGATTATCCACATTTCGATGATGTTACATAAAAATCAATGCCAACGAACGGACTTTTAACCTGTACTTTTGTCTTTGTTATTTTTCGCTTTCATAGCTAGCTAATTACTAGTTTTCGAACAGCCCTCATAGGCTACGTGCATTAAGTCTACTAGCGCCTCTAGCGGGCAATGGAGAACGATTGAACTCCCATTTTATCATTGTCTCATACCTATAATTTTTTGAATGTACTAATATTATTTAATTCAGCTGTGTGCGTATAATACGAGGGGGAAACCGCAACGGCATTTTAGTGTACAAACTGATGGCATTGTACGGCATTTAAGCGACATTGAACAGTATATACGGCATTTGGACGGCATTGATCGGGATTTTTGGAATTACGGCGGTTTTTTAACGGCATTTTCACTGTATTTTACCGGAATTTTCACGGCATTGGAACAACATTGACCGACAAGGAAGATATTTTCTCAAACTGCGCATGCGCAAAATCTAATGCTACATGGTTGTCGATATAGTAACATGTGTGCGTCGTGCATATGAGTAACTTGTGATATATTAGAAAAATATTGCTGATCTATAAGTGCAAAAATATTTTTTTTATTGTTTTTGTGGTTCGTTTTTCAATACTTTGTACTGTTTTTGAATAATTTTGTAAATAAATAGATTTTTTTTGGTTTTAATTCTGTATATTTATTTTCTAGATACCTTCTTGTCTTGTTTATTTTTGTAAAATTTTCTCTGAAGAAGACTTTCGGAAAGAAAGTCGAAACGTCAAAATAAAATAAGTATACAGAATTAAAACCAAAAAAAATTATTTATTAAAATATAATTCTGAAAGCATAATATAGATTATTAATTCTGTAATTATTGGCTTGAGTTTATGTTTCATTTCAATTATTAGATAGGTGAATTGGATTTTTTTATATAAATTTTCTCAACAGTAATCCAAGTTTATTACCGTGTGGATTGGATGTCTGACAACTGACAACTTTTGTTGGGGCCATTTTCGATAGTTTATTCTCAGACACCCGCTTCACATATTGGTGTACTCGGATATATATACAGGGTGTAACAGAAATGAGTACATTAATTTTAACCTGCAATAGATCTCTTCAAGCCTATCAATTTTTCTTGGTAACTTTTTTCTGTAAGTCTCCTGGATATCGAGTGAAAATTCATCAAAGTTTGGTCAAAAATTTCATAGTGCGCCTATGGTTAGAACTGAATGTCCGTCATTTGTTGGAAGAATGACAGCTGTCGATTTAAATGATTATTTTGAAACTTCAAACTATCATAGTCTTATCAATCATTCATTTGAAACTGAAAGAATAACAGTATTTCAATAATACACTGATATTCGCTCACCTCGATTATTCTATTTTTGTATATGCTGCAAGAAAGATCAAATTCATCTCTGAAACCAACAATTTGTTATATTGGTCGTATTTATATGTTATTGTTGTGAAGTTTTATTTCTATTTAGAAATTTCACGTATATTTTCAAATAGTTGGTACATTTCTTGAACATTAGATTGTCAGCACGAGTTCATTGCATTTGGATCAGCTGATCTGAATAGTCTGAATACAGCCTGTAACACAGTTAGAATATGGGTCAGATTGTGCTGCCATCTACGATCAACTTAAAAAGTAGTGGCAGCTCTCAGCTTATTTCATTAGTGTTGGCTCTCAAACATAAAGAGAAAATCATTCAACGATTTATTTAAAGTGAACGGTGGAATATGAAATGGAATGCAATTTTAAAATAATCAATTTAATGAATAACTCAACTGGAAATATTCCCGCAATAATTGTGAGAGCTTATTCTTGAAAAACAGAAAACCTAACCTACAAATGTATCACACTGAATTTGGTAATTGATTTTAAATATTTTTTAAAATATGAGATACAATATTCTATTTGTCCAACAGATCAATTTATGAGGCATACTTCATTGAAACGACCTGACTGTGAAGTTTGTAATAATATGAGAAAAAACTAATTCACAGCTGCTTCATTTATAAATTAATGTATTTTATTCATTTCATCTGGTGTTTTACGTTTCAGGTGAACGACAAGTTCTCAATATCTCATAGTATTCTCATCATTATGTATAAGTGCACAATATTTTGACATTAAATACATGAGCATAACCACAATAATTCAATTTTCAGTGAAAAATGACATTTCTGAAATCGTTCCAAATAAATTCGCCGAACTAATCCTACACTGCCTGCGAAATCGCAGATAGATGAGCTTGACATTTTCACAGGTTTTAACTCTTGTGACAATAATAATTAGACGATTTTCTCCAAAATTTATTTGAAGGAATTGATCTGGAATTGATAGTCCACATATGTCGAAATCAATTGTTTCGTTGTAACCAGGGTTGTAACTACTACTGGATCCGATAATTATGCACCTGAACGACTCGTTAAATTATAGGGGTTAAAAAATGCTGAAAAAAGATGAGAATTCGAGAAAAAGTTATTGAGAAAAATTGTTAGGCTTGACGGGTTCTATCACTGGTTAAAATTAATGTACTTATTTCTGTTACACCCTGTATATATATATATATATATATATATATATATATATATATATATATATATATATATATATATATATATATATATATATATATATATATATATATATATATATATATATATAATGAACAAATTAAACTGAATTGACTATTATACTTTAATTTTTCCAATAGAAAAAAATTCACATTGCTATCTCCAATCAATCAATTATGAAGTCGAATATTAAAGTAGTCGTGAAAATATTTTTTATATTTACGATATTTGATTATATTTTATGATATTTCATTAAATTTCTCTGTATTTTACTACATTATTCTGTATTTCACGGTATTGTTTTGTTATACAGTATTGTCTTGTATTTTACGGTATTGTACATACTTTTACGAAGTTTCACGGAATTTTTGTACATTTTAAGGCGTTTTTGGCATTTAAGTGTACAGCATTTTTGTAGCGGTTTCCCCCTCGGTATAATATAACTTGCATAGCATAGAAGGTACGTTGAAATTATCTATTTTGAGTATTTTTTTCTTCAATTATAACGTACCTATTGGAGAAAACGTCTAAATTCGTTCGAATTGACAGGATAACCTCAAATTATGACGCCGATGATCTTGCAAATTGGGTTTGTATGTATCAAATACTGTATCTTTTACCGAGGAAGCATTGAAGAAAAACGTGAAATCAGTTTTGCCATATTAAACATGTTAAAGAATATGTTGCTGACAATATTAGCAACAAAATTATTGCGAAGTGCATCCGACAAGCTTCTATCACTAAAACACGTTACAAATTAGAGATAGAGGTGAATTCATGCATCCCAAATCGATGATGAATATTTCTAATTTCACAATTGAATTACAAACATCTTTGTTATATAGATTAATAATGAAAGACAGATAATACTTTATTTACCGCTTTGATCCACTTCACTCGTTTTTTTTATGTTATAACTGCGTACATGAAATCTATGAAACTATATTTCACTTAAATCATCCTTAACACAACAGCCTGAAACAGAACAAGCGTTTTCCTATGTTTTATATGCAATTATTTTCACTTTTAAGCTACAATGGTCAATGACGTATTCTGAGAAATGGAGTTCGTTGCTTACAATAGTGCTCACCATGAGCGCTCGCATCGATATTTGTTCAAACTCCGCCCCCTTGCACATAGCCTATACAATATTGTAATATTTATTGCTCTCAAAGAAATTGTTTATTTTTAAAATAAAAGTCATTATTTGATGAATGAAGAGAGAATAGAAGTTTTGTTTTTTGATGCAACTAAAACAAACAGTATTCAATTCATTTTCCACTTTCTACTATTAAACTTCAGCTACAAAGCCACTAATATCTATTTACAACAACTTATTTATTTAAAACACATCGCACTTAACTGATCATGCTCTGGATGTTCACTTCTCGAAATTTCTACGTCATTCTAGCAATCTACTCAAATGTTTGAATGTGTGGAGCGATGCGACGCAAAGAGATGGAATGCTCCGCCCAGACAGAGGCGTATTCAGGGCCTATTTCATTTTTACTAATTATGACACCTTCGCACGTTACAATATAATCTCTAATTACGTCTCAGTTTCAAATTCAACTTGTCTTCACCTATTGCGTGCTCCAATCAAGAATCATAACGCCATCAAGAAAAAAGAAAATAATTCTCTTTCGGTAGGTACTGTTTTCAGTATTAATTAATTTGTTATACTTTGAGTGATGCGAACAGCGAACATTTCATGACCCCCAGAATGATATTCTGGAAGAATTTTATTAAATATCACATTCGAAGCCGTAATTTACGTAAAATACTTGATGTTCAATCTTAAATTTCATGCCGCCTAAATCAATAGTCAAAACTATATTTTATATTCTGTACAATCTTTAACCAATATTGGCATCCAAACAAAAATACAAAAGCGAATCGCGGTGCACTATTTCAAGTTTTTACTATCCTACCGCATCAAACTTTCATAAAATTCTAAAATAGCCCTTTAATCGTATTTATTGAGGTGTTTATCGATGGAAGATAACTCACTGTCCATTAAAATCACAAAATTGAGGGCCAAATTCAGAGACCTGACTCACACTCGCCTCAACCTTAACTCAAACTAGACTCAGTTGTGCCAACACTCACTTCTTCCTCAATTCCGTATTCAGTAAAGCGAATGAAAAAGTCACTCATGAGAGTCGTTTTTTGAGATAATACGTCATGAAATAATGACGTCACTTCTGAACATTTGCGCATAGATGTCATTTAATTGACGTTTGAAATGGAATTAATTTATACTGACAGATTCAAAATCAATTTATGCATAGAATTTGAATGAATATAAGAAAGAATATAAATTCTCTCTTAATGAGAATATGAACAAATGAATATTAGTTCCGATATTAATGGATGTGCGAAATGTTATTAGCACAACTTTAAAAGTTATCAGAGCGAAGAATGAATACTATTCAGTGATACAACAATTACATTAAGAATATAAGAGAATGAACTGGATACATACTGCAGAAAATCATGCTCTGGAACATCCCAAAAGTATTTAAAATGATATTAGTAACAATACTGTGTTAATATATTATTTGTTGCTTGAAATTATGAAGATAAATCCAATTATACGAGAATTTTACCTCAATAATAAATTAATTGAGTACAATGATTAAGTCTTTGATTACAATAATGCTATTCCCGACAATTTTAGATCCAGAATACAATAGTAGACTCCTTGATTATAGAAAAGAAATTCTCTTAAAAGTACAAAAATTCAGTTTTGAGTCTAGTATAATGAATGTTAGTGAGCGCATGCTCAAAAACTGGATTTCGATCCAACACTATTCTTGATATCAGTACCTCAGGCGCGTAAACTCAATCCGATACCAGTCGGGGATGTTTTACAAAAGTGCAAACTTAGCGAGCTAGTCCATAACCATTGCTATAGGAAAAAAAAATCATCGTTTTGGTTTTACTGACAATATTTCATTTCATTTGTGTGTTAATAACACCGTCTCTTCCAAAAACCTTCCAACACAAAAGTTTCTTCAGATTTCTTCTTGATAAGTTCTTCCCTGGATCATACCGTTATTTGATTGTAGAAAAAAATCAATATCAAAATATTATAATACAATAGTAATTTTCATCTCCTTGTGAAACCTCGCTTGAAACCATATTCATCAGAAAATATCAACTGACCAACATAAAACCAGTTGAAAACGCGTTTATATTTATTTGAGTAAGGTTTAAGGGACCTGCTCATCACACTAAGATCTTATTCAACTCACTTCCAACTCAAATTCGAGCAGTCAAATGTATTTGAATTCGTTATGACATTCAATCTGTCAGATTGGGCGAAAGGTGAGTGTGAGGTGAGTATGAGTCACGTCTCTGAATTTGGCCCTAAATAGGCGACAGTTCCCAGAAAAATATTCCAAACAAGTTTTATTAATATTTACTAGTAATGATTTGTGGGAGGTCATGTGCTAGCCTTAATTAATAGCTTGAAATAAAAGTTTCATACTCACTGAAGATAATATCGAAAACTGCATGTCCATACCTCAAATGATTCCAGATATATTGATATACAAGATAATACCCGAAAACGGGTAGCACAAACCTATTTTGAAGTGAAAAAAATTAATGATCCAATCTTATTTGAATGATACTGTATTTATTATATTTTGTAAATTTTTTATCACGTTTAGCTTGTCACAATAAATTTTTGAATGAGTAATAGTCCTGAAATTATTCGTTTCAAAAACCATTTATCCTCCAAGCATCATATAATCTTCTAAAATTTGTTTAAATTATAGCTAAATCTGATACTCATTTACTTTTTTCTCAAATTTGGATTGAGTAGGACATTTTGGCCACTTTTTGAATGAAATATCATTCTTTCTTACGCTTTTATGAAAAGTACCCTTTGTTTTATGGAGTCTGTTCAAAAGGGCTGAAATTAATTACCAAAATTAGCATTTTTACTAATTTTATGAGAATTACTTGTACCCATTTACGACTATTGACAGATATAATTTTATACAATGGTATAAGCTGTATTCTTTCGTTAACGGATTACTGATCCAACTTAATCTAAAGATCAGTTGAAAATGGCGTCGAGATCATATGATCTGTTGTAGTCGAAAGAATGCCAAACATTTGTTGAGTGTGCGTTTCTCCGTGATCATTGACCTTATATTTGTTTTAATTTCGTTTAATCATAAATCTTCAAAAAATTTTAATAGAAAGCATCTTTTAAATATATAAAATACAAATACATGTAGTTTTTTTCATCTGTTTAACAATTATAATTCAATTTCAGGATGAATTATCACAAAATTTTCCATTTTGCCCAACTAAAGCTACCTCCAGGCAATTTATTTTATTTCTTATGATTCAAATGTTACGAGCTCCGCCGTTTTTTAAATATATATGAACCACATGAACTCCTCTAACTTTTCGTTAGAGGAGTTGTCGGTGATCTGGAGTAGTTGAAATTTGGAGTGGGAGTGACTAGCCCGTAAACGAAAGAACAAGCACATAGTGATCCAGATCAGTTAGATCAGTACTCCATGAACGAAAGAATACAGCTACAGAATAGGCTACGTGCATGAAGTCTACTAGCGCCTCTAGCGGGCAATGGAGAACGATTGAACTCCATTTTATCATTGTTTCATACCTATAATTTTTTAAATGTACTAATATTATTTAATTCGGCTGTGTGCGTATAATATAACTTACATAGCATAAAAGGTACGATGAAATTATTTATTTTGAGTATTTTTTTCTTCAATGATAACGTACCTATTATAGAAAAAACGTCTTAATTCGTCCAAATTGACAGGATAACCTCAAATTATGACGTTGGTGAACTTGCAGATCGGGCTTGTATTTATCAAACACTGTATCTCTTTTACCGAAGAAGCATTGAAGAAAAGCGTGAAATTAGTTTTGTCATATCAAGCATGTTGAAGAATATGTTGCTGACAATATTAACAACAGAATTATTGCGAAGTGCATCCGACAAGCTTCTATCACTGAAACACCTTACAAATTAGAGATAGAGATAAATTCATGAATCCCAAATCAATGATGAATTTTTCTAATTTCACAATTGGATTACAAACATGTTTGTTATATAGATTAATAATGAAAGACAGATAATACTCTATTTACCGCTTTGATCCACTTCACTCGTTTTTTGATGTTATAACTGGGTACATGAAATCTATGAAACTATATTTCACTTGAATCATCCTTAACACAACAGCCTGAAACAGAACAAACGTTTTCCCATGTTTTATATGCAATTATTTTCACTTTTAAACTACAATGCTCAATGACAGCTCATTGACGTATTCTGAGAAATGGAGTTCAATGGCTACAACGGTGCTCAGAATGAGCGTTCGCATCGATATTTGTTCAAACTCCGCCCCCTTGCACATAGCCTATAGGCTACGTGCATGAAGTCTACTAGCGCCTCTAGCGGGCAATGGAAAACGATTGAACTCCCATTTTATCTTTGTTTCATACCCATAATTTTTTAAATGGCCAAATATTATTCAATTCAGCTGTGTGCATATAATATAACTTGCATAGCATAAAAGGTACGTTGAAATTATCTATTTTGAGTAGTTTTTTCTTCAATTATAACGTACCTATTAGAGAAAACGTCTTAATTCGTCCAAATTGACAGAATAACCTAAAATTATGACGCCGATAATCTTGCGGATCGGGTTTGTATGTATCAAACACTGTATCCCTTTTACCGAGGAAGCATTGAAGAAGAGCGTAAAATAAGTTTTGTTATATCAAACATGTTGAAGAATATGTTGCTGACAATATTAACAACAGAATTATTGCGAAGTGCATCCGACAAGCTTCTATCACTGAAACACCTTACAAATTAGAGATAGAGATAAATTCATGAATCCCAAATCAATGATGAATTTTTCTAATTTCACAATTGGATTACAAACATGTTTGTTATATAGATTAATAATGAAAGACAGATAATACTCTATTTACCGCTTTGATCCACTTCACTCGTTTTTTTATGTTATAACTGGGTACATGAAATATGTGAAACTATATTTCACTTAAATCATCCTTAACACAACAGCCTGGAACAGAACAAGCGTTTTCCCATGTTTTATATGCAATTATTTTCACTTTTAAACTACAATGCTCAATGACAGCTCAATGACGTATTCTGAGAAATGGAGTTCAATGGTTCCAATGATGCTCAGCATGAGCGCTCGCATCGATACATATGGTGTTGCAACATTTCTACAGCACAGAAAGTATAGGAATGAATTAAATAATAAAATTGAAGATTCAAAAATTTATGAAACCTTTTTTAAAGGTAGAATAACGGGGAAAAAGTACATCCAAATGAAATTTTCTCAAGAATTCAATTTTGAGGCAAGAAAAAAAATATTTTCGCGCTAGATAGCCTCGTTTATAACGAATATTCGGTACTGCATAATAATATTGATATAATTAAATACAATAATTATGTCATGATCTTAAAGAATAGATAGAATTTGTTGAAGGGTTGAATTTCATCCTCGATATCTTTCTGAGCTCAGAAATTCTCCTGCTGAGTAGAATGACCATGTCTATACTCATTTATAAAATATACGAATCTATATATCAATACGCGGAAAGAAAGCTTTTTAAGCATATTGCGCGCACAAAAGAATGTGAGATTTGGTATACTTATATGGAGAAGGAGTGCAGACAGCTAAAATTATATACAGACTGTCCCATTTTAATTTACCGCTATAAACGATATCATTTCTTGCTAGACTATCTCGAAAAATATAGATCGAATGGAAAAATGTCTGACATCTAATTCTCACTTTCTCGAATATAAAATTCGTTGCTCCTGAACATGACCAAAGTCGGATCGAAACTGTAGAGTAGAAAGAAAGAAAAAATAAAAATATGATATTGAGAATCGACCTTCTCTGATGGGTCCATAATATTAACGATAAATTTAGATCTCTCGGCTTTAATACTGCTGTATTTGTTTTTCTTAATCAAAAAAAGATATTGTTTTCATATTTACAAAAAAATCCCAATAGAGTAAACAAATACAATCCCATTATTCATTAGAACTGAATCAATATTTGATTTAATTTGTAATAATAACACACAGTAAAATTTGTTTCATAATTTTTGATTGTAAACCAATTTTTTTATTGATGTAAATCAATATTTTCTTTGTTTTGTGTATGTTCTAGTTGTTTTATTTCAATCATTGGGAACAGTTCAATTACATTTATAATTTTATCTTGTGAATCTAATTTTTAAAAAATACTAAAAGCTCAAACTGACAAGTTAATAGAGTAATATAGATATTTAAGGGTAATATATCCTTGTAAAGAATGTATACGCATTTTTCGCTGCCCTTGAAGGGTTGATGAGGTCATTGTTCGGCTGCACGTGCGAAAAGAAAGGGTTTTATGAAGACTGATGCACCTTGTATGGTTTCTGCTGACGTTTACTTCGCTAATTGAGAAAAATTGACGGCTACCCCCTTATATAGACGTGTAAATCATAATAATATGTGAATGCAGAATTTAAAACTACGATGGGGTTGATATCAGCCCTAGCTGCTAGGGGAATATTTTTTGCAGGTATAGAAATATCGCGGGGTATTTTGCACAAAATATACATTCTGCACCGACTGTGATCCTTCTCCAATGATTTTTTTTGTGTGCAACCACACCACAAACCACAATCCAAAGCCCTCCACTCTGATGCACTTGTCACGATCGTCTTGCATTTCGGATTCCAGCCACGAACGCATCCCCCGATCGCATGAATACAATTAACATAACTCTTAAGGACTGTAATTATGTGGGTTCTGATTGAGACAGTTTTTCTTCTCTTCTTTACTATCGTAAGACCCTTTGGCACAGGGTAATTTCATGCTCGACTACCTTGTTTTTCTCAGGGAGAGGAAATTTCGGGAAAATGTCGAGAATTGTTCAAGGAATCGTAGCGATAACAGAAGAAGATATATTTGTTTGCAGAATACATTGTTAAATATAGGATAGATGTCCTTTTGTACGGATCGACATTTACATTGTCTCATCTTGTCATCTTGTCATTTTGATCCTGATTAAGTCCTTGTCAAGTATTTATAACAGCGGTTTTTGCTTCAAATCGGCGGTGTTTCGCATTCAACTAACGGGCGGGCTTTTTCCGGTCTGATCAAGATCGACCTGGAATCTTGAGTCCGAGATAATGACGAAGTGTGCACTAAACACGGCCGATCAAACGCAACATAAAGTGTTTAGTGCATCCTTCGTCATTATTCTGGACTCCAGATTTCACGCCAAACTTGTTCCGAGCAGGCGAAGCCTGCCTATATGTTGGCTGCAAAGCACTCCTGTTGAAAGCAAAAACCACCGCTTTAGTGCCATTGATAAAGTTTGACGATAATAAATTCTAAGTTTCCATAATTATCAAGTCAATGTCAATGTCAATTTATTGTGGCTTCACCACAGGCTTGTTGAGTGGAGAGTATAGAATAGCTGCTTTCCGATACAAAAAAAATCTATAAAAAGCAACTCCTAGCTAGCAATCAACAAAAATATTAATTAGTGTTACTTTTTTCATTTAATTGTACTATTTGAAGCCAAAATCATATCAGTCAATCATTTGATATAACGCTTGAATCGATACCACAAGTACCAATGTAAACGTAGATCTGTACTCTGGAAACATTGGTTAATAACAGGATTATTTCGGAATAATTAGCTTGTCTAGCAGACGCTAGCATTAGCAGTTGAGAATGTCTGTGTTGTGAAGTTTTAGCTATAAATTTGTGTTAAAAATACTGTCAATCTAATTGTAAAAGTGTCAAAACTGTCAATAAATCGAATGTGAAGTATTAGGTGAGTGAATTTCGTATAAGATATATAGCATTTTACACAATCAATATGGTTCATGAAAATAATAATTTGGGCTTGATACTTATACATATAATTAATAGTTCTTTAGAATCAGGTGTTGTTCCGGATATGTTAAAATATCTACAACAATACCAATAAAAAATACATGAAGTACGATCACCAGATTAATTTGAACCAGCTCTTGACAAAATATTGGGAAACATTGTTTGTAATCAATTGACAGAATATGTACCAATTGTGAAATTGCTATATAATATGTTTTAAATGACTGGCAAGTTGGCTATGATAGTGAAAATATTATAGCTATAGTATTTCTGGATTTACAGGGAGCATTTGAAACTATAGATAGAAATATATTATCACAGAAATTAAAAAAATTAGGGTTATCAAGGATGGTTCTTAGATGGTTTTCATGAACATTCTGTAAAATATGTACAGCGAAATAAGCACTATTATTACTAATATATATTAGTCTGTCCAAGCTCGTAACTTACCAGTTTCAATATACTACAAGGTTAGGAAATTCAATTTAACAGGGTTGAAATTCCGATTACAAAAGAAAAGAAGTTTTTCGGACAAAAAATTGAGAAATGATGTATTCTCGTCTCGTCTCGATTTTTCGAGACGATATTGAAGTCACTCTCGTCTCGGAAGAGTTACTCGGACCGAGAGTCTCGATCTCCATTAAGAGTCTCGAATAATGGAATACGTCAGCAACGTTGGTGGTCTGCACTAGATTGATCGATACTAGTATACGTGTGCAGGCATGTAGAAACTTATGAAACATTATAGCAAGACAAATTCGATATACTGTGCTATTTTAATTTTTGATCCCAGGCACAAAATTTATACATTCAACTTGACAAAATGGGGTAAAGAAATAATGGAAACTTCCGAAAAAAAATTCCATAATCTTTATTTTAGTCAGTACTAAAAACCTGATACTATTGGGAATATATCTATGGAGGATAAGTGTGAGAATTCCGATGCTGATAATTTGATAGATTTTTGCGGTTTATTTAAAAACTCAGATAATTATGCCAAGATAACTATGGTTATGAAAAAATATTGATATTTTGAAATGGTGGCAATAAAATGATAAAATATATCCTAACATCTCTAGAATGGCAAGAGATTTGCTTAGCATTGTAGCAACTAGGGTCCCTGCCGACAGAATTTTTTCCAAAACCGGCATAATTATTAGGAAATACCGTAATAGGTTGACCCATGATTTTGCTGAATCATTGCTTTGCTTAAATTCTCGGTGCCCATGTAATTCATTAGAATAAAATAATGTGTCCCATATATTTCCTGAGTTAATTTCAATAATTCAGAATTACGTACTTCTCTTTAAGTTTGTTCTTCATGAATTAGATAAATTTGTTTCCGAAGGTATATAAATATATTCAGTGTTTTCATTGAAATAATATAGGTAGATATCCACTTGAAAATATTCGGTAAAATCGAGATTTGCCGGGATCTTGAATTTTATTCTCGCATAATCTCGAAAAAATCGAGACGAGAGTAGCATGACTCTCGTCTCGTCTCAAAAAGTCGAGACGATAATGAAGATATTCTTGTCTCGAATATCTTGAAATTTCGAGACCAGATCTCGTTTAGACGAGATCTCGCGGCACCACTACTAGTAGGCTTAATGGATAATGTGGTTCTGGTCAGCAGCCACAGATCAAATTTTTCGTATAACTGATTAAGTCAAAAAATAATGAATAATAAACATTTGAAGTCAATTGCATCTATTGTGAGTCAATAATCCAGTAATATGATTTTGTTGAAAAAAAAAACGGGAATGTCATGCTGTCATTAGTATATTATATTATTCTAGCATTTGTACTTGTACAAAGTACAAAAAAGTATTGAGAAATCAACAAAATTCATATTCCGAGATTTTGATGGAAATATCCGTTTTTATCATTCCTGAATCCATTTTGACTATTTTCGGCTGGATGTCGATGCGTGTGTACGGATGTATGTACTCGCAAGTCTCAAAACCCGTTGAACGTATAATGCTGAAATTTTGTATTTAGGACTGGTATAAGGTCTTGATGTGCACCTCGCATTATGGTTGAAATCGTCTGTACCGGCAGTGTACTTTACTTGAAACTTTTTTTAAATTTTCCGCATGGACCCAGAATGATTAACCGTAGGATCCTCAAATTTGATATTTAAGATTGCTGAAGCATTCAAATGGTTATCTTCTATTTTTGTACTAATCGGCTGAGTCGGAAGTGCACTTTATATAACTGAATTTTCGAATTTACCGCATAAATTCAAAACAATTAATAGAAGAATATTGAAATTTTGTATTGGGCATTTCTGTAATATCTAGCTGTGCACCTCGCAATATGATTGCAATTGTTTGTACCGAAAGTGCACTTTACTCGAAACATTTTTTGAATTTTCCGCATAAATTCAAAACAATTGAATGTAGAGTGCTAGAATTCAGTATTTAAAACGATAGTACCGTCTACATCAGGAGTGGACAAATACTTTAAAGAGCGGGCCAAAACTCCAATTTTAGGAAAAAGATCGCACCGGAAGATTGATAGATTATTCTACGATTATTATTAATTTAATTCAAGTGTTCTCTCCTCGGTCCGATTTCACTCGCATCATTAGTACAGCAATATTTTAATTATAAACATAAATATTTCAGTAATCATTTTCAACTTTTGTGTTTAATTAATGCTGCCGTTATGTTAGGGACGCTTTATAATAACTAATTCAATAAAAAAAAATCATATTTGAACTCTCTACTATTATAAATAAGCTGAAAAGTGTTACCATACTCCAATACTACATTTCATTCGATTTGAGTGCAGAAAAAAATATTTTGTAAATAGAATGTATGTACAAAGTCAATGGCTGAGAGGTAGAGCGTTGGTCTATGGTCCGACAGGTACCAAATTAGAATCGCGTCGTGGTAAAGTTGAAATTTTAATTTTCTTTCCTTTATACAGATAACTATTTCATCAATATCACTCATCTAAAGCATCATTATTTACATTCAAAGTTTTCAAGCTGGCGAAACATCTTTTATTTGGCTGACGACTCATCACTTTTCAACAGGCGCCTCAGTGCAAGCTCCTAGTAATTATAAATTTACTGTAATGCAAATATAATTATTATTAAAAAAAAAAACAAATTATTATTTTATAATACTTAATGTGAGACGTGAAAGTAGGGATTCTGGTTTTGGCCGTCCTGCTATAAACAATCAGCGACAGTTGTAATCTTGTGTATTTTTTTTTAAAGAAAATTTTGTGTATATGCTACATACACAAGTGCTGACGGGCCGGAGTAAACAATCAAAAGAGCCAGATTCGGCCCGCGGGCTGGCTTTTGCCCATGCCTGGTCTAGATACTTACATCCTATTTTCATTATCATCGACTGGGCCGGAAGTGCACTTTACTTGACAGTCTTTCGAAATTTTTCGCATAAATTTGACACGATTGGCTGTAAAGTATTAATATTTAGTATTTCAGTCTGCTGTAGCATCTTAATGATTGCCTTTTATTCTCATAACAATGGACTGAACCGAAAGTGCACTCCAGTTGAAATTCTTGTTTTAATTTTGCGCATAAATTCAGTACTGTTAGCCGTAGAATCTTGGAAATCAGTATTTAGGAAAGTTGTAGCATTAGAAGGATGACCTACTGTTTCATAGCAACCGACTAGGCCGAAAGCACACTTTACTTGACAGATTTTCATAATTTTTTGGACAAATCCGAAACGATTAGCCATGGAACGATAGAAAAAATAAGACCAATTTTGTACATGTAAGTCACTTGATGTTCACTTCAGATTTTTTCTCAGTTAGCATACTGAGCTTAAATTTTTTGAAGTTATGAACTTTATTATTAGATGAAAAAAAAACGGAAACGTCATTCGGTCTCCCGGAGTTTAATTCTACATTCTTCTTCAGTCAGGATTCTCAATTTAAATTTTTTTGAACTGATGGCTTATAGAGGAATTAATCATTCATCTCAAGGGAACAGATAGGATTATTGTATCTATTTTGTTTTAAATTCTATAATTTTGTGGAGGAAAACGGAGACGTCATTCTGACTCCAATAATTCATTTCTGCATCTTTCTTTAGTAAGAACTTTCAGTTTTGAATTTTTTGAGTCGCTGGTTTGATCAAAATTTAATAATTTATTTCGAAAGAACAGATGGAATTGATGATTTCGAGTTTGAGGACTATAATAGTGTGCTGAATTGAAACGTCCTTCTGTCTGAAGTCCCAAGAGGATCAATCTCCGTGCACTGAGCACTGTCTTGTTATTTATTTGTCACTCTTTTCTTATTTATTTCCATTGGGTCATTTCGTCTGGCTCACTTTTGCGTGCTCCGTAACCAATCAACCATCCAATATTACTTCTACACGCTCCGACAATTATCCAATTTCGGCTCTTGCTCCCGTACTTACTTACGGTTCTCTATTCGACTCAGTTTTCCAGTATACCTGCCGTTATATTTTTTTCGAATCTTTTCAGAAATTTCCATTCAGTCTAATGTCATCCGTCCTTGACACATTTGAAAAAAATGTAGTTAATGAAATACTCTTGTACAAAACTAATCCTCATGAATGAATAATGAAGGATTGTTTTGTTATGAGTACTCCTAGTTTAAAGATAAACAGACAAATTATTTACGGAGCACAAAATAATCACTGATTAATTAATGGAAACAAAATAGCTCGCAAATTATAAACACGGGTACCCGCATTATCTCGCATCACCAGTATTTAGATAATTGTATCACTTCATACAAATTAGACACAGAGATAAACAATTCGGAGCTCGACTGTTGATTTTGTTGAAAGAACCACCATGATGCATGTTATCCGCCCACCGGTAAGTCCTGTCGGTAATGCAGTTATCTGCATTTGGTGCGATAACACGCTAATAAGCGTCACGGTCAATGTGAAATGAATATTGAATTAGGTGTGCATCACGTATGAATTATAGATTTCCCGGTTACAATTCGGGTAGAGGTAGGCTGTCATTTTGCGTGGGAGGTCACCGCTCGAGTTGCTGTTGTTTCATTAAACATAAGCATGGAAATGAAGGTGTCAAAAGCAACCAAATTCTGGGAACATCGAATGCTGAAATGCGATTGCGGCGACTGATGGAATTATTTATTAGCAGATTTTAGATGCGGCTGCACATTTAAGCTTTTGAATGTTCAATGAGCTTTAAATATTCATGGAAAAGGCGACCACTTATTAACAGAATCGTTAAAATTAGGATTGTAACATGCTTTGTTTTATTTTCTTGCTCTTTATTTTCAACAACAGCGTGCTATAAAGGAACATATTAATGGTTAATTAATTGCTTGAACGCATCGAAGTGCTTCTTCAGACGATTAAAATTTTGACCGCGCAATCCGTTTTTGATTCTTTGCAACCTAGGTCAGGACTAAAGAGGATGGTTTAACAATTCCTCGTTTTGCTGCTCTACAAATTCAATAGTCTTGCGAGCTGTATGCGAACTTGCATTGTCTTGGTGGGGGATGATTCGTCGTTCAGGGTTGGTTTTTCAAAGCTCAACAATTACTTCCGGCAAACAAATGATTGTATACCAATCGGCAGTAACAGTTCTTCGATTTTGCAGGGAAATTGTTGCTATTATTGAGACAAATCTTTTCGGACACACTTCGAAAGCGGATGACTTTTGTCGGATTTTCTTCAACTGAGAACACCCAAACAGACGATTTTTGAGTTCACATGAGTAAATCCACGACTCATCACCACTGACGAAGCTGTATATGTTCTTAGAGTTGCCTGCATTTCCAAAAAAAAAGAATGTACTTTTTTGGAAAATACTCGAAAACTATTGAGGCTAGAGGAATCTCACAAAAAGATTCTTAAAGAGGGGAAGATTTTAAAAAAAAAAATGTTGACTTCCGGAACTTGACCATCATTTTTAATACTATTTATTTGATGTTGAAAATAGGGCTCCTCGCGTGAGCACGGTGCCTTGAACCGACCGCTAATTACAAAAACTATTTTTACATGTATTGAATATTAATTTTGAAATTTGAAAAAGTTACTGTGTCATCTAGACACATGAAAGAAATAAATGCCGCCTGAAAATTTTCTATCAAATGAAGCTTTGTTGAATAATGAATCCATAATTGTTCAACAAAAAATCTAAAAATTATTTCGCTTTGTGTAGACCTTTTAGTAACTATACTAAATGAAGTTAACAGCATGAGGTATTTTCAATTGTTATTATTTATTAGTTATAAGTAGTTTAAGCAACAAAATAATTTAAAAAGGCAAAAATTTTTTCTAATAAAATTTGGTTGTTGTCATTGTTTTTAAGTAGTAAACATCTATAGCATAATTATTGATTTGAATTTTTTCATGGATTTTGTGATCCACACGAATCGAAATAATTTCAAGACCTTCTATTTAACAATTATTGAACTTAAAATATAAACTAGAGTTTGAAAAAAAATCATTACTTTTCAATAATAAATGCACAAAAAAAAATTTTTGACGGTATTCATTTCCTCATGTGTCTAGACGACACAGTTATCCTCACAAATTTTTAGATTATTATTTAAGGTGAAACGGTACTAGTTCTCTTTGTCTTGTTCTGATTTTGTTTTGGAGTGACTGAGGGAGGCTAAGGGAAGGTCAGTGATTATGGCGGGATATAAAAGAATTCAAATTTGACATTTCAGAAGAAAAACATTTCATAGAGAAATTAATGGTAGCATACAAAATAAGTTTTCAAAGACATAAGTTTTAATGGAACCATTCAATGATGACAAAACGAAAGTATGATATAAAAATGTCCCAAAATATACACAAGAACTAATTTTGATGGAAAACATGTTTTAAATTAAAAATTGAGTTTTTTATTGAATCAAAGTATGAAGTATGTAGAGGGCTATCTAATTTTGAAACAAAACTAGTTTTAAATTGAAATTTGTGAATTTTTTATTGAATCATTAAGTATATAGTATTCAGGTTATGTATGGAATATTATATTGAGCAAATGGTCTCCACGGCTTTGTTGGCACATACGGACTCTTAATTATCATATCGCGATAGCGAGCACCATTAAATGTTTTTGCGTGATCAGTTGTTTCTTCGAAGAAAAATGGCTCGATACTGCCTCCAATCCAAAATTTGTACCAAATAGTGACACGTTGTTTTGTTTCTCAATAATCTCTCGTGGATTTTCTGAATTCCAAATGCAACAATTCTCACGATTAGTTAGGAGGCTTCAGTTCTTTAGTCAATGGAACTTTGTGATCTTTTGTGAGAATAATCTACAGAGAATTTCTCGAAACATTCAATTTTGATGGACATGAATGAAATACTTTGTCGCTTTGAACAACTTTAGAAATAACAAAATCAACGATTTAAACAAAAAAAATTTTTTTTTCGAAAAATTGGAGTTTCGCGACTTTCAAAAAATATATTATCTCCAAGAAATATTTGGCCACGGAATATGATTACTTTTGTCAAAATTAAACTAGCAAATCTCAATATGGAATAAAAAAAGTGTAAAAGGACATCAGAGAAGTACCCAAAATATCGAGAATTTTGAGCCCAAAATTCAGTGACCAATGTCAAAAAAAATTATTTATTTAAATATTTATACTTTTTGAATATAAATATTATACTTTCAAAAGTGCACAGAAAAGGTCATTAACGGAATATTAATTAATAAAAGTCAATAATTTTCGCACAGCACTCTGAAGACAAATGTCATCTATAGGTCTATCAAACTTTGTCCTAAAAAACTGGATAGTCTCTGCGAAATTAATATTTTTAGCACTAATTGTTTTTTTCTCGAAATTGTCCAGTTTAATATTCATATATAATATCTTAAGTGGTTAAATTTTACCGGAAAAATTTTTAGATTGTTACGAGAGCTTGTTGCTTAGCAATTTATTGAGTGATATTGACAGAAAAATCACGAGCTGTCAAGCGAGTGATTTTTGATCAATATCACGAAATAAATTGGTAGCAAGCTCTCGTAACAATCTGAAAATTTTGCCAGGTTAAATTTAATCACGAATGGTATTCGGAAGATTATTTTTCCTATCCAAATTCATCAATAGATTCCAGAGACTCGACTCCGAATCTGCTCATTTTCACATTCAATCTGTCTATCAGTTTGACAGATGCTGAATCAACGCGGCTGAATGTTCTTTGTTTTGTATATATAAGCAACAGACAAAATTTTCAAGAAATTTCCACTTGAAAACCGTGCAGGTTGTACCACGTGTCGTCGAATGGTGCAATTCTATTGGTCAAAATTTGGATGGTGAAAATAATCATGATTATTTTTACCATCCAAATTTCGACCAATAGAATTGCACCATTCGACGTCACGTGGTACAACCAACACGGTTTTCAAGTGGAAATTTTTTGGAAATTTTGTCTGTTGGTTATATATACAAAACAAAGAATATTCAGCCGCGTTGATTCAGCATCTGTCAAACTGACAGACAGATTGAATGTGAAAATGAGCAGATTCAGAGTCGAGTCTCTGGAATATATTGCTGAATTTGGATGGGAAAAATAATCTTCCGAATACCATTCGTGATTAAATTTAACCTGGCAAAATTTTTAGATTGTTACGAGAGCTTGCTTCCAATTTATTTCGTGATATTGATCAAAAATCACTCGCTTGACAGCTCGTGATTTTTCTGTCAATATCACTCAATAAATTGCTAAGCAACAAGCTCTCGTGACAATCTAAAAATTTTTCCGGTAAAATTTAACCACTTATGATATTATATATGAAAATTTTTATATAATAACTGCAAGTATAATGCCCAGTATATATATTTTTTCCAGATAATAGCTATCAAAGTCTTTGAGATATAGGATTTGCATGCTAATTTTATACGTTAGCACTAATTTTATACGGATTTATTGCAGATATAATGAAACTGACAAATTATCTAATTTTAGATATACACACGACTAAAAACTTTGCTAACTTATTATAAGAAAGTATTCATCAAAAATATTGCTACAGATTCGGATTCATCAATTCAAATTTCGCGCAAAAATAGTTCCTCCGGGTTATGTTTCACTTTAATAGGCTATGTGCAAGGGGGCGGAGTTTGAACAAATATCGTTGCAAGCGCTCATGGTGAGCACCATAGTAACCATTGAACTCCATTTCTCAGAATACGTCATCGAGCATTGTAGTTTCAAAGTGAAAATAATTGCATATAAAACTTAGGGAAATGCTTGTTCCGTTTCAGGCTGTTGTGTTGAGAATGATTCAAGTGAAATATAGTTTCATAGATTTCATGTACGCAGTTATAACATAAAAAAACAAGTAAAGTGGATCAAAGCGGTAAATAGAATATTATCTGTCTTTCATTATTAATCTATATAACAAAGATGTTTGTAATTCAATTGTGAAATTAGAAAAATTCGTCATCTATTTTGGATTCATGAATTTATCTCTATCTCTAACTTGTAAAGTGTTGCAGTGATAGAAGTTTGTCGGATGCTCTTCGCAATAATTTTGTTGTTAATATTGTCAGCAACATATTTTTCAACATGTTTAATATGGCAAAATTAATTTCACGCTTTTCTTCAATACTTCTTCGGTAGAAAGGATACAGTGTTCGATACATACAAACCCAATCCGCAAGATCATCGGCGTCATAATTTCAGGTTATGCTGTCAGTTTGGACGAATTAAGACGTTTTTTCTAATAGGTACGTTATAATTGACAAAAAAAAAATACTCAAAATGAATCATCTCAACATACCTTTCATGCTATGCAAGTTATATTATACGCACACGGCTGAATTAAATAATATTAGTACATTTGAAGAATTATAGGTATGGAACAATGATAAAATGCGAGTTCAATCGTTCTCCATTGCCCGCTAGAGGCGCTAGTAGACTTCATGCACGTAGCTTATACGTGTAAAAATAAGTCAGTTTCAAGGCAGCGTAACGGCACCGCGCTCACCGCGCAGAAGCCGATTTTCAACATCAAATATATAGTATTAAAAATGGAAGTCAACTTCCGGGAAATGAAAGTTTTTCAATTTTCTGCCTCTTTAAGAATGTATTTGTAAAATTTCTCTAGCACTAATTGTTTTCGAGTAATTTTTAAAAAAAGAGATCTCTTTTCTCTGGAATCTTCAATTGTTTATAACTTTTTATAACTATTTTAATTCGCAGTACTAAGAATTAACACGTTTTTTAACCTGTTGACTAGACTAATATTTCTGATAGCTTGTGAGTTTTGAAAATTCACTACAGATGAAATATTAAACGTATCGTACTGAAATTTTGGATATAGTTTAACTAAATATGGAGACTGATTTTTTTGCCCTCTTATAATGACATTAGAAAATTTGGATAATCAATTTTAAAACGTGGAGGTGATCATGAAGAGTCCCACAAAAATTCGACCTAAAATCAAAAAGAGATCATTAGATGTCACCGTTGACATCAAGTAAGTTTGGCTAACGTCAAAAAAAAAAAAAATTCGTTGTTGAAACCTATTGTTTCAAAAGGATCCCTGGTCATTGCAATATAGCCAACAAAATTACTGGATAATTAGTAGCCAGAAATGCATGAAGTTTAGCTTTCAGGCAGAACACAAACCAAGTTGATTTGGTTGTCAGACAAATAGTTACTATGTCAGAGCACCGCAGTGTCCACACCCAATCAAACATTGTATACATCTGCGGATTCAGTGGATCCAGTGGATTGTTTGCGGTCGTCGGACAGTAATATTGTTGGTAAACTGAACCCAATCTTTTCATCACTGAATAAATTACCTATTATTTGGAACTCAGCATTTATTGGGCTGAAAAATTTTAGTACTTGGGATATTAAAAATCTCTGATAGTATTGAACACAAATCGATGGTACTGTTTGGAATTCTTGTTTTCAAGCAAATGTATATTCGGGTTTGTTGCATATCTTGTTGATATTAAACAATAATTACCATAATTTTTGTCCTGTACTTTAGTTCTATATCCTCCAAGCTGCCGATTTATCTTTGTGCATTCACAAAACTTCCAAACTCTGTTTTCTTGTGCATCTGTCATCCCCTGAAAAATTTCTTCGCGTGCTAGCCTCGCGTGTTAGAAACAGGTGCAATTCGTCAACAGTTTCCCATCCGTTCTTGGGATCTGCTCCTTGTTCGAAAAGTCCCAGCGCAGCCAGAGCCCCAGACACGTTCCCGAAGGATCTCCACGATGCATTCATGTCGATAATTCACACGTAGGGAACATAGAACGCGTGCGAGGCACGTGGAAGCTTAGACACGTGTATCTTTCATTAAAATTGCATTCAATTGAATAAGTCATTGAGGGTTGTAATTTGTGCTAGGATATTAAATGGAGCTACTAATTTCAAGGTTTAATTCCTAGACGAATGACATCAGGAACTGACATGCTGTGATTTTGACAGCTTTGTATTTAATTTCGTTTGTTTGCTAAAGCCTTTTTTATGATTATAAAAAAATATAATTGAGGCAGATTATATTTCAATTTCATGAGATATCACTACTTAATTATCTTACAAAGATCCTGCTATAAAAAAACACAAAGGGAGGAGTGTATTCCATTTCAAACTCAGCTTTAATGTGCACTTTTATCATGTCGAAAAATTGAGTGCCCGTCTGGTGTTTTATGACTTCATGTAATTTTAAAATATGCATAACAACGATATTTTATATCATTTCTAAGTAGATATTATTAAGAAGAATATGAAATATAAAACGAATATAAAAACGTATAAAATTTTATGTCTTATGAAAAGCATTCCAGGAATTCTTTCGCATATCCGTAACTTAGACGATGCAGATGAAGAATGAAAAACGAAAAATGAAAGAAATATTACTGATATTCGGAACAAACACTGAAATGGGGATGGAAACATGAAAACTGACACTGAATTATATCCAGTTTGCTGTGATACATACACACTCACATATACAGCGTATAACAGAAATTTTCACATTGAATTCAACCCGTAATAGTACTCATCAAAAGCAACAATATTTCTTAATAAGTTTTTTCCAAATTCCCAATTTTTCTCAACATTTTTACCTCCTTCCTCCCCAAAAATTTAACGAATCGTTCAGGTGCTTTCATAAAGTCTCCATCGATCCTGCTTGTGCGTTATATAATATCTGAGGTCAAAGATCACAAATTTTCGTTTTTTGCGTATATCTCTGGAATGATGAGAGCTTCCGGCAAAATTGGTGAGAGAAAGTTTGTAGATCGTGAAATTTTCTATAAAAAATATATCAATACTTTCTCCCCTACGAAGCACCGTTTTTGAGTAACCGTGATTTCAAACCTTAAGTATGCACACATTTCTGCACCATCTCTGAATTAGTGTACTCGAGCTTTTTTCAACGTGGTTTTCCCAGTAGGAATACTTCTAGATACATTTTGATCGAGGAAATTCAATGAGACAATGTTTTATTAATATAATGGAGATTCTAGCAGCAAGAAAATTACATCATTCATCATCAAATTCTACATCAAATTCTCTCGTTTCTTCCTTTTCGTGCTCAATTTCTATTGACTGCTCTAAGAAAAGAGATATATCAGTTCGATTCTTCATCTATTGCATAAGTGCGAGAGTGGTCTTGACAATTGGTACAGACTAGTAAACAAAACAATCCAATTTTTTTGCACCCACAATTGTTCGTGCAGCTTTTTTTGCAATAGTATTCGGCAGTCTCTCTGGAGCAGGTGGAAACAAGGTCGGGATTGGCTCCAAACTATTATTCATCAATTTTCAGCCTCAGTCTTTAGGATTCAGTTAATTGCTTAGCCACACTTGCACTTGGTAGAACTTAGAACTCACGAAACAAGAGTTTTTTATAAAATTTAGCAGCGGCACAGTTTAAAATGAAAATATTATCCACAAATACATCTATTTATTACGAAAATCCAACTGGATTGTTGATGATACTGAAGGCCAACCGATTAATGGAATCAGGGACGGTAGTTGATTCACTCATAACACTAGTTTAAGTACATCTGTTGCCGGAAAAATTTAAGCTGTTACTGAGTAAATATGTTATCCCTATTTTAAATATGTAAGCAAAATTTTTTTTATCAGCTCTAGTTTTTGAGTTTCAGCTGTGTACGTTTAAAACAGAAAAAACATGTTTTTACATGGAAAAAATTCATTGAAAAATTGAATTTATCATTGAGTTCTGAAAAATTTTGCTTTAGAGATCTTCTCTTATGTGTAGACTTGGGAAAATAGCGTATCAGAGACCAGCAATAGTCAGACATCATCCCAGAAACCTTGATAACGTTCTTCCATCACGTGTAAATCCTAATGCTCACGCTTTCCTTGCTCCTCGCTCATATCTCCTAAATTTTCCGGAAACCTTTCCAGATGACTATGGAGAAAGTGCTATTCTATGCTCATATTGCACCCCATATTTTTTAATTGTAAAAATAGGTCTTCAACAAGTTCAATATAATTTTTTGATTTCGTATTTCCGAGAAAGTTCTGCATCATAGATACAAAAGCTGTCGAAGCCCTTAATTCAAGCTCAGTCAAAGAATTTTTGAATTAAGTATCTTTAGTGAGTTGTCTAATTTGGGGGGCCATCAAAAATACCTACTCCAATCTTTTCAATAGTGAGCTGAGGAATTTTTTTGCAAACGTAAGAAAATCAGTCCCCGTCTCTATCTAGTGATTTAATAAACTGATTTTTGATGTGCAGTTTTATATGCAATGGTGGTAGAATAATTTTTAGCGTTTATGCCGTTTATGTTTACACTACAAAATAACAGTCATCGAGATGATTTCGGGGTTCTCGCCAAATGGTTGGTGTTCCAAATTTAAAAGCACTTCTTTTACCACTTTTCCATAATCTTGAATATTCAACACACGATTTACAAACACAATCAGGAGCCCAAGATTTGTCATTTTTATCCAAGAGTGTCCCAAAATACAGAAAATAGGTGTTTTCCACCAACTCTGATGAACTTTTCTACAATCCTTGAACACATATTCTTCGCATATGTAGCAAAAATGATTTGGATTGTTTAAACAACGTCTCCTTGAACTACTCATGTCACAAAAGCTCCAGATATCAATCTTATCACAGTGAAGTAAGCATGTTATCGACGAATAAATACGCAGGAATGATAAAAATCAAAAACAAAGGAAATAGAGCTGTACAAAAAATTTTTAAGTCATCTTAGACAAAAACAAGTCATGAATGAACATTATAAACCATAAAATTCACAACAACAGACAAATAGTTGAATTTTGTAAACTAGTGTAATCGTATATTTTGCACGTATAGTATTTCTTTTATTCAAATGGATGGCCCAGTGCTGCATACTGATCACATATAAGTGCATATTTGTATTTTTTAGGTTTGAAATCGTAATAACTCGAGAACAGTGCTTCGCATTGAGAACTTTTTTGTAGAGAATTTTACGATCTACAACCTTTTTCTCACCCATTTTTTCAATAGCTCTCACCATTTCAGAGATATATGCAAAATATTGTGACCTTTGACCTCGGATAAAAAAACAACGCACAAGCGGAATCGATTGGGACTTTTGACACAGCATTTGTAATGACGCATTCATGATCTGTACAAAAATCCAGCTTCTTAAGAATTAATGCAAGCTCAGCACTATTATTCATCTATTTTGTCTGAATTATGAGAATAACGTTAGTTTAATCAGCGTTTACTGATGGCAGCACATATTTATACTCTTTTTCCTAGCTATTACCTGTGAAAGTGCAATGAACTGTTAAAAAATCCAATTTGTCAGAAATGTACCAACTTTCTTTAAAAATACATGAAATCCTCAAATGAGAATCAATTTACCTGACTATAAATTATAGATATTATTAAAAGATCAAAGAGACTTTGTTCGATAAATTTAACCCATTTTGCAAAACATTCAAAATAGAATCACAGACAAATGTCCAGTCCATCATCTTTTTATAACTATAGCGTCATCCCTGTTAACTTTTAATCTTTATACATTGATCGTACTTTGATATCATCCTATTCAAATGAAAGAGAACCAAATAAACATCTTACAACAATTTTTCCGTTTGCAATATCCCTTTACAATTCTTCCACTTACGCAGCTTTTTGCTTGGAGGGTAGACAGTACTAACGTTTTGTCTATATAAAATTCACATTTGGTGAGGTATGAAATAAAAATCAGGTCTCTTGAGTCGAAAGATTGCCTCAGGCATCCACCATTGTTGGATGTAGTAGACCCCTACTTAGCGTCAGTACAGTCGTACAAAAGTAGCACTTTTGATACGAAAAATAAATGAGAAATGAGAAATTTATTGCCAATGTCTTACAATTTTCTTATTTTCTCCAATTGACGTCTGTAATATTCGAGACGACGGTGAACTTAGCAGACGATTCGCAGCAGACGATTCGCACAGCGACAAGTGTGTAGTAGCCTTACGCAGCTGAATACTGGAATTGGTTTTTTTCTTCATAATTAGAGTTTTCCGTTGCTGCAAGTTTGTATACCGTATTTTTAGACATCCAAACTGATACGTGCTTTTAAGGACATGGATAATTTTTATATGACACGAAGACTGTGATGATAATGAGAAAACTTCAATATTCATCTACTTTGGTGGATTCAATTGTGAATTTATCAAACTAAAAATTGATGTCAGTTGATCAATTTCCGTATGCAACATTCTTGATTATATCTGATTGCTATGCACTGTTAATATATTACTCTTCCTCCGTAGGACAGTAAGGATAAAGAGAAAACTACAAGATTCACCTACTCTAGTGAATTCAATTGTTATTTTATCAAATTAAAAATTGATGTCAGTTGATCAAATTTTACATGCAACATTCTTGATCATATTTGAGTATTATGCCGTGTGAGAATGTTACTCTACCCCCGTGGGACACTAAGGATAAAGAGAATACTACAAGATTCACCTACTCTAGTGAATTCAATTGTTATTTTATGGAATTAAAAATTGATGTCAGTTGATCAAATTTTACATGCAACATCCGTGATCATATTTAAGTATTATGCCGTGTGAATATGTTACTCTACCCCCGTAGGACACTAAGGATAAAGAGAATACTACAAGATCCACCTACTCTAGTGAATTCAATTGTTATTTTATCGAATTAAAAATTGATATGATGAATAAACAGTTGAATTCAGCAAAGTAGGAGAGCCTTGAAATTTTCATATTATCCTAACTGTCCTACAGGGGTGGCGTAACAATTCTACAGTGCATATAACTTGCCTATGATCAAGGCTATTGCATGTGAAAATTGATCTATCGACATCTATTCTTAATATGATGAATAAAGAATCGAATTCGCTGAAGTAGGTGGACCTTGAATTTGTCTCATTATCCTCACAGCCCTACGCGGGTAAACATTTATGCAGTGCATATCACTTACATTATGATTAAGGAGGATGCAGGAAAAAATAGATCCACTGACATCGATTTTTGATATATTAAGTAAGCAATAGATTCCACCAAAGTAAGTGAATCTTGAAGTATTCCTATTATCCTCACTGTTCAACGGGAGCAGTATTACATTTTCGCAGTACATATCTTCACTGTCCTACGGAGGTAGAGTTACATTTTCACACAGCATAATACTCAAATATGATCAAGGATGCTGCATGTAAAATTTAATCAACTGACATCCATTTTTAATTCGATAAAATAACAATTGAATTCACTAGCGTAGGTGAATCTTGTAGTATTCTCTTTATCCTTAATGTCCTACGGGGGTAGAGTGACATTTTCACACGTCATAAAACTCAAATATGATCAAGGATGTTGCATGTGAAATTTGATCAACTGACATCAATTTTTAATTTGATAAAATAACAATTGAATTCACTAGCGTAGGTGAATCTTGTAGTATTCTCTTTATCCTTGATGTCCTACGGGGGTAAAGTAACATTCTCACACGGCATAATACTCAAATATGATCAGGGATGTTGCATGTGAAATTTGATCAACTGACATCAATTTTTTAATTTGATGAAATAACAATTGAATACATTAGAATAGGTGAATCTTGTAGTATTCTCTTCATCCTTAATGTCCTACGGGGGTAGAGTAACATTTTCACACGGCATAAAATTCAAATATGATCAAGGATGTTGCATGTGAGATTTGATCAACTGACATCAATTTATAATTCGATAAAATAACAATTGAATTCACTAGCGTAGGTGAATCTTGTAGTATTCTCTTTATCCTTAATGTCCTACGGGGGTAGAGTAACATTTACACACGGCATAATACTCAAATATGATTAAGGATGTTGCATGTAAAATTTGATCAACTGACATCAATTTTTAATTTGATAAAATAACAATTGAATTCACTAGAATAGGTGAATCTTGTAATATTCTCTTTATCCTTAATGTCCTACGGAGGTAGAGTGACATTTTCACACGTCATAAAACTCAAATATGATCAAGGATGTTGCATGTGAAATTTGATCAACTGACATCAATTTTTAATTTGATAAAATAACAATTGAATTCACTAGCGTAGGTGAATCTTGTAGTATTCTCTTTATCCTTGATGTCCTACGGGGGTAAAGTAACATTCTCACACGGCATAATACTCAAATATGATCAGGGATCTTGCATGTGAAATTTGATCAACTGACATCAATTTTTTAATTTGATGAAATAACAATTGAATACATTAGAATAGGTGAATCTTGTAGTATTCTCTTCATCCTTAATGTCCTACGGGGGTAGAGTAACATTTTCACACGGCATAGAATTCAAATATGATCAAGGATGTTGCATGTGAGATTTGATCAACTGACATCAATTTATAATTCGATAAAATAACAATTGAATTCACTAGCGTAGGTGAATCTTGTAGTATTCTCTTTATCCTTAATGTCCTACGGGGGTAGAGTAACATTTACACACGGCATAATACTCGAATATGATCAAGGCTGTTGCATGTAAAATTTGATCAACTGACATCAATTTTTAATTTGATAAAATAACAATTGAATTCACTAGAATAGGTGAATCTTGTAGTATTCTCTTTATCCTTAGTGTCCTACGATAGTAGAGTAACATTCTCCCACGGCATAATACTCAAATATGATCAAGAATGTTGCTTGTAAAATTTGATCAACTGACATCAATTTTTAATTTGATAAAATAACAATTCAATTCACTAGAGTAGGTGAATCTTGTAGTATTCTCTTTATCCTTAGTGTCCTACGGGAGTAGAGTAACATTTTCACATGGCATAATACTCAAATATGATCAAGGATGTTGCATGTAAAATTTGATCAACTGACATCAATTTTCAATTTGATAAAATAACAATTGAATTCACTAGAATAGGTGAATCTTGTAGTATTCTCTTTATCCTTAATGTCCTACGGGGGTAAAGTAACATTCTCACACGGCATAATACTCAAATATGATCAGGGATGTTGCATGTGAAATTTGATCAACTGACATCGATTTTTAATTTGATAAAATAACAATTGAATACATTAGAATAGGTGAATCTTGTAGTATTCTCTTTATCCTTAATGTCCTACGGGGGTAGAGTGACATTTTCACACGGCATAAAACTCAAATATGATCAAGGATGTTGCATGTAAAATTTGATCAACTGACATCAATTTTTAATTCGATAAAATAACAATTGAGTTCACTAGAGTAGGTGAATCTTGTAGTTTTCTCTTTATCCTCACTGTCCTACGGAGGAAGAGTAATATATTAACAGTGCATAGCAATCAGATATGATCAAGAATGTTGCATACGGAAATTGATCAACTGACATCAATTTTTAGTTTGATAAATTCATAATTGAATCCACCAAAGTAGATGAATATTGAAGTTTTCTCATTATCATCACAGTCTTCGTGTCATATAAAAATTATCCATGTCCTTAAAAGCACGTATTAGTTTGGATGTCTAAAAATACGGTATACAAACTTACAGCAACGGAAAACTCTAATTATGAAGAAAAAAACCAATTCCAGTATTTAGCTGCGTAAGGCTACTACACACTTGTCGCTGTGCGAATCGTCTGCTGCGAATCGTCTGCTAACTTCACTGTCGTATATTCGAGATGAATCTAGCAGCCTCTAGAAAAGCGGTTGGACACTTCAATAAGAAATTCTTCTCTCGGCCTATATAAGGAAATGTGTCGTTTAGTCCGAGAGAAGCTCGAACGGTCGGAGAGTAAACAAGTCAGGTCAAAATAAATATCGCTTGGAATGAGTTTCCCTAGAAATAAATAGTTATAGTTATATTTATTGATGTATTCCAATGAATAAGTTCCAATTTCTGGTTATTTTAAAATGATAGTGCTTTTGTCATTACGAATTCTGAGAACATAACAATATGAATAATAAAAGTGCAATGAGATGGAACTAATGAGTTGCTGGAAGTGTGAGCTTTTCGAGAGGCAGCTAGAACTATTTCAAAATATTCCAGACTCTTTATTAAAGAAATCTGTTACAATGTGATATGGTATTCGAATAAATTCTGATTGACCATACATTTTACTCCGATTCATTTTTAATCACCCTTCTTGAAAACTGATTTGTTTTGGAAATTGAAATTCGTACATATATTTTAATGAAGAAAAATTTTAACAAAATATAAAATCATCCAAAAACATCATACAATGTACTGGTACTTGGTAATTAGAGCACTGTAATAAATAAAACGCAACTAATGGCATGATAATACCCTTCTAAAAATAAATAATCATTGAAAATTACAATGTATTTGATTGAAAATGCAGTAAACATTATACAATGAATAATTTTTCATCATAAAATCATATTTATCATATCTGATCAGCCCCTAGAGCAAACAAATCTGTGCTCATTGTAAAATCTTCACAATAACAAATTAATGAATAACAGTAGCACGTCTGTCAACTATAGTCCAATTATAATGTGAGGATCCTACGTCACAATTTGACCAATGATGACATTAAATTACTTGGGTAAACATATCATGTGACAAAGGTAGGCAACCAGTGGGGCAGAGTTGGCTAAAATAAACAGACATTGTTTCAGCACACACAAACACACACACAGAATGATAGGGCTGCATTCAACTAACATTTCCTATTATATGACCAGGTTTCCGACTTGCTAATTCGCAGAAATTGTTGCCTAACTAGCCGCGAATATAATCTGAATTTGCATTTGTTTATTAAATTGTTTTAGAGAATGTTTCGTCTAAATCTGGCGTTTATGCTTGGAATTAATACTGAAATATTTGTTTGAGCAACAAAGAAGTTGCTTCTCATCCAATTAATATTTTCAGAAGGATTTCAGAACATGAGCCAAATTTCCGATTGAAACTTTATTTTCTACTATTTTATGATCAAGATCAGCTGGAAGTTTTTTGAATTCCAGTGCAAGGAAGATGACGCATGTTAGCAAGGTAATTAAGTCATCTTCTAGTGTCAATATATATGAAAGAATCAGCTTCGGTCATAAATGACCATCATCATATTCAGTCCGATCTCAATTGCTTTAAAGATGGTCATTAAGTGACCGAAATCAGTCAGCGTTTATTCAATAATAAATTTAGAATAGTGTCAACTAGTTCAGGTTGTGCCTTCTATACTTTTTCCTTTTTCTGCTAACAAAATTCGTAGTGCATATCATTTATTGGATTTCCCTCATGTCAGTTTGATATTTCTTTGACAGAATCTGCTTCCAAATGCATTTCACTTGACGTATGTACATGAGTTTATAACTTTATAAGCGCATCGTACTTCTAAAGTATTCAGCATAATGTGTCGTAGCTCGTAGTAGATATTCTGCTGAACATCTTGACGGTGACAGGATATTAAGATTGTTACATTGTAATTTTTCGAATATTTAACTCCTTAAATCAAGAATCGTCTATTCTAGATTCTATTTCAACCCCCGTACAAGCCTTGGAGTGAATAATCACCTTATTTCTCAGAATCTTTCTTCGCGCATATGCTCCTGTTTGTCCCTCATGTTCCCGGCTTTTTCGAACATTTCTCAGGATTTACCTCCCTCTTAAGATAACTACCATCAAAAATACAACTTCAGCACGGTGTAAGTCACAAGAGAAATGGCGGAACATTTGAGCACAAAACTATTGTCATTTATTTCAAGATTCTCAATCGATCAAGATTTGGATTTAAACTTAAAAGTTTATTGTTGATCGTTGGAGTTTGGAGATATTTTTTACAGTAAAATATCAATCTTAAGATTAATTTGATGTTTGTAGAGTTTTCTTGGTAATTGAAAAGATTTTGGCTGAGTGAGATATTTATAAAAGTATGTAATTTCTGATGCTAGTTCTTGACCTGCTTTCTTCGACAAATAACTTCCTTTAAGGAGCAAACAACTACCTTAAATATTCAGGAATGAGTTCCACTTCCGTAAAAGGGCATTCATTTAGCTAAGAACGATTTCCACACTGCAGAAGCTTGGCTGAAGTCCTTTAGACCGTTTCTTTCAAGATTAACGAGTCGGACGAAGTGCCTTTGGTCTGATTACGCCATTATTTCGACCACCAGACGCCAAAGAAGTCATTTGTCACTATCACCTACAAAAAAGAGAAGGGTCATTGAATTTTGTTTAGTTGTTCCTAGCAGTTGACTCGTAATGCCTTCCAGTGGAGTTTTCCTGGAGAACAAGAAAAATAAATGCAAGTAATCAAGCATAGAACAATCCAATTTCCAAAATTTTTTGTTACGCGTACACGCACATTATTGAACAATTACTTGGACCTTCCTGAAAGTCTGTCGTTGCAAATTATTTATATCTTTTGGAATAAAAAAACTTTGTAGTTTTTATAGCTCAACCTATGTAGAAATGTAATTTTTTGACAGTTTGAGGCTTAGACCCTACTTAACCTAAAAAATATCATTACAAAAAAAGTCTATTTGTCTGGAAGTACGATAAGTTCAAAATGCGTGAGTATTTTCGACTGAAAATTCAAACTTTATATCAAAAATTTTTTTTCAGCTTCGTAAATTTTTTCCAACCAGTGGCTGGCACCAATAATTTGGAATAACATTTATCCGAAGCATTTTCCAAAATTATCAGCATAGTTCATTTGTTATCATTGAGTTTTGAGATATTATAAAAATTTTCTGAAACATGCAAAGAAAAAAATTATGGAAATCAAAATGTGATATTAGAATAACTATTATTGATATTAGGACATTATAAGCAAACGTTCGTCAATTGTTTTTTCAAAATAAATAATTCGGTTCTTTCGTGTTTGGTATCCTGCGGAAATAATTCTAGTAGAGGAATCAAAAATAATATTTAAACGATTGTTAATAATTGTTGTTTCACTACTTAACCAAATAATGCCAAGTTTGGGATCAACTAAAGCAACTGGAAGTAATACTTATGGCCGTTGTAAAATATAATATTAATTTTATATAACCACCACCTGTTACTTTTGACAATGACAGCTGTCACTTTGTAATATGAAATTAATTGATACAACATTCTTAATTTATAAAACAGTCATGGAACTAGCCATAAAATTCATGGTTAAGGAAGTAAAATGTAATTTTTTTCTAAATGAGCACAATATGTTTGTTTGTAATATTATTGATCGTATTCTGTTCAATTTCAAACGCACCAATTCTCTGTAAATATTTTTTTTTATTGTGTTAAATTGTCCATCAGTATCACTACTATGCAAATCTGTAGCACTCCTGCGGATGGTCCAGTTGTAACCAAAACTGTATTATAGGAGGAAAAATTGAAATCTTGACTGAATTCATATTTTACTATATTTACATTCAAAGTATCACTCAGTAACAACAACAATTTTCCTTAATTGTTATATTCTGTTATATTGTTATAAAAAAAAACATGTACATTAAGCGATAAAACACTTTAAAATATACGCTTAATACTTCCCCGACCATAAATTCGCATCAATTAATTGTATATTTCAAAATGAAAGCTGTCATTGTTAAACTGAAAGTTGTCATTGTCAAACTGACAATTGTCATTGTTAAAGTGACAAGTGTCATTGTCAAAGTGACAGCTGTCATTGTTAAAGTGACAGCTGTCATTGTCAAATTGACAGATGACGGCTATTTTTCAGTCCCAACATAAAATAAGTATTTTTTGAAAATGAAGAGTTCTTTTCTTGATTTTCGGGGTCTTTAATTCATTGGAACATACAGTTTCGACATTTGATCACCGAAAATGTAATTTGAAGATGATAACGTGAATTCCACCACTTAATCATTCATTTTTGATATCTACTAAGCTTATCACCCCGAGAGCATAAAATTAATACCAAACTAGACATCATTTGAATGATTAGTGAAAGAAACAATTGACAATCATTTTGATTTGACACTTCTACTAGTACTAAAATTATCTCCACAAGAGCTTTACTTTAACACCATACACGTTAGAGCCAAATTACTACTTTTAAAAGAGCAATTGACGAACGTTTGCATGTGATGTTGAAATATGAGTGATACTAATTTTAAATCCACATTATGATTTTAATTATTTTTTTGATTCAGAAAAATATAATGAATTTTAAAATAATTCAAATGTTGATAATAATGAACCGCTGATAATTTTGGAAAATGTGTCCTTTGAATGCTGTGCCAAATCATTCATGATTAGTTTTAGTTATTTAATATTTTATGATAAATATTACCGTTCATAATATATACGCTAAAATCTAAAAAGTCCCGTCAATAATGTTTTGGTACCACTAGTTCAAAATGCTCATCTACGAATTTGAGCCTAGTTTTTTGATGAAAAACTAGAATATAAAATTTCAATCAAAAATTCGTATGCGTTCTCAAGGTACCGTGTTTCCTGTCAGAACGACGTTTTTTACTTACTTGTACAAAGTAACAAGTATTGTGAAACCGACAAAATTCACCTATCGAGATTTTGATGGAAATATCCGTTTAAGCATTCCTGAATCCATTTTGAAATTTTGTATTTAAGACTGGTATAGGGTCTAGTTGTGCACCTCGCATTATGGTTCCAATCGTCTGCACTGGAAGTGCACTTTACTTAAAAAAAATTTCGAATTTCTCTAACAAATCCAGAATGATCAACCGTAGCATCTTGAAATTTAGTATTTGAACTTAATGTTGTATCTGCTATTTTTGTAAGAATCGGCCAGGCCAGAAGTGCACTTGACTTGAAATTTCTTTTTAATTTTTTGCATAAATATACAATGATCCGCCATAGCATATTGAAATTTCGTATGAATAACTCTAATAACATCTTATTGTACATCTTGCATTATGATTGCGATCGGCTAAGCCGGAAGTGCACTTTACTCAAGAATTTTTTTCTAATTTTCCGCATAAATCCAGAATGATCAGCCGTAGTATACTGGAATTTAGCATTTTAAATTGCTATAGCATCTTAATGGTCATCTTCTATTTTTGTAACAATCGGCTGAGCCAAAAGTGCACTTTATATGACAGACTTTTTGAATTTTCCACATAAATTCTAAACAATCAGTCGTAAAATATTCAAATTTTGTATTGGGCACTTTAATAATATCTAGTTGTACACTTTGCATTATGATTGCTATCGACTAAGCCGGAAGAGCACTTTATTTTTTGAATTTTCCGCATAAATCCAAAACGATTGAACGTAGATTGTTAGAATTCAGTATCTAGGACAATTATACCGCCTAAAAGCTCATATCCTATTTTTATTGAGATCCACCGAACCGAAAATGCACTTTACTTGACAGTCTTTTGGAATTTTTCGCATGAATTCGAAACGATCAGGTGTAGAATAAATTTGGTATTTTAGTCTGCTGTAGCATCTGAATGATTGCCCACTATTTTAATAACAATAGACTGAACCAGAAGTGCCCTTCAGTAGGAAGTTATTCTTTAATTTTGCGCATAAATTCAGATCTGTTGGTAGTCGTAGAATTTTGAAAGTCAGTATTAAGGAATGTTGTAGAATAAGAATAATGGCCTACTGTTTCCATAGCAACCGACTTGGCTGAAAGCGCATTTTACTCGTCAGATTCTTAGAACCTCTTGGGTAAATCCAAAACCATTAACTGTGGATTTTGTGTTTGATTATATACTTCCAATGATATATATATATATAGTCAAACACAAAATCACATCGTATTATCAATTACAATCCAATGATGTACAAGTCACGTGATGTTCACGTCAGATTTTTGAAATTATGTTTTCCTGGTTTAAAATGTGAAGATCCATCAAAATCTGGAACTATCAAAAAATCACGTCTACAATACTTCCCCTATTATATTATATTATTCCTTGAGAGCGGGCTTCAGGTGGACGGTTTTTACAAGCTCATGGGCTTTATTTGGTTACGGGCTCTTACTGATTGGAATTATTATGAAAATCTGAGCTTATTTTTTCGAAAAGCTAATTATGTGAATGCAATTGTTTAATATAAGAACTTCGACAAACAACTATAGTTGTATTAGTACTTACAAGGACGTACATGGTCATGGAATCGAGCCTCAAAACTCTGTGGGCCGACCAGTCATTATATTTTCGGGCCTTAAAGTTCTGTGGACCTGGATGAGCCAGGTATTAATATTTTAAGGTCCAGTTGAACCGAGATTCAAGATTCTGAGAGCCGGGCTGGATTGACCCTCAGTTTTCCACTTAGAAACTTGGGCATTAATACGCGATTGGCTTGGACGGGTCGAAACAGTCGGGCCTAGGAGAGCCAGGCTTAAAAATTTTGTCTTCTTCTACTAGATACTGTAGAAGTGAAAAAGAAATAAATATTATTCGAATCTGAAGAAAAGGTTAAAAATCTAGAAGAACACAACACCGATTTTCTAGTGACAGAAGTAATAAATTTTAATTGAAACATAAAACGAAAGTACACTGCGGTTGCCATTTGAACTTTATGATATTTGTAATTCGCATACCTTCTAGATTGTACACAAAATGTCAACTTAGTAACAATTTCATCCATTAGATGACTTTAGTATAAGCTTAAGACTTAACGACTACATAAAGACAATTTTAATTTCAGTTCATCCTATCAGATTTTTGCTACTTCTGCACCCATCAACGTGAGACATGAGATTTGGATGAATAACATACGATTAATTAGTTTTTGTATCAATTCTAAGACACACCGGCATTTTTAGCATTTCCTGAGATTCAAGCGACATTCTCTGCTTTATGCACCTCTTCTAGAAAGTACATGTCTATTCATTCCATGTTAGTTGAAGAACTTTTGATGTCTGTCAATTAATTTGAATCTCGTAATTCTCTGCATATAGCAGCAATGCATTTTAGACAATTAGTTGAAACTTCAAGTTCAAATATAGAGCCTCCGGGTCACATCTGGTTGCTGAATGAGTTCAATTTAGCTGTCTATTACTAAATTTCACTGCCTGCCTCCTGCTATTATTACAGAAAATGTAATCGCGAAATTAGGGTGGCTCGGTTAGCGAAACAGTTTGTGTTTTTGGATTGTATTCGTTGTTCCGGAAATTAATTACATTTCTGTGAACGACAAAAGGTGGATGATACAATTTTTGTAGTACACAAAGTATTTGATGTGTCGTTACAACCAAATAATGTTTCTTCAACTTGAATTGCTCGCATTTTTATTCATCCTATTTATCTTAAACAATAGTGTACCTGGTACAACCCCGTCAAAATTTCCTTGTTCTACCCCATGCGGTTTCCACCCCCTATTTGTCAAACGTCGACATACAATTCCTGCGTGTACACCTGCGTTTCCCACCGGTCCTGAGGCAGCCATTGCTCCTGATAAATCACCCCTTACAGAATGCTACGCCTAGGCAATGCAACAACCCTCATCCCGTGTAAGACAAAGAGGAATAACTGAAATGATTCAATGAAATTATTTTCTTGAATAATCGAGTTATATTCAAATTTGGACAGAATTGTTGATGTATATTTAATATTAAGGGTTGATTTGGTAATGCGTTAATTATAGTAAAGGGTGGGGTTGCGCAAATAACATATGTATTCAAGAAAATATTATATGTAGCAAAAAGCAAAATAATTAATTAAATCTACGTCAATCTACCATTTTCTGTCAACAGCAAAAATCAATGTGCAGAAATCTGAAGATATGCTGAAAAAGAAGTAATGCTGCAAAACTAAGAGTATATAAGCTAACAAACAAAGAGACACGAGGAAACTATCAAAAGAGTATAACAGAATTGATATAGGTCACACCACATCAAGACCTGAACAATATAGAAGAAATGTGAACCAACTTCAAGCATACTATAATAGAAGTAACAAGATGTACATGTGAGGTAAGCAATATATAACCGTAAACAAGTACATTGGTGGAACGATGAAGTACTAAAAATAAAGAAAGAGAGTAAAAGAAGTAGTAAAGAAAAGTAAAGCGAAAACTTGGAAGAAAATCCGGTGATATATTAGAGAATAACTTCAACGAGAATCAAAAACTATTTCACGAAACACTAGAAGTAATTCTAAAACAACTCAAAGACAAAGATAGTAATATACTGCAGGAAAACAAAAAAGTAACGTCAAGATGAAAAGAATATTTCCAAGACCTACTAGAAAGAGGCCACAATTATAGCGAATGCGGACAAGAAGAGCGACAAAATAAAAATACTGATACAGGAACAGAAAATATCAAAATCGAAGAATTAAAAGAAGCACTCAGAGAATTTAAGAACGGTCAAGCATCTGGACATGATAAAATTAAAATGGAGCAAATCAAATATATGGGGGAAAAGGGCGAATAAATATTGCTAGACATGCTAAATACGATAAGGACATTAGAAAAAATCCCGTCAGACTGGGAGAAGCCGGTGATATTCCCAATATATAAAAAGAAGACACAAGAAACTGTGAAAACTATAGAGAATATCACTGCTGTGTATAACAGCAAAATTATACGAATCAATATTGGAAAATAAACTAAGAGCAAAAATAAAAGACAAGTTGTAAAAAGCTCAAAGTGGATTCCCTACACAGGATCAAATATTCACGCTGAGAAAAATTATAGAAAAAACATTCTAACATGGAAATGAGCTGTTTATCTTATTCAAAGATCTAGAGAAGGTTTTCGATAGAGTACAAAGGGAAACGATATGGAAAATTTTGGAAGACAGGAAAATAAATGACCAACAAATAACTGCAATTAAAAGCGTGTAAGAGAGAACAAGCAATTACATAAAAACAGGTAACGAAACATCAGAGGAGTTTAGGACATCGCAAGGATTGAAACAAGGTGGAGCTTCAAGCCCACTTTTTCTATTATATTTTTAGACAACATCCTGAAAAATATAAAGAGAAAGACAAAAAATGTGATGACTGGATATCATAACTTATTAAGAACAATGATTGGAGAATGCTTGTTTGCAGACGATCTGGCCATATTAGCAAAAAATGAGGACATGCAAAACAATCATAATACATTAAAGAAGGAATTAGGAAAATACAACATAAAGATAAATTTAGAGAAGATAAAAATCATAATTTTATCAAAGGAGGACAAATATACAAACATAGTTCTGGAAGAAAAAACAATACAACAAATCGAAACATTTGTCTACTTAGGAGCAACATTACATAACAAAGATAATCAAGAACAAGAGATGAACAGCAGAATGCAGGCAGCTAATAGTAGTTTCCATACAATGTTCTAAACAATAATAAGTAACAGGCAAATAGGAGAAAAAACCAAAATGACACTTTATAAGACAATTTACAGGCCTACAATCATTTACGAAAGCGAATCATGGGTAATGAATTAAAGATCTAGAAGTAAAATACAAGCAGCTGAAACAAAATTTCTGAGAAAAGTAAAAGAAGTCACAAGACTAGACAAAGTTGAGAATGATAAAATTAGAAAAGACTTACAAACTGAGAGTATTCAAAACACAATATACAAACATCAGCTTATAAGAATGCCAGAATAGACAAGCAAAATAAAATTTTGAACGCGAGAATAACAAAGAAACGAAAGAGAGGAAGACCAACAAAGACTTTTGATTGATTCTATAATAAGCAATATGGATACGAGGCTTATGTCATTAAATAAACATTTTTTTTCAATTTTGGTTCTCTATATGATTTGAAAGAATTCAAAAATATACCAAAAGATCAAATAATAGAAAATTTTCAAGAGTTTCACACAGTCCTGCGAGTGGGTGAAAGCAGTAAGAATTGTATACAAAATCACAAACTATGATCCTAAATGTACCAGACTTCATTAAAGATGTGAAAGAATTACTTCATTACATAATAGAAAATAACTTGAATAAAAATCCAAATATTTACATTGTCTATCGAATTTTGTTGTTGTGGATAATCTTTTATTCTCAATTTTAAAACAAAAATATCTTGTCAGTTCAGTTTCTAAGACATTTTTATGTATTTTATCAAATTTGTTGGACAACATGATCTTCACAAATCTCAATTATCTTGTTTCATTCAGAAGATACAGCAACAAACATTGTGCTAGTACAATAGTCAATTTTAGAAAAATTATTGAGTATTGAATTTTAATCGATCATATTTGTATTTCTGAAGATATTCTGATGTAACTCTCCCTCGTGTTATATATATATATATATATATATATATATATATATATATATATATATATATATATATATATATATATATCATAGTTTGTAATTCTTCATACAACAACTAACGGACGGAGAAGAGAATAGCCGAATCAGAAGCACATACTGTTTGACTCTGTATCTCCGACACTAATTGAGATAATTGAGTTCTGTAAAAAATATTGTATTCTGCATGATTCACTCTAATAGGAATTATCATTGAAATATCTCAAAAATACAAATTACATTATCTGATAAATAACATTTATAGTTTGTAGCTGTACCATTCGACTTATTTGAGATAATTAAAATGTGTGGGAAGTGTTGTGATCTTCATACTTGGATATAACACGAGGGAGAGTTACATCAGAATATCTTCAGAAATACAAATATGATCGATTAAAATTCAATACTCAATAATTTTTCTAAAATTGACTATTGTACTAGCACAATGTTTGTTGCTGTATCTTCTGAATGAAACAAGATAATTGAGATTTGTGAAGATCATGTTGTCCAACAAATTTGATAAAATACATAAAAATGTCTTAGAAACTGAACTGACAAGATATTTTTGTTTTAAAATTGAGAATAAAAGATTATCCACAACAACAAAATTCGATAGACAATGTAAATATTTGGATTTTTATTCAAGTTATTTTCTATTATGTAATGAAGTAATTCTTTCACATCTTTAATGAAGTCTGGTACATTTAGGATCATAGTTTGTGATTTTGTATACAATTCTTACTGCTTTCACCCACTCGCAGGACTGTGTGAAACTCTTGAAAATTTTCTATTATTTGATCTTTTGGTATATTTTTGAATTCTTTCAAATCATATAGAGAACCAAAATTGAAAAAAAATGTTTATTTAATGACATAAGCCTCGTATCCATATTGCTTATTATAGAATCAATCAAAAGTCTTTGTTGGTCTTCCTCTCTTTCGTTTCTTTGTTATTCTCGCGTTCAAAATTTTATTTTGCTTGTCTATTCTGGCATTCTTATAAGCTGATGTTTGTATATATATATATATATATATATAGAGGATGTAACAGAAATAAGTACATCAATTTTAACCAGTGATAGTTCTCGTCAAGTTTAACAATTTTTCTTAGTTACTTTTTCCCGATCTCTTATCTTTTTTTAGCATTTTTCATCCCCTATAATTTAACGAGTCGTTCAGGTGCATAGTTATCGGATCTAGTAGCAGTTGCAATAGAACAATAATTGATTTTAAAATGATGTGAGTCATCAATTCCTTCAAATAAATTCTGGAATCAAACCGATTATTAATTAATTATTCTGTCTACGATTTTACGGGCAGTTTAGGATTAGCTCAGCGAATTTATTCGGAACAATTTCCGAATTGTCATTTTTCACTAAAAATTGAATTATGATGGCTATGCTAATGTAATTAATGTCAAAATATTATGCACTTATACATTATGATGAGAATATCATGGGATATTTAGAACTTAACGTTTATCTGAAACGTAAAACAGCAGATGAGATGAATAAAATACATTAATTTATAAATGAAGCACCTGTGTATTAGTTTTTTTCATATTATTACAAACTTCACACTCGGGTCGTTTCAATAAAGTATGCCTCGTGAATTGATCTGCTGAATACATAAAATATCGTGTTATATATTTCAAAAAATATTTAAAATCAATTACCAAATTAAGTTTCATACATTTATAGGTTATATTTTCTGTTCTTCAAGAATAGAATCTTCAAAATTTCATGTAGCAATATTTTTATTGAATTATTCAGTGGATTAATTGATTTAGAATTGCATTCCATTTAATATTCCACCGTTTTCTTCAAATAAATCGTTGAATGATTTTCTCTTTATGTTTCTGATGAAATGAGTTGGGAACAGCAACTACTTTTTGAACTGCTCGTAGATAGCAGCACAGTCTGACACTCCTGACACAGTTTCAGACAATTCAAATCAGCTGATTCAAGTTCAATGAACTTGTGCAGACAATCTTATGTTTAGAAAATGTACTATCCGAAAATATACATGAAACCCCTGAATAAAAATCAAATCTCTTAAAAATAAAATATAAATACGACTTAAAGACCAAATTGTTAATTTCAGAAACAAAGGTCTTTCTTCCAACATATGCAAAAATAGAATTATTGAGGGAAGCGAATATCAATGTATTGCCTAAATACTCAGTTTCAAATGAATGATTGACTTGATTACGATGGCTCAAAGTTGCAAAATACTACTTTCAATCGACAGCTGTCATTCTTTCAACAAATGAGAAACATCCAGTTTGAACCATAGGCGCACTATGAAATTTTTGACAAAACTTTGATGAATTTCTATTCTATATCCAGAGAATTTACGGAAAAAAAGTTATTAAGAAAAATTGTTATGCTTGACAAATTGCATTAAAGGTTAAAATTGATGTACTTATTTCTGTTACACCCTGTATATATATATAAAGGTACCTCATGACGTTGAAATAATTTCACTTTTACACGAATCGAATCGAACTCCAAGTTGATTCCACAGACGCTCTTGAATTTATTGTCAATTGTTTATTGTAAGTTTCCGTTTGATCGGAACAATTCTTCAACTTCTATAAAATGGAAAGTTTTCATCGAAACAAGAGGAAGCTGCTTGAAGTACTCTTCAAAACTTTTTGTTACTAAACTTTTCCATTTAAAATGAGTTGAGAAAAATTTATGATATGAGAAAAATTTAAGAACATAAAGGCAAAACATATCTGATGCTGCTTCAGCTAAACGAAGATAATGAATCTTTAGCTGAATATAAAAGACATCTGGAGGTATTTTACTGTCGTGGAATAAGAAGTCAATTTGAATGTTTATGTACCACTTGAGATTTTAAATTAGGAGATAAGTCAGCAAAAATTTCATTTGTTATAAAATTTTTATTGGCGAAAATCTGTTTCTTATTATCTCGTAGAATAAATATGAATCAGACCCTAAAAAAAATGTTGCTATAATTATATCAAGTTATGTATTTATTTTAATTTTTTTATTTTGTGCAGGTACGTATCGGTGTCAACCCGTGGTTGAATTCCCTTTCCGCAATCTTCATAAAAGTGAGTAATATTCCGCTATACCATGCCATTTATGAATACATCTCCGTGAAGCCAATACTTGTATCTTGCTATTCTATGATATAAATCTAAAGCTGTGAATACACTGCCTCGTAGGCGATATCAAAACACTCTTATGAGTTATCGCAGCAATCTGTCCAAACATCTTTGGAAGCAACATATCCATGAATCATGGAAAGTGAACGATACTATCAATTATTTATCATACGAGATTAGTGGGTAAAAATGGCGCAGTCGGTATGTGATTTATTGTAGCTTTAAAATGCGGTTACCTCTGGCGGTAGTAAATAGGTATACGCATTAAAAACTTTGCCAGGGGGTTAGAGAAATCAATAATTATAAACTTTTGGCTTCTTGTTTATGTCTAGAAGTGTGAAGCAAATTATAGTTCTTAACTTTTTGACATTCAAATATCTAAAGATCTCGTCTAATCTGATTGAAAAGAGATGTAGCGTCACGTTTTCTTCAGCTATTAAGTTGCAGGAAACAGCGAAAAAACTCAATATATCCGCGCAAGCCAGCCTCCGATTTAGGGGAAGACAATCCCGCGACTTTTATAAAAATGAATAACGACATTCAAAATAAGTTTATGAGCAGATTTTTTGTGGAAACAATGGTTGAAAATACCGCTGTGCCGGGCTCCGCGTGCAATTTATCGTCGCCGGTTGTAGGCGTGCTAGACGCCATTTTTCATCCGCAGTTCGCACATTTCCGGTTCCTGTGGACCACTCTCTACTGCCCTGAAACGTCCTGAAAGGACATGAAAGGCCGGTGATTTTTGCACTGCCTTTCAAGAGAACTACTCACCTACTAAATTGATCTGAGGGTAAATTTTCTCTGATAAATAATTGATAGCCGCTGAGACGGTTTATGGCGGTCCTAAGCCCAAAACTTCCGACAAACTTTCTTGTTGTTTCTCTCCGAATTTATTAACCAAACTCTGAAAATCTTTCGTTCTATGAATTTGTAACTTATATTATATTTATAGTTAATAGTAATTATGTAAATAATATTCATTAGCTGCAATATTTATATCACTCCTATTTATATTTTTCTGCTCCGTAGTTTACATTGATCTTTCAATTGAAAGAAGCAGTCCTTTATATAAGCAGAGGCAGAGGTCTCTTTTGTTTACCTGCATTGGTCTTTCGAGAGGCTGTTGAAATTATCTCGAAATATTTCAGACTTCAATCACGGAAATATATGACAATATGAAATGAGTAAAATAACAGCTGAATTTTCAGAAACAATAATTCAAATTGAATTCCTTTGCGTTTCCTCCACCATCATCTTGATTGTTTTACAATTTTCAAGTATTTTTCACTGTGTAGAACCGCCATGAATCTAAATCTAATTTTATTTCCATTTTAACAGAAAGGTATTTTACGTAGATACACTTGCAAAGAAATTCATCACTTCTGGTGTATTTCACATCATTTATCTTCTCTAAGTGATAAATGCAAAGTGCATTTATGCATCTTGACAAGTAAATAGAATAGAAAAGATAATGCATTTATGCTTTTTTTGTATTTTCCACAATAATCCTCCCTACTCAATTCTTCTCCGGAAGAAATAAAAATTGTACATCAAATAGATAAAGATTTAGTATCTCAATTTTAGAGTTCCTAACTAAGAAATCTGCTGTGGACACCGCAGTACTTTCATGGCCAGTTTCATTGCTGTGTCAGAAGTTTGGAAAGTCACATCAATTAATTGCATATTTTAAAGTGAAAGCTGTCATTGTCAAAGTGACAACTGTCATTGACAAAGTGACAGCTGTCATTGTTATAGTGACAGACGGCGACTATATTTTAGTCCGTACATAAAATAAGTATTTTTGAAAATGAAGAGATATTTTCCAGATTTTCGGGATCTTTAATTCATAGGAACATACAGTTTCGACATTTGATTGCCAGAAGTGTAATTTGAAGATGGTGACGTATATTCCACTGAATATTTATTTTTGGTATCACTAAGCTTATCTCCCCGAGAGCTTAAAACTGATACCAAACTAGATATCACTCAAATGATTTGTGAAAGAATCAATTGACAATCGTTCAAATATCCGCCTCAATACTTCTGCTAGAATTATCTCCACAAGTGCTTTAATTTGATACCAAACACGATAGAGCCGAATTACTTATTTTGAAAAAACAACTGACGAATATTTGCATGTAATGTCAAAATATGAGTGATAATAATTCTAATTTCATTTTATGATTATTCCTTGGCTTCAGAAAAATAAAAATATAACGAATTTTATAATAATTTTAATTTTGATAATAACAAATGAACCGCTGATAATTTTGAAAAAATTTTCCTGTGAATGTGCCAAATTATCCAAAGATTAATTTCAGTTATTTTATACTCTATAATAAATACTACCGTTTATAAAATAGACGCATAAAACTAAAAACTTCCATTCGTAAAGTTTTAATACCACTGGTTAAAGAAAGCTCATCTTCGAACTTGAGGTACCTTAGCTTCCACCATATTAATGTTAACGTATAATAGAAGACGCGTGAGTCGTATCGGATAACTGCTCGTTCGCGCTTTGTTCATCCAATTGAAATGAAAATTTGATCAGTTATTGTTGGCGATTTTTTCAATTTTTTCTATCTGTCTATTTTCTGGTACTTGTGGAAAGATTTGTGTCCTAGTATCATCAACGTACGATAAGTGGCGCACGAGTCGTATTTGTTTGTTCGCGTAACGTTCATCCGACTGAGTTGAAATTTTGTACATTTGTTGCTAGTACGTGCATTAGGATTTCTGATATTCTACAATTGTATTTGAATTGGTGGCGCGTGAGTCATACTAGATAACTATTCATGCATCGTTAATCCGATTAAGTTAAAACTATTTATTCATTATGTTTCAGTAGACAGACAAAAATTCTAGGAAAAACAGGATATAGTAGCAATAAAGTTACCGGACAAATTGAAATGTCCTCAACACAATAATTAGTATCAAAATCTAGAGCTGCAATTTCTGTAAAATGATAAAGTCGAAGAGAAAAAATCCGGCAATAACGAGAGATTGAGTAAAGCTTTGCTGGCTTTAAGCCAAAATCTCGAAAGCTCCATAATGTCGTTGTGGGCACCGCGGGTTGGTCACTCATCATTCCGGACTTCTCCGGATTCCTGCTGGCTCCAGAGAACTCCGGAGGGTCCGGACACTGTCGCCACGCGCCACCGGCAAAATAAATGTGTCTGTGTTTAAATTATCGCTTCGATTACGAGCGAAAAACACACTACAAATAGAAAAAGTTGAGCACAAATAATGAAATTGTGGAATCTGTTCTACTCGTACGTACCAGCGCGTTCTACTTTTAAAGTGGTTCACTTTTAATTGGTGCAAATAATTCTAGCGTTCCATGAACAAAAAAAATATTTGTTGACAGCAAAACTCTCAACTGATTAATCGTTGAGTCAATAATAATAAAAATAATTTGAAAGAAATATGTTTTTAACGATTATCTGGAATTTTGCAATCGTTCGACGTAAAATTTAGTAGTCTCCGGAAGTTAACAACTCGATACCGGAGCCCGAAAGCTTGAAGAAACAGTCAAAATTATTAGTTCCAATCAGTGAACCGAGGATACTCAAAAAAAAATTTTCTTAGTCTACACTCATACTAGGACTCGCCAGGATTCTCTCAAGTGCCCTTTAGATATTTTTTTCTCCACTAAATTTTCAAGTGGAACTTTTATTATACATAGATTTGTTTGCCAAAAGTCCATTTTAGTTATTTCATTTAGTCCAAAAATATAATTCAATATTAATATTCGTATATTACGGATGTACGGTCTAGTGAAACATTTTAATACATAATATTTAAAAGTAATAGTTTATTTCACATTAATAAATTCATATTAACTATTGAACCAATGAATATTAATTCAACCTCTGAATTTAAAATATTTTAACACAAAATTGTATTAAAATATTAAAATAAATGTAACATTCATAGCACTCCACAGACTACTTGCATATCAATAAATTAATTTCAGTTTGATATCAAATAGGTGGAGCCGATGAGACCACGTTTAGAATAGATCACGCTACGTACTGAAATATTTTATCTACAAAATAGATAGTACTGCTTTTTTTCACGGGAATATCTTCGTTTTGGCATGTACAATAAGTGTGTAGAAATCATATCGTCAAATCATTGTGCTTCAGGTAATATGGAAGGTCAAAGAACAAAAACCATGTTTTTGACCAGTTTTTCGGAAATATCTCATTTTTTAACGATCGTAGAGCAATTGCGGTTACTAATAAAAATAAAGCATACATTTTTCTCTATAATAAAGAATGGGTGACTCCTTTGCCTATTTATAACCGTAAATGAGATACCGGGCGTACAACGTGCACCAACGCGCAATCATGAATTCTTCTCCGCACCAGCACTTTAAGTAAAGTGCACTTCTTGTACCGATGTTTGCAACCATAATGCGAGGTGCACAACTAGACCTTAGACCAGTCTTAAATACAAAATTTCAGCATTATACATTCGATATCTTTGAGTTACATATATATATATATATATATATATATATATATATATATATATATATATATATATATATATATATATATATATATATATATATATATATATATATATATATATATATATATATATATATATATATATATATATATATATATATATATATATATATATATATATATATATATATATATATATATATATATATATATATATATATATATATATATATATATATATATATATATATATATATATATATATATATATATATATATATATATATATATATATATATATATATATATATATATATATATATATATATATATATATGTAACTCAAAGATTATTATTTAATTGTACACACGTACAGACGTCAAGCCGAAAATTGTCTAAATGGATTCAGGGATGCTCGAAACGGATATTCTTATCAAAATAGGTTTATAAATGTATCATAACTTTGCAACCAAGTAAAATATTCGAAATATCATTTTATATTGTTGATATATTAGCTATATTTTAATGCAGATTGAAGGACCCAAATATGGATTAGGAAAAAAATTTTTTAGTTATTGCAGTCCACTTAATTTTATTCATGTTGCTATTCAATTTTTGGACGTTTCGGATGTGCACCCATTCATCTTCAGCGTTCTTATGAAATATTACAATCTTATAACCTTGTTTACAGCATAGTTGTGAAGATAAACTTCCAATATTTAATGATAACAATAGGAAAATAACAATTAACTCAAAAATCACAAAAAATGTGTGAATGTAACTTTGAGGCTACCACCAACCAAGGTGGCTGGTGATTTTTGAGTTAATTGTTATTTTCCTATTGTTATCAATAAATATTGGAAGTTTATCTTCACAACTATGCTGTAAACAAGGTTATAAGATTGTAATATTTCATAAGAACGCTGAAGATGGATGGGTGCACATCCGAAACGTCTAAAAATTGAATAGCAACATGAATAAAATTAAGTGGACTGCAATACCTGAAAAAATTATTTCCTTATATTAGCTATACTTTCCATTTAAAACGTGAGGCCGCCTTTATTACGCTCGATATCTTATTAACGGTTATATATACGCAAATGTGTCAAACAAACTTTTTTGTAGGGAAAAACGTGTACTTAATTTTTACTCATGACCTCAAATGCTCTGCGACCGTTAGAAAATGAGATATTTGAGAAAAACCGGTACACATGGAAGCCCCGTGCTTCCGCTATTTTTTGCTGTTTTATTTTATCGTCAATCAATCCAATTGACAAGCTCTTAAAAAATAGTATAATTGACTATAGTACCTAAATAGTCCGGTCATTTTACGAAATTGACTGCAACAACCAGAAAAATCAAGGGTCCCACCTGTGGCAACTTCTTGAAATCATTGAGAAAAGAATTAATAAATTAACCTCATGGTGAGCCGCAGGCTCTGTCTGTAACTTATGAGCTCAAAGAAACGCAAAACTGATTGTAATACTCGGGAAAACCACAGGCTTTACCGAAGCTATTTTGCTAACCTATTCAATTGACTCTCTAAAATATAATAATAGTCCCAATTTACCCTCTTAGGAAAAAATATTAAAAAATTCCTTATTTTTCTGATTCTTCCTGGATGAAAGATAAAGAATAATTGCGACTCCTATTATTTGTCTCATTTTTTCCATCATTGCAAATTGAAAAACCTTTCAGACGTAAGATATTTCCGCCTGTTGGAAAACCATGTGCAGGATGGAATTGCAGGAAATCGAAAACAAAAGAGAACGCGAGAAATACGGGAAAACAACTGCAATCGACAAAGTAATGAAGGAATCTGTTAGAGAAACAGCAGGGGGAAGAAACGCATCAAAATAATCGCTAGCTGTTGTCACATAACAGATGGAAGATGTAGGGTTATATAGTGATGTGAAAATGGAAGAACTGAATTGTACAAAAACCTGAAAAGAAAATAATAAATATAAAATCATAGATTATCGCTTTGCACTTCGAAATACAATTTTTACAGCAGGTGAATAATCATATACCACCCAATTTTGCCACATAATTATTTCGAATACTCGAAATCACTTCTTTCCTATTCAAGATGTATAAAACAAATGAAGCATTATTTCCTTCCTCCATTCTCATTGATTAAATTATATGCAAGTCCTACTATGTTAAATTGTTAATTAGATTAATTATAATCATTTCTAAAAAAAATTACTATGGAGCTTTTGCCCCGCATTTAGCGATAATAATTTTCATTCCTGCATATACAAAAGTTCCGTTTAGATTGTTCTTTCATGTTCATAAAATGTAAAAATCAGCAAAATCAAACCGCGTTCGCGATTTGCGTTGTGCGAATGCATTGTGTTGTAGAAATTTCCGCTCGGCCAAGTATAATAGAAATCGAGCAAGTTAGCGTATGGATGATTTCAATTTATATAGTTTGACGGTAATCCGCGAGATTGTAAAGGATTCGGTAATTGATTTCTGGCGGAATAAAATTAGAAATAAATTACTTAATAATTGAACCTTAATAGGACTCATGTATATTTGCATAATATAATAATTGTTACCTTAAGAGACAACATATAAAAATGACTCAAAAATTTGATCCTCGTTGGAAAGCTGAGATGTATCATTAATTTATAGGTTGTAGAATGAAAACTTGATTTTATTATCAAATATTACAGTTCTATTCCGAAAACTAGAAACATTTCATGCTAGAGATATAAGATCACCTTTTTTATTATTCATAAACTTAGCAAGATTTTATAGAAGCAGATCAAAACCATCAAAGTACAGTTGTTTCAATATAAAGCCCTGAATCCCAACATGCAAGGATGGGTGAATAAATCCTTCAAATGAAAAAAATAGCAGAAAGGTCCAGGGATTTGACTCTAATGCATCTCGTATAGCTCTTTGAAGCTAAATTCACCCAAATTTTGCCTAATTGTATCACTAACCTTCATATTATCTTCGAACAAGCATTTTTTTTGTTTTAAATTCTGTATATTCCATTTATTTTTGACGTTTCGACTCTCTTTCCAAGGATCTTCATCAGAAAAACAAAGATACAAAAGTTTACAGAAGACTAGATGTGGAAACGTGAACTCCCCATTTAGTGCGGAAATTCTCCTGGCATTCACCCAAGGTCTGAGGAAAACCCACGTGAAACAATCTCAAACAGAGGACTCAATAATATGAGTCTTGACCATTATCAACGATGTCTTTATGTGTTATATCAATTAATTCAGTTGTCAAACTGATATTATTGATTCATCTGTTTGAGATTGTTTCACGTGGTTTTTCTTCAGAGCTTGAGTGAATGCCATAGGAATTTTGTTCTTTCTGCACTGAATGTGGAGCCCACATTTTCACATCTAGTCTTCTGTATATTTTCAATTATCTAGATCAGTGTTTCCCAAACTTTTGACATACGTGTACCCCTTCTATAACTTTTGTAACGCTGAGTACCCCTCATAAAGAACATATGCTCCAATTAGAATTAAAATATATTCATTTTATCTTTTGATACATATACAAAATAAACAGAAGTTATATTATAGAGAACATCCATTTGTTTCAATGCGAAGGATGGAATTGTTATCGTTGAGATGTCAGATCATCATAATTTGACTCCCTGGTTGTTAATTTCAATCGAAGATGCGGTTCCACATTCAATATTCTGTTTCTTTTTTTTGACCAAATGTCTACAAATACAGAAAAAGCATAAATATGAAGTTGGAAGAGGCAAGATGTATTTGAGGACTTTCTGTGTTGAAACTGGATACACATGTTGCATTTGTAACCAGAATGATGTTAATGTACACTCCTTATGTTCATTCCTCAAGAATCCGTCAGAAGCTAATTCCAACAATTGCTCTCATTCCGCATGCGACAAACCTTCTGGCATGGATGTTGTGTTAATGTTGAACGGATATCTCATACATTCAATATTTTCATTCAAATCAGGGAAATAATTTTTCAAGCCAACTTGCAAACACTCCAAATGCTATATTACGCATTTCAGAGTATTAGCCTCAATTTTAGTAGCCGAACTTGTAACAAACTCATAAAGAGAGGGAAACGAGTCTATTTCTCTTTCACCAACTCCCTTTTGCCATAGATTTAGCTCTGCGATGGTAGCGTTCACTTTATCTTGAACGTAAAACAATGAAATTTCTTTGCCTTGTAACGATAAGTTGAGGCAATTTGAAACAGAGAATATATCTGCTAAGTAAGCTAGTTTACAAAGCCATTTCCAGTCATGTAAACATCAAAAAATGTGTATGTATGACATTTGGAGCAACTTTTTGAATTCTTGCAACGAATCCTTTATTAATTCCGACCATACTTTTTGACGTGATCCCCACCAAACTCCGGTGCAACGCGTACCCCCATCAAACTCTTCTCGTACCCCTGGGGGTACGCGTACCACACTTTGGGAAACACTGATCTAGATACTCGCTTAGTTAATTTTTTTACTGATTAATGGCCAGTTGCACCGCTGTCCCTTGAATTTTAAGTGTCACTTGATTTAACAATATCGTATTAAGATTCAAAAGTTAAATATAACATAAACATTGCTGTCATTATATTTTTGTTCAAGTAAAGCCTAAAAAAGGTAAAGCGGTGTATCTGGCCATAAGACTCTGGGATAGAGAGTCGAAACGTTAAAAATAAATAAAATATGCAGAGTTTAAATCAAAAACCTTCCATTAATTATTTAATTCTGAAATAGTATATTAAGATATAAGTTTCATAAGATATGATTTTAGGGCACGCGCAAGCGGCTCGTTTTCCAATGAATAAGTGACCTAAAATGTCTTATGAAACGTGTATCTCTAACAAATTTCTCTATTTGTTTCATTTATGTCAAAAAATAATAAATTTTATATTTTGAAAAGATCGATAAAGAATTTTCAGTTTTTTATTTGAATCATTTGGTAATACTAAAACTTGACAGATAAATAATCTGTGTAAATAAAAGATCTCTTTCAAAATGTGTTAATTTGAGTGTTGCTACTTTTTAGAAATAAATAAATATAAACCTGAACAATTTGAGAATTTTCTTCAAAATATATTGTGTTTTGACATATTAAAATAACAGTTAGGTTATCTAGCAACGTAGCTACCAACCTAATACAAATTTGATTTGAGTTCTATAAAGAAGCACTTTACGATACCCAAACGAGTTTCATAAAGTACACTTTATGACACCCAAATAGAAAAAAAATGTACAGATCACTAAATTTAGTGAATTGTTAAAAAATCAAAACGTGATGAGTCTCCCAAAAATACAAATTCAGGAGTCGGTTTTCATATCATCGTCACTAATAGGGCAGCAACTGTCGACACGTGTTTCGTCCTTATTAGGACTCTTCATTACAGTATAGCAAGCCGCAGATAGTCGGATTTGTAGCCGCGAGACTAATAAAAAGTGAGTTTGATACATGGCATGCGGAGATATAAATCTGCAGCAGTGCCATCTACCATAATACAGCCGAGGTGGCAGGTTTGAAGAAATTTAGGACACTGTAAAATGAGCTTAAACAGACATCTGATTTTGTATTTTTCTGAAACTTATCAGATTTTGACTTTTTAACATTTTATCATATTCTGTTTCACAGACAAACTTCAAAGATCACTTTACAGTGTCCTGCATTTCTTCTCTAAATTTAGCTTTTCAATATATTCATGCTGGTAGCAAAGTGCACAGTGCCCTTCACGGATCCTGTAAAGTTGAAATGTCAACTTATACTCCGAGCTGTGTTTAATAATTTCTTAAGTATCGAAGTGAAGGTCCATAGAATTCTTTTATGCAACACGTACATATATAAATAGTGGCATTTGGACAGCAATTTTTAATAATAGACTAGCCTCGTTTCGATATATTTGCCCTCATGCTATAATTCTTAAGGTGCGTGCTACGAAAAAGTGACATCTGTGAGTCAAGCGCTTGCAGCAACTAAATAAAAAATAAAGACTGATAATGTAGATAAATTATCCAGAAGCGTTAGAGAGATGGAGCTATGAAGAAAGAGGGGACTAGATAGAGATAAACAATACAGGCTCTATATCTATTCTTCGTCATCAACTGAATTTAATATTAATATATTTTCACTAATCCGGAACTTTTCTTGAAATCTTGATGAAATGATTGTGAATATTCAATATAAAATATGTTAGTCTTTTGTTCATATTGAGATGATTATAGTATATCATGACCAAAAATATTTTAATGAAGGAAAAAACTTTCAGAACTCATTTTAAATAAATATGTTTTATTGGATATATAAGTTCTGTATAAATTAATTAAAAACACAACGTTTCGACAGCAAAGTGCCGCCTTTCTCAAGTGTACAGAAATATGAAAATGAATAAACAAAATTGTCAAGACAACAAAAATAAAAGTACAAATAGTAACTAGATTAGTTTAAAATATATTAACTCCTAGGATCGTAGAACTCTGCCTGAGATTGATGATTCAATATCCACAGGTCTTCAGGAGATAATAATGAAGGTCTTAATAGGAAAATTGTCAACTCCTTGTGGTTCTAGGTCAATCTGACTGTATTCTTTTTGATTTGGCGCACAACTGAACCATCCACAAATCTTCAGGAGGTGGTGATGAAGTAACTCTCACAAGTAGATTTGTAGATAAAAATAACTTGAAATTATGAACAAATAATTGGTAGCCATGATCGATTAAGTTCATATCCGGTATTCAAATTCAAAATATTCTGTGATTTTTTTATTTCAATTGATTTTCTTATAGGCCTTTTGAACCAATTGTTCTCTTTAGCCAGAAGCTTCGTATTCTTGAAGTAAATGCCATGTAATTCTTGAATAGCATGCTCAGCCTAAGCAGATTTTTCAGGATGGTTCAATCTTATATGACGAGAATGCTCTTTTAATCTTGTTTCTACAGTCCTCTTGGTTTGTCCAATATATACTTTGCCACATTGACAAGGAATCTTGTATATACCTGGATACTGTAGAGGAAATCTGTCTTTAACATTACCAATAAGATTTCGAATTTTTAAAATGGAAGTGTATGAAGATTTAATGTCATATTTATGTAAGAGCCCTCCAATTTTTTCCGTTATATTAGCTACGTAAGGCAACGTAACAAATATTTTCTTATTATTTGAATCTTGAACAGGTGGCGTAGAATTCTTCTGCCTAAGTGCTTTCTGTGGCTGAACATGCTGAGCATGCTATTCAAGAATTACATGGCATTGACTTCAATAATACGAAGCTTCTGACTAAAGAAAACAATTGGTTCAAGAGGCTTATAAGAGAAGCAATTGAAATAAAAAAATCCCCGAATAATTTGAATTTGAATACTGGATATGAACTTAATCGATCATGGCTACCAATCATTTGTTCATAATTTCAAGTTATTTTTATCTACAAATCTACTTGCAAGAGTTACTTCATCACCACCTCCTGAAGATTTGGGGATTGTTAAGTTATGCGCCAAACCAAAAAGAGTAGAGCCAGATTGACCTAGAACCACAAGGAGTTGACAATTTTCCTATTTAGACCTTCATTATTATTTCCTGAAGACCTGTGGATATTGAATCATCAACCACAGGCAGAGCTCTACGATCCTAGGAGTTAATATATTTTAAACTAATCTACTTACTGTTTGAACTTTTATTTTTGTTGTCTTGACAATTTTGTTTATTTATTTTCATATTTCTTTACACTTGAAAAAGGCAGCACTTTGCTGTCGAAACGTTGTGTTTCTAATTAATTTATACAGAATTTATATACCCAATAAAACATATTTATTTTAAAATATTTCATGTTGTCGTTTATTGGAAGTTGATTTGAGTGACGCAACAAACGCAATGAGTCAAAAAGTGGATAAAGTGATTTGAAAATCCTAGAGAAAACAACCTGCAGGATTTAGATGGAGTCAGTGACAAGTGACAAGGAAAATATACTACAAAAGAAACTAAATGGCATGCACATGTTAGTATTTAGAAAAACTAAGGCAATTAATTTAGAATGATCTTCACAAGATTTTGTGTACAGATGGATGCACAGTGTTTAGTATGAATCAAAATTACTTCCAGATCAAAATATTAGAGATAGAACAATACAATCATAAGCCTGATTAAATTCGACTATATTCCGCATTTTCACAAAAGAATGAATCCAGTTGTTGGGATATTCATAACATCAGAATACAAGATTAGTTCTGGAGAACTGAAATGATTCCAATGTTATTATAGTTGGATGAATGCGGCTAGATATCACCGAACCATTGACAGGACATAACTAAAATATCTACATTTCGACTCAATTTTCGATAACACGACATGAATATCAACATTGGTGTATCCATTGGCTTTGTTCCTTTTGTGCTGTATAAAGGATTTCACTTTATTGGTGCTGATGATATTGAGCACAATCAACTTATTATGAATAATTGAATTATAACATTTGTAAATTGAAAAGATGCATACAGATTCATTGTTGATTGGAAAATGTTTTGTTAATCTCGATTCTATTATTATTTCATCGAGAATGTTCATTGTACAATAATATTTGTGTGTGGTAATACAATTCTATTCATAATATAAAGTAAATATGGATAGCAACATTCAACAATAAAATTGTATTATTATACATACAAAGTTAGGAAGGTCCAGAAAAAAAGGTAAATCTTTTTGTATCTTCATTGCATGTTCTCTACAACGGAACTTCCATCTGAACAAACAAACCATAGTGACACATTACCCTGCTTCCTTTTTCGCGGTTATTTAAATTCTTCCTGTTGCCGACAAAGCAAGGATCATATTTTATTATCCTGAATGATGGTGATACACGATATATCCACCACAGTGTTCTTCAAACAGAATTCTTGCAGGAAAGACCGCAAATCTCAGCCGATGTCTTTGTTTGTCGATGGAGTTGAGTAAATAGAACTCATTGATTTTATACATTTTATTTTGAGCTATTCTTATGTTTCTTTCTTAGAAGTACAAGAAAAATATGTTTGTTGTGAGTAAATATTATCTGTTTTTGTAATATTTGAAATGAGAATTGTTGGAATTTATATAAAAGCTGGAGGTAAACATGAGCGGAATGTTTTCTATTGTATCTATTGGAATTTGAGGGCAGCATCGATTCTCTTAGCGAAATCCTGTTCTATTCCTGCTTAGCTGCAGAACCGGGTAAGGATCGCAATAAACAACTTCTGGTAAAAGCAAAAATGTGCCACTATGAATTCTTATTTTCATTAGACACAGTTTCAACTCTTATTCTCATTTTCTATTAATAGTAATAATATCATTTTTCTGCTACTGTTTAAATAAGTGAGCTTTGTAGCCCTGGCAACTCGAACGATAACGAAAGCAAACCCTCGTGTTACCTCGTTGCTATGCGTTGCTAGCTACGAAAGTAATACTTTCGGGGCCAGGACAAAAAAGTAAAAGTTTGAAAAAATGCAAATGTATTGGAAATTTCAATATTTATTCAAATAAATAAATAGTTCATAACAATAATATGATTCTATCTAATCTATTTAATTTAATTTTATCTATTTATTGATTTTAAGTAATTATGCAATTTGAACAATTGAAAAAACTCATGGTAGGTATATCATTTGAATTATTAACTTCTTCACTTTGTATTGGGAGATTTTTGTCATTTTGAATTACACCAAAATTCATATTTGTCACTGTTTCTTCATTTGAGGAAATATTAATGTGAATTTCATGTAACATCTCTTTAGAAATTTCAATTTCATTGCTTTACGATGAATACTTCCATCCGCTCTTTAAATCCAAAATATCGGCACCCGAAGCATTACATTTTCGTCAATTCGAGTAACATTTTTATCAGCAAGCCATTTAGAAAACATGCTGTATGTTTGATTGTACCTTTCTTTGGATTTATCCGCAAGAAGTGAGGCACATGCATTGTTAGCTGCCATTTGAATACCATTTTCATTTTCTATCAACATTTTAAATCCGCCAAATGCAATGTTTCACTAAATTATTGAAATTCAAAATCTGTGACAGGTGCTGATGACAGATAACATTGTAAATGAACCGTTGCTATGGATAATTTTAGACATGTAAAACAGCCTCCATAACATTATTTCAAATATAATTATCATTATTAAATATTAATATTTAAATAGAACAGTAGCAGAAAAAATTTAATACATCACACGATGCGAAAGCCCTTTCATGGGTTCGGAGGTTTTGAACGGCCTCGGCTTCACCTCGGCCATTCAAATACCACCTCACACAAAAAAGTTTACTTTCGCATCTTGTAATGTAAATAACTATTTTTACTGTGTGATGACATAATTTATTATTTTACATGTCACAGCTATTGTATAGAAAAATTCTGATATCATTTTCAGAATGAAAATGTTTTCAAGAATCCACCTCCATATAAATTCAGAGCTTGTTCTTTATCCATCGTGTTTTCAACCTAAAACATTCTCTTTCCGGTCGGGTTGGAGCCTCCCTTTGAGGGGGTGAATGGAAATAAACATACGTACGCACACTTCACTCGAACATATGTATATAGGGACAAAATCCTTTGTTCTGCCAGTCAGACTAAAACTCAAGAGAGAATATTGCTGTATTATTAAATGCAGTACTTTCAGAAATCACACTCTACTCTATTGTTTTTTTGGGAGCATAATATCAGTAGAGTAGAAGCATGGAAATATCAAATGTGAAGTCTTGTAAATAGAGTGGCTTTCAAAATAAGTTAACATTGTTACAAAAAGTCTTTTCCTTTGTATAAACCGAATGAACTGAATTATCATTATTATAAATAAGGTAAATACTAATAGCTTAATTCGTTAGACCAACATTTGTTTACAAAAGGGTTTCGTGGTGCCTCATCTAGAGTCACACAAAAACCTATAAAAACATCCCTAACAGGTGCCAGTAGCGCCCAGCATGGGCCCTCTGGCTCCAAATTGCATCTTAAGAAAAATTTGCGTACCTAAATTTTATTTTAGTCATAAAACATGTAATCATAAGAAAATTCGCTATCAGCTGCGGTAATCTTTACTGAAAGGTGTATTTTATATCTCGTAAATTTGCAAAAACGCTGTAAAAGAACTGCATTGTAAATGACATCGTAAATACCCCGTCCAGATTTTACGATGCCGTGTTTAGAAACTCAAGATTAAAACGTAAAAAAGTTCTTCAATAAAGAAATCCGGGCAGAGGCAGCACTTAGCTAATTGCTTGTCCTTCTAGAAGGTCTCTTGTACTTCTGCGGGCTAAATGGTCGCTTCTTCCGCTCTAGTTTCACTCTTTCATAAAAAAGAAAGAATTTTACAAGTTCGCGCGGAAACCACAAAATTAAAAATGTTCTGTAATTAATACAAAACTTTTGCAGTTCAACAAATTTTTCAAATTAAAGAAATTATCACCGGGATTATGAGGAAAAAGTTTCTTGAATAAAATGGTTACTTTTATTTACAACATTAATTTTGTTGAGTGAATAATTTTTTTATCAAAAATTGAATCATTTATTCTGTTTTTTTTTTTCATAGTATTCATCTCGTAAAACAATCTCGCATGTTGCATGTGTAATACAGTCATTTGGTTCTAAAAAAAATCTGACGTGAACATCACGTGGCTTATTTGTACATCATTTGATATACACACAAATTTATTCAATAAAGTTTTCTGTCACTTCAGATTATAATTAATATAATTTTAATAATATTTTGACATGTACAATGTCAAACAAATTCAAAAAATTGACAACAGATTATCGTTGCCTACCTTATCATTTCAATTAAACTGATTGTTTTATACGGCAAATTCTGAATGCCTCTTATACATATAAACTGCACTTCCGGCTCAGCCGATTGATACAAAAATAGTAGATAACTATTTAGATGCTACAACAAGTTCAAACACTAAATTTCAATATGCTGATAGTTCTAGATTTATGCAAAAAATTTAAAAAAAGTTTCAAGTAAAGTGCAGTTCCGGTACAGACGATTGGAACCATAATACAAAGTGCACAACTAGACCTTATACCAGTCTTAAATACAAAATTTCAGCATTATACGTTCAATCAGTTTGAGATTAGCGAGTTACGAACGCACGCACGAACGCACGAACATATGAACCGACATCAAGCCGAAAATAGTCAAAATGGATTCAGGGATGCTCAAAACGAATATTTCCATCAAAATCTCGATAGGTGAATTTTGTCGGTTTCACAATACTTTCTTGTACTTAGTACAAGTAAGTAAAGGTTGAATTACATCATACTTTTTCCGTCTAGATCTCTATTCCTAGTTTCATTCGAGTTTCGTTAGATTTTCAGATTCAATTCCAAAATCATTCGTGAGCAGTCGCATAGTTTCGTTTTTTTCCGAAAAAGTACAGTTTCAAAATGAAATATGGTAATATGACAGACTGAAGTTAGCAGCTATAGAAACAGAAACGAAATTATAAAGATTTATTTTATATAAAACAGGTTTTAATTCGTACAGTTCTACTAAATATTTAGTCATATTTGGCAGCCAGTTCTTGGTCACTATTAAACAAATCACAATTCAAAGAAATATCCGCTCTTTTTTCTATGGCTCTGACAAACGTCTACAACTGAAAGGTTGGTATGACTGGCAATTCGCAAAACTGCGCATGCGTTCCCGAATCTAGCCAAAACTCGAATAGAAAAATATAACCAGATGTATTTTTTTATGACATATTTAGGTGCGAAAATCGAACGGAAATTTCTGATTTACATTATGCTAGAATTGGCTAGAAGCTTCTCGGACGAAGCTCGGACTGAAATCTAGCCGAAAAAAGTATAATGTAATTCAAGCTTAAAAAAGAGACTAGCTTGGAAGTTTACCGAGAGTTTTAAAAATGAGTAATCTTATAGATTTCGATTTGCTCTTTCCGAATTTCAACTTTGCCAGGTCGTATATTTGCCGCTCGCGCCGCTATATTGCAAAAATGGGGCCTAAAAGCAGTTCTTTGACAATATCTCATTTCCGACTCATTTCTCGATAAAAACATTTATATACTTTTTGAAGTTGTAATACGCATACTGTTTTTCCAAAAATATATAAGAAAAAAAAGTCTGTGATAATTTCTAGTTTGATATTTTAATACAAAGAAAAAAATTGTTCGTCAAAACTAACAATTTAAATAAATTTAACTATTTATACAATTTATTATTCAAAAAATATGGTTATAAAATAGTTAAAAAACCAGAAAATAATAATCAAAATTATTTATTCTAAAATTCTTACAAGATCACCGATTTATTAGAGGATGTTAATTTTTACAATTACGACTTAAATAAAGTCGAAAGCTTGACTAAATTTTAAAAGAGAAATCTTTTATTTTGGCCAAAAAACATAAGACAACGCCTACAATATATATATATATATATATATATATATATATATATATATATATATATATATATATATATATATATATATATATATATATATATATATATATATATATATATATATATATATATACATATATATATATATATATATATATATATATATATATTTATATTTATATATGTATGTATATATATATGTATATATTATAGTTATTATAAAGGAATGCGTCGCCTTTGTATCAGGCGCTCTTCTCTCCCTTCGTAGTGTCGTTTGCATTCATAGAGCTATGGCTTGTAATGAAATAAATTGTTTTGTTTGTCCTAATCCATTGGAGACTTCTCGTAAGTCAAGTCAGGCTAGCGAAACGAGAATATGATTTGAATTTATCATATTGTTCTCCTCCCATCTATACGCGGTCCCATGGAACTATTAGAGATTTATGATCAAGTGATTTCATTTTTGAATTTTTGAATTGTTTGGCTTGAATTTGTTTCTGAAAGAGTTCTAAGTGTCAATTATGGTGGTAAGTGATTTTGAATGTCACATGAATAAATAAGATGTTAATATAAAATTTGTGTATTTTTAGTACCGTTGCCTTGCTTGCTTAGGAGAAAATGTCAGTTCATTCTTACATTGTATTCCTCAATTAAAAATGGTCTGGAATTTGAATCACTCTTTTGTAGCAGATTACCGTTTTAAATAATGTAATTGAACTATTTCCAGACTTTGCTATCCTTACTAATATTATAAATGCGAAAGTCACTCTGTCTGTCTTTCTGTTACGCTTTCACGCCTGAACCCTTCAACCGTTTTTGATGAAATTTGGATCAGAGATAAACTAGAGCTTGAGAAAGGACATAGGCTACCTTTTATTGCGAGGGGGTTGAAATAAGGGATGATAGTATGTATGGAAGTTCGTCATTTTCGAAGATAAAACCATGAAATTTTGTATTCAGACATCGGGCACTTGATAATAAGTGAACAAACATTTCTTTCAGCGTTTTTGTGATTCCGACCTACATGGGGATGAAATAGAAGATGAAAGTTCGTATTGAAATCCAAGCGCCTGCGCAGCGCGCCGTAGTGGGAGAAATATCACTGAATGTGGCTACCCGAACGACCAGTCACGTTAGGACAGGCGAGTGCGAATATTAAAAATGATTGAGTTGTTTCGTAATCCATAGTTCTTTTAACTTTTTGCTTTGATTAAGTTTATAAGTAGAATAAATTGTAAATAGTTATAGCGGTTTTATTGATTTGGTTCAATAAAAATAGTTTTACAATTAAAGTGAGAACATTTTTGATTCGTATAGGTCAGGTAGAAGATTTTCTTTTGCTCTATTACATCTTTCTTCTAGATTCTAATATGCTTCAAAAACGCAAATCCAATTAAGCGCGTAGTTCTAGCAGAGCTCGCACTGCAAAAGTTGCTAGGAGCCAAGAGTCTGAAAAGCAGTCTCAAACCCGTTTGGCCTTAGATGCCGAGCGTCCCACAGCTCAAAGAGCTGCTGAGACTGAAAGACAAAGTCAAGCGCGGCGGATTTTAGATGCGAAGCGTCACACAGCTCAAAAAGCTGCTGAGGTTGAAGGACAAAGTCAAGTGCGGTGGCTTTTAGTTGCCGAGCGTCACGCATCTCAAAGAGCTGCTGAAACATTAGAGCAAACTCGGACACGTCGACTTTTAGCTGCTCAGCGTCATGCGTCACTGATTGCTGCAGAGTCCCATGAAGAATCGCAAAGAGAACATGTTTCAAATGCTAAATGTCAATCACGAAGGAGAAGTGCATTTACAAGTGGTACACAGGAGGCATTTCAAGACGCTGCTTCTGATTATGACCCGTTGATTGATTATATAATTAATCGATTAGTTATCATAGGACATATGGATAGAAAGTGAACACATTGTGAAGCACCAAAATGGAAAGAGGAAACTCCAGGTATGTGTTGTTCTGGTAGTAAAGTTTCACTTCCATCACTTGGGGAGCCAGAGGAACCCCTAAAATCTTTATTCAACTACGATAGCAATGAGTCGCGGCATTTTCTGAAGAGAATAAGGAAATATGATTGCTGTTTACAAATGACGTCATTTGGAGTAGATAATGAGGTTGTTTTGCCTGGATTTGCCACTACCTTTAAAATCCAAGGTCAGGTTTATCATAGGATTGGCTTTTTATTGCCTACAAACGAGCAGTCTAAAATTTTGCAGATTTACTTTATGGGAGACGAAAATAGCGCTGTTGATCGCAGGTGTCAAATTATTGAGGGAGTACTTCACTTCATTTAAAGTAAACCACAACAGTGTGTATGTTTATTATTCGCAGAATAAGTATCCTAAAAAATTGAAAATGCTGCCCAAAATATTCCACGCGGACGAAGTCGCGGGAAAAAGCTAGTTGTATATAAATGTTGAAATATGAAAATATTATCATTACTCCAAATTCTGTGATTGTACTCAATTTATCATTACTCGTATTTATTCAATTTGTGATTTGTGATTCAATTCATATTTGAATCATGAAAACTTGAATCATAAATAAAAATCTTAAGAAAATGTTTGTGTAAAATTTAACAGTAGGTACCTAGACTCGTATTATCGCGCTATTACAGTAGTTCAATGGGACAGCGGATAGATGGCGCTGACAGTAATATGCTAAGTCTGGAATAAAGTGGGCGTTTCACTTTAGTGGTTTTGTTCTGTGAGTCAAGTATTAAAAGAAGATAAACTTTTGATGGGACTGAGATCGATATTGGTTCACGATGTATGTTGAAAACGATATAATAATGAGACGTTGATGCATCTTTGCGTAGAGAAATCTATGCCACGACTTCTAATTCGCAACTGCGATCTATGCGCTTAACTACACTTTGAGGCGTTCGTACACCAAAACTATTGATTTTATGAAAAAAAGATTATTACATAAATTGTAGACAATTTTCTCTTGTTTCATTTTGTATATTAAATGTTTTATCGAGAAATGAGTCGGAAAGGAGATATTGTCAAAAAAAACTGCTTTCAGGCGCCATTTTTTCAATATAGCGGCGCGAGCGGCAAAGTCGCGGTAAAGTTGAAATTTCTTAGATGTTCTTGAAGATCATTCCAACCATAACACTTTGAGATATGACACTTTCACCTTCCCTTTGAAAATTAGCAATTCTAGTGCGTGTTAGAGCGAGATGAGTATAAGTATCACATGTGTGTATACAGTGTAGTATGTCGGATTACCCTCGTAAGGTCCTCATGAATAAAACATAGCACAATCGGCCCAAAGCCAACTTTGCCAAGTTTTGTTTGAAACTCGAGGTGAAATTATTACTTGATGGCGGTCCAGAATGTTCATAAAAGCGAATTAAATTAAAAATTTGACACGGATTACAATGAAACCACCAGAATGGTCGGATTATGAAATAGATACGTATTTAACGAATTAGGCTTTATGGAAGTTAAATGAGAATTGAAAACGGAAATGGTGATTTATAACAGATATAATAAACTTCACCAATTTGGCAAAGAGGTGTAAACTTAATTTTTAATACCAAAAATACATCCTGCTTCATAAAATCATTTATTCAGCATTATTATTTCAGGTTTCTTCCCCTCATTTTTACTTAATCTAGTGTATAGCGATTGTTTAAGGAATCAAGAATAGATCGGTGTATGGGGACCCTCCACTATTCATCCCTTATTTTCATTCGTGGTTTTAAATCACCGCGCCGCTTCCTTGTGCGGCAAAACGTAAAAATTCCACCCCACAAGTTCTATAAATATTTCACTTTTCATGCGAAATATCGCCTTTAGTTCCCAACTTAGCGCCTTTTTGACAAAATCGTGCCATAAGTCTCGATAAACGCATAGATGAGACAATACCGTCCACATAATTCAGAAATTAATTTCGTTGGAGCAAAATTTGCAGCTTTTTATGAGATGATATCGTAGGTTCTTGTTTGGAAGACCCTTCGGATTGTGCAGTTTTTTTTTGTTTTATATCACCTGCTATACTATACAGGATGTTCCAATAACAACCGTAATTGTCAAAATGTCATTCAACGAACTGATTTATAAGATGCTGAATAACATTAAAAACACATTTTAACAAACACGTGACTTTGGTCACTTTGAGAAACGACTTAAATTTAGTACAAGCCTATTAAGCATATGCTAAAGCTAGCTTCAATCATTTTTGACATTGATATTTTAAAAAAATCTGACGTGGACATCACGTGACTCACTTGTACATCATTGGATATATTTTTTGCATATACGATAATCAAACACTAATCGGTTTGGATTTATCCAAAAAATCCTAAAAATCTGTCAAGTAAAGTGCACTTTCAGCGCAGTCGATTGCTTTGGGAGCAGTAGGTAATCATTCTTATGCTGCAACATTCCTAAATACTGATTTCCAAGTTTCTACGGCTAAGAATTCAGAATTTACGCGCGATGTCAAAAAAAAAATTCACCTGAAGTGCACATCCGGTACAGTTTATTGTTATGAGAATAGTAGACAATCATTCAGATGCTACAGCAGACTAAAATACTAAATTTCAATACTCTACAGCCAATCCTTTCGAATTTATACTAAAATTTCCAAGACTGTTAAGTAAAGTGCTCTTTCGGCTCAATCGATCTCAATGAAAATGTAATATTAGCATCTAGATGGTACTATCGCCTTAAATATTGAATTCTTACATTCTACGTTTAAGGTAAAACATCACCTGGAAATACTAGCTGTCTCTGTCTAGTCTAATCTTGTTTTGGAGTAAGTGAAGCTTATGGCAGGTCAGTGATTACGGCGGGATACACAAGAATTCAAATTTGACATTTCAGAAGAAAAACATTTTATAGAGAAATTTACTGAAATTAATGCTCGCATACAGAATATTTTTTCAAAGACATAAGTTTTAATGAAATTATTTATAATGAGAATATGAAATTATGATATAAAATTGTCCCAAAATCCACGCAAGAACTAATTTTGATAGTAACATGTTTTAAATGAAAAATTATGAGTTTTTTATTGAATCATAAAGGACAAAGTAAAGTAAAGGGTTATCTAATTTTGATAGAAAACTGGTTTTAAATTGAGAATTATGAATTTTTTATTGAACCCTGAAGTATACACTACAAGGATTATGTATGGAATATTATGAATATTATATAGAGCAAATGATCTTCACGACTTTGTTGGCACATACAGGCTCGTGATTATCATTTCGCGATAGCGAGCACGATTGAATGTTTTTGCCTGATCAGCTATTTCTTCGAAGAAGAATGGCTCGATGATGCCTCTAACCCAAAATTTGCACCAAACAGTGACACGTTGTGGATTTATTTGTTTCTCAACAATCACTCGTGGATTTTCTGGATCCCAAATGCGACAATTTTCACTACAGTTCATTTCACTTAAAAACGGCCCAAAGGCGTAAATGCGAACATAATTCATTCACAGTAAATGCAGGATATAAGACAAGCTGTCTGGAAATGAATTGAAGAGATAAAAGCAACAAATATATTCACATATTACCTGGATAAATACAAATTGGAATCTTCGAGCTGCACAAATCTATTTATGATAATTGATGAACGACTGACAAATGATATTTTAGAACAATCGTAAATAATGATAAAACATTGTTATAATGAACAATATTATGATTCTACCATCCATACATTTTTCATTCCATATATTGTGAGCTTTGTAAAATCATTAAAGTTTGGTTGAACATATGTTTTTACTCTCAACTTACTTGGCTCGCCTTGAACGCATATTTCTAAAGGGCATAATTCTTGCTTTTCGTGAGTCTACTATTTCTGGAGCAACTTCTGTATCATAAAATTTTCTTAATTTTGGAATCATTGCTCCTACAAAATCTTCATCGTATTTAATTGTTTCCACATTTATTCCTTTCGTTGTCCATATAACAAAATCACATTCTCTTCTTTTAGTTATGAACATTTGACCTTGTATTTGATAATAGTAATTGTGATTTTTTTTGAGATGTAATTGGCCATCGTGTAATACTGACCAAGAATTTTCAATTTTTAAACTAGCTTCTTCAGGTGATAAATGTCTTGCTGCAAATGGACATTTTACTTCAATTAGCTTTTCTGTTCCAACTAAACAGTCAAGAGTTGCAGCCGAAAACCTAAATTTTCTTCCAAACAGAGAAACAAACCACAATGTGCAACTGTAACACATATTACATTTTCATAATTGTGTATTGCAACTTGCTCATGACTCTTATCCCATTCCGTAGCACTCGTAGATAGATTTCGAACATATGGTATGTTTTCTACTAGGGGTCCGGCAGGCAGTTTTCGCTTACAGACCAGACCAAAATTTGAAGCTGTTAGTCTATGTTTTCTTCAAAGTATTTACCCTTGATGTATTCACTAAGAAATTAATACTTGTAATTTATTTGAAGGTGAATATCTCGGGCCTTAGAGCAATGCAAATTCAGATCAAGTATTATTATTTGTAGAATGACAGATCCCAATAATAATTGATGGACATAAATGAAATATTTTGTCGCTTTATACAATTTGAGAAATATGATATTGATAACTTGAAATTCTCATCTGTACATTTCCAGCTATAGTAGTATTTAGAAATCTAAAAGAGATAAGTTTCACAAAATTAGATTTGAAGATTGATTTTTAATGTATTCATCCAATGAACTTACTGTAACATTGTAAGTCAGATTTGTCAAATATCCGGATGGAATCCAAACCATTCTTCTGACAAGATCGGTAAAACGACTATTTAAACCAATTTTCCGGTTCTTGAAAGAATAATATTTAAATATGTGAAGCCGAATACAATACCAAAATATCATATACATAGATAACATTTTATCAAACACAGCCAGAAGCAGATATTCAAAATGGTTTTTGTTACTAAAATCAGCCATAGGCTATTTATCCTCTAATACAGGTTCTAATAAATAAATACATGATAAAATTAATCTAGTAGGTAGGTTAACAAGCTTTGACATTTGTCATGTAATGAATACAAAATTTGGATACTAGATAGCGCCACAGAACAAATCAACTAGTAAAAAATCATACTCACACTACTAAAAGAAGTAGAAAAGAAATTAAAAAAAATATTTTCCTGAATTATTATTTTGAAATATACTGCCGCTGAAACTCCGGGAAATATTGTAAAATATTGCTGATAGTTTTTAGATATGATAAATATATTTCTTTTTGTTCATTTGACGTTTCTTCATAACAAAATCTATGATTTGAACAAAAAAATAATAATTTCTCGAAAACTTGGAATCTCACGACTCTCAAAAAAATATATTATCTCCAAGAAATATTTGGCCATGGAATGTAATCACTTTTGTCAAAATTAAACTTGCAGGGAATAAAAAAGTGTAGATGGACATCAGAGGAGTACCCAAAATATTGAGAATTTTGAGCCCAAAATCCAGTGACCGATGTCAAAAAAAATTAATTATTCAAATATATATATATATACATTTGAATACAAGACATTGACTCTCCTCCAACTTTCAATATAAATATTATACTTTTAGAAGTGCACAGAATGGGTTTATAAACGGAATATTAATTAATAAAAATCAATAATTTTTGCACAGCACTCTGGAGAATAATGTCATCTATAAATCCACCAAATTTTGTCCCAACAAACTGGATAATCTCTGAGAAATTAATATTTTTAGCACTAATTATTTTTTCCTCGAAATAATCAAGTTCAATTTCCATGAAAATTTTTATATGATAACTGCAAGTATAGCGCCTAATATATATATTTTTTTCCAGATAAGTAGTTATCGAAGTCTATGAGATATAGGATTTGCATGCTAATTTTATACGTTAGCACTAATTTTATACGGATTTATTGCAGACATAATGAAACTTTGACAAATTATCTAATTTTTAATATACACGCCACTAAAAACTTTGTTAATCTATTATAAGAAAGTATTTATCAAATATATTGTTACAAGATTCATGAGTTCAAATTTCACCTTAATCGTTTTTGATTTATGCGGAAAATTCAAAAAATGTTTTGAGTAAAGTGCACTTCTGGTACAGATGATTGCAATCATAATGCGAGGTGTTAAACTAAATGTTATAATAGTGTTTAATACGAAATTTCATTATTCTACGACTGATTGTTTCAAATTTGAGCGGAAAATTCGAGAAGTCTGTTATATAAAGAGCACTTCCGGCTCAGCTGATTGATACAGCAATCTCAAATACTAAATTTCACTGTCCTACGGCTAATCATTTTGAATTTATACCGAAAATTCAAAAAAAAAGCAAGGTGCACAACTAGACTCTAGACTAGTCTTAAATACAAAATTTCAACATTATACATCCGACGGGATTTGAGATTCGCGAATTACGAACGAACATAAGTACCGACATCAAGCCGAAAATAGTCAAAATGGATTAAGGGATGCTCAAAATGAATATTTCCATCAAAATCTCGAAATGTCAATTTTGTCGGTTTCGCAATACTTGTTCTTTGTACTTTGTAAAAACTAAAGAATTCTTAGTATATATTCGAAACAGCGTAACGAACTCCAAATATTTGTTCTTTGTTAGTTGAATTGCCACAAATCGTTACTAAATACAAATTACTGTGTAAATGAAGCCTTATTTGTTAGTTTCGCATGTCATGTGTCGCTAATTTCACCACGTTGCCGGTGATTTATTTTGGTGTTTGTTCTATCTTCTCTGTGATGTGGGCTCTAAACTTTCTAGACACTAATTACTGACCGCTCTCGCTTCACTTGCCCTTCGGATGTTATTTTCTATTGATTTATCTCCAAGGTATCTTGTTGTTACTTTGAATCTATTGACAGATCCAAATTTGATTCTTATTCTTATTTCCTGATTGTAGCCGTTGTACTATCACCTAATTTTTATTCTTCATTACATTTGCTATTGATTACCAGTTGCTGAATATGAAACATATTTGTTGAATTACCTCTTAAAAATATTGAAATTTCGGCTAAATTTATTCTTTTAATATTTAATCATTTTACAAAGTTCCTAATTTGAATTTCATAATGAAAGTTAAATTTACATTTAAATGGAGTACTGTAATTCCGCTTCATTATATAGGTTAGGCTTTCATTAATAATTTAAAAAAAAGATTAAATAAAATTTATTATTAATTCTGAGCGATATTAATTCAATATGACAGATCCTTCAAATGATCCTAATGTTTATATTTACAATGTTAGCAAGAGGAATAGGATTAATTTTGAACCCTTAAATATTAATTAAAATCTTTGTTTCTTACAAATCTTTGGGCTAAGGCGAGCTAGCTTTCACTCTATTTACATAAAACGACATACCCAATTCGTTTTATAATTAAAAGTGAGAAAAACTATTACAACTTCTCCTATTTTTCGAATTTAACTACCTACAAAGCTACTTTGGTACGAGGGCAGTTTAAAAACTCTCAGCGAGAAGCATAGATGTCGCTGTACAAAGTTTTAGACTTGTGTGGTCAATAGATTTGTTGTAACAGCGACGAAAAGTAAACAATTTTTGTCTGTTTTATGAAATAGATAGGATTGAAGGTCGTGCTATGATTAAGTACTATTCTAAAAGGCTTAAGACCGCCAGAGATAGAAAATGAATTAGATTATACATTGAAAGGATCTGCTTCTTCAGTTTCGACTGTAAAAAATACGTACCTGAATTTAAACGAGACCGTACGCCAATCCGGAATGATGAACAATTCCATTCTAGACAATCGTCGACTGAAAGTTCGAAAAACTAATGAAGCTATCATCTCTATAGATAGGAAAAGAATATAATAACTGACTGTAGCATTTGGAAAAACAGCAGGAGCCACCCGCAATAGCCCCGTGCTTCCAATATTTCTTGTTGTTTTATTTCATGGTCATTTAATCCAACCCACTTTCTCTTAAAAATATAATAATGGACTATATGAATGAAAAGAAAACAAAAATTGACTGCAGCAACCGGGAAAACATTAATAATCAACTGCAACCATATGATAAACCGCAGGTGGAGATCAACGAAAATGAAAAATTAATTGCAGTGCTTGAGAGAACCGTAGACTTTGCTATAAATATTTTTGGTGTTCTGTTCTAGGTTTAACCAATTTAATTGACTTTCTCATAAAAATATAATAATAGTCACAGATTTTCTACACAGAAGTATTTAAATATCCCAATTAGCCTTCTTGGAGATAGAACTTCAAATAATTCGTTTCTAGTGGTTATCTCTGTCATTTTAGGAATGCAGTGTCAAATTTTCAGCTCTTCAGGTCTGTCAAATTGATAGCTACATAAAGACAAAAAATTAACTATGAGTTCTCTAAACACTTATTAAGATAATAATTAAGAGAAATATTAATAATGTAGCGCGGTTCGTATTTTGTACCATGTCAGAAACTTTCACACAAGCATCGACTTAATTAGATGAACGATGCGCGAGCGAACATCTATCCGATATGACTCGCTCGCTACCTATTGTCCGTTAATATAAGTGTCAGAAATTTTAATGCAAACATCACCAATAACTCAATTGGATAAATGATATGCGAACGAACAAATACGACCAATTATTGTACGTTGATGATGCTATGTCAGATATCTTTAGGCAAGTGGCATCAACAAATGTACTTAGTTTCAACTCAATCACATGAACGATGCACAAACAAACGGATACGACTCGTGCGGCACTCATTATAGTAGGTAGTTTTAACTCAATCGATTCAGTCATTCCGGTGATTATCCCAAAGATATAAACAGACAGAAAAAAATTTAAAAACGCGTGCTCATGTTTCGGTATCTGGCAAATAATCATAGGAGATTGAGAAAAAGTCTTTATTGCGAAATCACAGGTAGTTACTCAAATTTTATTTATATGTTTAGATATCTAATTCAAATTTAGGATCAATAACTGAATAGTTAGAAAGAGTTCAAGATCAGAATAATTTTTCCTCTTTAATGCTATTTAAAATGATTTTTCGAAATTACAGTTTTCAAATCCATTTCATAACATCTTTATCAAAGTCATGTCTAATGCGCCCCTTGAGATGCTGCCCCATTCTGATATATTGTCCTGTAATTTTTCAGTTCTACAAACTTTTGAAAGTAATAACTTACAACCAAGATTAAAAAGCATAGAATAATGATGGAGCTATTAATTAATTTGTTGTGATTTTTCAACTTCCCATCTTTGGAGAGTTTCTGACTTAATTACATATATCTATATATTTATATATATCCGATTAATCTCTTGTTAATCGGCGTGTTTGCTACCGTCTAATATTTCTTGAGATCCTTCCTCTATAAGCTCCCAAAAACAAATAGGAAAATCCTGGAAAATTCCTCAAATGACCGCAACCCTCTACATCCCAAAATTTAGCACTGTTATCACCCTCATGTAACAGTTAACAAATGTTAAGTTTCCTTCGCCTCCACTATTTAGATAACAGAATGTCGAATGTGTACTTTAGTCCGCAGAAGTCCCGAAACCCGTATGACAATCCTGATTTCCAACCCTCCCGGATTCCCGCTCGTATATCCTAGGAGTAATTCCTCCAAGACTTAAGTGTCATTAAATCACGTACGATTACCATTGTCCCTGCTGCAGATTCCTGCAGGAAGTGCTTGGTCGGGATACGGGATATAAAAGTGGGATTTCGCTAAACGGAGGGATAGAAAAGAGAAGTCCGATAGTGCAGCAAGAACCTACATTCATTACAGGGACATATGGGAAGTGGAGAAGAAATAAGGACCTTAATAGGATGGCTTTCTTTGTCGAAGCTACCGAGGGCAATAATTGACGACACACGAAAAGAAATTTGAAGACCTCCTTTTTTTGGAATTTAAATCACTTTTTATTGATGTCCAATCATAATCGTGTTGATAACTGGTGACTTCAGTACAAATTCTTAAAATTTCCACCCCTTCAAATAATAATAATTACTTATTATGCAACGTCTTGAGCCCTCCATTTCTGTAAACCGGAACTAATATTAGACAATACGACAAAGGAAATAAATAGCTCCTATTCATTATGTCCTATTGGATAGAACTGAAACAATACATTAGCAGAATGAGAATGAAACATGAATTAATAGCGCATCTGCCTAGAGCACACGCTTTAGACAAGATCCCTTAATTCAAATTGTAGTGCAATATTTGCACAGAGAAATGCAATCAAATTTATTTCGTCGATAACATAACCATTGTTGAAAGCAGATGAGAAGTCAAATATTCATATGTTAACAATTATTAAGATTGTAACGTCTATTTATTTTGGTGAAATGTAAAAAAAGTTACTAAACACGAATATTTATTCAAATAATTTATTAGAGTTATGATAAAAATAACTAACTTTTTAATGGCTAAGATTAAAATAAAACTTGTAATTACTAAACTACAACTTTCACACTACACCATAACTCAACTCTATTTATTTACACGTCAATTCTCATTCATTTTCACTTGCAATACTTATATTCACACTTTAACAATAATTTATTTCTAACAATTTAACTCTATACGCGTTCAACCAAGACTGTTCCCGTGACTCTTGGGCTCTCTATTTTGTACCCTGTAGACTTTCTGGAATTTTGTGGCAAACGACTAGAAATAATCGAGAATTTAATGCGTAAATTGCCAGAAACTATATCCGCTTTTAATGCTTAATGTAGAATTCTTCTACATTAATTTAAGAGCGAACAAAGCTGACTTGACTAATTTATAAGCTTAAATTCGTCACAAGATCATAGTTTTCATGTTATTAACGAGTAATAAATCAAAAATAAATGCGAAAGTTCTATAAGTCCCGTGTGTTATTGGGCTCAAAGTTTTTCCTATAGACGCGATGATTTCAGGGGAAAATAAAAGATCTGTGACTTTTTTTTGTACAATAAAATATATCTAGTCCAGTCATTTTTGGTTCTATCTATCAAATAAATGGTACTGGTTTTTTATTTCGAGAATAGCTTCGTTTTGGTATGTACAATAAGTGTGCTAAAATCATATTGTCAAATCATGGTGCTTCAGGAGATATCGAAGGCCAGATCAAAAACCCTGTTTTTGACCAGTTTTTCGCAAATATCTCATTTTCTAACGGTCGTAGAGCATTTGAGGTTATGAATAAAAATCAAGTATATATTTTTCTTTACATAAAAGATCCTGAGACTCATTTGCGTACCTATAACTGTAAATGAGATACCGCTCGTACAACGTGCACCGACGCGCAATCATGCATTATTTTACGCATCACCACTGGGGTAGAATATAAAGATGAAAAGTTATCATTTGAGAGATACAATTGCTTTAAATACTAAATTTCAAGATTCTACAACTGATCGTTCTGGATTTATGCGAAAAATTCGAAAAACTGTCTTGTAAACTGTACTGCTGGTTAAGCCGATCGCAATCATAATGCAAGGTATATAACTAGATGTTATAGTTGTGCTCAATACAAAATTTCAATATTCTACGCCTGATTGTGTTGGAATAACGTGAAAAATTCGAAAAGACTGTTATTTAAAGTGCAGTTCCGATTCAGCCGATTGACACAAATATATAAGATAACTATCAAGATGCTACAGCAATTTCAAATACTGAATTTTAATATCCTACGGCTAATCATTCTGGACATATAATCTTTTTTGTAGAGAAAAGTGTAATCTTGAATTTTACCAATGATCTTGAATGCTTTACGATTGTTGGAAAATGAGATATTTGCGAAAAACTGGTCAAAAACGGAGTATTTCATCTTTGGTCTTCGATATCTCCTGAAGCACTATGATTTGACAATATGATTTTTGCACACTCATTGTACATGTATTGGGTTATTTTTTGTCTAAATTGACTGGACTGTATCTTATAAATGCAGAAGACGTATAGTGTAATCTGAATATTAAATTATAATTAAATACAGAAATTTACATGAGGAAACGTCACCTTGCACTATATTCACTGTGATAAATATACTTTAATAATGTATTGTGCAAGTGCGACAAGTGCAGGAATTTTGTTTTCAGCTGTTTTGGATGCATTGTTTTTAGAATTGTTTCAAGACATGAAAAAGTTTCAAATTATTCAAACGGAAATATCGAACGTTTTTCAGCCTGAGGGCTGCAACGTCTAAGTGGATCGCAATTTGTTTAGAAAATAAGACTCGTGTACAGAATAGTATATTCTACAACAAGTATTGGAATGGCCCTAATTCCACACGAGTGAAATGTTTGTAATCCGAGCCAAAGGCAAGGATTACGGTTCGCGAGTGTAGAATACGCCATTCCAATACATGTTGTAGACTATACTTTCTTTAACAAGGTTTTGGAAACTCACCAATATTTCAGAAGGAACTTTGAAAATTATAAAATGTCAAACGTAAATCCAGATAATAATAATTGAATTGTTGACACGTAACCGTAGTCACCAAAAATATTCTTACACAAGTGTGGAATGTACCCTATTCCAACATAATTTTTGGTTATGGAATATCCAAATTCTAAAACAGTGTTGAAGAAATATATTTCTCTCAAAATTTGTGATTCTTTGGCACTTGCTGCCAACAATTCTATCCATTTATTCTTTTTTACACTTTCTGAAGTATCCATTTATTCTTTTCTATCGTATTTGATCTCTTCTACACTTTCTAAAGTATCAATTTCCTCTATTAAATTGTATTTAATATTTTTGACATCTGCAAACAAACAGTAAAAACAATTATAACAACACTAGCAAAGCACATCAAGTTATACTTACTTACCGAAGTTTTTAATGGGGAAATCAAGAAATATTTTTAGCAGATATCCTGCGTCTTTAGAGCAGTCGAACATAAAGCTTTGTATGTAATTCGTACATAAACAAACTTTATAGACTCGCCTTCCTTATTAGACTCGCTCGCGCTGCTCGCTCGTCCATAACCAGCGTAGCAATAAAGTTCTATATCATATACTAATAACATAAATAGCTATTATCAAATGAACAATCAAGAATAAAATATTCTAAATTATATTACAGTAATTTATGAAATAAGAGTGTTAAGTTCAGCATTAAGACATGAGGTCGAGTATTGGTTTCTCATAAACTTGAAATATTCATGGAAAGTAAGAGATTTTGTTCGAATAAGAAAGCAATCAAGATTTTACATAACTATTTTGTAGACCTTGAAGAAAGTAGCCTCCAGAAAAGATGGATTGCATTAAACTTCAGAAAGATCATTTCAAAAGTGTAAGATAAATATCAGCAGTTATACAAGACAAGCTTCGAATATACAACTACAAGGAAGATATGTATTGCCAGAAACCATGTCATTCCATTCTCAATTCTGTGGACTGTATATACAGGTAACTTTCGAAATGTGAGTTGCTCATATTAAGACTATACAACAAATAATCTACAATAAACACAATATTCACAATTTCTCTCTTGTTTATCTTTATTAATATCCACGTATCTGATTTATTTAAGAGCTTCAAAAATCTCGAATATGCAGTTAAAAGGACAATATGTGTCAAATTTTTATTTCCATTGTCATTTCAACACATCCACAGAGCTATCTTTAAATTACATTTAAAGAGTAAAACTCACAAAACAATGATTCATTCGAAATGAAATTTGGGGTAAACGAATGTTTGTAATCCTCAATTGCAATTGATTAGCGCCCAGATTTGCAGATTTAATTAAACCAGGAAGTTAAATTGTTTGTATGATGTCGGTAATCACATTAATTGGTGGCAAAAATATCGTTTCGGATGAACGCAGGTTTGCTTTACGACTTGACTGTGTTCTGTTCCCTGCTTCCATTACGTGATTGGCGGAATCACACAAATTTTACAGAACAAATTTTATTTGACATACACGTATTGTATTTGAAGCGACAAAAAATCAATTAATTGCTAATAATTGTTAGCTATTTTGGTACTCAATTCATCTGCAAGTATTTTATTATTGAACTGAGCGATTTATGGGATAAAATAAAATACCAATCAGGCTTTTTACCCGATACGAGTGTAACAGACTATTACCAGTCGTCAAACCATAGGTATTCTCATTTTTTGTGGAGAATATCCTATGGAGAATATTATTATCAGTGCTTTTGCTTTTATTTTGCAATATTTGAAATTCTCTCTTCTTGTATGAGGGTGTGGATTTCAATAAAACTATTTAGCCTTCCTCCATGAATTGTTTGTTTTGTCTAGAACTATATTATTATTCCCCGGGCTTCCGCGTTCTTCTACTCTCGAATGTCTACACAAAACAAAAGACACCAGGGACCGAAATTCAAATTTTTTTAGTCAAACAATCTTGAGGATGACCCTTCATAAATATGTAAACAGTTCTTCAGTGTGCGTAGGGACAGGGATAAAATTCAATTTTTATTTTTTCACTTCTACGCGCGAAAGAACAAATTACTTTGTAGACAAATGAAATATGGAATATCAAATATTTAAGAGAAACAAAAAAGAAAAGGAATTTTGAAAGATAGTCGCTTGGATTGGGGAGAAAATTGAACTTGTTTTCAATCTAAATTCGTGTTATAGTAATTAAGGTATCAAGGGTGTTAAAAGGACAATAATGCCTGAGGTCAACAGTGTACTTTCCGAGGGCCTCTGACCCGAGGTATGTACGTTGACCGTAGGCATTATTGTCTGTTCAACTCCCGTGTTGCCTTCAATGTTTAATGTCCGACTTTTGTTGTATTTCAATCAAAATTTTTAGCAATGCATGTCTTGTCATTGTGACATCTGTCAGAGAAATTACTCTAGTTACTTGCTGTAACTAGGCAACTTGTTTGTTATTTTTCAAAATAATGCCCGAGGGCATTATTTTGAAACATAATGCCCTCGGGTATTATTTGTTACGTAACTACCCTGAAAACAATGTTATTATGACAACAATAATATACTAATCGGACATTAAATAAATAATGAGACTATTAATATATTTGTTTATTTCTTTGTTCCAATTCTAGTTTATGACACTGATTCCTGATATTTTTATATTAAATTTTTGCCATTCTGATAACAAAATGGTTAATATATCATTTATGATGTATTCAGTAATGATTTGAATATGATTGTAACGAGCGGAGCCCCCTAAAGGTTAGATTTTTATTCGACACGCCGAATAAACGGGTGGCAAACGCAGCTGACTCATATGCGCCAAGGACGTAGTGACATCTGGTGAAATTTCTGGAAGCTCACTAGAACTATCGAGAGACTTCGAGGAACTCTAGGCGGAGATATTTAATCCCGGACAAAGCCGTGTCAAGGAATTATTAAAATTCAGATACGAATCGAGTAAGATTGAAAAGAAATAAGCGAACTAGTCAAGATAAATAAGAAACAGTGGATATTAATAGCAGACAGTGTTACTGTGTAAATAATAAGTAAATGTAGTAATAGGGTTTAATTTAGCGTCGATTATTGGTAAAAGTATTTATTAGTGAATTTCTAGTTATATTATTGTAGCGTTAAGTGAAAATGAAATTACTAAGCCTACAAACAAGTTTATTTTTAAATGAATTTAAATACATAATGCATCTATCCACACAATTGTGTATGAATACATAAAGTTTTCTTTCAAAGCTTGGGTGCTTCATTTTTCACTTTTTGTTTGGCTTATAAACTTCGATGCTTTTAATTTCTATTTTTCATCTTTGAACTTGAGTGATTAATCAAGCGTGGAAAATACATCCAGCCGTCAAATGGCATCAGATATTTCCTTCTTCATGAATGAATCTCGTAAAATATCTCGAAATAGCGATCCAGGCATTCGCAATATATCGAAGTATAGTAATGTGAATATTCTTATCAACTTCTTTCTGACCCGAAATTTATTACTGTATCCCAAACGCATTTGAATTCATCCCTCAAACTGAAGGGAATCAATAAAAAGAAGCAGATGAAATACGCACCGTGGTGATCATTTCACGCGACCAGCCAGTGTAGATACGAGGCTGAGAATTATTATTTGAGTCATAAAAAACCTGGTTCGAATAACTGACTTGTAGTGTAGAACAAACACAAAAAATTCAAGTTTCTGCGACCACCTTCGACTTTGGTTGTTTATACATCGTTTGTCAATTGTAAATCTAAGAGTTAATTATTGTATACATTGGACGGTATTCTAATCGGTAAAATGTTATTCTCTTGGTCTCCATATGAATTAAACCAACGGTATTAAAGCAGAAATTATTCTTTTGTGCATTAATTTACAATTGAAGATAAATCTTCCAGAAATTATTCTTGCGAAAATCCGGTAACCGCTCGCAACGCATGTAAACAAAGAACAAATATCCCGAGAAGGATTAAGAAGGGGTCGCGCAATATTATGAAACTAGTTCACCTCCGAAATCATTTGTAACTGTATACGAGGTTTATTTTGTTTGGAGATTCATCCTGGCTCCAAGTCGAGCGAGCTTTCTAAGCTTCTAAGCTTTACACGCGTCTTACAGCAGCACCCTGAGCTTGATCCTAAGCAAGCTCGGCTCGTGAGCTCGTATACAGAATTGCATCTGCTGAGGAGGGATTAGCAACGAAACGCCCAAGTTGTTTTTGTGGGAATTTAATTTGAAAACAATTATAAAAAAGCTAATTTAATTCGAAGACAAAAAGCATATCTAAATAAGGGTTACAAAAAAAAAACCGCCCAGAGTAACAGGAACATTAATTCATATTAATGAACTCAAAATTCAATACTTTTTGCTGCTTTATTTTTGTAATCCAGTGGTTCTATTTTTACAATTCCACCATTTTTTCCAAATCGAATCACAGTTTCTTCCTAAATACTTCAAATACCTAAGGGAGTGTATTTTCCGCCTTTATGGTACATTAGTTTACTGAATTTTACAGTAATCCACCGCTCCCTAAGCGCGATATCTTTCCAAAAACAGACACAAGACAGTCAGTGCAGACTGGAGGGGTGTTTTGCCCAGTTCATTCGCGGGTGAATAAAAGAGAAAACTTCCGCTGTACAGGATTAAGAGTCTTTTAGAACGATCTACAAACTGTAAATCTACAAGAAAAGTCTCTACTTGCTTGCGAAACTTACAAATAATGGATGCAAAAAAATAAAATAGTAAAGGTGGATAGATAAATACACAGACTTTACAAAGAAGCTGTGTGTATTATAGTACATTATTTAATAAGTCCATAATGTAATCAATAATAAATTATATGCAAGTAAAAAATATATTTCACCTACCAATATTTCATGTTTCAAATATATTAAGAAATTATTCAGACAGTTTAAAATGACATTTTTTCAGTTGTTATCTTATTAATTATTTTATTATTAACAAATATCAAAATATTTGTCTTAATTTCATTTCACTTCTTTTAATAAAAATAGATACTTGCATAAAAATTAATTCAGATTCTTCACATATGCTGAGCGTCGCGCGATGGCTCATTTTTTTATATTTAGGGGATGAAAGTAGATAAATTTCAGTTTTTCGTCATTCTCTCGATGTTGATTGATTTTTCGGAAGAATAATTAGTATGAAAATTATAGCTTATAATTTTTACTTACTTGTACTAAGTACAAGGAAGTATTGTGAAACCCACAAAATTCACCTATTAAGATTTTGATGGAAATATCCGTTTTGAGCATCCCTGAATCCATTTTGACTATTTTCGGCTTGATATCGGTACGTATGTATGTGCGCACGTTCGTTCGTGCGTTCGTAACTCGCAAATCTCAAAACTAGTTGAAATTTCGTATTTAAGACTGGTATAGAGTCTAGTTGTGCACCTCGCATTACGGCTCCAATCGTCTGTACCGGAAGTGCACTTTACTTCAAACTTTTTTCGAATTTTTCTAATAAATCCAGAATGATCAACCGTAGGATGTTGAGATTCAGTATTTGAACTTGGTGTTGTATCAAAATGGTTACCTGCTATTTTTGTAAGAATCGGCCAGGCCAGAAGTGCACTTTAAAGTGTTCAATTGAAATGATAAGGTAGGCAATGATAATCTGTTGTCAATTTTTTGATTTTGTTTCACATTTCATATGTCAAAATATTATTAAAATTATATTAATTATAATCTGAAGCGACAGAAAACTTTATTGAATAAATTTGTGTATATATCAAATGATGTACAAGTAAGTCACGTGATGTTTACGTCAGATTTTCTTAATACAATTTGGTGAGCGGAACCCTTTTCAAAAATCATCCGATAGTGACCAAATTGGTACTGATATTTTTCTCTTGTTTACGAGGACGTTAGATACGAATCTGAGGCTATTTTAAAACTAAAAATCTGACGGGGACATTACGTAATTTACCTGTACGTCATTGGATATATTTTTGCTTATGATAATATGATATTCAAACACAAAAATCCATCGTTCCACGGCTAATCGTTTTGGATTTAACCAAAAAATTCTGAAAATCTGTCAAGTAAAGTGCGCTTTCGGCCCAGTCGGTTGCTATGAAAACAGTAGATCATCATTCTTATGGTAAGCAGACATGAATTTATGCGCGAAATTGAAAAAAAATTCAACTGAAGTGCACTTCCGGTACAGTCGATTGCTATTAGAATAGTAGGCAATCACTCAGATGCTACAGCAGACTGAAATACCAAGTTTCAATACTCTGCGTTTCAATTTTATGCGAAATTTTCCAAATGACTGTTAAGTAAAGTGCACTTCCGGCCCAGTCGATTGATACAAAAATAGGAGAAAATCATTCAGATGCTACAGCAATCCCGAATACTGAATTACGGAATCGTACGTCTAACCATTATGGATTTATGCGGAAAATTCAAATAAAGTTTCAAGTAAAGTGCACTTCCGGTACAGAAGATTGCAACTATAATGCGAGGTGCACAACTAGACACTAAGCCAGCCTTGAATACAAAATTACAACATTATACGTTTGACGGGATTTGAGATTTGCAAGTTACGAACGCACACTTACACCCAGATACATACGTATCGACATCAAGTCGAAAATAGTCAAAATGGATTAATAGACGCTCAAAATGGACATTTCCATTAAAATCCCGAATGAATTTGTACAAGTAAGTAAAAATAAAAAAAACATTGCACAAAATAGTTGTAAAATGGGAAAAGAAGACTTGTCTGAAGTTTGAGGAACATTTTTTATTAAAATAGCGAATTTTCAAAAACTTCTCCTAGGTTTCATAATTCTTCACATATAATCGCAAAAAGGATGGTATGTAGAAAAGAGTCCCGCAAAATTTCAGCTTTGTATGTTGTATAGAAAAAAAGATATACGATTTGAAAATTAAGGAGGTAGATACGGGTGCGCGCGCACGGCTCACTGTGAACATCGCAAGCGTATAGAGGTGTGTGGATAACCATAACAAAGCTATAATTATATATTTGGGACCTTCATATCATTTTTGACCTTTTTTTTAATTGATTTAAAACAGACTTTGAGGATATTCAAAACCTTTTGATTAAAAAGGTGAAGGCGCCAGTATTGATTTTCTTGTAGAATAAGCCTTCTTATATCTGTTATCTGTAGTTAATTTTTTTGAGGAATTCAGTGTGGAGGAGATAGGGCCTATATGACTTAGATCTCTAATTGGTTTAAATCGCAGGCAAGTTTACACAGATGATATTTAGTTATTCACTCTGAATATACTTGTAATACAACTTTTAATGTCTGTTGATGTGACTGTACTTTTAAGTAACTGTCAAAATCAAATAATTATATCTAATCGAGTACCTATGTCGATGAAAATTTCGTTAAAATTTACGCTCAAATTATTATTACTTATTATAATTGACATATTGCTTGTATTATTCCTAAAACTTGTAATAAATACTAATAAAATCGGGACTTGTAAACGTCATTAAATCACAGTTGTCAAATAACTAGATCGAAAGTTTTCACAGTGTGATTCAGTCTTCTAGTTACAGAATTCTTGAAAAAAAATAGAGTATAGAACCCCAGCAATGCATGAAAATGCAATAATAGAATTAAAGTAACCTTAGCGGACGAAAATAATTGAGTCCAGGGAAGTGATGGCTCTCGTTCTCAAATGTATACTTGAAATTTCACTTTAGTTAGAGGTGAACGAAAATAGTATATTATGTAATAAGGACCGAACGACTGTCATTTTTGTCCAGGTTAAATTTGGCTGCACTCGGTGAAGACGAGGGCAAAGCCCGAGGCATAGGCGAGGGCGAAGCACGAGATGAAGACGAAGGTGAAGCCTAAGGCATAGCTCCGTGCAGCCAAACAGTCGTTCAATGTCCGTGTTGCATACGATATTTTTTGTAACAAGTGCACCGAAGTACTCCCATTATTAAGCTTTTTAAATTAATTTGGATGTGCCGAAACTATCTTATCGATTTGACAAACAGATTTTTGCAAATGCAATCACATTACAGTAAACTAATACAACAAAACATAACCCACATGATCTATTTTATTGATTGATATTATTCACATTCGCTGTGCTATCCCGTTCACAATAAATGCACATACTATAACGAACACATTCTATAATACAAATTTCTTTCAAATATCAATTTGACATATATCAATGAAATAAAAATCAACAGAGAATTAATGAAAATTGTTACCATGGTTTGGAATTGAGAACTTTCGAAGCAGAGGTCAGCTCAGTAATAGGGTACTTTCGGTGTACGTGTTACAAAAAATATTCATGAAAATATTTACAGTGAAATATTGCTTTAAATATACGTAGCATTTTAGTAATCGTATGGAAAAAAGTCGTATAACTGTCAAATTTAACATCTCCTGAATACTTGATAGAATATTTCGAAAACGAAGTAATATTCAGGTATCATCAAATCACTTGGGCTGCAGAACTTGTATAGTAATATTCCTTTGTATGTATGATGAAATTGTACCAATTTCTGATTAAAAAACATCCCCAAAAATCACTTACTAACAAAGACTATTCTGGAGGATTAATGAGCGTGATAGAATCCAATTTTTGTGTCAAAACAGATAAAGAATATTGCTGTATCTCCATCACGTACAAGGCAATCCAATTAAAACCGAATAAATTGAGCCCCCCATATTTATTGTCATTTACCATCTGTTACAAAAGCCCCAATAGCATAATAATAGTTCTCTTTACTGATCACTCTTTAGATATGACTATTATTCTATTACATGGTGTAATGGCATCATCGTTACAAGTTTTTACACTCAGACGATGTAACAGTATGTCATTTAGAACGCAGCTCGCTGCTTGTATGACACATCACCACAGGGATTTCAACCGGTGAACACAGCTAATGGAAATTAAGGGTGTGTGGATACATAAGACCCTGAGGGATAACATTGTGCGATGCTGGTTAAAGTGGAGGATCGATGCGTTTTATCCTAGTTTTAACAGACAGGAAAAATTGTAGAAAAATTTATACGCATAAAGTACATCCTCATGTGAGTAAAATACGATTTTAGTAACAATCTATGGCTGCATAACCTTATTTACAGCGGAGTAAACATTTTTATATTCTTATCATCCCCTTTCTGTGTGAGAGATTCCTTGGTGTGTTCTTTTCAGCAATGGGATTACTTTAGCATTGCAAATACATTTGATCCAAGAAGAAATATTGCGATAAAGGTGCGGTAAACGCTTCCCTAACACAAAAACAGAGTCGAATTGTTTGAGAAAGACGCTCGAAGGCAGATTTTTTTCTTCTGAAGGAAATCTCTGAGGCTTGACGCGACTCCACGAGTGTTGTTCTTGATAGAGGATGGAACATTCAATCCTTTTGCTTCCGGCTTTCATATTCTCTTTGGTTGATAAGCTGACACTTGATGTTCTTGGAGAGAATAGAATTCAATGATCCAAGACAATTCGACAAAATAACTGGAGAGAAATAGTGATTCTCGAGAGACGTCTCTAGTTATTTTCCAACAAAAATAAATATTATTTTGCTTGTTAGAGTGAGTGCAGCAAATCTTATTTACACTTTGCCTTTTTACTTACTTGTACCAAGTACAAGAAAGTATTGTGAAACCAACAAAATTCACCTATCGAGATTTTGATGGAAATATCCGTTTTGAGCATCCCTGAATCCATTTTGACTATTTTTGGTTTGATATCGATACGTATGTGCGTGCATTCGTGCGATCGTTCGTAACTCGCAAATCTCAAAAGGCCAGAAGTGCAATTTATTTGAAACTTTTTTTGAATTTGTTGCATAAATATAGAATGATCCGCCATAGCATCATATTGAAATTTCGCATAAAGAACTTCTATAACATCTTATTGTACATCTTGCATTATGATTGCGATCGACTAGACCAGAAGTGCACTTTACTTGAAACTTTTTTTTCATTTTCCGCATAAATTCAGAATGATCAACCATAGGATACTGGAATTTAGCATTTGAAATTGCTGTAGCATCTTAATGGTCATCTTCTATTTTTGTAACAATCGGCTGAGCCGGAAGTGCACTTTATATGACAGACTTTTTGAATTTCCCGCATAAATTCTAAACAATCAGTCGTAGAATATTTAAATTTTGTATTAGGCACTTTTATAATATCTAGTTGTACACCTTGCATTATGATTGCTATCGACTAAGCCGGAAGAGCACTTTATTCGAAATATTTTTTGAATTATCCGCATAAATCCAAAACGATTGAACGTAGATTGTTACAATCAGCATTTAGGACGATTATACCGACTAGATGCTCATATACTATTTTTATTGAGATCCACTGAGCCGGAAGTGCATTTTACCTGACAGTCTTTTGGAATTTTTCGCATAAATTCGAAACGATCAGGTGTAGAATATTGAAATTTGGTATTTCAGTCTGCTGTAGCATCTGAATGATTGTCTACTATTTTTATAACAATAGACTGAACCGGAAGTGCACTTCGGTAGGAATTTATTTTTTAATTTTGCGCATAAATTCAGATCTGTTCGTAGTCGTAGAATTTTGGAAATCAGTATTTAGGAATGTTGTAGTAAGAATAATGGCCTACTTCCATAGCAACTGACTTGGCTAAAAGCGCATTTTACAGGACAGATTCTTAGAATCTCTTGGGTAAATCCAAAACGATTAACTGTGGAACGATGAGATTTTCTGTTTGATTATATATATATATATATATATATATATATATATATATATATATATATATATATATATATATATATATATATATATATATATATATCCAATGATGTACAAGTAAGTCACATGATGTTCACGTCAGATTTTTTAATTCATACCGGGAATAACTAATTCTGAAAGGTTTCCTTCTCTTAAATTTAAAACTAAACCTTCATGTTCATATCGCACAAATTGAAAAGATTTTTTCATGTTTGAATGCAAACTGTGGCTGGAGCATTCTTGGGTACATAATATAGGCTGGGATCCCTAGCCAATATCTGAAATCAGTTCCGAGTTCAAGCGAGATTTCAAGATTTCCCAGAACCGTCTCGCTTTGGGGATTATTTCTCTAAGCCCTATATTGCATTCAATACAAGTACAAGAACTAATGCACTGGTCGGAGAAGTTTGTATTGAATATTTCCGCTTTTTATGGATAGCCGTGAAAACAAATAAAGTAAATGCAGTAATAGAAGATAATACTAATAAAGGAATTCTAGAATGCTCCAAATATTGACGACTTATGGATCTGCAAATATTCAAAAAAATCGTAACAAAATTCATTACTTTTTCAAATCATTTCTGAATTATTATTCTTTATTTTACACGGTAGATTCAGTGGAATATCGATGGTAGCGGCAAGGCCCTATGCGCAATATTTTTTAGGACTCCATTTTATTGATTAAATTTTAAATATATTGTAACACAAGCCTAAGTAAATCGATATTTGAATTAATTTATTAAAATAAAAATTTTGTAACATTAAATTTAGTACCAATAAACTAAACAAGATACATTTACACTAAATTACTTATTTTACTTGCTACGCCACTGCTATCTGCTTTTCACTAATCTCGTGATTCATCAACTGATTGGAATGGGGACCACGCGTGCTTATATATTTAGCCTATGCGGTATCCAAAATAGCGTAGAACAATCTGGAAAGTTTTTACGTTCTTCCGCGAATGATTCTTAATTATAATGTAGAATATTATATTCCTTAACAAGTATTGGAATGGCCTTTGTTCCAAACGAGGCGTGGCAGTCAATGATAAATAAAAGAGTTCTCTTTTAAAGTATCTCAAGCTTTCGGTCATTATTTGAAGCCTTCGTCAGGATCATTTATGCAAGAAACTTTGTAGCTACAAATTTTCTCGCATAAATCGTCCTGATGAAGGTTTCAAATAAAGACCGAAAGCTTTTCTATTGATTGTTTAACGGGTTTTACTTCAAGTTCGTTTCTAATGTCCTCATTTCTAATACGGTCTAGTTTGGTTACTCCTCATATAGTTCTTAAGCATTTAATTTCCATGGCCTGCAATTTACTGACTTGCCTTTGATTTGTTATCCAGATCTCGCTACCATATAATAAAATCGGTAATAGTATTGTTTTGTTTATTATTATTAGTTTGGATTTTGTAGAGATGATGCTATTCTTTAGGAAGGCTATTTTAATTTGATAATATGATCTAAATGTAGCATGTATCCTGAAGTTTTCTCTTTTCTCTTCCAGCCCTCTTTTTGCTTCTATGATACTTCCCAGGTATTTGACCTGACCGATCTTTCTTGAGCTTATGTTCTTTTCCTTTTATCACTAACTTTGAATAGTTCTTCTTTCCATATTGTAACATCCTTTTGCAGCTCTTCTGTGGTGATTCCAATTATAACCATGACATCTGCAAGAAGCAAATCAGATAGAGAGATTATTTTAAGGTTAAGGTAGCCTACAGTTGCCTTTGTAGTTTTTTCTGTTGTTCTCTTCAATACTTCATCTAGGTATATTTTAAATAAGACTGGACTCGGATTTCCTCTCTATCTTAGTTCCTGGATTATTTCAAATTCTTCAGAGATATTATTTTTTGTTCCTATGAGGTTTTTGGTGTTTTTGTACATATTTCATTTGCTCTTGTCAATTTATCTCCTATCCTATATTCATCTAATGTTTCCTGTAGTATCTTTCTATCAACTTTATCAAATGTTTTTCCTATGTCAATAAAGCATAGAAATATTTCTTTGTTTCATGCTAATGTTGTCTGAAAGTATCCCTATCTGAAGCCGCTTCGTGATTCTCCAGTCTATTTTCTACTTCAATTTTGAGCTTGATTGTTTGAATTGTTTCGTATATTCTTTCTGCTACTGACAGTAAGGATATACCTCTATAGTTCGATCAAATCCTGCTGTCTTCCTTTTTGTATATTGGCATTATTGTTGGTTTTTCCCAGTTTGATGGTATATCTCCCCCATTCCAAATTTTGTTAAATAGTACGTGAAGCATCTCGAATGTCTTGTTCTTCAATGTATTTTGGTTGTTCAGATTTAACTTCATGGTAGTTTATTTATTGCATCTTCAACCTCGTCTGTGGTTATTTCTTCTGGGTCTTGAATCACGTCTCCATTTGTGTATGTTGTATTTTCTCCATTAGCTATTTGTGCTTCTAATAGTTCTTCCATCTTTTCATTATATAATATCATTGTTGATTTTGTTACCATTCCTGTCTTCTATTTGTTCCAGAGGAACTTCTTCCTTTTGTATTAGATTTTTTGCGGTTTTGTAGAATAATTTCTTGTTTTTTTATAGTTCCCTTCCAGCTGCATACTGAATTCATTCCGTTCTTGTCTTCTAGTTCTTTGTATTAGTTCTTTTTCTTTTTTTTGTTGTTCATATCATATGCTGTCTGATGGTCATTTTTATCAGTATATTCTTTCTATTTTTGTTTTTTGTCCCTCACTTTTTTTTTTCATTTCATCGTTCCATCAGTTTTTTGATGTACTAGTTGCGCCACAGATGTCTGTTTAGTTTAGTGTTTCTGTTTCTAAATTTTTATAATTTTCAAATTCAGATATTTTTTCTTGAATTTTTTGTTGGTATTCTTCTCTTATACGCCCATCCTTCAGTTTGGATGTATTTATTGTGATTTTCTCTTTCTTATTCACAAGTTTGTTCTTCCTTTCTTGTATCTTTTGTATTTTTATTTTAGCTGTAAGCTGTATAACGAAACAAAAATAGTAAGTAAAATGTATCTTTATAAAATAGAAAGAAATGTCCATTTGATACTTTATTCAAACCTCAAACTATGGAAAAAAAGACGCACATCCTTGCAAAATCTACTTCCCCGAATATGAAAATATTCCAGGACATTCTGAAATGTTCAAACAATTCCAAAGTGTTCCAGAATGTCTCAGAACACTAAATCGATTTTGTTTTCAATTTATCTCCAGTTCTGGATAAAATTTTACATCGAAAAGAGTAAGGATCTTTATCGTGAAAATTAAATATCATTTTAATTGTGAAGTGCCGTAACTCACAGAGAGAAACATTATCATTCACATATATCTGAAGAAATTACTTCTGCGAAGTGATGACAGCGAAAAAGCGATTATTAGTAGCTCTTGCATTCTGTGACGCCGGAAATATTAACTGTTTCATGATAAGGATAAAAATTGTGCATAATGCTATCCTTCACATCTATTGTATAGAAAGTTTTTGTCTACAATTAATAAAAAACGAGAAAAATCGATTTCTACGTGTTTACTGTACGTACGGCATACGAATGCTGTCTATTTTCTATCAGAGCGCATGCGCGCATTCTGTATCAACATGTTTATATACGCTACTTATAAGAGTATAGGCTGCCATTTATAGAGTAAGCTGTAAGCTTAAGATATTTGCATTTAAAAATCCCTGTTTTGGGTTGTTACATATTGAAAAATGGGTTTGAAATAATATCAAAAAATAGCTTCTTCGTACAACTTTTTATAGTCTGCTATTCTTTCGAACGAAAGGCAAGTTTGCAAAATCGACTGAAAGCTTATTGGCAGACGATCTACATGAGTCCAAGAGTGGAGCATATTCAGGTAACTCGGAAAAATCTTTTAGACTAAGCAACTAGCCGATTTTGTAAACTTGTCTTACGTTTTAAAAAATGACCGACCGTGAAAAGTTTTTGAAAGCTATTTTTTTGTTGCTAATTAAAATATCTTTTCCAATTCCAATTCCAAAATCCAGCTGATATATCAATAGGAATTACTGCTGTAAATACTGTTAAAAATGGTGGTATAGTAGTCCAATGTGGAAATAAGGACGATCTCACAAAACTTGGAAAAGAAGTTACAAGTAAATTAGGTGAAAAATATACAGTAAAAGTGAGTAGTTTGAAAAATCCATGTTTAAAAATAGTCGGGCTTTCTGAAGACATGCAAAATGATGAAATAGTAAAAAATATTAGAGCACAAAATACTACAGTCACTCCCTCATCAACAATCACTTTTAAAAATAAATGGCAAAGGAGAAACAAATTTTCAATTATTATCGAAACAGTTGAAATAACTTTTGCAAGTATCATGCGAGATGGAAAATTAAACGTTGGTTGGGATCGAAGTCCAGTATACGAAGAGTACCATATTCTTAGATGCTTTCATTGTCTAGGGTACGGTCATAAGAAGCAAGAATGTAAGAATGAGGCAGCATGCGGTAAGTGTGGTGAAAATCATAAATTTGCAGAATGTAAGTCACTAACAGAGACTTGCATTAACTGTACAAAAACTAATAAGAAACTTAAACTCAATTTAAAAACTGATCACAATGCTTTAGATAGAACCTGAGCAGTATATTCAAAATTAGTTGAAAAACAAAAAAATAAAATAAATTATGCGTAGCAATTACCGAATACTAGAGCTCAATCAAACATAATTTCTTTGAATGCAGAAAGCTACATTGCACATAAAACTGAAATTGATAATTATGTCAGTGAAATTAATCCAATTATATTGTGCTTAACGGAAGCTAGAGTCACTAGTGACATCGAAGATTTCGAAATTAGTATTGACAACTACTGTTTAGTGTTTAGTGAGGTGTGACTCAAAATCACGTCATACGGGTGGTGTATTAATATTTGTAAGAAGTGATATTAATTTTAAAATCAGTGAAAATATCCAGGAAGATGGCAAATGGTGGTCATCGTCAATTAATTTCCATTTTAACAATAAGTGTTATCTTCTGAATGCCGTATATCGCTCTCCTAGTTCCAGTATAGCTGAATTTCTTACTTTCTTAGACATTTGGTTAGAGGATTTGAATATAATGAATAAAACACTCCTATTAGTGGGTGATATGAACATAGACTGGCTAAATAGTGCTAACTTTTATACAAATAAGTTGAGGAGCATCCTAGAGTTCTTCGGCTATAATCAATTAGTTAATAAGCCAACAAGAATTGCTAAAGAATCAAGAACTCTGATTGATTATGTGATCACCAATGAATTTGATATTGATTGTGAAGTTTTTTATACACCTAAAATTACTGATCACAGTATTATCTCCATATGTTTAGACAAAAAGTGTGTAAGTAGTAACATTATAAGATATAAGACCATACAAAAGATCAATAGTGGTGTACTAACAAATTCATTACTGTCATGTAACTGGAATTATAACATAAGTGAAGTAAACAGTTATTTTTACTCTTTTCAAAATAATATTATTGAATCTATAAACTATGCTACAGAAAAATTTATTAAGCCAAACAAAAATAATAATGCATGGTTTAATATTTTTATTAAATCCGCAATAGACGAAAGAGATATAGCTTATAAACGTTATATGTTCTCCGGTAATACCATTGATTGGAATATTTATAAACATAAACGTAATAATGTGATAAGTACAATTAGAACTGAAAAACAAAATTTTTATAGGGATAAAATTGATGCATGTAAGAATAATTCCAAACAAATGTGGAAAACCCTGAAAAATTTAATTAAAAATGACAGTAATGAATTTACCAATCTAATTAGATATAGAAATATAGATTATACAGATGAAAGAGAAATAGTTGAAATTTTCAATCATTATTTCATTGATAGTATTGTGGAGTTAACAAACACCATTCCTAAATGTACCAATTCTAATGCTTTAACGTATATTAATCCTATTAACAATGTCAGTCTTACCGAATTTAAAAAAATTTCTCTAAGTGATTTAAAATCGATAGTTTTCTCACAAAAAAATAAATTTAGTCCTGATGGGATTGATACCAAGTTTTTAAAGGATCATTTTGAAAATATTGGTTACCCATTATTGGAATTCATAAACATGTCATTAAGCTCAGGTGTTATACCTGATAGATTGAAAATTTCAGCTGTACATCCAATTCATAAAGTTAAAGGAACCCATAAACCAGAGGAATTCAGACCAATTAATATGTTACCAGCTTGTGAAAAAATTTTGGAACTTGTGGTCCATAAACAAGTATTGAAATATCTTGAAGATAATAGTATATTAGTTGATGTTCAATCAGGCTTTCGTAATCAGCACTCTTGTGAAACAGCATTAAATTGTCTACTTAGTGAGTGGAAATCTAATCTAGATGATAACAAGATAATTTGCTCAATGTTTTTGGATCTCAAAAGGGCTTTTGAGACAATAGATAGAAATATAATTTTGAATAAACTGGTTGCTTATAATATCCAAGGACATGTTCTTAGATGGTTCGAAAATTATCTTAGTAATAGGAAGCAGTATGTTAAAATTAATAATGTTTGTTCCGATACTTTGGATACTGATACTGGTGTACCCCAGGGTAGTGTGCTTGGGCCACTGTTGTTCATCCTGTACATCAATGACCTTCCTAATGTTTTAAAAGAATGCAAAATTTATCTCTTCGCGGATGATACATTGATTTACTTGGATGGTACAAATAAAGAAAATTTGATCAATATTGTGAACAAGGAGCTGCTTGAAGTTTCAAAATGGATGATTGATAACAGATTAAAATTAAATGTGAATAAAACTAAAGCCATGTTTTTGTCTTCAAAGTCAACTCCTTGCGATAATAATACTAAAATTATATTAGACAATGCTCATATTGAAAATGTTAACGAAATAAAATACCTCGGTGTAATCATTGACAGCAAATTGAAGTTTGATATACATGTACAATATCTTTGTAAAAAAATAGCTAAGAAAATAGGATACTTTTCTCGAATTGCTCCACATTTATCTATGTGGAGAAAATTAATTGTCTTCAATACTATTATTCTACCTCATTTCTTGTACTGCTCTACTGTCTTATTCATGTGCAGCAATTCAGACATTTACAAACTTCAGAAGCTTCAAAATCGTGCGATGCGTGTGATATTGAAATGTAATAGACGCACAAACATCAAAAAGATGCTCAACACTTTAAACTGGCTTAATGTAGAACAATTGATTAATTTCAATGTTCTGGTATTTATTCATAAAGTGATTAAAAATCTACTTCCATCATATTTATGTGTCAACGTCAGCTATGTTTTTGAGAGACATAATTACCAGACAAGACAGATGAATCATTTGGTTATACCAAAAACTAATAAATCTAGAAGTAATCAAACTATATTTGTCAAAGGTCTACAAATGTATAATAAATTACCCCATGATGTTAAATACTCAAATAATATAAAAACATTTAAGCATAATTTAAGATTACTATTACAAAGTGATAAGTGAACTATTGATGTATGTATGATTTGTATTTTTTTCTGTGTACTACTAGCTCATAGCTAATTAAATAAACATTATTATTATTATTATTATTATTATTACACATTAACATCTAGCGGGAATTTTTTCTGCCATGATCGCCCGGTCTCTTTTCAAATTTAATTATATCCGAACAACCCTACAATTCTCAGATCCTCTGAGAGTCCAGAAGGTACGTAGATCTAGAACATATTTTATTCTTGAATCTGATGAAAAAATATGTGAATTATGACTGTTTATCTAAGATCGAAAACTTGCAAATAAAGAAGGAGGTGATATATTGGAAAATTCTACTTGAAAAACAAATTTCGTATTCTATATCAGAATATCTTCCCTTCTAAATTGGCAAAGTTTGCTCCTGACTTCACCATCATTAAATTATAATGCAACCAAAGTACAGCAAACATACGAACCCTATTTGATGAGTATAGAGTAAGGCATATTGTTTAAATATGTACGAGGTACTATCTCCACATTACTTATTCAAGTTAGATATCTCTCAGGGACTTAGATCATACAAAACCTTTCAATATTTCAACCCTCTTTCGTATATCAAATAGTTTTCGATTCCATCTCGCCATAAAAACTGCAATAAGTGTTTTATTATTCAAAATTCAATCCTTGTTCATCAAAAACGCGGAGCATAAAATTCTAATAGATTCAACCTGGATGAGCTAAGAATAACCAATGAAGCTGATGGTCTTTTCATGGAAATCAGAAAAAGCTCCGAGTGTTTATTTTTCATTAAAATTCGGCAATTTTTTTTTTTAGTTCCAAGGAAGATAAATTATCGAAAGAAAGGATTTTAAATGCTGAGAATGAACATTTATTGAATGTGGAAAGCGCTGATTTGCCCGAATGGATTTAAATGTACTGATTCATGAGAATACTAAAATTATTTGAGCGTTTCGGTGGATTAATTGCGAAGTTCCAATTAATACAGATTTCACACATAAGCAAAAATCCATTTTTCACTCTAATTCCCATTTTTAATGAATTTATACAATTTATTCTACCAATTGAATCCACACGACATTGATTTGATATTCATAAAGGCAAGGTATTAATTGGTACGGAACACTCATCCTTTCCCTCTTCTATTAACATTAAATTTTTCAATTTTTTAATTGAACATATTTTTCAGATTGCCTGCACCTTCAGTTATACAGAGACTCCAAAGACCGCTACAAACAAGGCCAAACAAAAGCCTCATTATCACTGCAACATTTCCTCGGCGTTGAATCCGGCTTCACACTCGACAAAGAATCCAACACAATCGCAATTATTTGTCAAGACGTAATAGTCGTCCTAGCTTTCGACACTCGAGAGCGTTTGATCCAATGGCAGGTGAAAATATCTGCGAATTTAGGCGACGACCAGCAGTTCTTGATCTTGGTTTCGTCGGCTCCCCCGAAGGCGAAACTAACTTCCGGTCCAGCCAGACTTCACGTACAAGATCACAGGTTCTGTTTGACGAGTGGAGTGCCTCCCAGATTAACGGGGCTTTGGGAAATAGCGCATTTGAGAAGGTATGGAGTCGTGGAAGGAAGATTTTGTTTCGAAGGAGGCTCCAGGTGTGGAAAGGGAGAAGGGTTATATGTTTTGGTTACGGATCAAGGGGATGAAATCACAGAAACTTTGAAATCGGCTTCACAAGGAAAGCTCACTACTAAAAGGAGACCTGCTTCAAGAAAAAGTTCAAGTAAGTAAAAATGTGCATCACATTATTATTTTTTATCTAGTCTTGTGGAGGAGATACTTATATTGATAAAAATATATTTAAGTTCATTTGCAATACATTCTTTGAACATTTAATTTTATTCTTGGCTATTCGTTGCATTTTTTGCTTTTGCAGAAGTGCATTGAAGCGAAGAAGCGAAATCCTATTTCCATTTCTAAAATAAATGATGAGCAAGGAATGTTTCTGCCTGAGAGAGAATGTAATGATCAAATGTTTCTCTTCGTTTGATTGCCGAAAAGTAACTTTAGAAGAACAAAAAGGTGTTCTGTGGCTTTCTCGATCTAAGAAAAACATATGATAGTGTAACGAAGCTGAACTCGTTTGTGAGTTTAGTAAATTTATTTTCACTTAAGGCTACATATAACTAAAAATATTCACTAATAAATACTTCTGCTTACAAACGACGCTAAACTAGACACTATCACTACCCTTATCTTATTTACACAGTAATACTGTCTACTGTTTATTTTCACTGCTTCTTATTTATCTCAACTGGTTTGCTATTTATTTTAAATCTTACTCGCAGTAATTAATAATTCGGCTCGATCGAGTCCTGGTTTTTATATACCCGCTTAGAGTTTCTCGAAGTCTCTAGAAAATTGTAGTGAGTCTCCAGAATTTCCACCAGGATGAAGCGAAAGAGATGTGCTTTGAGATGTATGTAGTTCAATAATTGATTAAAAATTTGATTTCAGCAATGGACAGTCCACGTCGAATTCCTCTCCGATCTGAAGCTCGGATGTCTGACATCAGTTCCGACTTTTTACCGCCTGCAAGAGACGAATTATCTCGTTCAGTTTATGGTGACGATTCCTGCTGCACTCATATGAGCGACGCAACACCTTGTGCTTGTCGAACATCATCTCCATCGCCATTTTGGTCCACTGAGTCTGCTGCAGGTCATATGGGACATCCTGATTTGGATAGCAATTATGGATGTGGAGATACTGCCAGTGTTAGCGAGTTACATGATATGGTAAGTCTTATGATATTTTATCGTATAGAATAAACTGTTATTATTTTTGTTTTCTATTTTTAATAGGTGCATGGAGAAGTCTGGTCCGGTGAAACTGGCCGCGTGCCAGCTTCCTTAGAACGTTGCATGAGCTGCATTAGCAAACTCGGAGCTCCCAGCATGTCCCGTTCCTCGACAGCTACTGCCAGCGGGACCCCTGGAGCCCCTCCCCTTTTCAGTCCAGCTTGGACGATGGAACCCTGCGCTCACACCCATACAAAGCCTCCAGATCGCATGTCTTTGTGTTCTAGTCACACCAGCAGCTCTGGAAGCAATTCCGAATACTCCGTTCCAAGACATAATACGCCTCCACCTCCTCCAAAAAGCCACCAAGTTCAACAAAATGCTCAAAAGTGTCACTGCGCACCTATTAGACCTCCAAAACCTCCGCAGTTGTCACAAAGTGCAGGAAATTCGCCGAATAAAAAGCCAAGAAAGCCTCCGATGCCATTACCTATTGCTGCGCCACTGAACTCCATGTGCTCATGTCAACAGCCCTCACAACAAGAAATTAATGCCATGGCTGGACCTTATGAAAACTATGATGTGCCCAAAATGCCGTTTTTGGTGGTAAATTAACAACGCTAAATACGTTCAAATATATTTTTAACATTTAAATTTTTTTAGGAGCCGAAAAATGAAGACAAGAGATCATCTCAAAGCGACCTCCTGGAACATTACGATACTCCAAAGAAGATCAAAGAATGTTTAGCTGCCGAAATTATGAACCAGTTTGGAAATTATGACACACCCAATATTGTAAACGTCAGGAAACCTTGTGGATGTATTCTGAAATTTAACAAACCCGCTCCAAATTTCTCAGAACCCAAAATCGTAGATCAAGAAGAAATCCGTCCAGTTGATTGCCCTTGTAGGAGAGTTATATGTTGGCCTGGAAACTGGATGACACTGCCATATTGTAGGAGAGGAAATGGAATCGAAAATACTTCCCTTCCTCAAAAGATTAATATCAATGGAGAAACTAAAGTAACGGTAATGCAATCTTCAGGAGATATGGCGATTTATGCCACTGTAGACATGTCCAAGAAAACAAACAGAAGAAAAATGAATGACTGTAAATGTTCAGATAATAAAGAAGATACTTCCACTTCTAATTATGTAAATATAGAGCCTCTTAAATCCCCTCCCACAGTTACAGAAACAGAAAACTCCATCGAATGCGCGAATTACGCCAATATAGATTTTGCTCAATCATTAGAGTACTACGAGAACGCAAAAGAACTCCTACAACGCGCCGGAATAACAAGAGAAGAGTTAGCTAAACTTGAATCTGAATCCTCGAAAGAAAAATTGAGTTATATTATTTCAAACGGCGTGAAAGTTTGTAACAAATGTGGACATGCTTGCCAAAGAGATAAACCAGAAGAAGATGAAAGCAAACAAGATGATTATTTGATGATGGAACCCGCGAGGGGATCGAAATCTGATAATGACAGTTCACCGGATATAACAGTAAAACAAAACAAAAACTTCCCTGGTTATTTACCAATGTCTCCAGCTGTAAGCTCGCAAACTTGCAAATCAGATCTTCTAAAACAATGTGTTAATAAATTAATTTGCGAAAAGTCTGCTAGTAATCCAAGTTTAATTGGACCAGCTGTAGACCGAAGCCGAAAACGATCCGATTCGGATGTTCGAATACCCGGTTCGGCCATGTTAATGCTAAATCATCCAGGAAATAGTCCGTACATTCGAAGACAAATCATGGATTCTACAGATAGCCTGGATAGAAGAGCAAGCTTTTTAGCTAGAAAGCGTTCAAGTTCTGCAGACTCAACTCGGTACATCGAAGACGATTTAGAAAGTGCACTTAGCAGAACAACATCGCCATCTTCAGAAACCTTACGCAAAAGTAGTCTTCATTCTCTTAACAGCGCCGTCGAACAAATACCTTGCTCAGAACATCGAATGTCTTCTCCGTGTCTTCACCAGGAAGCCGAACCTTGCTACGATAGCGACTGCTGCAGAAAAACAGTCGATGTCAACTCCAACGAAACGGAAGATGAAGTTAGCAGCGTAACTGATTCTCTCAGAACGCAGGTGAACGAATGTTTGGTGAGCCAACAAGCTGTAAACATCCGCAGATCTTCTAGTGTTCCTTGCAAATCAGGCCAAAATAGAGATTCTTCCAGCTCTAATGATTCAGGAGTTTCAACCGGATCTCTTCGACAAAGAGGAGGAGATTTTGCTGAATTTGAACTTCCATTAACTACTGCCAAGTCCAGCAGAAGGCATCATTTAGTTCATCAACAAATGCAAGGGAATACAATTACTTGTTTGCATTCTTCGCTTCCTAGAAGATCAAAATCTTCTGATCCGCTTAGGGAATTAACCTTCCAGTTCCAAAAAGAGAAAGTGCCAGCTAAGTCTTCGTCAGCGGAAGCTGAAGTGCCCATTTGTCCTGCCAAAAATGGAAAAGGTACGATAGATTTAAATATAGAAAAACAGTAGTTCGAATGTAGTATACACACAATCAGACAGAGAAACAGAACCCTTAAAATTTACACTATTCTTTTTTTTTTGTAGGATACAGCAGTCCAGGGGATGGTACTATACAACCGTACATGGATTCAAGAAGTACAAGCAGTGGAACTTCCGATATGTCAGATTACATCGAAACGTTATCATTGTCGTCTCATAGTTCTTCAGATGCTCCAGATAGCTTAAGGTTAATTGTTGCAATTCTTTTCTTTTGAAAAATTAATAAGTTGAACGCTACTTAGAGTAAATTTCCCTTTACAAAAAAAAAATATATCACAATATTTGGGTAATAATTTTCAAAAACAAAATAATCATCTATTGTCATTTCGAAACTTCAGGCGCTGTAAAATATTTAGCGCACAAGCTTTGTAATCAATTTTATGGCAGATTTTAATGTCAAGATCTGGGGGAATTGTATTGAAGTCATTTGACGTTGGCAATAGTTTCACAATGACATCTGTCAAAATTATAACGTAAATAATAAATATTTCTTTATTTTCTATATTTACCACTATAAATAATCAGGAAAATAACGTTTTGTTACATAAATTTCTTTATTTTATATTCAAATCATTTGAATGTTTGCAAAAAACTTTACAACATTGTATAAGTAAAAATCAATTCACTCGTCGCGTAGAAGCAATTGTAACAGGCGTTTTAAAGTTTGGGATACCAAAAAATGTATATTGAGCACTTTTTTTAAAAGAGAAAGAGACTAAATGTTTCGGACTTCATGATTATTCAATTCCATTCAATTAAAAATAATTGTTTTGTAGATTAATTCGTCCAGCAACCACGACGCTCAGACCACGCTCTGGTAAAGAGTATTTCAACATTGACAGGACAATGTTGATGTCAGATACAAAGGGCTGCGTGTCAGGACTATCCTCGCAACAGATGCGCAGCATTTTGAGCACCTCTGCGTATGCTAATATAGCACCTGTGCCCGAAAAGTCGGAGTCACCTAGTCCTGGGTATATGAGCGGATCGTCGCCTGCTCAGGAAATGCCATCACAGTTTTCCTTCCAGGTAAATAATAACTTCTAAAGATAAACATACTAAAATTGATTAGACGGGTAAAATTAATATTCTTGATTTGTTTGTTTCAGAAAACGAACTGAAGAAGCATTGCCAACAAACCAAGTAAAGACTGAAACCCGAGCATGCAAACTTGGATACAGGGAACCGAAATTGCAACAATTTTCAGTTTTTCCAACAATATATTTTGTAGAAAGTAATTTTCTATCTTATATTTTATAACTGTATGAAATTAGCAATCAAGTCAGCATTGTAAGCAGTGTTTTTAATTTTAATTTAGTGGAATTCTTAAAATGTATAGTAATTTTACATCTAGTCGAAATTTCTTGTGCAAATTTCAATTTTTAGCACATAAGAATGTTGTACATACATTTATTTATGTAAAAATCTTTTAGAGACTATTGGAGCACGATTTTCGTGATATAATTTAAAATAACTTAAATTTTACTGCCGCACGGTGTAAGGTTTTGTTTAGACACCAAAAATTCCGTACATAATTTAAGCTGTGAATTAATTAATTTCTGTAACAACGAAATAGGGTAAGATAACTGCCAGGACATATTTTTATTAATAGAAACTCAAGTACTGGGTTCATTCAAAGCAAATTTGTGTATATGAATAGTTTAAACAATAAGGACTACTAAAATTTAGTTTGAGGCTTATTACTAATAATTGGGCTGGCAGCATTAATTTATTTTTTCTAACATGCAATTTTGTGCCAATTTTTAAGTCTCCCTACAAATCTATAAATCCTAAACAAGATCGCAATGAATTTGCTACCCTTATAAATAAATTCTCATGGGTTTATAGATTGATTTATGGATTAGCATAGAATTGCAGTTAATTGAATCTAATTTGGCATCATAATTTTATAATCCAATCTTCATCCATTTCTGGAATTGTATCAACATTTAATTCAGCTGTGGATTTAAATTAGTAATTAGAAAATCATAATTATATTATTTGAGTTCTATAATCTTTCACTTATTGCAAAAAACATTCAAATTTAAGCATAATTCAATAAATGGACGGTTTTGGCACTCAAGAATTTTTAAATATTGATTCATGAATAATCACGTCACCAAATTTAGCTTGGTAAATCTTTAAATATGTTTTGATGCCATGTAATTAACCCAATATCAACTAACTTCTTGAGGCAATAATTATTTATGTACGGTAAATAATTCATAATCATAAAAACTTTCCTAATTTGTTGGTATAATTTAGAAGAAAATTATTCGAAAATCTGATGTCAATGAAGAAAATTTCGAATAGTTTTTTCCCTAAAAATGATGGTACTACTAGTCTATGTAAAAATCTAATAGTGAGACAGCGTGACTAAAGTGTGCAAGTGAAAATAATAATAAGCATCCACTATTTTATTTCTTACCATTTACGAATTTCAATTGTAATGTTGATGTATTGTATTTTTACATAAATACAAACATTACGGTGTCCTACTAACTTCAGATTCATAAAATATATAGTTAGTATATAATAAAGGCTTTATACATAGCCTATAAATAAGCAATCTATCATTAGGTATATATTATATTATATCAAAATGTAATAAACAAACATTTGTAAACGTGTCACTGTACAAAGTATCCTGATCATTTATTAAATTATTGGTAATAGAAAATTTACTCCATTATTTTTCCGCTCCTATTATTTTCCCGCTCCTATTATTTTCCCTTTGATACAGGTAAAATGATTTGATCACACGTATGTAGTTCAAAAATTTGCCGCCAGGGAGCAGCACCTGTCAATAGGACCAATTAGCAACAATCATCTCATGCGTAATGAGAAGTATGTCTTTGTGATGAATTTTGTGTTTTCAAAAAACCAAAAGTTTGTATTAAGATCATAGGATCTGTAAGAGCAATTCAAAAAATTAATTGGCGATTATCTTGAGAACTAAAGGACTTAGGGACAAATGTTTAATATAAAAGTTACATAACTTTCAATGTCCTACAAGAGCCACATAAAATAATTTTCTCTAGAGCCTATAGTTTTTGAGAAACAATATGCTACAACCCATAATTTAAGGATTAGAAGTAAACTTTATTTTATGTGGCTTTTTTAAAGGTGCATATGGTGGTGTAATTAAATTTTGCCTAAGAGCTTTAATACAGGAGAAAACCAAGAAAAACAGTTACCAAAATCCCTGAATTTACTCTTACAATCTCTGCTCCCTGGATCCAAAATTTGGATTTTTCAGTCCACAAAATCCATCGCTTCGTTAATTTTATTTTCAAAAAAACAAAAAAGCGATTATCTCGACAACTAAAAGGTTTAGGAACAATTGTTTCAAATAAAAGTTACATAACTTTCAACGCCCTACAAGATACATACAAAATAATTCTCTCTAGGGCCTATAGTTTTCAAAAAACGATATGCACTACCCTTAATTCAAGGGTTGGAAGTAAACTTTATTTATCTTTTCTGCGGCCCTTTTAAAGTTGCATATTATAGTGTAATTAAATTTTGTCTAAGAGCTATACGTCTCAAGAAAATTAAGAAAAACAGATACCAAAAATTCTTGAATTTATTCCTACAATCTCTGCTCCCCGGATACAAAATTTTGATTTTTCAGTCCACAAAATCCATCGTTCTGTTAATTTTAATTTCGAAAAAACTAAAAAGCGATTATCCCGCCAACTTAGAGGTTTAAGGACAAATGTTTCAAACAAAAGTTATATTACTTTCAACGCCCTACAAGATTCATACTAAATAATTTTCTCTAGGGCCTAAAGTTTTCAAGAAAAGATATGCTACTACCCTTGATTTGGAGCTTGAAAATAAACTTTATGTATCTTTTTTGTAGCCCTTTTAAAGCTGCCTATAGTGGTGCAATCAAATTTTGTCTAAAGGCTGTAGTTTTCAAGAAAACCAGGAAAAACAGTTACCAAAATTCTTGAATCAACTCCTACAATCTCTGCTCCCCAGATACAAAATTTGAATTTTTCAGTCCACAAAATCCATCGCTTTGTAAAATTTTATTTTCAAAAAAACAAAAAAGCGATTATCGTGACAACTAAAGGGTTTAGGGACAAATGTTTCAAATAAAAGTTACATAACTTTTAACGCCCTACAAGATCAATATGAAATAATTTTCTCTAGGGCCCATAGTTTTTGAGAAACGATATGCTACTACCCTTAATTCAAGGGTTGGAAGTAAACTTCATCCATCTTTTTTGTAGCTCATTTGGGGCCACATATATTGGTGTAACTGAATTTTGTCTAAAAGCTATAGTTCACAAGAAAATCAGAAAAAAACAGTCAACAAAAATCCTTGAATTCACTCCTACAATCTTTGCTGCCCGGATACAAAATTTGGATTTTTTCGTTCACAGAATCCATCGCTTTGTGAATTTCATTTAAAAAAAAATCAAAAAGGGATTATCTTGATAACTGAAGAGTTTAGGGACAAATGTTTCAAACAAAAGTTACATAACTTCCAACGCCCTACAATATGCATCGGAAAGAATTTTCACTAGGCCTTATAGTTTTTGAGAAATGATATATGACTACCCTTAATTAAAGGGCTGAAAATAAATCTTAACTTTTTTTTTGTAGCCTTTTTGAAGCTGCTTACGGAATTGTGATCAAATTTTGTCTAAAGGCTATAGTTCACGAGAAAATCAAGAAAAACTTTTACCAAAACCTTTGAATTCTCTCCTACAATCTCTGCTCCCCGGATACTAATTTTTGATTTTTGAAACACACAAAACCATCACACATAATAAGATGATTACTAATTGGTCTTATAGGCAGATGCTGCCACCTTGCGGCAACTTTTCGAACTACATACGTGTGATCAAATGAATTTTAATTTGCGTATTGTTGCTGGCATATGCCTTCCTCTGGCGGAGAGTTTTGAACTAATGTACTGTATTCAATAAAATCTTATTCAATCGCACTTACACTTACCTATATTATATTAATTCTGGAAATTGGGATCAAAGTGAGGATAATCAATTAAAATAGTACATCATAATTTATTTCAAATTATTATATTCACTTTGTAATGTAGTACACACTTCATAATAATCTAATTATTTTAGAAACTCAATTACAAATGTACAAGAACTTAAAAAATTCTAACAAAAATGACATACAAAATAGTATAAATTAAGATACAAAGTATTTAGGGCACGCGTTATAGTTTAAAAACAAGCCGTTTAGGGTAAGTTTTTAAATGAACAAGTGCTTCTAATAATATTTTTTCTATTTGTGTTCTTACATACCAAAAAATATCAAATATTGGTAATACCAAAACTTAACTTTCAATTTAATTTTTTTTTGGAAATACATTATATTTTAGCAGATTAATGTAATACAGTTACCCAACAAAAATTAGGTTTGAGTTCTTTGAAGAGATACTTTAAAAAACTCAAATGAGATTCATAAATTATAAATTAAGGAACTCGAAATGAGAATGGTATATTTTCACATAGATTTTAATTCATAGAATCAATAAATAAACTCAAATTTGTAAACTTTCCTTGAAATACAATTTATTCCAATATTCGAAGAGGTATTCCATTTCCATTTCTTAAATTATCCCTAAACTGCACTTCCGGCTCAGCCGAGTAATACAAAAATAGTAGATAACTATTTTGATGCTACAACAAGTTCAAACACTAAATTTCAATACGCCATGGCTGATCATTCTAGATTTATGCAAAAAATTTAAAAAAAGTTTCAAGTAAAGTGCACTCTTGACTTAGCCGATTCAAACAAAAATAGCAAAAAACCATTCTGATACAAGTTCAAATACTGAATTTCAACATCCTACGGTTAATTATTCTGGATTTATTAAAAAAATTCGAAAAAAGCTTCAAGTAGAGTGCACTGTCGGTACAGACGATTGGAACCATAATGCGAGGTGCACAACTAGACCCTATACCAGTCTTAAATACAAAATTTCAACATTATACGTTCAACCAGTTTTGAGATTTGTGAGCTACGAACGAACGCACAAACGCACGAACATACGTACCGACATCAAGCCGAAAATAGTCAAAATGGATTCAGAGATGCTCAAAACGGATATTTCCATCAAAATCTCAATAGGTGAATTTTGTCGGTTTCACAATACTTTCTTGTACTTAGTACAAGTGCAATCGAAGGCGTATAACACGTTAAGGGTTGAAACATTAAGGGTTGCATTGGTTTTATAATAAATTGTAATAAATAACCTCCTTAATAACGTTTGTTTCATCATTATACGATTATTAGTTCAAAAGATATCAGCTTTTAGAGTTATTGCTTCATTTAACCCCCTATAATGGCAAAGATTGGGATATTAAGGACATGCCACATGACATTCAAATCAACGTTTATTACATTATTCTACGATTTTTATTGCCGGAGATACAAGCTTCCAAAGTTTTTGCAATCATCCAACCCCTATAATACCAGGGTAGCAACTGATTTCAAAATAAATTCCAACGTTTGGCTCATCTTTCTACAGTTAATATTTCAGGAGATAGAAGCTTTCAAAGTCGTTACATCATTCAACCCCTTATGATACCAGGATTGAATTAACAAGAATTAAAACTGGTTTCATGGTAAATAGCACTACATTGGTTCTTTTTAATTTTGTTGTTCAATATTATACGATTATTATCTTAGAAGATATTAGTTGTCAATCCCCTATACTATCAGGGTTGAAAGATCAAGGGTTAAAGTAAGCTTCCCATCAATATTTGGTTCATTACTATACGGTTACTATTTTAAGAGATATTAGCTTTCAAAGTTATTGCTTTATTAAAACCTCTATATTGACAGGGGGTCATGGGCGTCGGCAACCGGATGCAAGGGGGTGCTCTTGCACTCCCCTGTCAGGAAAGAAAATACATAGAAAAAAATATGAAATATAAAATATGTTGTATAGAAGTTTTACTTCGTACGTGTGTAAACTAGAATATGCACATTTTTTTTCTGCATAATATACACGTATAATTCTATATTTCATATTAGTTAATAATGTAATGTGTATAGATGCAGATGCACCTTTCTGAAAGTAGTCCTGGCGGTGTCCATGCAGGGGGTTGAAAATTAAGAGCAGCAATTAATTTTGTCATAAATGCTAGTACATTGGTTTAGATTACCGATCATTTCACTATTTTTATTTCAAAGGATATAAGCTCTCAAAGTTGTTGCAAACATTCAACCCCCTATACTACCAGGTTTTGTTATTGAAGTACTGCAACTGATTCAAAAATAAATAGTCCTATCTGAGCTTTCTTCTAACGTTTAGTATATTGTTCCATGATTATTATTTTAGGAGATGCAAGTTTTCAAAAAGGTTCCCGGAATGACGCATTCTACTTGACAGATTTTTTGATGAATTTAAAACGATTAGCCGCGAAAAGATAAGATTTTGTATTTGATTATCATATGCTAACAAATCCAAAAGATCAAAATGTATATAAAAATATATTTGATTGGCAAGTCAACACCAGTTATTCTATTGCATACCTCTGTAGCGCGAGTTCAGGCAGACTCGTCAAACTTAACCGGCGATCGACGCGTAGCTTCCGGGCATTGTATTTATCTAAATAACTCTTGAATCACTATTTGAATAATTAATATATACCAATTATTCTTATTAGAATTCAATGAAGAGTATATTATCGATCAAAAATCATTTATAAATCATTAAATAAGCTAGGAAAATTCTTTTTTATTTATGTCAACACCAATATACAAGATTACAGAATAGTTTCCATTGCTTGTCAGAGATGGCAGCACCTAACACGTTTTAGAATTAAATTTTTCAAATGGCAGAAAATAGCGACTATTTGGCATATTTATCTATACCAGAGTAATTCGAGTATCTTATTTCGATTAAAATTGATATTTTTGAGCGATTGCAATAGCAAAAATAAATCTATTCAAAAATAAATTTTTGATAGCACTCATTGACAGATGCTGCCTCTTGCGGGAAATTTTTTGACCTTACTCCTGACTCAGTGAGAAAAAATATTTTTTAATAGATTGAATGAAAAAATGAAAAAACTTGATTTTAATAATATATCCACATCTTAACAACACAAATTGAGTTTCCAATTGTATTTACATCAAAAATAAAAAATACGAGCTATTATTGAATCAAATTTATTTTGCAAACTATTTAACAATATATTTATTTTCCTAACTACTCCTGAAAACAATAAAAATAGGTTTTTGAAATAAATAAGACTGGAAATTTTGTGGGAATGAGTTTATTTTGGAAATTAGGAAAAGGTACAAAGGTTCGAAGATTAATTGCTGAATACTCGATGCTGATGTCTTGTTGAAAGTCTTGTTCGCGATGCTGTTGCGTTGTTGTAAGCCTTGTTCGCCCCCAGGCAATGACTAAGAGGAAAGAGACGAACTCTTCTCCGAGAAGTCTCCCTTTGGGCCTAGGGAAACCCCAGCAAAACCTAGACCAGAGAAGCGCTTCTTCGCGTGCTGCAACTGAAACAACAAAATAATTATTACAAGTCGAAAAATTTAAAACGAAATTAACTTACTTGAGCTTTGCAAGCGGCGGGCAAAATTAATCAGTTGACTTCTTTAAAGTTGAATCTGGGGTCAGGAACAGCTGCTACTGATGTATTGATCTTCTGTAGCTACTGGATGACTTCTTGGACGGCTGCTGGGCTCTCTTGGACATCTACGAAGTTCTCTGAAGTTACTGCAGCTGCAAGTTGCCATCTCTTGGACTCTAAATTTAAATTATAAATTCAAATATTAGGTAAATTATTCTAGCAGTAGTTAAAGACAGTTATATAATAAGCAATATTATATTACCTAATTGGTAGCATGATGATGTTACAACGATTGATGGCCACCAATCTGAAACAGAAACTTAAAACATATTTTGGTGAATCATATTCAACAAAAAAATATTGAGAGTTGATTTTGGCAGCTGGACTCATCCTCAGCTCCTCCCATGTAGTCCATTCCCTCGATGTCCATCCACCTCAACAGCTGGGCTCATCCTCAGCAGATGATCTGAAAAAATACAAATTGATTAGAAATCTGTGAAAAAACAATACATAACAGCTGAAAGAAAAATAATTAGAGCCTGAAAAGCAAAGTTTATTAGTCAACTTACGTCCTGGTTTTAATTTGTTGGAGGTGGTGTTGAAAGAAGAAGCTGAAAGGGAATTTTTCATTAATTACATTCATTCAACATTCGTTCAACATTCAAACGTGTTTTGTGTGTGTTTCACGCCGTTTCAACGGATTCATTTATTCGGAGAGCTAGCTAACGCGATTGATTGTTGCTTTTTAATTTCGCGAGATAATTTAAAAGTGTTCGGTTATATTATGCTACTGATATTGACTCTACTTTACTACCCCAATGAGTGCCTGAGCGCTCAGACACCCATGGCACCGATGTGCCCGTCGTTTGCAAGCAAAAATAGTTTGTTCGAATACGTGGCCAATGCATATTCCGAGGCCCGCGATACCGCCTAATTACGCGATATGGTAACCTTAAGTATCGGTCTCGGCAGCTGTTGTTTCTTGAACTTAATCAAGGACCCCCGCCAGCTACCATATTTTCCGACTTCCGATAGGTACATATCGAGAGTATGCCGTTACTCCCTAGTTAGTTCGCTCGTTCGCCCTAGAACTCATTGCAAACCCACGCGATGGTGTTCACCAGGGGGGGTGCCTCTCGTAGTGGTACCTACGTGTGCACCGATTCCCACGTTGGACCTTTCATTACAGGCCTTTGCAAAAAAACCAAGACATTTTATTTATTTATCACATAATAAAAGCAAAGACTAACATCGCAAATACATGCACCTAACGTACACGCAATGCGGAACAAAATCACCCCAATTTACATATTTAGGTATACAAAATTTTGATCTCTACGTTAATAAGCAATATTTAAAACCCCAAATATAACACTTGAACACTTTTAAAGTAATTTAAATCAACGATATGTTCACGAGTCTCGCGACGTACATCCGAACTGTACGAATTCTGAAGCAACAGTGCCATATAAACGCATATACAAAGCACTGTACGCTGGCTTGAGCATCTGCAGCCAAGCAAGTTGAAACTTCGCTACTTAATAAAACCAAATGAGACAAGAATGTTTTAATCAATAAATTTGTATACAGATGTACTTTTAAAACAAAAAAAGCCAATACATGACCTCTCGTTCTTAATATTTAGGAATATTATTAATTTTTTAATTTTATCGTTTCCTAATATAAAATAAAAGGGGTCAAATCAATTCGAAAATAACTTTTAAGAAGTAAAATATCTTTTAAGATTTGGTAATGATTCATTCCCCAGAAATAATAGAAATTTTATTTTCATATTATTATTTTACGGAAGAAAATACATTTTTCATGGGATGAAACACCCCTTTAGATGAAATTCATGAAAGTCTTGCAAAAATTAAGAAATATACTGCAAGAATTTTGGAAAGTGTCTTTTTTGATTTATTTCTGAACTATAGCCCTTGAAAAAATTAAATTAAAAGGGCTATCAAATACATGAATAAAATTTTCTTCCAACTTTTAAAATGAGAGTAATAGAATATCGTTTCTCAAAAACTATTAGTCCTAAACTTTTTTAATCTTGTAGAATATTCAAAATATTTGTCCCTAATCGTTTAGTTTTAGAGTTTTCGAGCAATAGCTAATTAATATATTTGCAATTTTCTTCTATCTTTTAAATTAAGGGAAGTACATATTATTCCCCAAAAACAATGGCTCGTAGTCAGAACGCGGTTTTAAACCCAGGCCTGAGTCTATCTTATATATAACCATGACGACGTTTAAAAATCGATTAGGTTATAACACTGTTTTGACATGTTGTCATGGTTATGCATAAGCCAGACCTAGAATCGGGTTTAAAACTGCGTCCTGACTACGGGCCTATGAGTTTTACAGTTTATTTCATTTAAGAACAGTCCAAGGGCTCTTATGGGACTACGTCTGTTTTTTTAATGTCTTGAGAAGCTTACAGGGAACAATGATTATTTGACAGAATTTCGGAACTAAATTAATTGGAGAATTAGAAGCGTTCATCTTTTAATCATGCGAAAATTGATACAATAATATATCAGATTACAGTATTATCCATTAGTATAATATAATACAGTTTGTAAATGAATGAAATTAAGTAGAAAGATACAGCTACAAAATCATAATGTTATTTATCAGGTTTTAGTATATATGTATATAAATATTTCAATAATAATGTATTATTAGAATAGGATGAATTGTGCAGAATATGATATTTTTTACAAAATTTAACTATCTCAATTTGTTTAGGAGTTACAGAGGCAAACACTGTGTGCATCTGATTCGGTTATTCTCTCCTCCGTTCATTATTCCGGTTATACTCCATGCGATTATAGCGTCCTTACGTGCTACCACAAAATTCGTTATAAAATTGAAAGTATGATGTTTATAACAATAAAAATTATCAGAATCAATATTTTATCATAAAATATACAAATTTCAAGATATTTAGACCTTGTATTTTAGAAATCAAGCAATATGTGTGATTTTAAGTCGAATTTTTGTTGACAAGTAATAGTTTTTTCACTGTATTTCCATAAATTGACAATATTTTTCGTTTTCTAATTGGAAATATATGATTACATGACATTTGGATCAAATTGGTGGGAAATCAATTATGAACGAACAATTCCAAATAAGCTTTACTATTCCATTCGTAGTATTTATAACAAGGATAACAATACTAAATCGCCATAGAAACGGTGCATATCAGTGGGTATTTGAACGCGTAGAAATACTTACCATCAGGTATTACACTAGTGGTAAAAGTGAGTATATTACTAAAGGATGTGGATGCCTCCAATTTGTAATCTCGAGCTTTCTTCGTATTTAATTGAATATTTTTTTGGATATCTGCATCAATTTATTTACTCGTTCCTACGAAAATTACGTAACTTCTTCCTTAATTTATAAGAAACTAATTTGGAAAAATCTGACGTGAACATCACGTGACTTACTTGTACATCATTGGATATATATATATATATATATATATATATATATATATATATATATATATATATATATATATATATATATATATATATATATATATATATATATATGTATATATGTGATTTTGTGTTTGATCATATATATCATTGCATATATATAATCAAACACACAGTTTCATCGTTCCACAGTTGAACGTTTTGGATTTACCCAAGAGATTCTAAAAATCTGTCAAGTAAAATGCGCTTTCAGTCAAGTCGGTTGCTACGGAAACAGTAGGCCATTATTCTTGTAGTACAACATTCCTAAATACTGATTTCCAAAATTCTACGATTACCAACAGATCTGATTTTATGCGCAAAATTAAAAAATAAATTCCCACCGAAGTGCACTTCCGGTTCAGTCTATTGTTATGAAAATAGTAGGCAATCATTCAGATGCTACAGCAGACTGAAATACCAAATTTCAATATTCTACACCTGATCGTTTCGAATTTATGCGAAAAATTCCAAAAGACTGTCAAGTAAAGGGCACTTCCGGCTCAGTGGATCTCAATAAAAATAGTATATGAGCATCTAGTCGGTATAATCGTCCTAAATACTGATTGTAACAATCTACGTTCAATCGTTTTGGATTTAAGCGGAAAATTCAAAAAATGTTTCGAATAAAGTGCTCTTCCGGCTTAGTCATAATGTAAGGTGTACAACCATATATTATAAAAGTGCCTAATACAAAATTCAAATATTCTACGACTGATTGTTTAGAATTTATGCGGAAAATTCAAAAAATTTGTCATATAAAGTGCATTTCCGGCTCAGCCGATTGTTACAAAAATAGGAGATGACCATTGAGATGCTACAGCAATTTCAAATGCTGAATTCCAGTATCCTATGGCTGATCATTCCGAATTTATGCGGAAAATTTAAAAAAAGTTTCAAGTAAAGTGCACTTCCAGTTCAGCCGATCGCAATCATAATGCAAGATGTACAATAAGATGTTATATAAGTTCTTTATACGAAATTTCAATATGCTATGGCGGATCATTCTATATTTATGCAGAAAATTCAGAAAAAGTTTCAAGTAAAGTGCACTTCTGGCCTGGCCGATTCTCACAAAAATAGCAGATAACCATTCTGATACAACATCAAGTTCAAATACTGAATTTCAACATCCTACAATTGATTCTGGATTTATTTGAGAAATTCAAAAAAAGTTTCAAGTAAAGTGCACTTTCGGTACAGACGATTGGAACCATAATGCAAGGTGCACAACTAGACCCTATACCAGTCTTAAATACAGAATTTCAACATTATACGTTCAACCAGTTTTGAGATTTGCGAATTACGCACGCACGAATATACGTACCGACATCAAGCCAAAAATAGTCAAAATGGATTCAGGGATGCTCTAAACGGGTATTTCCATCAAAATATCGATAGGTGAATTTTGTCGGTTTCACAATACTTTCTTGTACTTAGTACAAGTAAAAACAACCTTTCAAGGACACTTTCTTCCACAAATATTCGAATTTTCAATAAGAAAAAGTACTGCTACCACACGGTGCAGAAAATCTATTGTTCTACTATTGTTGTCTCTTTCTCTTGCCCTGGACACACTGTCTGCAATGTTGAAGTCTTGTAATGCCACATCCCCTCCCTTAAACGTCCTTGGTTTTCATTCAAACTCACATTGTAGTTCTTGGCTCCGCCAACGTCAAACCCTATGATTTGATTGGCTATTCTTTTGTATCATGTTTGTAGTGTTATAAGATTTGATTTCTGCTCTTATATATTTTACTATGAAGATGGTAGCTTTGCTATGAGTAATTTTAATAAAAAGTGAAGAAAAGGTTTTATTTTTCTATTATGAAGGCTGAATAAATGAAAATCTTACTTGAGCTCTGCAAGCAGTAGGCAAAAGAGACTTTGTAGACTTTCTGGGATTTGGATGCATATCAGAACCACCCGATGGAAGCTGCTGGAACTGCAGGTTACCAACCACGATCAGCAGAAATCCCGGAAGACTAAATTCAAATTAATAATTCGAATATTAGATGAATTAATTCAACAGCAATTCCATAAAATTCAATTGTAGCAATATGATGATCAATTATATATTACCTAACTGATGATCTGCGACCAGCAATCTAAAACAAGATTCTGGTGAATTAAAATATTAAGAGTTGATTTAATTTTCTGACTGCTGAGTTCATCCCCAGCAACTCCCACGATGTCATTTCCTAATGACTATCTTCCCTCGATGTCCATCCTCTTCAACAGCTGGGCTCATCCTCAGCAAATGATAGGTAAAAATGCAAATAGATTACAAATCTGCAGAAGAACAATACCAAATAAATTGCTGAAAGAAAATAGATTAGAAAAAGGGATTTTTTTAGTTATTTTCATTCATTCAAACTTGTTTTGTGTTTTAGTTTGTATGTTTCGCGCCTTTTTAATGGGTTTTTGTTGGGTATTTCCTACAAAATTGTTATAATGCATGTTCAGGGAGATGAGAAATAGCGGGAAATCTGATTTTAAACCATTTGCAAGATAATAGAATTCGCACATCTCGAGGTACAAAAATTTATTTCGGAGCAATGAATAATCCTCCCTAAGTGGCTAAATTGAAAAATGAAATCTCTGACAATTTTTTTTGCAGATTTTTTACGATAAATTCAGCATTAAATAAAGATAATTATCTACTCGGTGATTAAAATAACTCTGGAAACCAGTTTTACAGTCCTGCTGTTCTTGCGGCCTAACGTCTGGCTTTAAAAAGTAAGAAACCTTCTTGAATAACAGTTAGTGACTGTGATCTCATACGAAGCCCAGGTAAGACATAGGCGGTGAAATTCTTCCTACATCAGCTGTACTCTAAGTACGCTTTGATCATTAAATTTCACTTAACGAAAGTGAAATGAATAACAGAAAGACAACGTGAATTGTTCAACAGTTTGTGTTCTATTTTTGCAGAGAAAAGGTTGCAGCAGTGTTTCAAACGCGGAAGATGGTATTTAAAAATGTGTGAGTTTAAAATTATTATTTATATCAATACATGAAGCCTGTATTATGCTTTTAATTAAATGTAAACATTATTAACTTGTGAATATCAAACAACCAATTTTTATTTGTATTTGAGCTGCGCTTGTTTGTTTACATCCAGTTGAAAAAAATAATCAACACATTTATTTTTATTGAATATTAATCATTAGAGTAGCTAAAAATTTGGTAAAGGGTTGAATTATATTTTCAAAATTACAAGATTATGTAGGGAGCAAAGATTTGCAGGAATTTTATTTCTTGTACACGTAGATCGATAATCAAAATTGTTTTTATTGATTCAAGGTTACCTACTGGAATGCTATTTAGTATTAATTAAAAAATACATATTTACTTGACCAGTAACTATATTATTAAAAATAAATAGTACCATGTAAAATTGAAATCTTGAAAAAAAAAAAAATTGAATGCAAAATTTTACTTCAATCTACTTAAATAATAAAAAATAAATATACTTGCTAGCAAAATGAAAGATTCAGAGTTATTGTTAATACTGCGTTGCAAGAGTCTACATTGCAAAAGGGCCCAAAAATGTGGGGTCCTGGTTTTGGACAAGTAAACAGAAATAAAATATATAATATTAACAACATTTGAAATTGGTAATTAGTCACAACAAGCTTCCTAAATATTTTATAACAAGTGAAGAAGCGAAGAAGGCTCTCGGACTTTGCTCCGATATTTCTAGCTACGCCACTGATATCAAAATGTCAAACTTTATATTTTACTAATTATGCATTCGATAAATAATTTCGAATTTATCATCAAGTTAGAGCAGTGAAAAAATTCAAGGACGTTATTCTTAGGTCGACCATCCTCGCCTCCGGTGTCGGGCTCTTACCAAATAATGTGATTTTGAAAATTGTCAAAATTATATCATTAACTGTGACTAAGGACATTAAAATTATCAAATGCTAAGTAATCAAAATTGGTGGATAATTATTATTTTTGGATAATTTCAATGATTCTACTGGAAATGATCTTGCCTAATATTCTTGGGTCATAGTTTTGACAGTTTCCTCATGTATATTACTTTTAGGATAATTGTTCTCCGCCTCCACTGTCGGGATGTTATAAAACAGCGTGCTTTGAAAAACTTAGGGATATTATATTTGAAAAGAACATGGCGCAAAATTTTGTTTTATTGTTATTATATGATGATAAACAAACAGTAAAACTGCTTACAACAATGACAACATTAAATTATTTTTCCAGTTGTCCGCTAGGTGATGCATGTATTAAGAGTTTGTAAATTGATGTCAAAAGCTGTCTACGAATTAGAATTGAAACCCTGGAAAAATTTGCCTTTCAATTTTTCGTCTTTAGATGCATAATATAATTTGTGCCATCTCTTGCTCTCTTCTTGCAGTAAAATGTGGCGGGAGATTTGAATTTTCAAAACAATGCCTAAAATTCCAAATTACGTTTTTAGGAAACTTTTCTCAAGTATACTAATTTAAAGTAAAAATAAAAAGTATGAATAATAAATTATGTCTTGTTGTTCTGGCCCCTTAAAAGTATAATTTAATTCGGAGCAGATACATAAATTTCAGTTCTGAAATCAATAGATAAAAATATATTAAGTGAACAACAGGTGTATTGTCAGTTTAAATTTAGTTTGAGGTGCACAAATTCTCATCTTATAAATAATATCTCCTACGCTACTGATACTTCTTGTTCTTCTGTGTAGACAACTTGAGTTCATGGTCAAAGAATGGATAGCAAAGTCAGTAGCGTGTATAAGAATACAGAAAAACAAACAGTTGCTTATTTCGTGCGTGAAACTTCGTACCATACTCAAGTCAAAATGACGCCAAAATTGCTAGTAAAAATTTGTATGAACGTCTAACTCCAACATTCAATTATGAATAAAAATAAGAAAAAAATTATAAAGGTATGTGTTAAGTTGAAAAAATCAAGCCGGTTGGAATATTTTTGCATTTTGAAAAACTTGCTCGAGATAAACTTTAATGATAAATTTTTTTATGCAAGGGTCAGTTAATATCAAAGCATATCTTTGACTATATTTATTGCTTAGTTCAGTTATAACTAGTGTTGAATTTGTGTAGTTTCTCGAGCGAAAATAATTATCTTTCGTTTAAGATGTATTGTTTTTGTGAGTGATACCGGAAAATTGTTTTGCAGTTAGTTTTCTGGAAAGAACAGAGATTTTAGTGCGAAGTATGGATACATGTGAGTTTAAATATAGTGTGTTTGGTGCTTTTAAATAGAAAAATATCCAAACAAATATTTTTTAGTGAGTTTTCATTGGAGTTCAGGAAATTTGAGCTAGTGCCAGTTAAAAAAATTTGAAATTTCAAGACTGCTTTTGCTGACTTTTGGAATATTAATGTTTAATAATATGCAGATTATTCACAAACTTGCAAAAATAATTTATAACGGAGACAAAAGTTATTTAATTAAGTGAAAACAATATAATTGCTCAGTGCAATAATTACTACAACATAATAATTGCGTTCATATAATGGTTTACTTTTAACAAGGAACAGTTTTTTTTTAAATCGATTAAAGTAGAATAAATTGTACTTTTTTGCAAATAATCTATGAAATCTCAAATTTTTTGATGTAGTTGCTCAAAATGTATTCATTCAAACCTGAATAACAAATTTTATTGTTGTTTTTCAATGATAAATTACCTTGGTAACCTAATAACATTCCGTTTCCTTTTTTTTTCGTTTGAAAAAATATGTAATTAAATCTCTTACCATATAATATCAAAATGAATATTGCTACCGAATGAATAAAAACTGTAGTGTTTTTTTTTTTTTGCATTTGACAATAATGCAAAAATATTCCACCATGCTGTTAAAATAGTCATTGCAATACATAAACTAGGCTATGATATCTCTAATTCAAATGACATAATGGACAAAGCCATCCTACATAGAATATTACAGTCCGAATATTTTAACGTTAGGAATCCCTCCAGTTTAGGCTTCCTTGAACTATTTTTTTCATGTAACCAACATGAATTGTAAATAGAAGCTATTTCTAGTGTAATCCTAATAAGGGCAGTTGAAAAATTACTACTACTTCCCAAATAAAAATTTTACAAAACCTTATTAGTCTTATTTGCTTGTGGAATTAATTTTTCAAAAGACGTTCATAAAGTTGTATCTACAAATGCTGTTCCTCAAAGTTTAATTCAATCGCCAATCTGTGATTTAACAGCATATCTTTGGATAAATACAATAAATTGATGGATTATAGCATTTTTGTTGATAAAGGAGCCAGCAGTAGAAATTTTCTATGTAGGATGACCATGACACTTGATGACAGATATCATAACCTAGCTATGTATTTGAAAAAATATTTAACAAAAATAATACAGTAAACTGTAATACAATAACAATAAAAATGACGGTTTATACATTAAGAAATGGAATTACGTTAGTTTGAATGAAACTACACAGAGTTAGTTTCAAATTTTTGGTGTAGTTCAATATTTTTTCTTCTTCTCTGTTTTTTTTCAGGTGATATTGTAATATGAATCAAAATTCACATCTTTAGTTCTTTTTTTTTTGCAAAATGACTTCATCTTCAATATTAATTTCGAAAACCTTGATAGTAAAAATATGGTCTAGTCTTGGTCGAAATAAAATTAAGCATATCATTATTTATTTCTCAATCAACCTCAGTTTATAACGGAATAAATGATCAAATATTTTAATTATACCAAATTATTGGTGTCACGAAAACGGTATACAATTCACTAAGCAAAAATTAATTGAAATAACAGTATTTGATACTTAATTATTGTAAAATATTCAAAAAAAAAATTTTATTGGTACATTTTGTGTGGATAATCAACAAAAGCAGAACGAAGTAATATTTCTTGAAGCGTAAATATTTAGCCCGACCTTGAAAATTGATTCAATGTTTTCTTATTATTCTCAGCAATTCTTTTAAAAAATATATTAATTTATAAGCTATTAAAATTCGTACTTCAAACAAAATCATTCCAGCCATGTGGATACATCCTCAAAATTCAAATTTTGTGCTCAAAATATTTCTAACACATTTGTGTTTGATCCAGGATTTGTCTAGCACTTACGCAATAGACCGCGTTAGCTAAATTACAATTGGGCCTAGTAGGCAGCGCCAGCGATGCACGAATTATGTGGCTCAAAATTATGTTGAATTATTATATACATTAATGCAATAGCTTAATTTTATTTTATAGTTAAGAGGTAATTTAAATTCAAAATGTTTTTGCATGCAACTCCTCAAAAAATAATATAAGAATCGACTGAATAACAATTGTTCACTTTAAAAATATTGAATGTTTTATTTATTTATTAATTTTTTTGTTGCAGAGTCGTAAATGGTTTTTAATCCACCGTCATGTTAATGGGTCCACTTCGTCGTATTAAGAGACTATGGCCGCTGATTTTAGTGACACTGTTGTTTTCATTAGCTTTTATATTTAGAAAATCTCTAGTCAAGAATGAAAGAGAATCCATCCTAAATCGATTGAGGTACGTACACACATAGAAATATTTCCACAATTGGTTTGAAAAGCTACAATATAATTTCAATTCATGCCGATTTTGGATGCATTTGAATGAAGAATTTTAGGAATAAAAATTTGTTCAATGTGCTTAGAATAAGGCTTTTTCAAATTCTTATTTATACAGTGAAATATTTGTATGTATTTTTCCAAGCATATTCATGAAAGTAAATGGATAAATAAACAAATTCCGTTTTAGGTAACTGTATTCAAACATAATTTTATTCATTATAAATAGATTTAGCATGTTAACCTTACTTTATGATGCAACTATCATTGTATGTTATTTGATTCACCCTTGTTATTTTCTTTTACAACAAAATCAGTTTTACCTTCAGAAAATAATATACGTTAAAACATCTTCCAAATTGTATATCATTATTAGACCTTACGATTTATCCGTATGATTATACTTCGTCATTTTTTATAATATATTAATCATACAAAGCATTGAGAATTATTAACTTAGTTATAAACTTTGAGGAGTAAAAAATTTTTATGTATTTGTAATATAATGCTCATTGTAGACAGTCGTTAAATAATGAGTATATGCAGAAAAACTATTGAATGATCTGCACTATATTTCGGCAAATATTAATTATAAAATAATTAAAGAAGCATAAAATTGCAACAAAAACCAATAGAGTGTTTTAATTTCGTGATAAATTATTACAGCCTTATTTTCAAATTGCAAATTATCATTTCAAATTGGTGATGTAATTTTGTTAAATTCTTGTATTTTCTATCAGAAAAAAAAAAAACTTGCTACAGGATAGTATCACTTATTGGTTTGTCTTCTTTCAAATCAAGCTATAAAATATCACTTTTTGTAAATTAACTTTATGCTTTTATGAATTAAATAAAATACAACGACAACACAACTTCTGAGAATTGCAGTTTTTATTCGTAAACAAAACTCAAAAAAAAAACGCAAGAACAAAAGTAATTCCACTAGTTATTTCCTATCTTTTTTTTCCAATGACATTGGCATTTTAACAAAAATATCTTGTATCTAAACACCTTGACCAAGTAAATTCACACAAAAAAAAAGTTTAGCACGCATTTAGTGCGTTGTTTTTAAAAATATCCTAGGAAACATGACATTTAAATGTGTGAATTATTTTCAGGCCGCTAAGGTTTCAAAATGAGTATGTAGATAGGCGAGGAGTACATGTGATCGTAGGAAAATATATAGGGGAAAATAAAGATAAAAAATTTAACATCACTGAAGGTAAGATCTTAGATTTTTTCCAAGATCTTTGGCTGAAATTTATTTATTATTTCATGAGCGTGCAATAAAGGCAAGTGCGTAATCAACCAAATTAAATAAATAAAAATAGCAGTTATAGCCAAATACTATAATTTATTTACAACTATTTTGTGTTTAAAATGTATTTGGAGGCTATTTAAATTTAAAATTTTGAAAGGACATTTCATTGAAAAAAATTGCGCAACTACCATAGTGTTTAAATTAATTAACATAAGCGTTAAAATTTCTCATCAAAATTTTTTATTTTTGTTGAAATAATTGAACAAAAAAGCGCCGTACATAGTCCAATCGACATGTACTTTGGGGTCGGAAAAAATGCGAACTTAATGAAACTTTGGTATGTTGTTTTTGATCACCGAATAGTGTTATTTCTATGTTTTCCGACCAACATTTCGCGAAGAAATTTTCAGGAGGAGAGAAAAACCACGAAATTTTGGCACTTTTTTCAGTTTTTGCCCTGTAACTTTCTCCCCTCCATTCCTACGCCTTTGATCATCAAGTTCAACTTTGTAGAGCAACAAATTCCCGATAAATTTGATACGTGAAACTTGTTTGTAGACCCACTAATTTCCAAGATACAGCACTTCAAAAAAAGTGAAAAATTCCTGAAAATCTAAAAAAACATCAAAAAATTGCGGTTCTCGCTTAATATCTTTTATTTTTCAACATTATTTATGGTATTATGGTACCTAGTTTCATTCTGACGTAGAAATCAGTCAACAACCCATCCCTTACCCTGTCTACCTATGCCACCATATCTGGAGGCACGGTAGTCCCCCGCCAAGACAAGCCAAGCAAAGCGCAACAGCACTACCTATAGACTGTCAGATAGTCGTAGATTTGAGTGCCCCATTTTGTTTTTTCTGCCTTCAAGAGTTTTGATAAGTATGTCTATTTGGAATATAATAATGCCAGAATTAAAGCTGGACCGTGTGGCCAACACAATAAAAATTAATTTTAAATTTTCATAGAGAAACATGTTTTCATCCAATTTTCTCGCTTCTGCCATGCTTACGAAATGAAATTTAAGGAAGAAAGAATCAGCGGGAAACGATAGGCAGAAGTGATCCACTTGGCCGAGAATTCGGAATGAGGGTTCGATTGTGCAAAAAAGTTATATCAATTGTTCACGTTCTTCTCGTTTCTGCCGTTTGGCCATATGAAAGTTGATATCAGGAGTATCTCGTAGAAACGAATTGCCTAAGTTTTTCGAATGACCAAGTCAAGATATACAAGAAAACATTCAAATTTCTGCAAGATGTTTTCGTTATCTTGACTTGGTCATTCGAAAAACTTATGCCATTCGTTTCTACGAGATACTCATGATATCAATTTTCATACGACCAAAAGGCAGAAACGAGAAAAACGGGAAAAATTGATACCATTTTTTTACACAATCGAGCCCTCATTCCAAACCCTTGGCCAAGTGGATCACTTCTGCCTATCGTTTCCCGCTGATTCTTTTTTCCTCAAATTTCATTTCGTAAGCAAGGCAGAAGCGAGAAAATTGGATGAAAACATGTTTTTTTATGAAAATTTAAAATTAATTTTTATTATGTTGGCCACACGGTCCAGCTTTGATTTTGGCATTATTATACTCCAAATATACATACTTATCAAAGCTCTTGAAGGCAGAAAAAACAAAATGGGGCACTCAAATCTACGACTTTCTGACGGTCTACTACCTTCCTCGAAGAGCTTCGTCGTTTTTTGAACCCTCATAACTTGGGTTTGGATTATACCAGATAAACAAAATTCTCGGGATATGATGTCAATAGCGGACTTATTAAACATATTGGCTTAAACTAGGGGAAGGAAATTTGTATGAGACTTCCGCAAATTTTGATGCTAGAGGCCTGAAAATTGATATAGGGACTACTTGTTATAAATAATAGTAGAATAAAAACTTACTAAAAGAAGTGGAATCCCACCAAAAATATTTTCAAGTAAAATGTTACCAAGACGAGACCATATGGCTCGCACTGTCAAAAAGTTGTCAGATTGATAGCCAAGTCTCTAACCCTATACGCTCTAATTCTACAAGCCTCCTTGTCCATCTACTTGTCTAGCCACTACTCATTCTGAAGGGAACTACAAGAACTATTGTATAACAGAAAACTAATGAATAGTGAATAAATTTCTCACCTTATGCCCATGTGAATGTATCGAAATGGCCAAGTCCCATATTTTGACTGAGGTGTAGAATTGTGAAGTTATGGCTTGTAGAATTAAAGCGTGTAGAGTTAGAAGCTTGGCTCTACATGGGATCTGATAACTCTTTGACAGTGCGAGCCATATGGCTTCGTCTTGGCAACATTTTATATGAAAATGTTTTTGGTGGGATTCAACTTCTTTTAGTAAGTTTTTGTTTTTCTATGATTCATAACAAGGAGTCTCTATATCAATATTCAGACCTCTAGCATCAAAATTTGTGGAGATCTTATACAAATTTCCATCCCCTAGCTTAAGTGGTTGGGAGTAGAAGTTTCAAGTTTTAGAATTTTGTTGTTGCTTGTGTACTAATACTAGCTCACATACCAAATTTCAGCATTCTAGGACTTCAGGAAGTAACCCAAAAATTTTGATAATCATCAGTGAGCGAGTCAGTGACGAAATCGGGGTTTTTTCAGATGTCAATAGAATTTAAAGTATAAGAACTATGCAATTGAAACTTTATATGTTTAATAAGTCCACTATTGACATATCCCGAGAATTTTGTTTATCTAGTAGGTATAATCCAAATCCAAGTTATGAGGGCTCGAAAAAACAACGAAGCTCTTCGAGAAAGTTATGTAGTGCTCTTGCGCTTCATTTGACTGGTCTTGGTGGAGGCACTACCGTGCCTCCAGATATAGTGGCATAGGTAGGCAGAGTAAGGGGTGGGTTGTTGATTGATTTCTGCGTCAGAATGAAACTAGGTATCATGAAAAAATTTGAAATATAAAAGATATCAAGCGAAAACTCCCATTTTTGATGTTTTTTTAGATTTTCAGAAAATTTTTACTTTTTTGAAGTGCTGCATCTTGGAACTTAGTGGATCTACAAACAAGTTTTACGGATCAAACTTATCGAAAATTTGATGTTCTATGAAATTGAACTTGATGGTATAAGGCGTAGGAATAAAGGGGAAAAAGTTACAAAGCGAAAACTGAAAAAAGTGCCAATATTTCGTGGTTTTTTCCTCCCCCTGGAAATTGCTTCGCAAAATTTTGGTTGGAAAATATACATATAACACTATTAGGTGATCAAAAACAATATACAAAAGTTTCATCAAGTTCACATTTTTTCCTAATCTGCCCCTATTTTTCGACATGCCGACTGGACTAACAGGTCTTATTTGATTTGTTCTCTGTTTGCAATAAATGCCAAAATTCATAAAATATTAACTTTTCAAGAAAATGCTGATAAAGAATTTAATTTAATTTCCTTGTATTTCAGCGATGTTAAATGCCAACAACTACAACCCGGAACAAAAGGCAGGTGAAAATGGACAACCGGTTGTCATTCTACCCAAAGATTTAATCGAAATGCAACAACAGTTTCAAATTAACAGATTTAATATCATGGCCAGCGACAAAATTCCACTCAATAGAACTTTGCCTGACGTGAGAAAGAAGAGGTAAGAATTAAAGGTGTATAATAGCGATGAAATGACGTCATTAAGTTGGAAAAAAGTAATGTTCGGCACAAATTGGAAATGTCCAAAATAATTTGAACAATTGGAAAAAACTTTTTTTCTACTTATATATGGGGTCTTTTGGGACAGCATAACATTTATGCCGCTGTTTTGGGATATTGTCGCGATTAAAAGGAAAGATATGAACAAAAAATTTACAGATTATATATTGATTAAAAGTTCAAAAAAAGATATTTCCATATTAAATTCATTTCAGGACAAAAAATTGATATTGATCCCTGCCCCTGCATTTTCTTTTTTTGTCTAGTTTCAACATTCTCCAAAGTTTCGTTTCTCTTACACTCTATCTATAGTTTCGATCTGCTTTGTTTTTAAGTTGTTTCAAGCGTTTTATTAACAGATGGCAGTTTTTTCGTAGCAAGCACCTTAAATATTTAAGGCACTTTCGTACTGCCGATGCTATTACTAATTGTTGTCGGAACTACCGTCACAAAATTTTGTATCACCATTAATTATTTATTTATTTATTTATTTATTTATTAATAATATCCCAACAGGCAAAAATGCCCAAAAATATCATCGATAATTTTCATTATAAATCTTCTTTTAATTGCTAGTGACATCGGCCGTAAGACCTTAAGCTCATAAATATTATTAGTATTTATAATTATTAATGAAAATATTACGAGCGCGGTATAACGTACCCAGTTTGCGCCTGCGCAGTATAAAGTGCACGGCTTGACGCTATATTAATGTTCTTTTAAGATTCTTAACAAAAGAACTAACATAATATTATTCTTTTTTAAATTGAATCTTATTTGATATTACAGATGTCAGAATGCATACAAAAAAATCTCCCACCTACTAATTATTACTAATTGTTGTCGGAACTACCGTCACAAAATTTTGTATCACCATTAATTATTTATTTATTTATTTATTTATTTATTAATAATACCCCAACAGGCAAAAATGCCCAAAAATATCATCGATAATTTTCATTATAAATCTTCTTTTAATTGCTAGTGACATCGGCCGTAAGACCTTAAGCTCATAAATATTATTAGTATTTATAATTATTAATGAAAATATTACGAGCGCGGTATAACGTACCCAGTTTGCGCCTGCGCAGTATAAAGTGCACGGCTTGACGCTATATTAATGTTCTTTTAAGATTCTTAACAAAAGAACTAACATAATATTATTCTTTTTTAAATTGAATCTTATTTGATATTACAGATGTCAGAATGCATACAAAAAAATCTCCCACCTACCTAAAACAAGCGTGATAATTGTCTTCCACAATGAAGCCTGGTCAACTCTTTTGCGCACAGTTTGGAGTATAATAAACAGATCACCCGCAAGCCTTCTTGAAGAAATTATTTTGGTGGACGACGCAAGTAATAGAGGTAAAACAAAAATATACTTCATCTAGTTCTACGACCATATCTGGATTTGGTTGTTACGGCATTTTATTTCGTTCAAACATCCCAACACTATTAACATCAATACACACACAAATTCATATTGGTGGCATTGAATACAACATCTATCACCGATCCATTGTATACGGATGTAAACAAGCATTGCAACATTTGATAAACAATTGGTAAAGCCCCGTCTCGTAATACTTGGTCTCATGTCGTGATATTTAAGCTTGCACTCTTGTTTCATAAATTAATGATAAAGGAACCACTATAAAACTGATTTTCCAGTGAAATATTTCCATTCAGTCGCAAAATCGATCATAGGGCGGCAGATAAAATGAGATTCCTTTTAAAATTATTTTCCAATCATTACCATTGCTGTTAATATACAGGGTGTTCCACGCTGAGCTTACACTTGTAGGTTTGGCGTGCATATTCGTCACATTTTTATAAATAATCAAATAACACTGCCAAATTTCGACTTTAAAAAAGTATTCTTCACGAAAAGTAGCTTTTCCTATTAATTTACATATACTGAATACAAAATTTATTATATAGGGCAAAAATTAGTTTCCGTTTTCCAGAAAAAAGATGCAAAGCTTCCGCAAAAATCTACAGAAATCATACAATTTTTCTATACATTAGTGGAATTGTGACGTGGTTTCTTTACTGCGCTCTTGTATTCTGCTTCGGTAACATCTCTACAAACAATCCAGAATTAATCTGCCAACTTTGGAATGTTCCACTTGCTCTGATATTTGCGATGTCCTGATGGAAGCGCTCCCAATATTTATAGCTGAAGATCTCTTAATTGTCCGGAAAATAGCTCAAATGAGAATATAGAAAGTATATTTCCAAAGACATGTTACAACCCCGTCTTTGGTATGATGCTAACGTATCTTCGAAAAGTATAGTATTGTTGTCATTCTTCTTACTTCCGAAAAAGTATTTTGAGCCAGCCGAAAATCTTTCCAGGCTTTTTTTCCCTTTATTTTCTAGAAGAGGATCGAAGATGTCATCTTTTGAATAAAAAACTACTTTTGATTTCAAATTCCAGCTTGCCTTGTTTTATTTTTGTATCATTGTTTTCTGAAGAAGAGCCTTGGTCAAAGGATCGAAACATCAAAGTTTCAATTAAAATATACAGAATTCAAAATAAAAATTTTTTTTTATTCAATAAAATTCTGAAACATGTATAGATTATCTTTAAATCAATGTTTTATTGGAGGATCCACGAATATATCTTTCTTGATCTTAGCTACGCTTAATCTTGAAAATTTTTGGCAGAGTTATTAAAAATCAGCTCTATTTTCGTCCATTGCTTTTAGAATATTTTCATCAGCCCTAGTTTTATATGCAGTAGTGGAAGTAGTACTTCTTGTTGGTCAACTAAAGGATCATTTCAAACATTATCAAGTTTAAAGGGACTGGACTCTTGAAATTTTAAAGATACCAGGTATCGTGGAAACTCAAACTAATAAATGATTCTCACTTATCAACTCTTATTCAGCATGGGTAGATAAGCAAATTTTAGTTAAAATTATTCCGAATACTTTTTCACTGTAGACCAGTGTAATTATTTACCACATTATAGCTTCAAGTCTCTTTTATAAAATGCCATTTTTATGTTATAAAAATTCAAACTCATTCCCGAGATACAGCGTTTTGAATGTGTGCCGGATTTTAGACGAAAATTCAAAAAAAATTAATTACGCCGAATATGATTAGTCAGCATCAAAATGTTTTTATTGTTTCATATGCAAAATTTTCCGCTGAATTGAATGTTAAAATAAAAAATAGGGTATTCCATTCAAAATAAGAAAGTTGAGGCCAATTTCCGGTCAAACCGGATGTGCCAAAGTGAATATAATAACGTATTTTTCTCCAAAAGTGCGCTGCCAAATACAAAATAACAAATAATGATTTATGGGAGGTCATATGCTACCCTTATCCATTTTTAGCGCATTTTTTGTAAAAAAGCGCTATTATATTCACTTTGGCTGGCTGGCTGGCTGGCTGGCGTGACGCTGAGCTCTCAGCAACTATACTATTTACAGGCTTGAAACTGGTACTAAATAAAAGCTGCTGTTTCGTAGGTTTGCACAAATTGCTTTAATTCAAGCTCAGTGATTGTGGAAGATTAAATTATTCAATTACTTGTTTCAAGTGAAACAATGTTCATAGATATATATGACATTAGGGATATGGCAACTAAAATTTATTAAAGTAGATAAAAATTTAGTTACAACTTTCGCCGCGGGTGTCACTATTATTATGTACAGTTGTCAAATCTGTCCGGGATTCATTTAGTGAATTGTTTGACGCAAATTTGAAGCTTATCAGAATGAATTATTATTATTGGATGGAAATTTGTTCACTTTTGGTGTATTTTTTTAATATAGCTTTGATAAAGATCAAATTATCATTTTAAGGTACAGCACTTGACCTCCCGTCAGTCAATAACTAAACAATGAAGATTAAAAGGAATTTTTGAGTTTGTACATGCATAAATTATGTACCTATCAAATAGTCAACTTGAAACTAGTACTAAATGGAAGCTGCTGTTTCGTTAGTTTACCCAAACTGCTTGATTTCAAGCTCAGTAATTGTGGGAGATGGTAATTTGCGAAATCTCTGAAGTAACAAGCATTCATGAGCTGTCAAAAATGCGCTTTCATCATCTAGATGATTCTGCCATTTTTTAATTAAGCTCCAAGCTCTATTGAAACTCATTTTAGAATCAGTTTTTCAATACCAGCTATATTTCCTGATTTATTGACGATTTGGGGTACTTGTTTATAAAACAAAAACTAATCGTCTACTGATGTGCTGTATCCTAAGAAAATAATTAGATTTTCTCAGATATATGAAAAAAAAATCTTTGAAAATTTGGTGCAATTACTTCCAAAACTACAGATTTAGGAAAATGAATAACAGGTGGTCATGTACTGACCTGAATTTATCAAAAAACAAAAACTTTATTCATTCTGTTACTAATATCGAAAATCGCATATCAATATCTTGGGTATCTCGCAAAATATAGAGATAAATAGTTTCTACCCTAAAATGGGTACTATCCCATATCGGTTCGAAATTTGAGGTATAAAATTTAATGACTGTCATATTGCTTATTCTGTGCAGCAATTTTTTGATTTCTATTATGCATAGTTCAACAGTAATTACTTTTTGAATTTTTATTTAATTTTTCACCTAAAACTGGGTGTATGAATGAAAAAAATCAAGCGGTTTGGGCAAACCTACGAAACAGCAGCTTTCATTTGGTACCAGCTCCAAATCTGCAAGTGCTGTAGTTGCTAAAAACTCAGCGTCATGCCAGCCAGCTAGACAGCCAAAGTGCATATAATAGCATATTTTTAGCGCATTTTTTCGAAAAAAGCGTTATTATATTCACTTTGGCTGTCTGGCTGGCTGGCTGGCGTGACGCTGAGTTCTCAGCAGCTATACTATTTACAGACTTGAAACTGGTACTAAATAAAAGCTACTGTTTCGTAGGTTTGCACAAAATGCTTTAATTCAAGCTCAGTGATTGTGGAAGATTAAATTATTCAATTACTTGTTTCAAGTGAAAAAATGCCCATGGATATATATGACATTAGGGATATGGCAACTAAAATTTATTAAAGTAGATAAAAATTTAGTTACAACTTTAGCCCGGGGCCTCACTATTATTATGTACAGTTGTCAAATTTGTCCGGGATTCATTCAATGACTTGATTGACGCGAATTTGAAGCTTATTAGAATGAATCATCATTACTGGTTGAAAATTTGTTTACTTTTGGTGTATTTTTTTATATAGCTTTGATAAAGATCAAATTATTATTTTAAGGTACAGCACTTGACCTCCCATCAGTCAATAACTAAACAATGAAGAATAAAAGGTATTTTTGAGTTTGTTCATGCATAAATTATGTACCTATCAAACTGTCAACTTGAAACTAGTACTAATTGGAAGCTGCTGTTTCGTAAGTTTGCCAAAACTCTCAGTAATTGTGAGAGATGGTAATTTGCGAAATCTCTGAAGTAACAAGCATTCATGAACTGTCAAAAATGCGCTTTCATCATCTAGATGATTCTTCCATTTTTTTGCAATAAGAATTCTACGACCCTAAAAAATTACATTTAAAACAAATCCAAAACACACAACACAGCTCAAACTGATATCCATACTTTCAAAAAAAAAAAAATCTAACTAATGGATCAGTGACAGATGTTGTATACAGAAAGATAGCTTTTGAATTTGAACAAGAACCAATACTGTACAAAGCACAAAATACAAGTCTAAAGTTTGATAGCTCTAAATGAATAACAGGCAGTGCTACCAATATGAATTCACGGAAAAAATAATTTAGCCGCTCGAGAATTACTAATAGAATGTGAAATGCGAACGTTTCTTTATGGCACAATTGTAAAATCAGATTCTGAAGTCATAAGGAAACTCAAACTGATTAGAAATTGTTAAATTAAATTAAAACCTCGAAGAGTAAATTGATTTGGTTTTTTTATAAAATGTATTTTCTATGCAACATTAAAAATTGATACCAAATTATTATTGATTACGTAGAAATACAATTTATTGGAAAAGACAATTTTTAATTTAGAATGAGAACATTTTATTCCAAAGGTTGAAAGTTGATTAGCTTGTTTCACAATTCAGTTGACGCATTTTTATTTCCTATTAAATGTTTTTTGTGGGAAAATACGAGATTGTAAAAGTGAATCTTTTACGACACTTATGCATAAATTAAAATTTTAAGAGCAGTGCAGTCCAAGAAAAATTATCAAAGTTGAGTGGAAATGCACGAATTCTTATGGAAATCTTTCAAAATTCAGATCTGAATAAATATATTTCAAATAAAGATAATTAAATAATAATTTTTCAATCAAAAATAATGAGAACCAATTCGATACAAGAAACTTGATAACGTTGCTGACGTCGGAATTATGTAGTGAGAATATCTTGACCGCAGTGTTGCCGTGTCTTATACAATTATTTACTATTAAAAAATCGTATGAATATAATATTTGTCAAATCTTAATGATATTTCAACATATTTTGATGCCAAAATTGTATTTATACCTATTGAAGATTCATGATTTTTTACTATGAAATTGCATTAGACCTTGGACAAACAGTACCACAATAATAAAACTAAATTTCATGCCATGTCAACCTTAAAGCGCTTGCTATAAAAAACAACAACCGAGAGATTTTGATAAAATTTAATATTATGCAGTTTAAGAATTAATACACAACATATCGAAAAATAAGAATCACCTCTGAATTAGTTTGATAGATTTTTGTATCCGAAATCGATATTTTTTTTTCTATTTATTTTATGGAACGTCATAACATATTTGCCACTGTTTTGTATATTGTCGCAATAAAAATGGAAAGATATGAACAAAAACTAACACAATAATTTGATCAAAATTTCAAGAAAAGTTTTAGATTAGTAAAAAAGATATTTTAATATTAAATTCAGTTCAGGACAAAAAATCAATATGAAGCCCTGTCCCTGCATTCTCTCCGTTTCTCTTACACTTCAACTACAATATAGATCTGAATTATTTTCAATTATTTCAAACGTTTGACTAACAGATGGCAGTTTTTTCGTAGCAAGCACCTTAAATCATCTCCTGTATCATATAATCAATATTATTTGATATTTAGCTTATATTAATATTGAGTAATCAATTTTTCTTTTGCAGCCTTTTTACAAAAACCTTTGGAGGATTACATTAAGACCCTTCCAGTCCGCACTCGGATTCTGCGTTCAGTAACCCGAATTGGTTTGATAAAAGCCCGTGTTCTGGGGGCAGAAAGGGCCAAAGGAAAAGTCTTAACATTTTTAGATGCCCATTGCGAATGCACAATCGGCTGGCTGGAAAGTCTATTGGATAGGATTTTTGAAAATCCAACAAGAGTAGTCTGCCCAGTTATTGACATCATTTCCGATGACACTTTTGCTTACGTAAAAAGTTTCGACTTACATTGGGGAGCCCTAAATTGGAACTTACATTTCCGGTGGTATACTCTATCAGGAAAAGAATTGCAAAAAAGAAAAAAGGATATTATTTCACCGTTTAGTACCCCAACAATGGCTGGAGGATTATTCGCAATCGACCGAGAATACTTTTTTCAAATCGGAAGTTATGACAGTGAAATGAAAATTTGGGGTGGGGAGAATTTAGAAATGTCGTTTAGAATTTGGCAGTGCGGCGGTTCAGTTGAAATTGTGCCTTGCTCACATGTTGGGCATTTATTTAGAAAATCATCCCCATACTCATTTCCTGGAGGAGTTGGAGATATCTTGTACGCAAATTTGGCCCGTGTGGCTTTAGTTTGGATGGATGATTGGTCAAAATTCTATTTTAAGTTCCACCCGGAAGCAGCTAAATTAATAAACACTCAAGACGTATCCCAAAGATTGGAACTACGCGAAAAATTGAAATGTCATTCTTTTGAATGGTATTTAGACAATATTTGGCCTGAAAACTTCTTTCCAACAGATGATCGATTTTTTGGAAGGATAAGAAATTTGGATGAAGATCAATGTTTGATTAAACCGTTAGGGAAAGGAACTTTGAATCAGCCAATGGGAGTAGCGAAGTTAAATGAATGTTTAAAGGCAGATAATTTGATAGAAATGTTTGTTATTACTTCGGATGGAGTTATAATGACTGATGAGTCGGTTTGTTTGGATGCACCTGAAAAGAATTTAGCAGTTGATGGGAAAGTTAGGATTATGGCCTGTTCTGGATTCAAGAGGCAGCGGTGGCAGTATGACAAAAAGGTAATTAAACGTCACGAAATTTGATGAGTAAATAAGTGCTTTAAATAAATACCTAAATATTATGCAAAGGTATATTGAATTAAATGATTTATATTTTTGCAGACGCAAGCATTAATTCACATCTCTAGCAACAGATGCCTAGATATTGCCAAGTCTCGGAAATACGAGGATGGACTCATTGTAACAAATTGTACGGGTGTTCTTTCTCAACAATGGAACTTGGAATCAATCCCTTGGAAGTGAATTTTATTCCATTTTAGATATTTCCTTTCCCTTATTCCTACTATGTTATAGTATTTAAAATACTATCACGGTCAAAAAGTTTAATACCATCGAATTTTCTATAAAAACTGCTCTTGTCAGTTTTTAGCTCATCCATGACAATAAAATTGTGATTTTGTCAAGAATTTTTTAAATAGATTTGTAAATACTTGATCATAAAATCTTGGGATTCAAATAACTTTGGATAGTAAAAGCTTGGGACTTCTTAATTCCCACAAATTTAAATTTCGATTATAACTATACATGATTTGATGCTTATCTTATTAAATTTATTGTGACAAATAAATGGAGGAAAAATTTATAAAAAAATATTTGGAAACTAGGATTATTATCTTTTGTTACCCATGATACAAGATTTTGTAATCACCAATACCTTATGGTGCAATATAAATAAGAAAGCAATATTTATTAATATTTATATGCCATATTGTAACACTTTTGAATAAAAAAAATTGTTACCAAACCAAATTTTGTTAATGTATCCTTTAAAATAAATTAATACAGGTACAAAGGATCGGACAGCATCAAATGGAACCTGAATCTGAAAATGAAAAACATGATTATTATAATATTAAAAACAAAAGTATATATTTTACCTTCGATTGTGTATAGTATAATCCTAAAATACATTTGAAAATAAATCTTCTACTACTACTATAGTTCTTTTAGTTGTGGTGACAAAAATGCATGAATAGTTTTTTTTATAAGTAGGATAAACTACTAATGAGACAAAATCGAGATCAGACATCCAAACAAATCTAACTAAATTGGCAATAAAATCTTACTGTTAATATCGTCAGGTGAAAAGTATTTTTTCGTGATTACAATTCACCGTCTACAAAATTATTTTCAATATGAATCCAAAACTCGGCTTCTTGTACATTAAAAAAATCTTGGCAATCACCACAAGAAAAATGAACTATACTACTGCTAAACATCTCCATTATAATTTTCTTTTCAAAATCTTTAGAAATGCTCCAAATTGCGTCACAATAAATTGTTCATAAAATGAAGAGAATAATTCAAAAATGCAGACTTGAATATTTAGGAAAATATACTGAACATGTAAAGCGGCAAATGAGTATGTAAGCTTTTGATGATAAAAGGCGTTAGGGACGTTTGTACGACATGTATATGTGTAAAATAAGATTGAATTTAAGTGAATTAGATGAAATAAAATTGGAAAGAATATGGCTAGAAAAGTATCATCAAGTGGTTTAGATATGAGGAACAATTACTGTCGAATTGAGGACTATTAAAAAAATATATACGAAGTGTTCAATAATTTCTCGGTAGATGTATAATCAATCGCTTCCCAGCTTATTGAATCATACTGACAACTTCACTGAGAAAACATTCAGGTCAAAAAAAAAAAGAAAAAAAACGGGCCACCTAATATTGGTCAGTTTTCTGAGCTAACTATTTAACATTTAAAATTAAACTTTTGATATCAGACGATGTAATGAACTATCAAGTATAGTAGTAAAATATAAAATTTTTGCACATGGGTGTAAACGTCAAAAAAAATATTTTTTAGTAGAGACTGTGTTCAAAATAGAGGAAAGTCTATTATTGACTCATTTTACTTTCGAATATATTCCCTTCTTTCGATTAGATCAGTGTTTTTCAACGTCAAAAAAGTTAGCACCCCCACTTTGCGCAAAATAAAAAAAAGTAGCCTTTAGTTTAGGACTAATTAAGGACTAATTTGCACCCAAAACATTAGAATTTGTGCCCATGCACTTTGGCCATAAAATCAATTTGAAAAGGAGGTGCCAAATTGAGCAAAAGCTGGAATCTCCACATTGGCCAATCGAAAAAAAAGTCAGCTCATCAGAAAGAACTAATTTAGGACTTAGCGCAGCGCAATTTCAAAATAATTGATTTTCAACATATATAATTTTTTTATAGCAAAAATTTTGTGATTACTAATAATTAGTCTTGACTTTGAGATTGAGTTTTCAAAACTTTTTCTCGTTCTGAAATAATTTTTAAATCTTGTTCCGAATTTCACGTTGCGCAATTGCAAAAAAAAACTATTTATTACAAGAATATTTTTTTTTTTCAAAAAATCCTATTAGGTACAAATTAGTCCTAAACTAGTTCTTTCTAATGACCTGACTTTTTTTTCGATTGGCCAATGTGCCAGCTTTTGCCCAAGGTGGCACCCCCGCTTTTCAAATTGATTTTATGGCCAAAGTGCGTGGGTACAAATTCTATTTTTTTTTGGTACAAATTAGTCCTAAATTATAGGCTACTTTTTTTATTTTGCGCAGAATCTTGTTCAAGGGATCGCGATCGCATTTCAGGAAAAAGTAAAAAATAAGAGTTATTGGTCCTATTCTATGATAAAAATACAATTTCAGTAAGAAGACTGTACCTATTCATTTTTTAATAGTTTGTGAAACCATGGTCCTATTTTTGAGTTTACAAATCAAATCATTTTCTAATTAGTAATTTCACATAGGTATGAAGTACTAAATGGCACTGATAATTTCAAAGCTTCTTTTGCGAGCTCTGGATATCTTTTTTTTTATCCAAAAGACGCTATTCTTCTGCAAATTGAATTCTATTCTGTTATCAGCAGTAAAATCCATGAGATTCTCTTTCATCTTTGTGGTCATATTCATGTACTGACATATCCATCAAGGATTTAGTATTCATCTATAACCAGTGTTAGCTTCAGAGATCAGCTCTGGAAAGTAGCTCAATAATTTCTGTTCCAACTTATGCAAGCTCTGTATCATGTAGGAAATGTGAGAGCTTATTACCACGATTGGTCCATTTCAATTTCTTCGATGATCTTCCGAATACAATATAATTTTTCGCAAAGTTTTGTGAGAAATAATTTTATTTTATTTTTGGCCGTTACAATATTCTTCTCTCGTTCTTGAGAAGACTTGGTTGAGATGTTTAGGTAGTTCAAAATATCAGCGAGTAATGTTAATCGCAAAACAGGGTCACAAAAATAGTTTTTGTATTCAGATTTAACAGACTTTAGCAAGATGTTTTCGTACATATCTTGACTTGGTCATTCGAGAAACTTATGCCATTCGTTTTTACGAGATACTTATGATGTTATGATATCAACTTTCATATGACCAAACGGCAGAAACGAGAAAAACGTGAACAATTGATATAATTTTTTTGCATAATCGAGCCCTCATTCCAAACCCATGGCCAAGTGGATCACTTCTTCCTATCGTTTTTTGCTGACTCTTTTTTCCCTAAATTTCATTTCGTAAGCATGGCAGAAACGAGAAAATTGGATCAAAACAGTTTTTTTTATAAAAATTTAAAATTAATTATTATTATATTGGCCACACGGTTCAGCTTTAATTTTGGCATTACTATACTCCAAATATACATACTTATCAAAGCTCTTGAAGGCAGAGAAAACAAAATGAGGCACTCAAATCTACGACTATCTGACGGTCTAATACCTTTCCTCTGAATAGCCACCTGAGCTCTGGATGATTAGGGAGCTTTTGATGGAACGTAGCCATGTCTTCATAAATTATTCTAAACAGTTGAGTTTTCAAGGCTCCACTTTTAATAGAGTTCACAGCAAATATATCATTGTTTCATTACGGTCTTAGAAAACCGCCAGAATTTTGTTTATTTTTCAAGAGGCCGCATATTTAAGGTTGAAAAACACTGGTTTAGATAATGTTGATTTCGTAACGACACGAATCTAAATAAAGTTGATTTTGTACTTGACATTCCACTTTTAGGCAAATCATCAGTTAAAATCATTTGGAAAATCAGTTTCAGAGTACGTTTTCTCAATGTATAGCAAAAAAAATAAATAACGGGAATGGGTAAGTAATGTAATTTTCTCAACCAAATATGGTTTTGACTTTGAAAATTCAATTTGATGTCAGGCCATACACGACTGAGAGCTCTAATTCAAATCCTAGAAGATGATATCTTCGTGAGAGTCATTTCGAAAACAATGATTCTTTTAATCATTCATCATTTTATCATAATGAATGTTTATAGATTGTGGAGGACAAAACTTCTCCCTTTCATATCCATACCGAAAAATTATTGAACGCCTCTCGTATTAAGAAACTAAGTGTGAACAATTGGATAGACGCTTACGCTTAGTGTATAAGTAGATTGATGAATGATTATTGTTGGTTTGTTGTGAATGAAAAAGTTTTTGAGTGGGAAGAATAAACTTGTACTAGTAGATGTTCCTAGGCACAGTATTCAATAGAGCTCTTAGTCCTGCATTTATCCGCTTGAATTGTAGATTTCTAAAACCAGAGCGGGTAAATTGATGAAATGAATACATAATAGGTAACATTAGAAAGTTAGATCGCACGCCCGTGACAGAAAAAATACAAATAAAATTTTACTGGCTGCCATTTATGGGAAAGACACTTACAGCTGTAAGCTTAAGATATTTGCATTTAATATCACCGCAAAGTGTTATTGCATATTGAGAAAAGAATTTTTTCTACGATCACTATAGAAAACAACATATTTCTCATACAAAACACAACTAGAAAACTTACAATTTCACACAACCGTGCGAAAAGTCGTGAGAAATCATTTCTCACACCAGTTTGACCAACTTATATATTAATAATTCATTTTGAATATTCTTTAGGTGATATATATGATATATTTAGCAAGATTATTGATAAATATCACGGACTTGATATAAATCTCTGTTTGCTCTTTTATAAGCCACATTTAAATAACAAAATTGCACTAAGTTCTGTTGGAATTATTTTCTTATTCTTGTAATATATATTCCAAAGGTTGGTAACACTACGAATCACAACTGTCAAATTGAAGCAGACAAAACACGTTCCATCACATTCTGTTGAAATCGAGAAATTATGGACGTAATTATTGTATCATAACCAAAATACGATATCCACAAATATCATTACTGCAGTTGGAAAATGATTAGTAACGAAGATTTAGAAAACACGCTACCCCCAGATCACAGAAAACTCTAACTAATGAACCAATCAGAAGGTCGCTTGGTGAGAGTGAGCCAATCAGATACAATCTCTCCGTAGTTTGCAACAATTAGATCACACAACAATGAAATGTCAATCAACTGATAGAAAATATATCAATAATGATCCAAATCATAACTTAAATTAATATCACAATAAATAAGCTGAGCAAACAATTAAAATGCCTAAATTATTTTATATTTGTGAAAATAGATTCAAAATCTCAGTTATACGAATGATTTACCTATATATTTCATTAAAAATTGTGATCGTAGAAAAAGTATAGTGTACAACACGTATAGAATCACCTATTTCACACTTGTGTGATTCCAGCACTCGACTCCGTCTCGTGCTGAAAATTACACACCTCGTGTGAAATAGGTTATTTTCTATACTTGTTGTACAATATACTATTAATTTGCAATAAAGAAAAGCTTTCTTGAACAACTTTATACAGTCTGACAGTTTTTCGACTGCGAGGTAAGTTTGCAAAATCGATTAAAATCTTATTGAAATAGTATATTCCGATACAAGTGCGAAATGGAGATCATTCCAAGCGAATGTGAATAATTCAGCCACGAGACGAAGTCGAGTGGCAGAATTCACATGAGCATGATATGATCATGTGAATAATTCAGCCACGAGACGAAGTCGAGTGGCAGAATTCACATGAGCATGATATGATCGATCCGCACGAGTGCCGGATGTTATTTTTTCTACAGTCAAAGGTATCGGCGTGAAAATCTATAACCAAAATATACCGTTTTCTGAGAGAGAATTTGCTTCATTGATCTTATTCCAATTCATCAAATGTTGATAAAATTACACATATTGATCCCATTTTGAAGAGGAATGATAAGAAAACCAAAAAGAATTAAAATTATGACAGTAATGAAACAGTTTTATCGCGACGCCACGCGGCTTTCTTAGGAGCCTCAGAGCGTGCGGAATGACCCCTATTCCGCACGCTACAGCGTGTGGAATGGGTATCATTCTATAGTGACTGTAGAAAAAAATTGTTTTGAGTTACGCAATAAATTTATAAATTTGCCTAAATATGCTCTACTTTTGTTTTTGAATACAATAGTTATTTAAGTATTAAGGTCGGTAAGTGCAGTTTGTTTATTCGCTGTCATCTGTCAAGTTTGACATTTTATTGTGAATATTCAATTACAAATGAAGGTAAATAAATGAATATTTTTTGTGAAAATCCATAATTTTTTATTTACCGCCTTTGCCCATGGGCGGTAAGTCAGCATAACCATAGTAACTACAGTTTGTCGGTAAAATCAACATACCATCTCAAATAGAGGGCAGGTAAACACATGAAAACGCCCAATCGTGCAAAAATATCTTAAGCTTATAGTCCTATAAATATGTCAGCCAGTAAAAAGTTGTTGTCTTTTTTCCGTCACGAGCGACCGGTCCAAGATGGATTTTTAAAATAAAATAAGTATTATAACGTTTGATTTAGAATTTTGATAAGGGAAATTACAACAAAAACATCTGCTGTGGCCTCACAGTACATCCCCGATCATGAAATTTACGGTCAGTTTCATTGATGTTCCATATCCTATCAGTTAATCACATATTTTAAAGTCCTTGGCTAACTAACAGATGGCAGTAACATAAAATTACTATTTTATTTTACAATCACCATAAGTTTCATGTCCAGTACCTTTAATTGATCCTAAACTTGGCATAATCTGTTCAAGTTGTAAAAAACAATTAACAATCGAAAAATTGTTCATTTTAGATTTCTCCCAAGATGATCTCCCCGAGAGCTTTAAATTGATACCAAACTAGACATCATTTAAATAACTTGTAGAAAAACAACTGACAATCGTTTAAATATAATTTCTAACACCTTCACTAGAATTATTCCCGCAGCTTTAATTTGAAACCAAATACGATAGAATCAAATTACTCAAAACAATTGACGAATGTTTGCATGTGATGTCCAAATATCAGTACTAATAATTCTAATTTTATATTATGATTTTCATTATTCCATTCCTTTCCATGTTTCAGAAAAATATAACAAATTTTATAATCATTCAAATTATAATAACAACTGAATCGCTAGTAATTTTAGAAAATGTTTCGGCTAAATGTTATTCCAAATTACTCAAGGATCAATTCCAGTTGTTTTATATTTTATGATAAAAACTACTGTTAATAAAATGAACGCAAGAAACTATTAAGCTTCATTGATAAAAATGTTGATACCGCTGGTTGAAGAAAGTTATAATTTCTAAAATTATTTTTTGGGTTAAGAAGGGTCTAAATAGTAAAGATTCATCAAAATCTCGTACTGTCAAAAAATAACGATCACAATATTTTCTCTTTTGTGATTATGAAAAGGTTGGTGTAAGACTCAAGTGGATTGTTATATGAGATAAAATTAATGTTACAATATTGTGATTTTTATATTTGATTTTTTTGATGAAATGTGACGCAATATGAAACAGTTCTTAACATTTCAAAGACAGTCTTAAATAGTATGTTTCGTGTAAAAAAAGATAGCGTATATACGATATTTTAAGTTTATTGTAAATTTCGCACAAACTTATAAACATAATTAATCTACTTATCGATGTAAATAAATAAAATCCATATATTCGATGGATATTAAATAGCACTAAATTAAACATAAACGAAACAATAAAAAATATTATATTACACCATATTAAGATAATGAGACTGCTAACACTACTGGCAGTATGATGAATCGCTTATAAAATTGCAGATGTCTCTGCGGTGCATTTCGCATGATCGAAAGTCGATTGATTGATTATTTTACACAATGGCGCGCGCGTTTTACGAGTTCATAGGTTCGTGTCCGGTTCTCGCACTGTCAAACGATAAAACAGTTCATGATGATTCTGTGACGGTTGTGGCAACACTTTACAGTCGAAGACGCCATTGTTGTGCTTCTTCTTGTCAACGATGGCTTAGTCCCAGCCATTTTCTTTTATCATATGGGCCAACTCGATGATGAATTTGCCTTCTTTGTATTTTTGACTTGATTCGAAAGCATGTTCCTGCAACAAAAACCAAATTTAAATAACACATTCATAAAATCTCACCTTTAATGGTTGAAAATAATAAATATTGATGAAAGCCATATTTTTTTCAACAATTAACCATCAATAATGTGACTATTTCAATTTTTTTTAAATTTCAAGATTGCTATATTAATTCACAAAACGTATGGAAGCATATTTTTTCAATCGTCTTATTGATAAACTTCGGCCTCACTGTTTAGCAGCAAACATAATATCTATGAAAAAAATATTGCTTTCATTGCTGGAATAAATGAGTATTGCAAGATTATTTTTCTTGTACATTTTTAAGAGTGAAAATATTATTTTATGCAGATGTTTATAAACTGAGACAATTGCGTAATAATAATTTATGCAACAAGTGTGTAAACTCAAGGATTATGATATGAGGACAAGTATTTCTAGACGAGGCTGACAAGTCACGAGAATTAACGTCCGAATCTTATAATGCTTGTTTATGTACGTGTTGCATACAAGATTTTTTCTACGGCCCTCAACTTCCATATTTAGTCAATTATATATGATCGTAGAGCTGCGATGTGAAAACGCTTAATTCTCACCTAACTGTGTGGAACACCAAGTTTGGAAGTGGTCGTAGAAAAAGTATATTACATTGTATTCATTGAAGAAGTTGAAATTTAGGCGTCCATCAAAATACGATTCCAAAAAAGAAATCAATTATTTTTCAAAGCCCTTCCCAAAATAAAATTCATAAAAAAGTTAGTTACCTTTTCTACTTTGCAATGATTTTTATCCCGAACATATTTTCTAATTTGAAAGTCACGCCCCATCCTGAAAATTTCTGTTGCGCCACTGTCTACACTCTAGTGGTTAGAGTTGAGTGCAAGAGATGGCGCAGAGCTACAACTCAATGCAATTGTTTTATGCACAATGCACTTGCTTCTTGACCTCCATTACTAGAGTGCATCAAATTGAGAGCACCTTTAATGCAATAGGATTGTTACTTTTTATTTCAATTGTAAATGCTACTTCCACATTAAAACTAGTGTAGCTTTTAAAATAAATCTAAAAGTATAAAATTTCACAGAATAAAGAAAACAAGCTTCTATGTTCAGATGAAGTACTGAAATAAAAAACATGAAAATAATAATGATAATGATTTTTGGATATAATTTATCATTCATAATAATAATAATATTACAGAGACACAGAAATGAATATTTTTTTTTGTAAATAAATTAGATCTTTAGGTAACAGTAAATTAAAAATTTCGGGCTCTATTTTTACGCACAGAGATATAGCCATCTATTTTTCCCGTGTCGATTTTTTATTCTGTAATTTTTTTTCAATAATAAAATTTTTGATGAAATATTGTAACGAACAGTGCCTCTACTGAGACACGTCAGTTAAACGGGTGATACACGCAGTAGTTTTGTCTAACCGGCGCACCTGACTGATGTCAAGGACGTGGTGACGTCCGACCAAATTGAAATTTCTCGAAAGATTCGAGAAGCAATAGCCGCAGATATATACACCGGGACACTGAGTACTGATTTTGTAGCTGAAAACTGCAGTCGCTTTCAAAGCGTACGTTTTGGATATGCGCGCGCAACTATCTGTTTGAAATACTACAAATTTATTCTCACTACAAAAGTCTAATAAATAAATTCTATTATTGCACACCTAATCTAATATAATTCAGTTTAGTAATGCTACAAGGATAGAAACAAACAGGTATTTAACAAAAAAGAAATATGATATTGTACACAAAACTACATATTTTTGAATATAAAAATTAATTGTTGACAGTTCTTTATTTATCAAACAACAATTGCGCATACTTTTGGTTACAATACCCAGGTGACTGCAAATTAATTATAGTTTGTACTTTTCTCCTACATTTTACTGAATAAAACAATAATTATTGTTGATCTATTATTTTTTGACAGTTGGCGAAAAAATATTGTTTGTATTTCGTGTGCGAAGTGATTGTATTTTGTTGCGCGTGAGAATGTCAATTTTAACCGAGACCGTAAGGTCGAGGTAACAAATTCATTCGAAAGCGCAACAAAAAAAAAACAATCACTTCGCACACTTGATACAAAAATTACTATTTGTTTAAAAATTTTGTGGATCTAGATTATGATGTAAAATTTTGTATAATAGAATTTTTTTAAGAGGACATTCGTGTAAAACGCACATTTGTCAGGCAATTTAACCAAAGCTGCTGGAGACAAAAGTACAAAAAATTGTGATTTATATTAATCAATTCTCGTAAATAACGTAAACATTATGAAAAAAGTGTTTTCATTTAGATGAGCAATTTTGTAGATATTTTAATTTAAATGATCAAAAATTCAAGAAAATATCTGTCAGCCTTATCCCACTCGTGGAAATTTGGCAACTTTGGATGCAGTCCGGCTAGGGATGTATTTAAATTTCACGAGACCTACGGCTTGAAGTTCAATAGAGTCCCTACTTTTCGTTGAACCAAAAATTTTCAAATTGAAGTCTTAAATTCATTATTAATGAGATTAAAATTAAAATTGAAATATAGGGGTTGTTGTGAATATAGTCATTTATGAAATACTATCAAGTCTCAAACATTATATATCATTAAGAAAAACATAAGAATTAAGATATATTATTGACACAAACGTATGAACAAACAAAATTTTCAGTAAAATAAAATAAATATACCATCAAACATTTGAATTAGAGACAATGGATTTAAAATTCAAACTTAGTAGTATATAAATCCATCTCTATTAGCTGTCTATTATCAATTTGAAGGAAATATTCTATCCCTAAGGTTCGAATGATGATTTTAGTTTGTGTGTTACGTAATATTTTCGATAATTGTGAATCGATTCAGATGATTCTTTTTTTATTGAATAGACTATTCCTAGAGAGTGATCCCATATAAATTTCAAGAAAAAATTCTACTTCAAGGGTGAAATTATGCTTTTTTTATTAAAAAGGTTGATCCCGTTTGAATTTGAAGATAAAACTTCACCCCTTAGGATGGGATGAGGGTGAAAAAATAACTGGGTTTCTTCAGACATTCTTATATTTTGACAGAACATTGTTGGGAGATAGAATAATATCTAAAATAAAAAAAAATTAGGACCTTTATACCGTAATTTCATGTGAAACTAATGAATTAATAACGAGACATCTGCTCAGTTTTACGACGTAGCATGTGATGAGAGGGAGAGGTCTCTAGTCCGTACTTGAAATTGAAATATTTAGGAACATATTTCAGGATGACAGTGGTAAAATCACAGTACATAATTCGTCATTTAGTGCACTGCATGCAGTGGAGTGCTGTACCGCTCCAATTACCGTCAGGTGCTTGCAACAACAAATGACAATTGAGAGATTTCAATAAAATTTTAATAATATGAAATACAAGTGTTCGTATAATAAAAAAAAAACTAGAATCTTTTGTCGATTATTTTGGAATATTATAGTTGAATATTAAATCAATACGTTTTCCTTCTTATACATGGGGTCTTATGGGACGGCATAACACGTCACTGTTCTTCTTATTGTCGCTATAAAAATTGAAAGATATGATCAATAAATTATAAATTGAATATTCATAACCATTTTTATCAAGTGTTGAAAAAAATATTTGGATTTGTATTACAAGTGTTTGCTCACAGATGTCACTTTTATGTAGCAAGTACCTTAAGGTGCCCAATCTCGATTTAAATATTTTTTGTGCTTTTTAACCAGAGTTGTTTACGTGAATTTATTCAAATTAAAAAAAAAAAGAAACGAATAAACAAAGCTCTAATTAGTAGAAAATATAAAAAATATACACGCAATATATGAAAAAATTATAATACGCAAGTATTGCACATATGGAAAATTTATTACTTATAATGAATATAAGGAAAACCTTGAATACATTTTTTCAACTGTAACCGTTACTTCATAATGTTATAATTTTCCCACAAATTATACTGTTTATATTTTTAGCTTTTGAAACAACTGGAAAAACATTTTTTGAAGATTAATTAAGCTAGCACACAAAAATAGACTGGATCAGTATTTAAAAATTTTGAACGTTGAATTTTCAAGGCAGTATATTTACAAATTTCTTAGCAATCAAAAAACAAAAAATATATTTTAACAAAACGATTAAATTTTAAAATTGTATTTGATAACGGACAGTACTTGACGAATTTTAATGAAACTTGACACAGTAATAGCTTCTAACTTGAGTCACCGTTCAGGATACGTTTTATCCCGAAAAATAAGTAAGTTCCAACTATAAATAAATAAAATTGTAGCTCGTTTCGTGTTTGAGGCAACGTTTTTTTATTAACGAATTTTGTGAGCTTTTACAGTCATACCAACATCTATCAACAAAATATAGTCAGATATAATTAAAAAATTGAGATTATTCTAGATAAAGCTAAGTTTTGGGAATATAAATATCTATACTTTCAGCCTCCTTAGAAAATTGAAACCAATAATAAATAAAAATCATCCCTTCAGTTTTCATTCAATATTCTGTATTCTAAATAAAAAAGGTACTGAAAGTTCTTAGCATATCATTTTTCCGCAAATGGAATGCAAATAGAATAAGACTTTGGGAAAATTTGTAAGAAAATGTGGATTTTCTAGACTTACATATTTCCATCCGAGAGTAGTTTTGCAACATTCGCAGTAGATGTCTGCCACGGCGTGAAGCCCCGTTAAAAGCACTCGTTCTTCCGCTGGACCACAACCCACATTAACCCTAAAAAGAATAAAAAAAATACAATCTGCAATAAAGTATAAAAAATGATGAAATAAAAAAATAGTGCAAATTAAGAAATAATATACTGAGGCCTGGTTGCATGAACGTGCATTTACTAAAGAGTTCTTCAAGAATGAACAATATCAAATCGAATATATCCGTCAGATCAGTCGCTTAGCATTGCTGTCAAAAATTCGATTTGATATTATTCATTTTTAAAGAACTGTTTAGCTAATGAACGTTCATGCAACTGGGCATCAGAAAAATATTATTACTTTCAATCAATTTTATGTACAGAGTAACTCAAATTGGTTGTATTATAGTCTAAGAGGATCTCCGGAAGAAAAAGTGGTAGAGAATTAGTGCAATTGTATTACGGTTTAGGTTACGTTTCCGGCAGGTTCTTTTGTTTATTCACACTTGCCCCTGCTCATATTTAAAGTGTATTGTTATAGTATTTTTTTGTGAAAGAGTGTATTTGAGGGTAAAATGTATTCGGGTAAATTTATGCCTGGGAAAATATGACCGAGGAAAACGACCTGGGGAAAAACGACCGAGAAAAACTGTATCCCAATCATACCCATTAATGATCAGAATAGTATTGGAAAAATTATAGGCTTTTAAAGCAAGGGCCATTTCCCATAACATTTATTGTAATAATATAAAAAAAAATAACTACTGTGCACTATCAATTCATACAAATAAAACCAAACATTGCCCTGATTTTGAAAATGTAGAGATTCTTGACAAGTGTGACAATTATGTCAAACGTTTATTCTTAGAAATGTATCACAAAATTTTCATAATACCTGCATTGAAAAAACGCATTTCAACGCCTGTTTTGTCAGTCGAAACAAGAAAATTTCAGACAAATGCGAGTGTAACCGGGGAGAAACAAGCTTGTTTCTCACATCGTTTTATCCCTGGCAGGGTCGCATTTGTTCATTGTCAATCTCTAAATGAAAATCATATAACCTCCGTTAATTTGACAGTTGTTGTATTCGTAACTGTAAATTAAATTAAAAAGAGGATTAGTTTCAAGAAAAAAAGTATTAATCCGATAATTTCAAGTACACCACAACATCTTATTGATAAAGCACAAGCAGCTACTTTCGACTTATTACCTGTAAAATCAAAAGAAAAATATTTACTTTGTTATGTCAAATTTGTAATATGTAATGCAAGTATTATGAAAAATATAGTGTGTGGTACGGGACAAAACACGATTTCAGCCGAGAATGATCCCTCGCTCCGCTCGGGCAAGCAACTCTCACTCTCAGCTGAAGTCGTCTTGTTTCGTCCCTAGCCACACAATATACTATTTCATGACAACACACTCAATAAAAAAACAGATTCGCAAAATTCACATTACTTTAATATAATCAGGTCTTCATATTCATGACGTTTTATTTTCAATCATATTCTTTTGCTATTGCACAAAATTTATTCACTTATTTATATATTTGTTCTTCAATATTTATTTTTCAGTGTCACATAATTTCTCCATCGCTATAATCGTGATTTTTTGACATTTCGAGATTTTGATGAATCTTTACGTTTTAGACCCTACTAGACCCAAAAAACATAATTTAAAAAAAAGTCGGTCGATCTGTCAAAAAGCACTATAACTTTAGAACGCGTAGGAATTTTTGACTAAAATTTAATATTCAAGTTTTTTTTATGAAAAAACTAGGTTCAAGTTTGTAGATGAATTTTTTTCAAACAGTGGTACCAAAACTTTATTGATGCAGCTTTTTAGTTTTTTGAGCTCATTTTATAAACGCTAGTATTACGTTATATTCTTCTGAAACAAAGAAATGAGAATCATAATGTGAAAACTCATATTTGGACATCACATACAAACCTTCGTCAATCATTTCTTCAAGATAGGTAATTTGGTTTGGTGTTTGGTATCAAATTAAATAGTCTAAGAGCCAGCGTTTCGCAGACTTACAGTATAGTAGCTAACTCCATATTAATGCTAGGTATACTATTTCATCTGCCGTAGGTGAAAGGGGGATTCACTATTCTCATCGAGGGTTCCTTTAGGCGTGACCAGAAGTCGAAAAGCATTCATTTTGACTTCCAAAACGTGACCGCAGCATGTCTGCCGTTTTGATATCATGAAATATATAATATTTTTTGTAGAGAAATTTAATAGCAGACACTTTTCCAGTTTCTAGTATATTTTATAGAATTTCAAAGCTTCCAAAATTTTATACAAATTTGCGTTATTTCAGCAAAGCTGAAAATTATATATGTTATTTATATTATTGTTATTGACATATATTTACAAAAACAGACACATAGGTTGGTTCTGATATGCGGGCAGACCACATAATAGTTTCTCAGTCGTGCTGATGAAGGCGTATGATTTTGACTCTCTCACTCTTCATCTCGCAGGGAACTAGTGTTTCAGCAAAGCTGCAATTCATGCTATTATTGTACATATATATCTAAAAAATCAGACAGATAGATCAGTTCTAGAATGCAGGCAGATCACATAATAGTTTTTCTACTGTAGCGTGCGGAATAGGGGTCATTCCGCACGCTTAGAAGTACCTGCTGTCATAATTTCTTATCTTTTTGATTTTCTTATCATTCCTCTCCAATAAAGAATCAATATAAGTAATTTTATCAACGTATGATGAATTGGAATAAGATCAATAAAGCAAATTCTTTCTCAAAAAACAGCAGATTTTGGTTATAGATATTTCCGCTAACACCTTTGACTGTAAAAAAATAGAAGAATCATCTAGATGATGAAAGCGCATTTTTGACAGCTCATGAATGCTTGTTACTTCAGAGATTTCGCAAATTACCATCTCTCACAATTACTGAGCTTGAAATCAAGCAGTTTGGGCAAACTTACAAAGCAGCTTTAGTACTAGTTTCAAGTTGACTATTTAATAGGTACATAATTTATGCATGTACAAACTCAAAAATACCTTTCAATCTTCATTGTTTAGTTATTGACTGACGGGAGGTCAAATGCTGTACCTTAAAATGATAATTTGATCTTTATCAAAGCTATATGAAAAAAATACATCAAAAGTAAACTAATTTTCATCCAATAATAATAATTCATTCCAATAAGCTTCAAATTTGCGTCAAACAAGTCATTGAATGAATCCCGGACAGATTTGACAACTGAACATAATAATAGTGAGACCTGCGGCGAAAGTTGTTACTACATTTTTATCTACTTTAATAAATTTTAGTTGCCATATCCCTAATGTCATATATATCTATGGGCATTGCTTCACTTGAAACAATTAATTGAATAATTTAATCTTCCATAATCACTGAGCTTGAATTAAAGCAATTTGTGCAAATCTACGAAATGGCAGCTTTTATTTAGTACCAGTTTCAAGTCTGTAAATAGTATAGTTGCTGAGAACTCAGCGTCACGCCAGCCAGCCAGCCAGCCAAAGTGAATATAATGGCGCTTTTTTTCAAAAAATACGCTAAAAAATAACATCCGTCCCTCGTGCGGATCGATCATTTCATGCTCATGTAAATTCTGTCACTTGACTTCGTCTCGTGGCTGAATTATTCACATTCGCATGGAATGATCTCCATTCCGCACTTATATCGGAATATACTATTCTCTGTCGTGCTTATGAAGGTGTATGATATCGACTCTCTCACTTTTCATCTTGCAGGGATAAATCATTTTGATTTTTTAGCGCATTTTTTGGAAAAAAGCGCTATTATATTCACTTTGGCTGTCTGGCTGGCTGGCTGGCGTGACGCTGAGTTCTCAGCAAACTATACTATTTACAGACTTGAAACTGGTACTAAATAAAAGCTGCCATTTCGTAGATTTGCACAAATTGCTTTAATTCAAGCTCAGTGATTATGGAAGATTAAATTATTCAATTAATTGTTTCAAGTGAAGCAATGCCCATAGATATATATGACATTAGGGATATGGCAACTAAAATTTATTAAAGTAGATAAAAATGTAGTAACAACTTTCGCCGCAGGTCTCACTATTATTATGTTCAGTTGTCAAATCTGTCCGGGATTCATTCAATGACTTGTTTGACGCAAATTTGAAGCTTATTGGAATTAATTATTATTATTGGATGAAAATTTGTTTACTTTTGATGTATTTTTTTCATATAGCTTTGATAAAGATCAAATTATCATTTTAAGGTACAGCATTTGACCTCCCGTCAGTCAATAACTAAACAATGAAGATTGAAAGGTATTTTTGAGTTTGTACATGCATAAATTATGTACCTATTAAATAGTCAACTTGAAACTAGTACTAAAGCTGCTTTGTAAGTTTGCCCAAACTGCTTGATTTCAAGCTCAGTAATTGTGAGAGATGGTAATTTGCGAAATTCATGAGCTGTCAAAAATGCGCTTTCATCATCTAGATGATTCTTCCATTTTTTTAGTCAATGTTTGATTTATTTATTCTATATTTCCATTTCGCGCTGTACGTTTTGTTAGAACAAAATAAATAGCAAAATCGTTATTATTGTAATTAAAAAAAATTGTTGATTTCTTTCTAAAAAAATTATATGTAAGAGTAATAAATTATAAAATTTGAAAAAATTATTCACATGTATGGATAGTAATTCGCTGCCATTGCAAGTAAGAGTGAGAAAGTCAATATCATACACCTTCATAAGCACGACAGAGAAACTATTATATGATTTGCCTCCATTTTAGAGCTGACTGATTTTTTAGATATATATGTACAATAACAGCATAGTTAACATATATAAATTGCAGCTTTGCTGAAACACTAGTTCCCTGCGAGATGAAGAGTGAGAGAGTCAAAATCGTACGGCTTCATTAGCACGACTGAGAAACTATTATGTGGTCTGCCCGCATGTCAGAACCGACCTATGTTTCTGTTTCTGTAAATAACAATAATATAAATAACATAAAATTTTCAGCTTTGTTGAAATAACGCAAATTTGTATAAAATTTTGGAAGCTTCGAAATTCTATAAAATGGAGTAGGAACCGGAGTAAGTATCTGCTATTAAATTTTTCTATAGAAAAAATTATATATTTTATGATATCAAAACAGCAGACATGCTGAGATCACGTTTTGAAAGTCAATTTTGATGCTTTTCGACTTCTGGCCACGCCCAAAGAAACCCTCGATGGGAATAGTGAATTCTCATTTCACCTACAGCAGATGAAATAGTATATCTAGCATTAATATGGAGTTTGCTACTATATTGTAAGTCTGCGGAAAGCTGGCTCTCAGTCTAAAAGCTCCTGCGGTAATAATTCTAGCAAAATTTATGAAAATGATGTTTAAACGATTGTCAATTGTTATTTTTACAAGTTATTTGAATTATGTCTAGTTTGGTAGCTATTTAAAGCTCTTGGGATATTAGGCTAGTAGAAATCTAAAATAGTTTTTTCGATTGCTAATTGTTTTTTTTTACTATCTAACTTTATGCGCGTCTTCTATAAGCCCCACAGCGAAGCGCGACTAAGTACTTTGACGCTCGTTCACGATAATATTTCCGTTAATACAAATATAATTGAGGCTTGTCAAACTTGATAAATATACCTATTTATTTAATTTATCCAGTAAACTTAAAAAAATTGAAGAATTATCCTGATGATGAAAGCGCATTTTTGACAGCTCATGAATGCTTGTTACTTCAGAGATTTCCCACAATCACTAAGCTTGAAGTCAAGCAATTTGGGCGAACCTACGAAAGGGCAGCATTCATTTAGTACCAGTTTCAAGTTGACTATTTGATAGGTACATAATTTGTGCACGTGCAAACTCAAAAATATCTTTTAATCTTTATTGTTTAGTTATTGACTGACGGGAGGTCATGTGCTGTACCCTATAATAATAATTTGATTTTTATCAAAACTATATATGAAAAATCCCTAAAAATTACCTCCAAAGCTACAGATTCAGGAAAATAAGTAACGGATGGTCATATACTGGCCGAAATTGATCGTAAAAACAAAAGTCGAACTCATTCTGATACTAATAACATCGGAAACCGGATATCAATATCTTGTGCAACTCGTGAGATATTGAAATAAATAGTTTCTACCCTAAAATGGGTATCAACCCATATTGGTTTAAATTTTAGTGTATAAAATTCAATTACTGACATGTTGCTCATTCTGTGCAGCAATTTTCATATTTCAATCATGCATAATTCAGCAGTAATTACCTTTTCAATTTTTGTTCCAATCTTTACCCAAAACTGGAAGTATGAATAAGAAAATCTAGCAGTTTGTGCAAACCAACAAAACATCATCTTTCATTTAGTACCTGTTCCAAGTCTGTAAGTGCTGTAGTTGCTGAGATCTCAGCGTCACGCCAGCCAGCCGGCCAGATAGACAGCCAAAGTGCATATAATAGCGTTTTTAGCGCATTTTTCCGAAAAAAGCGCTATTATATTCACTTTGGCTGGCTGGCTGGCTGGCTGGCTGGCTGGCTGGCTGGCTGGCTGGCGTGACGCTGAGATCTCAGTAACTATACTATTTACAGACTTGAAACTGGTACTAAATGAAAGCTGCTGTTTCGTAGGCTTGCACAAATTGCTTTAATTCAAGCTCAGTGATTGTGGAGAATTGAATTATTCAATTACTTGTTTCAAGTGAAACAATGTCCATAGATATCTATGACATTAGGGATATGGCAACTAAAATTTATTAAAGTAGATAAAAATTTAGTTACAACTTTCGCCGCGGGTGTCACTATTATTATGTACAGTTGTCAAATCTGTCCGGGATTCATTCAATGACTTGTTTGACGCGAATTTGAAGCTTATTAGAATGAATTATTATTATTGGATGAAAATTTGTTCACTTTTGATGTATTCTTTTTATATAGCTTTGATAAAGATCAAATTATCATTTTAAGCTACAGCACTTGACCTCCTGTCAGTCAATAACTAAACAATGAAGATTAAAAGGTATTTTTGAGTTTGTACATGTATAAATTATGTACCTATTAAATAGTCAACTTGAAACTAGTACTAAATGGAAGCTGCTGTTTCGTAAGTTTGCCCAAACTGCTTGATTTCAAGCTCAGTAATTGTAAGAGATGGTAATTTGCGAAATCTCTGAAGTAACAAGCATTCATGAGCTGTCAAAAATGCGCTTTCATCATCTAGATGATTCTTCCATTTTTTTTTTTGTGAAAATGCGCTAAAAAGTTAGTATGTTTTGTCGCTCGATCATGATTTTGATACGTGTGCCGATGTAATCGTAGAGAGCAACAAAAATACATTGCACACAAAATATAATTTTTTTTCTGCGGTTGCTATGCATTAATCACAAGACATAAATAATAACAATTCTATGAAATGAAAGATTAAAATGCAGAATCGAAAGGTTCAAAGAGTATTCACTATCGCGACGCATCTAATTAATTAAAAATAGTAATATTTAATATTTATTAAATTATTATCATACAATAGTAGAATTGAAGTATTACAACCAGTATGAGAAGTCACACGCGGTTAAACAAATTCTTTCAGTTGTAAATATAAATCACCTATTTTTTGTTTTAATATTCACGGAAATTGTAATAACCTTTAACAGACAGGAGAAAAGACTCACTCTTTCTCTATTTTCAGGACCATTTAACCTTTTGTACTTTGCGCTTAATGTGTCTAGAGTCGCATGAGATTCTTAGTGCGTTAGGGACTTCAAGGGATGCAGGGTTTACGGCGCATTATTTATGTTTGCTTTGATGCAAGAAAATGAATTCTCATCACAATATCAAACGGAAAAATTGTTATAAAATATGAAGCATACTGTGTCATTACATAAATTGAATGTAGCTAATATAGGAAAATATTTTGAGAAATTTCTGCTCTAAATTCAACAATTGCGAATTAAATGCAGTGTAACATGATACGGATTAGATCAACACATAGCGACGACAAACAGAACGTAAACAGACATTGATTTGCATTTAATGCGAATGTTGCTAATTCTATTTGTGCTGCTAATTAAATGATAGCACTAACGCCATTACAGACGAGAACATTATCACATGATTAGACGGATATGGCCAGTTTTCTTCTGATTAAATTTTTTGACGTACTTTGTATAATACAGACATCAACTGCTGAAATGCGACACAATTGGAGAATTTGCTGCGTTGATGACGTCATACTGTAATGTAACTGAGGTGCATTGATAGATGAGATTGCTGGAAATTTACATAACAAGAGATGCTAAAAGTTATAGAATAGGGTTCTAATAAGATCTGGTTCATGTTGCCTCCAGCAATCCTCTATCATATTAACGACCAGATTATATAGGGCATTTCAATAAGAGCGCAAAGAGTTTAAAATGTGATTATAATAATTTTTTCCCGAAGCTGGGATCGATCCCACAATTATATGTACTCTGCAGAGAATATATTTGCACTTGAGCCCAGTTGATGTTATCTTATAAGGAACGCAGTTTAATCTTTGGGGATAATGATAAGTTTGCAGGCCCAGCATAGGAAAAACAGGTCTCAGCAATAAAAATCACAACCTAATATGAATATTTCAAAATCATACGATTAAATAACAAGTATCTCATCCCGATATCAGGTCTTTCAGCCCGGTAGTCCACCTATAGGCTACGTGCATGAAGTCTACTAGCGCCTCTTGCGGGCAATGGAGAACGATTGAACTCCATTTTATCATTGTTTCATACCTATAATTTTTTAAATGTACTAATATTATTTAATTCAGCTGTGTGCGTATAATATAACTTGCATAGCATAAAAGGTACGTTGAAATTATTTACTTTGAGTATCTTTTTCTTTAATTATAACGTACCCATTAGAGAAAACGTCTTAATTCGTCCAAATTGACAGGATAACCTCAAATTATGACGCCGATGATCTTGCAGATCGGGTTTGTATTTATCAAACACTGTATCCCTTTTACCGAGGAAGCATTGAAGAAAAGTGTGAAATTAGTTTTGCCATATTAAACATGTTGAAGAATATGCTGCTGACAATATTAACAACAAAATTATTGCAATGTGCATCCGACAAACTTCTATCACTGAAACATCTTAGAAATTAGAGATAGAGGTAAATTCATGAATCCCAAATCGATGATGAATATTTCTAATTTCACAATTGAATTATAAACATATTTGTTATATAGATTAATAATGAAGGACAGACAATACTCTATTTACCGCTTTGATTCACTTCACTCGTTTTTTTATGTTATAACTGGGTACATGACATCTATGAAACTATATTTCACTTGAATCATCCTTAACACAACAGCCTGAAACAAAACAAACGTTTTCCCATGTTTTATATGCAATTATTTTCACTTTTAAACTACAATGCTCAATGACAGCTCAATGACGTATTCTGAGAAATGGAGTTCGATGTTTATAATTGTGCTCAGCATGAGCGCTCGCATCGATATTTGTTCAAACTCCGCCCCCTTGCACATAGCCTATTGCTCTATAGGCTATGTGCAAGGGGGCGGAGTTTGAACAAATATCGATGCGAGCGCTCATGGTGAGCACCATTGTAACTATTGAACTCCATTTCTCAGAATACGTCAATGAGCTGTCATTGAGCATTGTAGTATAAAAGTGAAAATAATTGCATATAAAACATGGGAAAACGTTTGTTCTGTTTCAGGCTGTTGTGTTAAGGATGATTAAACTAAAGTGAAATATAGTTTCATAGATTCCATGTACCCAGTTATAACATAAAAAAAACGAGTGAAGTGAATCAAAGCGGTAAATAGAGTATTGTCTGTCTTTCATTATTAATCTATATAACAAATATGTTTGTAATTCAATTGTGAAATTAGAAATATTCATCATCGATTTGGGATTCATGAATTTACCTCTATCTCTAATTTCCAAGATGTTTCAGTGATAGAAGTTTGTCGGATGCACATTGCAATAATTTTGTTGTTAATATTGTCAGCAACATATTCTTCAACATGTTTAATATGGCAAAACTAATTTCACACTTTTCTTCAATGCTTCCTCGGTAAAAGGGATACAGTGTTTGATAAATACAAACCCGATCTGCAAGATCATCGACGTCATAATTTGAGGTTATCCTGTCAATTTGGACAAATTAAGACGTTTTCTCTATAATAGATACGTTATAATTAAAGAAAAAAATACTCAAAATAAATAATTTCAACGTACCTTTCATGCTATGCAAGTTATATTGTACGCACACAGCTGAATTAAATAATATTAGTACATTTAAAAAATTATAGGTATGAAACAATGATAAAATGGAGTTCAATCGTTCTCCATTGCCCGCTAGAGGCGCTAGAAGACTTCATGCACGTAGCCTATGGCACCTGTAACAATTTACTGTAATCTTAACTAGTATCTTGGGTAAATTTAGATCGTCAGACCGATTTAGATCTTCAAAAAAAGTTAAAAATGGTATTATTGTTCAGAGGAGGATCTCCTCTTTCTGAAAAGTTTGGTTAGAAGTTGACTACTTGCGGAATTATCCAAGAAATTCGCAACGAACAAATCTTTATTCCATGATAAAAAACATCTTCTATAATTGGAGCAAAAAATTAAAATCATTTATCCGGCAATTTTTGTTTTGAAAAAGTTGTTTTATTCTAATGAATGAATTTATAGCTTTAAATGTCACAATTAATAAAGTGGAACATTTTTTGCACTGGATGAATTGAATGAGGAAGAAAGCACATGGATTTTTCAAATCGTGAAAAAAGAAGTCTGGTAAATTTATCATTTCCTTAATTTGCTTCCGCTAAGCTTATTCTCCGAGTAGATATGACACATTACATTATTTATAAAACTGTGAAAAATAATGATTTCTTGATTTATTGTTCTTGACAAGAATGATCAATTATTCTCGATCTGTTTGATTTTGTACGCCTTTTCAATTGTTTTTCCAAATGAAACATAAATAAGTTTGCTAAAAAGGGAGAAAGGGAATTTTCCAAGGTAGTTCTAAAAATAGTATATTACACTACAAGGGCCGAAAGTTGAATTTTCGGCCCGTGTGGTTTATACGATTTTTTTTTCATAGCCGGTCGAAAGTACATTATTAATTTTTCTTTAAATGTTGATAAGCATGTTTTTGATGCCGGTCCCGATATTTGCGGTACGAGCGAAGCAAGTATAAATACGCATGAGAATTTTTTTTTTCCCGCCGTTATAGAGGGCGCGCCTGTACTCACAAGGAGTAAATGTTATTAGGGACGAAAGTACGTACTTTCGACCGAGGTATGAAGAAAATATAATTTTTTACTTCCTATATATATATATATATATAATAGTGTTGTAATCGTGATTTTTTGAGATTTTGATAAATCTTCTTGTTCAAGATAATGCTGTAAAAAAGTCATAATTTGAAAAAAAATCAAAAATCACGATTTTGATTAAAAAAAATCATGTTTTTTCCCCTTTTTCCTATTTTTTTTTAGTTTCGACGTTTAAAATACTATTTGAATAGTATTTTCAATACTTTTAGCAATTATATGAGTCGTTTTGTAGCATAAATTCCTCAAATAGATTTTTTTTAGGCCATAATTTAGTTTTTTATCTATTTTCGAGTATAGTTTTTTATTTTTGATAGAATATGTATATTTGTTGTTCATAATTTCTTTATTATAAGTAGTTCAATTTATATTCTACTGTGGTGTTCTACTTTGAAAAAAAATATTCTATTTTGATTAAAATCGATGGTTTTTTTGGAAAAAAATCACTTGATTAAAATCATAATTTAAATCAAATGATTTCAATCATCTACATCCTATTTAAGAACCTACTAAGCCCGAAAAATATAATTTTGGAAAATGTCGGTCTGTCTGTCTGAAATCACGATAACTTGAGAAAACATAAGAATATTCGACTGAAATTTTATATTTAACCAGTGGTGCCAAATCTTTATTGATGGAGCTTTTTAGTTTTTTGCGTTCATTTTCTAAACAGTAGCATTTATCATAAAATATGAAATAACTAAAATTGATCCCCGAATAATTTGGCACAACATTTACCTGAAACATTTTTCAAAATTATCATCGGTTTAGTTGCCATTATTAAAATTTGATTTATTATAAAATTCGTTATATTTTTCTGAAGCAAAGGAATAATATGAATTATAATGTAAAATTTGAATTATTATCACTCATACTTGGACATCACAGGCAAACGTTCCTCAATTATTTTTTGAAATAAATAATTCGGCTCTATCATGTTTGGTATCACATTAAAGCTCTTGCGGAGATAATTCTAGTAGAAGTGACAAAGAGGATATTCAAACGATTGTCAATTTTTTGCTTTTACAAATTATTTGAATTATGTCTATAGTTTTTTATTAATTCAAATCTCTCGAATAGATAAGCTTAGTAGAATCAAGAATAAATAATTAGTTGAATTCACGTTAGCATCTTTAAATTACTCTTTCGGCGATCAAATGTCGAGACTGTATGTTCCAATGAATTAAAGATCCCGAAAATCTAGGAAAGGACTCTTAATTTTCAAAAATTTTTATTTTGTTATTTTATATAGGAACTAAGATATAACTGCCTTCTGTCACTTCACCAATGACAGCTGTCACTTTGACAATAACAGTTGTTACTTTGTAATATGCAATTTATTGATATGACTCACTAAATTTCTGAAACTGCGACGAAACTGGTTATGAAATTTATGGTCGGGGAAGTACTGTGATGGCCACATCAGATTTTTCATGTAGATTTTTTGGACGAATATAATACTTACTGCACTTCTAACAAATATATTGAGAAATAAGAACTAAACGAAACCACATATATTTCCATAAATTATTATGTTTTCGCTACACTAATTCAACTGTTTTCATTACCATTCTCCTTTGTTTTTTTTATAATTCTTTCCCGGAAACCGATTGAATTAAATATATTATCGAATCAATCATTGAAACACCTAACGATGCAAAATAATATTTTTGAATAAGATTTTTTCCCATATTTTTAGAAAGCATGTCGTTTGCAAAATTTGACCGAAATGCAATGCCACCAAAAATACGCAACAGGCCTGTGATACAAAATTTGGAATAGATGGAGGAACTGAATAATTTGACAATTGTTTTATGAAAATGTTTTAGTAATAGCCAATAATCATTTCGTCTAAGACATGAGTGGAATTTCCGTCACCTACTTTATTAGACTATAATTCGTCCCTACTGTTGTTTATTCAGCTGTTAAATCCCACACGTTGAATATAAATGCATACCTATTTATTCATTGTATCATATTGGGGTACATAAATTGTATAAATATTACTTGCTAATCAAAATAGCAAATAAAATATTAATTTCCAATAATTCATGGAACTATGTACGAGAAATTATAGGATATGATATATGAGTTTTATTATAGACCTGTTTTATCCAATATGATATGACAATGATAAATTCCATTATTTGTTTATTTTAGTCATCTGTTTTTTATTTGTTATGTACGGATTTTTTTTATTGCGTTATCTATTTGTATTACAATTATCTAATAATTCTAATATTTTTTTGGACAGAATCATTGTTCAAATATTTTGTTTTATTTCCTATACAGGGTGATCTATTGGCTCTACAACAAACATTGGCACCGTTTCAAACTTTATTGAAATTGAAGTTTTAATTTGTATCTCGTGGGCGAAGCTTTAATTTAGATTTTGTGGGGGTTGATATAAAATGAAGCTTATTTTTCCCAATTTTTATTCCATTTGTTCAATTTTGTAAATACTGACACCGCAAATACTTATAGAAAGAAGTCAAGTGTGCAGTCTTTCAATTTTTCGCCGAGGATTCGACTTTTTTCCTAACGATATCGAAGCCCTTCCGAAAACATTGGAAAACAATAAATAAAACTTCGACCAAGCTTCTTATTTTATATTGTAACAGATTTCCTTAATTAACGTCTGGAATATTTCGAAATAATTCCAGCAGCGTCGTTTATTTGGGGGTGACAAGAGTAAATCGATCAGTAGAAAGAAGAGCAAAATATATTTTTTTTGGTTTAATTCATAACTTTGCGCCAAATCGTCGCAGAAACTTGATTTTTTGCGCACTTCGAAGGAAAATTAATGAATTTGATTTCCTGGTTCGTGAGTTGAGTCCACGATTTTTTTTGCTCCAGGTACAAGTTGTCAAAGTTGGACATTTTTTGACATCAAAAATATTTTTTTCTCAGGGGTGAAGTAGGAAATGCGATGAACTTGGAGTCGGATTAACTTATATGTACTAGAAGAGAAAGCTTCAAACTTTCCAAAACCCAAAGATTCATTCATTTCAGATCAAAATCAACCGAGTTATGGCGGTTTGAAAAATCGGTATTTTTAGTGCATTTTTAAGTGATACGTTTTTTACTTACTTCTACAAAGCGACAAGTAAGTAATGTGAAACCGACAAAATTCACCTATCGAGATTTTGATGGAAATATCCGTTTTGAGCATCCCTGAATCAATTTTGACTATTTTTGGCTTGATGTCGGTACGTATGTTCGTACGTGCGTGCGTGCGTGCGTAACTCGCAAATCTCAAAACTGGTTAAGCGTATAATGTTTAAATTTTGTATGTAAGACTGGTATAGGATCTAGTTATGCACCTCGCATTATGGTTCCAATCGTCTGTACCGGAAGTGCACTTTACTTGAAACTTTTTTCGAATTTTTATAATAAATCCAGAATGATCAACCGTAGGATGTTGAAATTCAGTATTTAAACTTGATGTTGTATCAGAATGGTTATTTGCTATTTTTGTAAGAATCGGTCGGGCCAAAAGTGCACTTTACTTGAAACTTTTTTTGAATTTTTTGCATAAATATAGAATGATCCGCCATAGCATATTAAAATTTCGTATAAAGAACTTCTATAATATCTTATTGTACATCTTGCATTATTATTGCGATCGGCTAAGCCGGAAGTGCACTTTACTTGAAACTTTTTTTTGATTTTCCGCATAAATCCAGAATGATCCGCCGTAGGATACTGGAATTTAGCATTTAAAATTGCTGTAGCATCTCAATGATCATCAGTTATTTTTTTAACAATTGAATGAGCCGGAAGTGCACATTATATGACGGACTTTTTGAATTTTCCGCATAAATTCTAAACAATCAGTCGTAGAATATTTAAATTTTGTATAAGGCACTTTTATAATATTTTGTTGTACACCCTGCATTATGATTGCTATCAACTAAACCGGAAGAGCACTTTATTCGAAACATTTTTTGAATTTTCTGCATAAATCCAAAACGATTGAACTTAGATTGTTAGAATTGAGTATTTAGGACGATTATACCGTCTAGATGCTCATATCCTATTTTTATTGAGATCCACCGAGCCGGAAGTGCACTTTACTTGACAGTCTTATGGAATTTTTCGCATAAATTCGAAACGATCAGGTGTAGAATATTGAAATTTGGTATTTCAGTCTGCTGTAACATCTGAATGATTGCCTACTATTTTCATAACAATAGACTGAACCGGAAGTACCCTTCAAAAGGAATTTATTTTTTAATTTTGCGCATAAATTCAGATCTGTTGGTAGTCGTAGAATTTTGGAAATCAGTATTAAGGAATGTTGTAGTATAAGAATAATGGCCTACTGTTTCCATAGCAACCGACTTGGCTGAAAGCGCATTTTACTTGACAGATTCTCAGAATCTCTTGGGTAAATCCAAAACGATTAACTGTGGAACGATAAAATTTTATGTTTGATTATACATATCCAATGATATATAAAAATCCAATGATATATAAAATCAAACACGAAATCACATCGTATATATATGTATATATATATATATATATATATATATATATATATATATATATATATATATATATATATATATATATATATATATATATATATATATATATATATATATATATATATATATATATATATATATATATATATATATATATATATATATATATATATATATATATATATATATATATATATATATATATATATATATATATATATATATATATATATATATATATATATATATATATATATATATATATATATATATATATATATATATATATATATATATATATATATATATATATATATATATATATATATATATATATATATATATATATATATATATATATATATATATATATATATATACAGGGTGTAACAGAAATAAGTACATTAATTTTAACCAGTGATAGTTCTCGTCAAGCCTGACAATTTTTCTTAGTAACTTTTTCCCGAATTCTCATCTTTTTTTAGCATTTTTTATCCCCTATAATTCAACGAGTCGTTCAGGTGCATAGTTATCGGATCTAGTAGCAGTTGCAATAGAACAATAATTGATTTTGACATGTGTGAGTTATCAATTCCTTCAAATGAATTCTGGAATAAAACAGATTATAATTCATTAATTCTGTGTACGATTTCATGGGCAGTTTAGGATTAGCTTAGCTAATTTATTTGGAACGATCTCCGAATTGTCATTTTCAACTAAAAATTGAATTATTGTGGTTATGGTAATGTATTTAATGTCAAAATATTATACACTTATACATTACGATGAGAATACCATGGAATATTTAGAACCTAACGTTTATCTAGAACGTAAAACAGCAGATGAGATGAATGAAATACATCAATTTATGAATGAAGCACCTGTGTATTAGTTTTTCTCATATTATTACAAACTTCACACTTCACACTCAGGTCGTTTCAATAAAGTATGCCCCGTGAATTGATCTGCTGAATAAGCAAACTATCATATATTTCAGAAAATATTTAAAATCAATTACCAAATTCAGTTTGATACATTTATAGGTTATATTTTCTGTTCTTCAAGAAAAAAATCTTCAAAATTTCGTGTAGCAATATTTCTATTGAATTATTCAGTGAATTAATTAATTTAGAATTACATTCCATTCAATATTCTACCGTTTTCTTTAAATAAATCGTTGAATGATTTTCTCTTTATGTTTCTGATGAAGTAGGTTAGGAACAGCAACTAATTTTCGAACTGCTTGTAGATGGCAGTACAGTCTGACTCTCCTGACACAGTGACACAGTTTCAGACAATTCAAATCAGCTGCTCCAAATGCAATGAATTTGTGCAGTCAATCTTATGTTTAAGAAATGTTCTATCCGAAAATATACGTGAAATCCCTAAATAAAAATCAAACTTCTTAGAAATGACATAAAAATACGACTAAAAGACCAAATTGTTGATTGCAGAGACAAATTCAGTCTTTCTTCCAACATATACAAAAATAGAATAATCGAGGTGAGCGAATAACAATGTATTGCCAAAATACTAATATTTTTCCAGTTTCAAATGAATGATTGACAAGACTACGATGGCTCAAAGTTGCAAAATACTCCTAACAATCGACAGCTGTCATTCTTCCGACAAATGAAGAACATTCAGTTTGAACCATAGGCGCACTATGAAATTTTTGACAAAACTTTGATGAATTTTTACTCTGTATCCAGAGGATTTACGGAAAAAAGTTATTAGGAAAAATTGTTATGCTTGACAAATTGCATCACAGGTTAAAATTAATGTACTTATTTCTGTTACACCCTGTATATATATCCAATGATGTACAAGTAAGTCACGTGATGTTCACGTCAGATTTTTTATTTGCCGAATGTATTTACAAATTACAGAACAGCCTGTAGACGTTGATAAATATAAAGTATTCTCCATATTTATATACTTCCAGTAGCAATATTTAAATTTAAAAAGATCCGTTTTATGTTGCGACGACACAAGCATACAAAATGTAGTGCATTTGATGCTCACATAGGAAATTTTAATAAAATATATGTGCAGACATACTATTTTTATTGAGATCCACTGAGCCGGAAGTGTCCTTTACTTGACAGTCTTTTGGAATTTTTCGCATAAATTCGAAACGATCAGGTGTAGAATATTGAAATTTGGTATTTCAGTCTGCTGTAGCATCTGAATGATTGCCTACTATTTTCATAACAATAGACTGAACCGGAAGTGCACTTCGGTGGGAATTAATTTTCTAATTTTGCGCATAAAATCAAATCTGTTGGTAATCGTAGAATTTTGGAAATCAGTATTTAGGAATGTTGTACTATAAGAATAATGGCCTACTGTTTCCGTAGCAACCGACTTGACTGAAAGCGCATTTTACTTGACAGATTTTTAGAATCTCTTGGGTAAATCCAAAACGTTCAACTGTGGAACGATGAAACTGTGTGTTTGATTATATATATGCAATGATATATATGATCAAACACAAAATCACACATATATATATATATATATATATATATATATATATATATATATATATATATATATATATATATATCCAATGATGTACAAGTAAGTCACGTGATGTTCACGTCAGATTTTTTATTTGCCGAATGTATTTACAAATTACAGAACAGCCTGTAGACGTTGATAAATATAAAGTATTCTCCATATTTATATACTTCCAGTAGCAATATTTAAATTTAAAAAGATCCGTTTTATGTTGCGACGACACAAGCATACAAAATGTAGTGCATTTGATGCTCACATAGGAAATTTTAATAAAATATATGTGCAGACATCAGAGGATCGAATATTACTTTTGACATATATTTAAAATTCCACTGGGAGGTATTGAATTTAATTTTACCACCGGCGGGACAAGACGTACAAATAAACCGTTCTGTTGGAATCACTGAACTCGTAAATATTATTTATTGTAATAGCCAACAACGATATCAAAATAAATATCAGTTTATTCTATATAGTAGTCTGTATAAACATGAAATACAGGGTAGTGCGATTTCTGTAAAATCATACGAGGTGTTAGGGAATTTTTACAAGCCATCACTAATGATACGTTAATGGTATTCGATCTGAAATTTTAATATGTATCTCAAATATTGAACTGAGGTTTTAAAACATATTGGCCACCTGGTTTTTGATTAATTAATTATTGAGATGAATTTGACTATAAACGATTTATCATAAATTTACATGTTCATATTTTTAATGAACACTTATATTCGTTTGAAAGCGTACACCCGGTATAACAGCATTTATTAGTAATAAAAATTATAATTGAGTAATAGTTGAAAATGAAATATAACCTTGTATATCCGCGCAATCCCGTTAATTTGTCGGCTAGTAAAAATCAATAGTTAGTTTACTGCCGTCAGCAGAGGCAGACCATTTCAGTCTAGGTTGCAATTTCAGCCATTTCCAGCTACCATGCACTATGGATGCACTTAAACGTCACTGAACTGCACTGAGTAGTTCAGTTTGACTCGATGCCATATCAACCTCAAACTAGAAATCAATACACACATACCAACAAACACGGATTATTTATGCAACAGATAATTCAAAACTTTTACAAGATTAATTTTCCAGATTAAATCATTCATGCTCGATTTCACGACACTTTATTGAGTTTTAACAAACTTTTAAATCGTTTCATATTCTATTGAATTAAAAACTTTATTATTTTTCACAGCGTACAAAATGAATTGTTAATATTTTTGTTATTTTTGACACTTAAAAAAATTGTGCTTTCTACATTTTGATTTCTACTGTCTAATATACAAGGTGTATCAGAAATAAGTACATAATTTCAACCGATATTAGAGCTCGTTAAGCATAACAATTTTTCTTAAAGAATTTTTCCTGTGAATCCTTTGTATATTCAGTTTATTGAGGTGTAATCAAAATTTGCACTTTGCGCCTATGGTTCGATCTAAGCATTTGACATTTGTTGAAAGAATGACAGCTGCGATTAATAGTATATTATGCTACAAGGACCGAACGACTGCATTTTTGTTCAGGATAAATTTGGCTGCATTCAGTGAAGACGAGGGCAAAGCCCAAGGCAGAGGCGAGGGCGAAGTACGAGGCAAAGGCCAAATTTGTCCGTGACAATAATGACAGTCGTTCAGTGTCAGTGTTGCATACAATACTTTTTGTAACAAGTGCACCAAAGTACCTCCATTACTAAATTTTTGAAATAGATTTGGATGTATTGAAACTATCTTATCGATTTGACAAACAGATTTTTGCAAATGCAATCACATTACAGTAAACTAATACAATGGAACATAACTTACCTACATGATTTATTTCATTGATTGATATTTTTCACATTCTCTCTGCTATCCCGTTCACAATAAATGCACATACTATAACGAACACATTCTGTAATACAAATTTCTTTTAAATATCAATCTGACATAATCAATGGAATAAAAAAATCCAACAGCATCCATGATCCATGATCTACAATTTCATTTTTACCGAGCGGACAAAAATATCCACAACAGAGAATTAATGAAAATTGTTACCATGGTTTGGAATTGAGAACTTTTGAAGCAGAAGTCAGCTCAGTAATAGGATACTTTCGGTGTACGTGTTACAGAAAATAAGTATTTTGTGACTTTGAACGTTCGTTGTTGCCAATTATTCATTTGAATTAAAAATAGAAGAATATTTGTTTTTTGGTAATGCATTGAGATCTCAGCTTACCTCAATAATTATATTTCTGTAAGATTAAGCTGAAACATTACCAGCAACAACTATTTTAGCGCGAAATTTGAAATGTTAAATCTTGTAGCAATATGTTTGATGAATATTTTCTAATGATAAATTAACAAAGTTTTTAGTGTGTATATAAAAATCAGATAATTTGTCAAAGTCTCATCATATCTACAATAAATCCGTATAAAATTAATGCTAACATATAATTAGCATGCAAATTTTATATCTCATATATCTGGAAAAAATATATACATATTGTAACGAATTTAAGTCTATAAATTAGTCATTTCGGCTTTACTGGTGCTTAGAGTTATTGTGGAAATATTTTACATCAAGAAATAGAAGCTAATATACTTGTTTTCTAGAAAATTGCTTGCACCTTCTAGCGCTTTCTAGAAACGCCTGGACGGTTGACGAAAAAACGTAGTGGACAGAGACCACTGATCTCTATATAACACTGGATTGGGTTTAGACCGTATTCTGGCATCTGAAAGCGGCCCCGGTTGAACGGCGGCCTTGACAGTAAAACTGAGGCTTTGTGTTCCTATTTGGCGGCAAATTCAAAACACTTATAGAAGACACTCGATGAAATTCAAAGTATAATGCAAGTAAGATGAAGAAATTATTCTCAATATATATTAAAATACATACATTAATAATCAACAAAAGTTAAAAATTGTTATAATAGTTGAAATATTTATTAATAGTTAAAAATATTTGTGAACTTTTTAGTGTCAGTGTTTTAACTATTTTTTAAACATTGTAGTTTAGTATTATTTAATCCGTTCAATAGTTTTATAAATTTTTGTTACCTAAAATTTAAAACTATGAATTTACCTATATGAATAAATGAAATGCATTTCTGCGATAATATTGCCTATTCAAAACTAATAATTTTAAATATCTACTACACATGATAGGAGAATAATAATACATTTAATAATCAAGATTTTATTGTTCGTAAGTAAGCACAAATTTGCAGTCCAGCGATTAATTTTGTGAGCAAGATATTTTATATTAAATTTGATATATTACTCAAATTTGTTATCATAACTTACTTGTGCAGCATCAAATTTCTTAATGAATCGGCTTTATTTTCGCAGAACATGCATTTGAACACCATAATTTAAAAATTGCGTTCCAACACCATACTGAACTGTCACCAATTGAACACAGAATCTCACTTTTGCCAAGATGGCGACGCTCAATTGGGGCCGCATTCCAGCGACCTAAACCCAATCCAGTGTTTATTAGAGATCAGTGGCAGAGACCCACGGTATATATCAGTGGCTGACTTAACGAAGAGCAGCATTGATTTTGGCTCAGAGACCTTATAATATAAAATGGACTGCTAGTGGTTGAAATAAATTGTGTTATTCAAAATAAATCAATATTGACATAAATAATGTAAGAGATATCATATCTCTTACATTATTTACATATCCAGTCAGCGTCAACCATTTTATCCAATTGACATAAATAATTAAAGTTAAGTTATAGCGTAGTGTAATAATCTTTAGTTTAGATTAGAATTATTTATTAGAAATAGTGTTGGTTATCTAATTTATTATTTCAATAACTCATAAAAATAAATAGTAGTGTTTAATAACTTTTGCTTCCTAAATTAAAATAAATAGCGTCACAATATGCTAAACACTATGCTTGTAGTAATCAATTGGAGATTTTCATGAAAATTTTACTCGATAATTTCGGGAATGAAAAAATAAGTGCTAAAAATACCAATTTCTTCGAGACTATCAAGTTTTTTGGGACAAAAATTGTTAGACTCATTGATGACATTATTCCTCAGAGTGCTGTGCGAAAATTTTTGATTTTAAATAATCAATATTTTAATGATCTATACATGCTTTCAGAGTTATATTATAATTAATAGACTTTTTTGGTTTTAATTAATATTTTGTTATCAACACTTTTTGCACATTTCTAAAAGCAGTAAAAGTATAATATTTATATTCAAAAAGTATATATATATATATTTAAATAATTAATTTTTCTTGACATTGGTCACTTCTCTGATATCCTTTTACACTTTTTTTATTCTATATCGAAATTTACAAATTCAATTTTGACAAAACTAATTATATTCCGTGGGCCAATATTTCTTGGAGATAATATATTTTTCATAATACCTGCATTGAAACAACGCGTTTCAACGCCTGTTTTGTCAGTCGAAACAAGACAATTGCAGACGAATGCGAGTGTACCCGGACAGAGACAGGCTTGTTTCTGCTCTCGGGGAGAAACAAGCTTGTTTCTGTCCGCTGAATTAATTATTTATATCGTTTCATCCCTGGCAGAGTCGCAATTGTTCATTGTCAATCTCTGGATGAAAATCATATAACCTTAGTTAATTTGACAGTTGTTGTATTTGGAACTGTAAAATAAATTAAAAAGACGATTAGCTTCAAGAAAAAAAGTATTAATATGACAATTTCAAGTACACTACAATATCTTATTGCACAAGCAGCTACTCTCGACTTGTCACCTGCAAAATCAAAAGAAGAATGTTTACTTTGTTATGACAGATTTGTAATGTGGAAAGTTTCAATGCAGGTATTATGAAAAATACAGTGTGTGGCACGGGACGAAACACGATTTCAGCCGAGGGTGATGCCGGCCCTCGCTTCGCTCGGGCAAGCAACACTCACCCTCGGCTGAAATCGTCTTGTTTCGTCCCTAGCCACACAATATACTATATTTGAGTGTAGTGGAAATTATACTTCTCGAGAATTTTTTTTTGTTCAAATCATAGATTTTGTTATAAAAAAACACTGAATGGAAAAAAAAATTCTATTTGGGTGTCATAAAGTGTACCTTATGAAACTCGTTTGGGTATCATAAAGTGCCTCTTTATAGAACCCAAACCTAGTTTTTATTAGGTTGGTAGCTACGTTGATAGATAACCTAACTATCATTCTGATGTGTCAAAATATAATATATTCTGAGGAAAATTCTCAAATTGTTCAGGTTTATATTTTCATTTCTAGAAAGTAACAACATTCAAATTGATATATTTCGAAAAGTATTTTTGATTTACACAAATTACTTACATGTCAAGTCTCAGTGTTACCAAAAGTCAAATAAATAATTAAATATTCTATGAGTATGTTCCACTAGATGACCGCAACGCTCACGCTCACGACCGCGGTTTTTGCTGTTCCACTAACTCATGGTCGATGTGGCTGGTGCTTCAAGTGGAGCGATGCGAGTGTCTGTTAAATGTCAAATAAACTGACGATTTGTGGTTAGGATCGAAAAGTAAATCATTGATATGATTAAATTAACCTGTAGCAGAAAGGTAGGAAAATGGAATAAATTCAATATGCCGGTGTAAATTAATAGTTCTTAAATAGTAAATAATGACGATGAGAGATCATGAAACTATCTGTCATATTGACTGATGAAAAAATCTTGAATCAATAGACATAACTTGGAATCGAAAGTACAAATTGGAAAGGCATCTTCTCATTTAATTTGAACTTCTTGGCGACTTTTGCAGTTTTGCAAAAATGAACGCAACGACCGCTTCGGCCCACCTTTCAAACGCGTGCGTTGTGAGATTGAAGTGGTCGAGATCAATGACGTCATCTATGACGTATTTATCATGAATGCCAAGACCGCGATCGTCCTGTGGAACGATTATTGAGGCGACATGAGCGTTGAGGTCTTCTAGTGAAACGTATACTTTATCAATGTCTTCAAATTAGAAAATTAATTATTTTTTGACATATATGAACCCGAATAGAAAAAATTGTATAAGATACACATTTCATAAGACATTTTAGGTCACTTGTTCATTAGAAAACTCGCCGCAAGCGGCTCGTTTTTCAACAAGAACGCGTGCCCTAAAATCATGTCTTATGAAACTTATATCTTAATATACTATTATGGTATTTCAACATTATAAGCAATGCTTTACAATATTACCCGAAGTTTCAGCGTCAGTAAATTCCAAAATAATAATTCAGGAAAATATTTTTCAATATCTTCTAGTGGTGTGAATATGACTTTCTTACTAGTAGATTTGTTCTGTGGCGCTATCTAGTATCGGTATGTTGTATTACATGACAGCAGTCAATGGATTATTAACCCAATTAAATTAATTTTATCAGTTATTTATTTATTACATAACAAATAGCTTATGGCAGATTGTAGTAACAATAATAGACTATTTTATTAGAAGCAAAAATTGGCTTTATATGCTAAGGTTTGCAGTCAAAGTAACCGAAGCACATAAAGCTATTTTTAATATATTGATTTTTAGTGCGATGCAATTAGCTTTAAGATCAAGCTAAATCATAATACCCAATACAATTTTGTCATGGTTACGATATAAACAAACAAAATTCAATTGAAAAAAAAATTTAAACTGTCATCCGTGTTATCATTAGCTGATATTAATAATCTCCCAGGTGAAGTGAGTGAATAACTGTAAGTACATCCACAATAAATATTGCTAAATTATTTTGCTGAAATATTCGATTTTTTTACTTTATGTGACATGGCACATAAATTAAACAAAACTTAGTATTTTATCTGCCTAATCAGATGAAGTGACACTTTAACCTTGGCAACAGAGATACATAACATGTCACTTCTGTGACGTTTAAATATGTTATGTATGTTATTATATTTTGGTACTGTGTTTTGATTGAATTATTTAAATACCAATCTTTTGAGAACCGAAAAAATTGGTTTGAATTGAAGCTTTACCGATCTTGTCATACTGATAAGAAGAATGGTTCGAATTTCAAGAAATTTGAAAAATCTGACTTACAATGTTACAGTTAGTTCTTCAGATAAATACATTAAAAATTAAATTTAAATCTAACTTTGTAAGACTTATCTCTTTTAGATTTCTAAATGCTACTATAACTGGAAGTGTATAGATGAGAATTTGAAGCTGTCAATATCATAGTTCTGAAGTTGTATAAAGCGATAAAATATTTTATTAATATCCATCAATTATTATTGGGATCTGTCATTCTACAAATAATAATATTTGATTCGAATCTGCATTACTCCCAATTTTCAGCGATTACGCTCATTTTAATTCAGATGGTTTCGTTAATCGTGAGAATTGTCGTATTTGGGATTCACAAAATCCACGAATGATTGTTAAGAAACAAATGCATCCACAACGTGTCACTGTTTGCTGCAAATTTCATGTTGAAGGCATCATCGGACCATTCTTCTTCGAAGAAACAGCTGATCAGGCAAAAACATTTGATGGTGCTCGCTATCGCAACATAATATTAAAGTATTTTATAACTACATTGTAAGATATGAATATGAACGACAAATGGTTTTGGAAATTGAGTGCTGTATCAACGAAATTTGCTTTATATAATATTGCATACATACACCTTGTACTGTATACTTTATGATTCAATATAAAATTCATAATTTTTAGTTTAAAACCAGTTTTTTCTAAAAATTAGATAACCCTTGTATTGTATACTTTATGATTCAATAAAAAAATCATAATTTTCAATTTAAAACATGTTTTCTATCAAGTTTTTGCGTGAGTTTTGGGACATTTTTATATAATAATTTCATGATTGAATAGTACCATTAAAATTTATATCTTTGACACTTATTTTGTATGCGAGCATTAGTTTAAGCGTTTGAATGCTTTCCTTCTGAAATATCAAATTCAAATTCTTATCTATCCCGCCGTAATCACAGATCTTCCATAAGTTTAATTTACTACAAAACAAAATTAGACTAGACAAAGACAATTGTACCGTTTCACATTAATAATTCGGTCTGTTAGTCATATCTAATTCTCACTGTCAAGTAAATTGATTTTTATTCAAGGATTTCACGTATGTTTTCAATTGGTATATTTCTCACAGATGCACAAGTTCATTAAACTTCCAAAGATAACAGCTGAAGAAAACAGTCAAAATCTGTGCTGCCATCTATGAACAGTGAATAAACTAACAGTTATTGCTCATGTATTTATTACATTAAACTATCTATAAAATTCATGTGAATTAAGCACATTTTTAATTGAATTTACAATATTCCAGAATGAACTGTCAATTTGACATTTGTTTGGAAATTTGATATGAATATCTTGTGGAAAAACCCACTAGAGGCGCTACGAACGTTGTGTAGGTAGCGTATCAACATAACGACAAATCGAGCAAGAGACCTATAGCAATTTCATTTTAAGCAAGTGTATTTGTGTGTAATCTCAGAGTTAGAAATTCAAATCATTTCCTTGACATTGTTAAGTCGCAGGATATCACTACAGCCATCTAACGGATCAATTTGTAACTCTGGTGACGTATTGTGTACAATACAAAATCTGACGTTTGATATCAGCACAAACTAAATTAATTCTCGTATTATTAACTTATTAATATTTATAAAGAGGAAATTATTTTCATAGATTAAACGTCTAATATTAGTTTATAGTTTTGTTCCGATTTAATTTCCAATAAACGAATACTCAAGTTTGTAATTCTCTACTACATAGAATAATAAATTTTAAAGATCAAACGCAATTAATCTGTTATATTATTCAACAAATTCGAAATATTTTTATGAATCTGTTAGTCTTATGAATTTGTGCAAAAAGGTTTTTCAATCTCAAAGCTTCCAGAAATTCCACCAGACGTCCCCAGGTCCTTGGCGCATGAACCATATGCGTTTACCACCCATTTAATAGGCATGTATTCATGGATGTCTATCCTGTGGGGGTTCTGTTCATTACAGTATTGTTTCATTGGACCATAATCCACTAATGTTTATCGATTTGAGTGTCACGATCACTATCCTGTATAATCCCAATGTATTTTGAGAATTTTCGAGTTTATATAACAATTTATTAAAATCTTCTAACAAAGCAAACATTTATTTGTAGCCATTTTCCTGACTGCTTATTTCAGTCCATTATTTACATTCCAAGTCCAAACATTCTTTGAGAAATCAGAATCAAATTATAAACACAAGCTGCTCCAGAATGCAATTCTGCACAGATTAACTTGTTAAGTTCAAATGTTTCCTTTGGGGAGTATTTTTAGAAAGAATAATTTTTCTGGCATACTTCTTGCAGAGTATACGAACACGAAACTGGGGAATAATTGCATAGTTACGAAGCTTCCAGAAATTTCTAGTGAATCAGACGTCACCACATCCTTGGCTTGCTACCCGTTTATCCAGCATGTTACGATGAAAATCTATCCTGTAGGGGCTCTGCTCGTTACAATTTCATTTTATTCGCATATAAAAGCAGCTAATTTTCAGAAAAATTCACCTATCGAGATTTTGATGGAAATATCCGTTTTGAGCATCCCTGAATCCATTTTTACTATTTTCGGCTTGATGTCGGTACGTTCGTGCGTTTGTAACTCGCAAATCTCAAAACTGATTGAACGTATAATGTTGAAATTTTGTATTTAAGACTGGTATAGGGTCTAGTTGTGCACCTCACATTATGGTTCCAATCGTCTGTACCGGAAGTGCACTTTACTTGAAACTTTTTTCGAATTTCTCTGATAAATCCAGAATGATCAACCGTAGGATGTTGAAATTCAGTATTTGAACTTGATGTTGTATCAGAATGGTTATCTGCTATTTTTGTATGAATCGGCCAAGCCAGAAGTGCACTTTATATAAGACTTTTTTAAATTTTTTGCATAAATAGTTATCTACTATTTTTGTATCCATCGGCTGAGCCGGAAGTGCAGTTTATATGTATAACAGACATTCAGAATTTTCCGTATAAAACAAGTAGTTTAATTGAAATAATAAGGTAGGCAATGATAATCTGTTTGTTTGACATTGTAAGTACATGTCAAAATATCATTAAAATAATATCAATTATAATCTGAAGGGACAGGAAACTTTATTGAATAAATTTGTGTATATATTATCAAATGATGTACAAGTAAGTTGCATGAATTTTACATTCCCACAAATAAAATAAAAAATCCTGAATCACTTACTTGTTTCACTAATAATTGTTATAATTTGCATTTGAGTAATAGTTCATTATTGCGGCAAAATTTATTCGATTGGTTCGTTGACCGTCTGACGACGTTTTGATTGGTTCACAGTGTTCAGGAACATTGGATAGATTGGTCCGTTGACTGTCTGGCGATGCTCTAATTGGTTCACAGTATCCGAGAACATCGAATAAGTGTATATTGGTAACTGAAATTAACCCGTAGCCACCAAGCGGTTATAAGCGGAACTATATTGTGAAGTGGATTCAATCAATTTCCATATAATCGTATGTTATGTTACTGGTTTTGTTAGCAATATTTAGTGGCTTTTTTGAGATTGTTTGTATGAAATTTTATACTACAATAGTTCTTTATGGATTTGTTCAAATTAATTCAGTGAAAAATACTTGGCTTTCGAATTTATTGTTACATTATATAACCTCAAAATTAGTCTTTCTCAAGACTATACTCTTCAAAATACGGAATTTGAACGAAGAATTGATGACAAAAATTGTTGTGTTTATGGATGTCATTCCAAATTTAATCGAAATGTGGATTTGAGTTTCCATAATTTTCCTAAAAAGGGGGAAAAAAAAACTGAAGTAAATAAAGTTGGCAACTACGAATTAGTTGACAAACAAGCTGTGTGGATTAGAAAAATTCGTACAAGAAAAGCTGAAAGTTGGAATTTACAATACAAAAATGTCGTAAATACTTCCCCGCAATATTATTTTCTTTGAAGCTATGAATTTTATAACCTCACGCAGTCTTCCAGTTTAAAAACTGTATATAAATAAGATGATTTTGAAAGAAAAAACTATATATTATAAAAGAAGAAAGTTAATACTTTCCCAATTGGAATTGAATTAAATCATTTAATGAAATATGAATATTTCTTTGGTGAATATCAACGTATTTACATTGTACACAGACTACAAACTTGCCGTAAGCCACTTTTGATCCGCCATTTTGTAAACACAGTGCTGCCGCCAACGGTATTTACAGTTGTCAATAAGCCTACGAGGACAAGTAAAGCGGAATAGTGGCGCAAAAAGGGTTTTGGATAGCAATTTCACATTATGCAACAATTTGCAAAGTAAAAAGTTTGCTGTAACCTCTGTGAAGTTATTGAATCACAAAAAAGTTGTAGCAATATTTTCTTGATTGAAGAAGTTTAAGAAATTTTTTAATCATGAATTACTTAGACTGGATTAATTATTACAGATCAGAATTAATTAGACAGTGGCAAAATAAACCACGGAACAGGTCAATGTGAATTAAATTGAATATGGCGTGACATAAATCTTCTTAACAATAAATGTGAATTATTATTATGAATTCAGATATTATGTGAATATATTTGTTCCTTTTATTTATTAAAATTATTTTCAGGAAAGTTTTGACATCCTGCTTTTAATGTGTGTCAATTTGCTGTCTCTGAGGTGTCATCTGGTCTAATATTGACGTGAATAGACTGTAGATAGTTCATGACTCAAAATCAAAGTACTCGCCTCATTTCCTGAAGAAATTGTTTCCAACTAATATAAAATTTTGATATAAATATGATTTGGTAGACGTCGAGATTTTCGACGTTACAGCATGCTTCCATAAATAGATTTTAGAGGAGATATGAAGGCGATAGCAGTTGTTTTGCGTCACAAATTGAGGCAGGAGCTGATAGAAATTGAAAAATTGATTTCTGTACAAGGGCAACGTAGTACGTACTAGACAAGCAAACTGGAGCTCTCAACTCTTTCAGAAAAGTGTTCATACATAGAAGATAATGAATTTTTAGATAACACTTTGAAATAAATAGTTTTAAATTGTTATTTATGACAAACTTTATTACAATCAATCAATAAACTTGTTTTCAAGTGAATTGAATTAAAATAAGTATTAACTTTCAAAATAACTTGAATAAGTTTGTTCATTTGTTTTCCTTTGAAAAAGTAATCTAGAAGCATTCAAGCAAAAGTCTAGAAGCGCCCCCGGACATTCCATTCTATACTAGATGTCTAAACATACAGGTATACAAGCGCGTGGTGCATATTGAATTAGGAGAGTCAGCTGATTGTCAAGCGAGAATCGGTGAAAATAAATACTACCACATGGTGAAAATAAATATTGTAATGTAAATTTTAATAATTTACAATGATTATGAAGCAAAATTAGAAAGAAACGGAATGCTTATGTTATGAGTTTCATTATTGGACAATTTTTTTTTGTAATTATTATTAAATTGGATTATAAAAATTAAATTGCTAAAAGATAAAAGCCAAATGGAGGGATGTACAATGTTTGATTGCCCTCCCCCTCACTCATAGCTTTCATTTGTCTTATTCATGTTACGTTTACTTATTTTACATCAAAAATAATAAAGTGTGCATCGCAGACTGCAATTTTTCCTTGTAAATTTCAAAAGGAAAATGTAAATATTGCAAGTATCCAAGATAAAAATAGCATCAACATTGTTTGAAATTAATCAAACTACTATGAAACAGCAGAAATAAAACGGACTAGTACAACATGCAAAATGCATTTTACATCTTAATATCGATTTGAATTTGCATTAATGGGCACAAAGTCCAAGTCTAAACATTGAGAAGCAAATGAAATTTTATTGTATGGTACTTACACTGAGTTGAAGAGGTAAGCCCTCCCCTGGCTGCCTTGGAATGACTGAAACAAAAAAAAAAACTCTAGTTAATACTGAATAAATTTTTAAAGATGATTTAATTATGAATTTATTACAAAAACTTTGCAAAAAAACGTGAATCATGTGAACGAGTGTAGCATACTTTTTCCTCAAGCAGAATCAGTTTTTATTTTATTAATGAAATTTTGTGACACCTGAATAAAAAAAAATGATTTTTTCATTTTCTTAATTGATTTATTAAATTTGGAAAGATGGTTTTTCATTGGATTTATCCAAATCACTAATTTCTGAACTTATTATCATTAAATAGAGCAACTGGATTCTGTAACAAAACTGTACAGTATCAGGTCGCTCGCGCAAACGATACGCGACGAGGCAGAAAGTATTCTAAACAGTGACTCAGGACATAAGCTATGATTCTGGCAAGTTTTACTGAAATCCGTCAGAAAATTTACGCCTGATAAGTGCACAAAATAAAAATTCTGTACAAATTTATGACATTATAGATGAATTAGTGGTTGTGGTCGAATAAAGTCATTTGTTTTCATTGATATTTTGTGGTGGAAAAGCGTAATATTACTGTATCTTTTTGGGGTAATAAAATGAAAAATCAATGTTGATGGCACTGAGTTTCCTATATTAATACAATATACTCACAGAACCTTGTTCGATAATTAAATTCAAAGCGCAAAGTGTAAGCTTATTTAATTTTCTAATTTCATCCTTATTAACCAATCTCCAGACACTAAATTTATAAATTCAATTCAAAGTTGAACATGGAGATTATAACGTTATTAAATAAAACTGCGTAACTACAGACTCTATTATTGCATCTGAATAAGTGATAATTTAATTAGGAAACTTTAAATAATTTCCCGCTAAAAATGGATCTAATTTTCTTGTGGTTATTTGCATCAATATGACTTATATTTTTACTATATTATATAATCAGTAGCGGTGGGTGTGGGTGTGCGAGGCTGCGAAAGTGGTAGGAAAAAATAAAAATGAAGTAACAGTACACCGGCTGAAACTTTTTCTATGAACAGTTGACAACATAGTTGAGAAAAAATCGTCAGTTGCACCGTGGACGGGGGATTTATACGTCAGCTGCTCGCAAGTGCTTGTAAGAAAAACATACGCCAATTGAAATGATAGTATGCTGGATGAGATTTAATCGAGTGATCGGTCACATGATGAAGAACACATAAACAACAATCAGCTGCGTGTATACTTGTTGCGAAAATATACAGTCGGTCCATATTTCGAGGTTCCACCAATGGGATATCGGAAACTTAAGGAGATACGACCTCGGTTAAATGAGACTTTTTATGCGCGATTAAGAGACTATCTCAAACATATTTTTATTTTTTGAAGAGATTCCATAGTTCACAAGATATCGACGAAAAACTGATTTTCGTCGAAATTTTCTTTTGTAAATAATTCGTAAACTTTCGCAAATCAGGAAAAAAATTTCAAGTGAAAAAGGTCAATATTATTATTACCCAGCCTGTGGAGTACGTGAATATTTTTTGTGGGGCATATATTCTTATATATGGAAATAACACTAAAAAATTACATATTCTTTTCTGATTCCAAAAATTTGAAATTTATTTTCTTTGTACTCGTACAACATGAGAAATTTTACAATTTTTATATTATTTGTTGATAAATTACAATTAATGCAATAATTCATGAAAAGTTTTAATTATTTTCAATTGTTTCACGCTATTTTAGAATATGTGGTAGCATAAACTATTGCATCGATTGTAATTTATCCACAAAAAATACGGAAATAGTATATTTTCTCATGATGTACCAACACAAAATAGGAATCAGAAAAATATATATAATTTTTTAATGTCATTTTCAGGTATTAGTTCTATTCAAAAAACACAGCTTTGTGTCGTATTTAAAAAATATACTTGACAGAAAATATTCACGTACGCCACTGACTATGTAATATTAATATTGACATTTTTTACCTAAAACTATTTTTCCGATCTGTGAAAATTTAGGAATCATTTACAAAAGAGAAGATCAACCAAAATCAGTTTTTCGCCATTATCTAGAAACTTATGGAAACTTTTTAAAAAACCAAAATATATTTGAAATCTTTTTTTAATCGCGCATAAAAAGTCTTTTAAACCCGAGGTCGTATCTCCTTTAGTTTCCGACATCTCATTGGTGGTACCTCGAAATGTGGACAGACTGTATATTTTCGCAACAATTACACACGCAGCTGATTGTTGTTTTGTGATTTTTATCATGTAAACAATCATTTAGTCCAGTTTCATCCAGCCTACTATTATTTTAATTGACATATTCTTTTCTCATAATTTCATGCGAGCAGCTGACGTGTAATCTACCGTCCACGGTGCAGCTGACGATTTTTTTTCAACTCACTATGTTGACAACTGTTAATAGAAAAAGTTTCAGCCCGCGTACTATGACTTTATTTATTTTTACCACTTTCGCAGCCTCTCCCATCCGCATCCACCGCGGGTGTGTCAGCTGATTCTTGGCTCATTTATTAGTAATATTAGATCTATCGAAAAACATCGGCGTAAAAACTACCTAAAGTGCAACACTACTTTCCGGACTAAGATATTTTTAAGGAACGAGATCAAAAAGTATTTGAAATTGAACATACAAACTAAAAAATTGAAGAATCATCTAGATGATGAAAGCGCATTTTTGACAGCTCATGAAGGCTTGTTACTTCAGAGATTTCGCAAATTACCATCTCCCACAAGTACTGATCTTTGAAATCAAGGCAAACTTACAAAACAGCAGCTTCCATTTAGTACTAGTTTCAAGTTGACTATTTGATAGGTACATAATTTATGCATGTACAAACTCAAAAATACCTTTTAATCTCCATTGTTTGGTTATTGACTGACGGGAGGTCATGTGCTGTACCTTAAAATGATAATTTGATGTTTATCAAAGCTATATAAAAAAGTAAACAAATTTTCATCCAATAATAATAATACATTCTAATAAGCTTCAAATTCGCGTCAAACAAGTCATTGAATGAATCCCGGACAGATTTGACAACTGTACATAATAGTAGTGACACGCACGGCGAAAGTTGTAACTAAATTTTTATTCACTTGAATAAACTTTAGTTGCCATATCCCTAATGTCATATATATCTATGGGCACTGTTTCGTCTGAAACAAGTAATTGAATAATTGAATCTTCCACAATCACTGAGCTTGAATTAAAACAATTTGTGCAAACCTACGAAACAGCAGCTTTTATTTAGTACCAGTTTCAAGTCTGTAAATAGTATAGTTGCTGAGAGCTCAGCGTCACGCCAGCCAGCCAGCCAGACAGCCAAAGTGAATATAATAGCGCTTTTTTTTATAAATAATGGAAGAATCATCTAGATGATGAAAGCGCATTTTTGACAGCCCATGAATGCTTGTTTCTTCAGAGATTTCGCAAATTACCATCTCTCACAATTACTGAGCTTGAAATCAAGCAGTTTGGGCAAACTTACGAGACAGCAGCTTCCATTTAGTTCTAGTTTCAAGTTGACTATTTGATAGGTACATAATTTATGCGTGTACAAACTCAAAAATACCTTTCAATCTTCATTGTTTAGTTATTGACTGACGGGAGTTCAAATGCCGTACCTCAAAATGATAATTTGATCTTTATCAAAGCTATATAAAAAAAATGCACCAAAAGTAAACAAATTTTCATCCAATAATAATAATTCATTCTAATAAGCTTCAAGTTCGCGTCAAACAAGTCATTGAATGAATCCCGGACAGATTTGACAACTGTACATAATAAAAGTGACACCTGCGGCGAAAGTTGTAACTAAATTTTTATCTACTTTAATAAATTCTATTTGCCATATACCTAGTGTCATATATATCTATGGGCATTGCTTCACTTGAAACAAGTAATTGAATAATTTAATCTTCCACAATCACTGAGCTTGAATTAAAGCAATTTGTGCAAACCTACGAAATAGCAGCTTTTATTTAGTACCAGTTTCAAGTCTGTAAATAGTATAGTTGCTGAGAACTCAGCGTCACGCCAGCCAGCCAGCCGGCCAGCCAGACAGCCAAAGTGAATATAATAGCGCTTTTTTCCAAAAAATGCGCTAAAAACGCGTGCCTTAAGTTTGAAGTAAGTACGCGTTCATTTTGGACAGATCGGAGAGAATGTTTCAGTCAAATGTTATTAGTATAGTTTGAGGATTTTGTGAATGTTTTGTTTTCAAAAATCGATCGAATGGTTTTTAAAATATCTTGTTTTGAAATTTTTGATCGGTCATCGTTTTATTATTTGATAAAATAGAAAATATTGTGTACAAAAATCGAAAGCAAATGATGAAAGTTTTTGTATTTTTAAATATTCCTTAAAATTAGGGAATAATGACAATTTTTCGAAAACCACTGGCGCCCCAAATGAAATATTTGAAGAAAAGTGGTTTGTTTTAGCATTTTCGGGTGTTACAACTTAGTATTAACAACCTGTATTCAATATACCGTCATAGATATTTGAAATTTAAGTGACAAGTGAAAATGATCATCAAAGAAGAAGTGTTGATTATTATGATTACCTTAGAGATGAGTTCATCGTGATTAGCCAGGTGTGCGCGGCAGTGTATGCATGAGTAGGTGCGATGGCAGTGCGGCAAGTAGGCCTGAAACGTCTTCACCATGTTGCTGGCGGCGACGGCAGGCCATGCGGAGCCGTCACACCTGAACACAAAGAAAACAGACACTTAGAATAAGCTAAAATTACAATAATCAGAACAAAAGATAATCTATAATCACCATTTTCTCTCATAGAAAGCTCCATAAAAAAAGAAATGGAAAGGAACTTTTGAAAATTGCGCTTTCTTAAATGTACTAAAAAGTGTGAGTTTTTTTGTAACAAGTGCACCGAAAGTATTCTATTACAGAGCTAAATACTGTTCTCTATTCCAAACCATGGTAACAATTTTCATTAATTCTCAGTTGACAGGGAATTAATGGATATTTTTGTCCACTGGGTAAAAATTAGTGCTGTTAAAAACCGGAATAAAATGGAACCGGTTCCACGGTTCCAAAACTAACCGGGTACCCGGGTACCCGGTTATCGAGTCCAAATTCGATTCCGATTCGAATCTCGATTCCGGTCCGAATCTCGATTCCGGTTCTAATCTTGATTCCGGTTCGAATCTCGATTCCGGTCCGAATCTCGATTCCGGTTCGAGTCTCTATTTCGGTTCGAATCTCGATTTTGATCCGAATCTCGATTCCGGTCCGAATCTGGGTTCCGATTCGAATCTCGATTCCGGTTCTTAATACAGAAAACCTTTCTTGGCAAATATCATTTCTCTACTGCGTTTAAGTTACAAATACCTTCTGGGCTTTTAGTTGAGCGTTTTATTTTATTATACTGACTCGTCCCAGAACAAACAGAACATTTAGAATTTTTAAGAATTATATTTTGTACATTATAGTTGCCACACATAACTACATTTACTTATTTCTACTTTACTCCTATCGGTGACACTGCAGACTTTGAAACATGAATGAACGTAAAGTTCTGAACATCAAAGAGGATTGCAAATTATCCCGAATATCAAATATTACTATTTTCTAAGAGATCCTATCTTTCTATTAGTTTATTGAGCAAAACAATTACATTGAAATGAACTGAAAGAGGCTAAAAATGGTAGTATGCCATCTGCTCTTAATCCGGCCATAAAATTAATCTTACCCAAAACTAGAAATAGCAAGCGGCATCATGGGTAGTCTTTGATACTAAAACTACCTGATTTTGTCAATACACTCAATTATTATTGTCATAATATCTCTAAATTTTCATCACACTTTGTTGTCGATTATAAAATTAAATAACTACATTATACACTATATATTTTTGTTTGAGATGTTGAAATATTTCACACATACTGAATACTGATAGTTCATATGTTCAATGAATGATTCGAAAGGCTAAAATTAGTCTTCATAACATAAAACCAGTATAGGTGACGCAAATTAATTATATGTGAAAAAAAAAGAAAAAATGCCTTTTTTTCGGTTAGTGCATCGGTTAGGTACAGAACACATTATTTTTCAATGGATACTTAAAATAACTGTCTAAAATCGGAATTTCTCTTCTCGGTTCTGGGATCGAGTCGAAGTGAACTGGGAATCGAAAACAGAATCGGAAACCGATTCTGGAATTGGAGCTGAAAACCGATTATGGAATCGAAGGAATCGGAATCGAAAACCGATTCTGGAATCGGAATCGAAGACCGGTTCTGGAATCGGAACCGGACTCGGAACCGAGATCCGGTTAGTTGCATATTCAAATAACCGGGTACCCGGTTCTTACAAAAACCGGTATCGAATAGTACCGATACCGGTTCCCACCACTAGTAAAAATAAATAAATTGTGGGTCATGGATGCCGTTGGAATTCTTTTATTTTATTGGAATATGTCAAATTAATATTTGAAAGAAATTTGTACTATAGGTGTTCGTTATAGTGTATGCATTGATTATGAACGGGATAGCACAGAAAATGTGAAGAATATCAATCAATAAAATAAATCGTGTAAGTTATATTTCATTGAATTAGTTTACTGTAATGTGATTGCAATTGCAAAAATTTGTTTTTCAAACTGACAAGATAGTTTCAATACATCCAAATTTATTTTAAAAGCTTAGTAATGGGGGTACTTCGGTGCACTTGTTACAAAAAGTATCGTATGCAACACGGACACTGAACAACTGTCATTATTGTCACGGACAAATCTGGCTGCACGATGGCCTTGGGTTTCACCCTCGTCTTCGCCTCGTGCTTCGCCCTCGCCTTCACCGAGTGCAGCCAAATTTATCCTGGACAAAAATGACAGTCGTTCGGTCTTTATTACATAATATACTATTGTTTTAGCGTACAAGGAGACTAGACGCGAAAATTTGCAGATTTTTACTTCCTCGACCTATAATATAAAAGGGGAAGTGTAGTTGTAATTGTGATTTTTTGACAGTTCCAGATTTTGATGAATCTTCACGTTTTAGACCTTACTGAACCCAGAAAACATAATTTTAAAAAAAGTCGGTCTGTCAGTCTGTCTGATAGCACGATAATTTGAGAATGCGTACGAATTTTTGACTGAAATTTTTTATTCAAGTTTTTCATCAAAAAGCTAGTTTCAAGTTCGTAGATGGGTTTCTTCCAATCAGTGGTACCAAAACTTCATTGGTGGAGCTTTTTAGATTTTTACGTTCATTTCATAAACGATAATCTATATAAATAAAAATCAATGTATGCATGTTTGTACCTTATGCGTTCCGAAACCATTGATCAGATTGTGGGGAAACTTTGATAAAGTGTTCTGGAGACTTACGAGCTCGTGGCACAAAAATTCTATACATAAATTTCATTTTTTTCAATGAATTTTTTTTTTTTTGATGGAAAGAATGTATATTGTTAATGACTCAATATATAAATGATTAACTATTATTATTACTTCATCAAAGTTTATATCGAAAATTAGGTTGATATCAGTATTATATAGAACAAAGTCGGGTTACTTACACCATTCATTAATCAAGAACGGCTTGACCGATTTTCATGATCTTTGATTTTTTGGATTTTTCTCCGTCCAGAATAGCAGAGTAAGTATTAATAAACCGGAAGGAGAAATATCATTCTCTCATACATTTTGTATGAAACAGATTTTTTGATGATATCATGAGAACTTATTTATCGTATTCAGCTTATAAGATTTGCCCCAAGATAAAACAAACAAAAGTAGCCGATAGGATCTGAAAATGAATTTGGAAATTTCAGGTCCTATCGGCTGCTTTTTTTCGCCATGCGAGCGAAACGAGCTTGGTTAAAAATAAGTCGCCATGCAAGCGAAGCGAGCTTCGTCAACGTTAAAACGCCTTACTAGAGATGCGAACTCGGTTAACGATAAGTTGCGGTGCCAGCGAAGCAAGCTCGATCAACGATAAACCACCGTACGAGCAAATCGAGCTCGGTCAACAGTAGACCGCTGTGCGAGCAAAACGAGCTTGGATAACTGTAAGCTGCCGTGTGAGCGAAGCGAACTTGGTCAATGCCAAGCTGCTGTGCGAGCAAAAAGAGCTCAGTTAACGGCAAGCTGCCGTGCGAGTGAAACAAGCTCGGATGACTATAAGCTACCGTGCGAGCGAAGTGAGCTCGGTCAACTGTAGAACGTCGTGCGAGCGGAACGAGATTGATCAACGGTAAGATGCCGTGTGAGCGAAGCGTGCTCGGTCAACGTTAAGCCGCCGTGCGAACATTGTAAACTCAGTTAAAGACAAGCAGTCGTGCGAACGAAGCGACGTCGCTTAACAGTAAACCGTCATATGAACGAAGCGAGTTTGGTAAACTTGGATTATTCTCAGCACATTGTTACTTTTGGTTAGGTACATATTCAAATAGGCAAGTTATGTCCAATATAATAATTACTTCTATATAATCATTTGAATACGCATGTAATTTGAGATTCATATATTTAATATATAATCTTTAATAAATTAACAAAAAAGAAAGTAATATGCACTCAAAAGACATTAAGTGGAACTGAAGTCTCGACCAAATTAAAAAATCTCCTTTTTCGATTGATTTCCTACAAAAGATGATCTTTTCACAGTTTGAAATGTCCTCATCATTTCCGGGTTATAAGGTCCTCATATGAAAGGTAGGCGGTTACGAAGTACGCCGGGTCAGCTGGTATTTATCATAAATATGAAATAATTAAAATTAATCCTTTATTGATTCAGCATAACATTCACCTGGAACATTTTTAATAGTTATTTATACAACAAATGAATCAAACCACTGTTTATTTGCGAGAAGAAAGTTCAAAATCACGAGCGCGTTTAGCGCGAGTGGTTTAATTCTTCGAGCAAATAAAGAGGTTTAATTCATGTGTTTGTATACATAATTTCATTTAATTATGTGTAAATTTCCGGAACATAAAATTGGAAACAAAATTTTAAAAAATCAAATTGCAGTTGCAAGATATCTTCGTTGATATCGCGACGAGTGTTTGTTTTTCAAAAATTCGGGCGTATGACTGTCAGCAAACTGTCAGTTTTGTGAATTTTGAATTGAAGCGTTATAATTGTGAAAAGTATTGTCTGAAATGTTGGAAGAAAGTGATTAAAACAATGTACTCGTCCCCGATATCATTTTACAAAAAAATTATTCCTCAGAAATCGAAATCTTTTTATGAAAAAGAATACCAACAGTGATTTCAATTTTTTTTTTAAATCACTAATAATTCATTTTAAATCACTAGTGAATAAAGATTTACTTATGACCGTTGCTATGGATTTGATAATGTAGCTTTAAAACGTCAAAATTGAATAAAAACCATTAGCGGTTCATTTGTTATCAAAATTTTAATTATTATGAAATTCGTAATGTGGAGATAGAATTATTAACATTCATATTTTGACAACACATGCAAACGTTCGTCAATTGTTTTTTTTTCACATAAGTAATTTGGCTCTATCGTGTTTGATATATGAAATTAAAGCTCTTGTAGAGATAATACAAGTAGAAATGTCAAAGAGGATATTTAAACGATTGTCAATTGTTTCTTCCACAAATCATTTAAATGATATCTAGTTTGGTATCAATTTTAAACTCTCGGGGAGATAAACCTAATAGACATCAAAAATAAAAAATTAAGAAGTTGAATCCACTTTACCATCTTCAAATTACACTTCCGACGATCAAATGTCGAAACTGTATGTACCAATGAATTAAAAACACGTAAAATCTAGCAAAGGACTCTTCATCTTTAAAAGACTTATTTTATGTATGGACTAAAAAATAACCGCCATCTGTCACTTTAACAATGACAGTTAAAAAAGACGGTTATCACTTTGACAATGACAGCTGTCACTTTGAAATATGCAATTAATTGATGCGGCATTCTAAATTTCTGAAACAGCGATGCAACTGGCTATGAAATTCATGGTCGGGGAAATACTGTGTGGCCACAGCGGATTTTTAGAAATGCATCAACGTTTTCAATATCACTGATTTCATATATTCCTTGTAATAGACATCCTTTGAATTTTCAGGAATTAATTGTACTTAAGCTAGTTATATTAAATTTTTAATTTCTGCAATAATTTTTTTTTCAGAATCCATATTTCAATCAAAATAAACAACTATGAAAAATAAGAACATTATTCAGGACCATGGCAACAATATAACGTTATACAAAACAGTTTACTTGATCAAATGAATGAATACATTTCAGCCTTATTTTATGAAATTATGATATAAGTATTATAAAAAATTAAATATATCAGAATTTCGGGAGTTCATCGTCACAATAATAATTAAATACAAAATATTACCTTCTATGAACTTTATCGACAGTAAATGATTGAAAATAATGCTCAATGTAGGATTCGAGACAAGGATTGATAAAAAGTACAATTCAATGTAGCTAACCATACAAGACACTAACTCAAGTCACATTACTTGTCACAATGTTGGTCACAACGCGTTTCATTCTCTCGAACATCATCAGGTGTGGACTAGTCTATAGAGTTCATAGAAGGTAATATTTTGTGTTTAATTATTATTATAAAAAATAGACAGTTATTTTGACAACTATTTCTTTATTTCTCGCAATATGATAATGACCTTGTGAAAAATGTTGATGATAGTTCATTGATGTCGATGACTTGTGTTGATAGTTTCCGGCATGATAAATTTGTTTGTGAGTGTTGTTAATTGTTTTATTTATGGGATAATGGGATTGTAGCTACAAGTGTGTGGTGGATGAAGAACTGTGAGGTAAATAACTTTTAGCGTAACTGTACTTTGAAGTCAAAGAATGGTACTTAGCACATAAATTATCAAGTTAGCTTGAAGATTATTCACCTTCTACAGGATTAGAATAACATATGACGGTAATTAAAAAAGTTCTCGATATTATGTCAGGAAATTCACGCAACTGTATAAAGTTCCAACCAAATCGAGTGAACGATGCGCGAACGAATAAATATTTATATATATATATATATATATATATATATATATATATATATATATATATATATATATATATATATATATATCATAAATAGTTATTAAGACTTGTTCTCAGGCGATTGGAAGAGCAGAAATATATAAGTGTATTATTGGATACATAAATGTCAACCCATATAATTTGTCGGGGTCTATAAACAGCAACAGTTTGTATTTCGCGAATGTTAGCTGCAATAAAGTCAAACTTTATTTATACGAACTAGATTGCTTAACAGCTAACACGTGCTAATATTAAACCATGATGGACGGCCAATTGACAGAATTGAATAAAGATAAACTAATATCGTTCATAAAATGAAAGAGTATGAACATTTTTGTCAAATGGAAAAATATGAGTGAAGGCAATTAACTTGTTATCTAAATTAGAGAGTTGAAATTTGAAACCGGAATAAGCATTTTACATGATTTGCATTGGACTCAATATCTGAAATATTACCTAAGGCTATTAATTTTTTTTCAGGACTAAGTAGCAAACGATGCGTTAATGAAGCACTTTTCGCATATTATTTTGCTAACCCACCCTAGTGTGACCACCATCAATACACGCATGGTATTCTAATTCTTTTGTCATGTCATTGATTCTTTTATTAAGTTATTCGTAAAATTCAAATGTCAATTTGAATTGTATTTATTATAAAATTTGTATTTAAAAGTCAAAAAGTGAGGATATGAGTTATGACACATGATCCAATATTTGACAAATTAATAACCAAAAGTTTGTTATTGTCTTTCAAAATGTGTCACAACAGTCGCTGAACTCTGCATGTACAAAAAATTTCAATAAAAAAACAGCCTGCAGTAAAAAATATAATCCTGAAACAATTACTTAAAAGTCTTTTACTTTATCAAAAAAAAAAAAACTTGCTTAGTAATTATTACAAATTCTAAATTTGGAACTTGTTTGATAAAAAACTTGTTTTCAACTTTGTCCTATTTATTTTTAGCGTTTTCAATTGTTTAACGAGCTAACGAAGAAGCATGATAATAATTTGATATGACATTCCCCAGCACTAGGATGAAATTAGCGACCTTGTAAAATATTCCAAATAGGGAGCGGTTTACTAACAAACAAAATTATTCAATAACATGTCACTGTCATATTAAAATCGCTATAATTTGTCTTTAGATCATCTAGAAAGATCCATAAAAAATAATAAAATGAACTTTCAGCAATATAATTCCAAAAATTTCAGTAAGACAAATTTTTGTTACACGAATGATTTAATATGAGTATTTTCAGTTCAGTGCAAATATGCGTAGATTGTGGAGTTGATCCCAGGTTTGGACAAAAATCACATTGATATAACGTACTCTGTGGCATATTTTCAACAATTGGTAACCGCACCCCATGGCTTGGGACATATCACTCAATCTACCAACGTGCACTAAAAGAGTGTCTGCCGTACTCGTATCGGATAAAAGACATGATTGATATTTATTTTCTTTTTTTTAAATTATTTAAATGAAACAGGAGCAGCAGAATACGATCCCAATTGTAAATGAAATAATGTTAAAAATATCGACGATAAATCAGAATCTCTATACTAGGTTAAACATTTACCAGGAACAGTAAACACTCCGTTAATAAGACTAAAACTAATGGATTTTATTATTATGTTCTTTACAAAGAGATCACATTTTGCTCGAAATAATCACATTGTAGTTCTTTCTGTTACGGTCTATTTGCATAATCTATTAAATATTATTTCTCATAAAAATGAGTAATAAAATAACAAGAAATATTTGATTGACCTTGAACAAATTCTCAATATAATTATTATTGAGGAAAAAAACATGATTCATATTTTTTCTTGATTTTATTCGAAATATGTTCAAAGTAGTTTCCTTGAATAATAACCTATTTTTCAGGAACTTCACTGAGCATTTCAGGCATACATTTTTCAGTGTACCATTCAGCAGTAACTGCTTTATTGTATTTACCAAAATACTTCAATACATTAGTTTTAGTTTTTGCAAGGTTCGCTGTCTTTACGTTATTATTCGAGTTTCTTAACGTGTAGGCACTAGTGTCCATCCGAAGGTCGATTTTGGCCGACGCCGAATGTTCAATTTAAATAAAAAATGAAGAAAACGAAGTGTGAGAATTCAGTCAAGAGTTTTATTTTTATTCTACTCTACTCGGTTCCACCTGGACCATCTTCAGGAGTGAATAAAATTAATGTGTGCGTGTGTTAACATCTGTGTGTGATAGCGCACACACACATTAATTTTATTCACTCCTGAATATGGTCCAGGTGGGACCGAAACTGTAGAGTAGAATAAAAATATAACTCTTGACTGAATTCCCACACTTCTTTTTCTTCATTTAATCTAACAGTCAGCATCATCCACTACTTAAATCAAAAATTCTATAATACTGGCTAAAAATCATATCGATACAAATTTGCTGTACACGATAAAATAACTCCACAGCGACGACGAAATGTAAGAAATCAAGACAACATTGCTGTTGTGAGAACCAAGCTGTCAGTGAACGATGATAGGGATTTTTCTTTTAGTGGCTTCAGTTGGAAGAAATGGATTTGAATGGTACGTTCTTCAAACAGGACGGTGTAACGTCACTCCTCTGGTGAAACCATTGTGTTAAATAAATTTCAGGGAGTACCGGAATGCCTCCACTTTTACCTGTTTTAATCCTCGACCATAAGATTGGAAGGATAATCCCATAGCTGAGTTCCTCCACCTTCCCTTTTAATCCTAATGCCGCTAGTGTTTTATTTGCTACCAGTTAAAAAACTCTCACAAAAAAATGTATGGAAATTAATTTGGCTTTCGATCCACAGCAAATATTTATTGATTTTGAAAGTGCAATTCATAATGCTGTTCGCAAGATAGGACCGAGTGTTAAAATCATTGGGCACAGATTTCATTTGGGGCAAGCTTGGCTCCGGAAAATTCTAGCATTAGGTTTAACTCAAGTGAATAATTATTTGGCAGCCAATATTTAAAACAATTTTTTGGGAACCAGTTTTTAAGTCCAGAGAAAGTACGCGTTTTCTTCGTATCGGAAATATTTGGCAATGTTTCTTTGAATGATTCCAAATTAATACAATTTTCTGATTATGTGCTAGACAGTTGGGCCTGTGCTGATGGTTCTTTGTACAGAACAACAAACTCGTATCTAATGTTTCGTAAGCAAAATACATTGTAAATAAAATATCCCTGTACAGAATGATATTTGTATGATGCGTTATCATTTGTGACCCGAACATACCCTCCAAGTTCCCAGAATTGTTTTAATCCCTGCGGTTATCGGTGATGGAGCAACTCAGCTATGAGATTATAGCTACCTGAGGTCTGGTGGAGCAACTCCGCTATGCCCAAATTTCATGGCCAGTTTCATCGCTTTCTCAGAAATTTAGAGTGTCGCATCAATTAATTGCATATTTCAAAGTGACAACTGTCATTGTTAGAGTGACAGGTAGCGGTCATTTTTTAGACCTTATATAAAATAAGAATTTTTCAAAATTAAGAGTCCTTTTCTAGATTTTCGGGGTCTTCAATTCATTGGTACAGTTTCAACATTTGATCGCCGGAAGTGTAATTTGAAGATGGTAACGTGGATTCCACTACTAAGCTTATCTCCCCGATAGCTTAAAAATAAATTAATACCAAACTAGACATCATTTTGTAGATGATTTATGAAAGAAACAATTGACGATCGTTCAAATCTTCTCTTTGCACTTCTATTAGAAATATATAATAGATAATAATTTTAACTCCACATTATGATTCTCATTATTTCTTTGGTTCAGAGAAATATAACGAATTTCATAATAATTTTGATAATAACAAATGAACCGCTGATGATTTTGAAAAATGTTTTGTGTAAATGTTGTACCAAATCATCCAAGGATTAGTTTTATCTATTTCATTTTTATACTACTATTTATAAAATAAACGCAAAAAACTAAAAAGTTCCATCAATAAAGTTTTGGTATAACTGGTTGAAAAAAGCTCATCTACGAACTTGAATCTAGCTTCTTGACAAAAAATTTAGACATAAAATTTCCGCTGCAGTCTAGTTGGGCATTCGGTAAAGGGTCCCTTAATCTGCGTATTCCAGTTGAGCATTTTAATCCCTTACAACACAGATATCGGATTTACCTGTGTACCTGACCGCCTCGGTACTGTATAATTATAATATTTGCAAAATATTTAACTTTGTGATGTATTGACAATGTATATGTTTGAGTTTTGCAGCCAGTTGATTGACAGTATTTAATTATTTCGTTAATGTTATGTTTATAATTTATTTTTATTTTTTTTAAAATTTAATATATATATGTATATAAAATCTCCTATCCTTATGTAAATATGTATCTATTGACAATCTATATGTTGTTTTACAGCCAATTATGTTTTATCTATATATTTTATGTTTTCTCGATGTATATTTTATTTATGACTGATTTTTTCTTGAATAAAATGCCTTATATGTATTTCATACATAAAGAGTTTTCATGGATATCCTAATTCTTCATCATAACTTCAGAGTCTCCCTTGATAATTAAAATTTGACGGCACGCAAATAAAAATAGTTTGAACTCACTATCTTATCTGCAGAAAAATACAGGTAGAGAAATGCCCAACTGGAAGAGCTAATTACGCCTACCTTTTTGGTTGCAAGGGATTATCTCAGGTAAAATGCCCAACTCGCATACAGCAAAAATTTCAGACGAAAATTCTTATGCGTTCTCAAGTTATCGTGCTTCGCAGTCAGACCGACAGACATACCAACAGACCGATTTTTTTTAAAATTATGTTTTTCGTGCTAAGCAGGGTCCAAACCCTAAAGACTGAATTGTACAGCAACGATATTTTTAATAATTGACAGATCAAGATTCATTATCTTAACTTGTGTAACATAACTTCAAATGATAGATAAATAACCGAATAATTTGATAATTATAGTATCATCTCAGTATCTTTGTAATCTGAAGGTTAGAGGGTCGAGTCCCACCGACGGACAAAAAGTTAGTAAGATTTTCACTGAATTATAATGTACTCTGTGGCACAAGAGTACCCGTAGCTTGATGACTGGTAACTGCACCCTACGGCTGAAGAAATATCAATCAATCTACCGAGTATACTATAAGTGTCTGCCACACCCCTACGTGGTGTCCACGACAGATTTTTTTTTAATTATATTTATTATTGGAAGTGTTTATACTTAGCTTGACCTGTAGGTGGATGAAATTAATCTAAATGATGCAGTTAAGTGCATAAAATGAATGAACTTATTACAACTAATGAATGCACTCGGTTTTTGTTATTAAGACAGGAAACAATTTATTAACCTTTTTAGAAGATTCATTTATACTACATTTCGAAAAATTGAGAAGCTAAGACCATAATTATTTTTTTTTGCGTCTACTAACTCAGTCAAATGGCGATGGACGGCCCTGAAGAAGAGAATTACAGCAGAGCATATTGAAAAAATTCTCAAGGGAATGCATAGCCGACAATTTTCATCGTTCGATTGAAAAAATGATATTCAAATCCCTTCATAAACACATATTGCTAAATTGCTGTTTAAAATTTTTGTTTCCTAACAAATGTATGATCCTTGTAGATTACAAAAAATATGCAGGAAAGATGAAAATTGCTTGAGAACTATTCAAATACAGGTTGTACTCCTATAAACTAGTAGTTACAAAGCAAAATACTAGCTTAGCAACTCAAATTAATAGAGCAATTGGATGTGAAGTTTCTAAGCTTCCTCATATTTAATTTGATTTATTTTTCACAGTCATATTTCATTTTAAAAAGGATATCGTCTCAGTTGACTTTAACAGACAGAACAAATATTTTTTATTTGTTGTTTGTCTTCCAATCTTGTTTTGATACGAATTTAAAATTATCAAGTAAATAAAAGTTGAGCTCATATCAATTTGAAAACAAAATATAAGATCTTGCATGAATTTCTTTTTGCATTTAATTCGAAAAATAAAAACTATTTTCAAATTATTTTGAGCATCTTATCCAAAAAATTTCAAATAATAGACCGGGTGACAATTGGAGTTCTCCGATTTAATACTGCATGCCTTTTTGAGGGTTGAGAATTTACCGCTTGATAAGAAAGATAAAAAAGTTCTTGGTCATAGTGCAAACTCCAATTATTGTCAAATTACTAAAAAAAAAAGTTTTTCTGTTACATTTCGCATGCCTTTGTAACGTGAAATAGTTGAAAGTGATTTAAATCCTAGAACTGAAAGGCGAAATATCTTACATATATTTTCAAATCGTCCAGAATATTTCCATCGAATAAAAACAAAAAAAAAAAAAATATCAAGAAAAAGGTGTAATGTAGAAAAATGCATGAGAAAATGATGTTAAAAATATATGACAACAAAATAATCATACCTGTTATAAGACATTAACGCTACAGTGATTTCAGAGTCCACACAAACATCGATACCAAGTCCTAAATCCAAACAAATTATTCTGACACTTCACAACAACACAATATCTTGACCTTCCCTAACAGACTGATTGTTACTATCGTACCGTCGGTTACAGACTAACTAAACAATTTCAACACCCTCAAATCTCTCTATCTGTGCCCAACAGATAAACTGAACTGTCAGACCCCCAACTAAAAATTCTACACCACGTTGTTTGTTCTCATCGCGGTTTCAAAGCGAATGAACTCCCAGAGTCATTCACTTGCGGGGCCCACTGCGGATTTGGATGGGCCGAATTGGCCTTGAAACCACGTGAGGTAGGTCGTGTCTACGATTTCGGAGGTGAACAACCCAGCGGGCGAAATACACACAAGTATTTTTAGATTTTGTGGAATTGTGAAATATTTACTTTGTTGTATTTGCATTGTATTTTTGGGGAAGGACAGTTTTGGAACTTGACTCTATTGTTATGAAATATCTTTTATGAAATGGGTATAAAGTACTGGCCTTGAATTATAGATGCAATATAGTATTTGTTATCACAAATAACCCAGGAATCTTTTTACTCTACAAGTTTCGGTCTCACCTGGACCATCCTCAAAAGTTAAAAGAATTCTTTTCACTTCTGATGATGGTCCAGGAGGGAACGAAACTGTACAGTAAAAAATCCAAATTTGTGACTGAATTTTCTTATTTTAGTACTAACATTAAGAAGTGATTATAAACATGTTGATGAACAATTTGGTGGAGGAGCCTATAACACGTTCTAGGATCATTTAATACTTACGGAACACTTCTAATTTGAATGGGGTATATTTAAAATTTTGTATAATTTAGTTCATTTCAGTTATCTACAGCCATCTGAACCGTTGAAAACGTTCTAAAATGGGATTAGCTTAATTTTATGAATAAATAATTAAGACAAAAAATGTCATACAATGCAAAGGTCAAGAAAAATCAATATTTCATTATATATTAAAAGTAAAGGATATGAATAATTATTACCATGTTCTTTTATCATTCGTACAACCTATTTTGTGGTGAATAAACCAAATCGAGGAACACGTTCAACACTGACACATGGTAAACTTCGCGCACGGATACACTTTAATATCCACATTCGCTATAACGAACTAATCACGTCGGGTTCACTAATTTGAGGTGATTATGTTGTATCATACATAAAACAAGAATATTTTGTGTAGTTGTCGTTTTTACTTACTTGTACAAAGTAACAAGTATTGTGAGACCGACAAAATTCACCTATCGAGATTTTGATGGAAATATCCGTTTTAAGCATCTCTGAATCCATTTTGACTATTTTTGGCTTGATGTCGGTACGTATGTTCGTGCGTACATACGTGCGTTCGTAACTCGCAAATCTCAAAACCGGTTGAACGTATAATGTTGAAATTTTGTATTTAAGACTGGTATAGGGTCTAGTTGTGCAACTCGCATTATGGTTCCAATCGTCTGTACCGGCAGTGCACTTTACTTAAAACTTTTTTCGAATTTTTCTGATAAATCCATCAGAATGATCAACCGTAGAATGTTGAAATTCAGTATTTAAACTTGATGTTGTATCAGAATGGTCATCTGCTATTTTTGTATGAATCGGCCAAGCCAGAAGTGCACTTTACTTGAAATTTTTTTGAATTTTTTGCGTAAATCTAGAATAGTTCGTATTAAGGACTTCTTTAACATTTTATTGTACATCTTGCATTATGATTGCGATGGGCTAAGCCGGAAGTGCACTTTACTCAAGACTTTTTTTCAATTTTCCGCATAAATCCAGAATGATCAGCCGTAGGATACTGGAATTCAGCATTTGAAATTGCTGTAGCATCATAATGGTCATCTTTTTTTTTTTGTAACAATCGGCTGAGCCGGAAGTGCACTTTATATGACAGACTTTTTGAATTTTTCGCATAAATTCTAAACAATCAGTTGTAGAATATTCAAATTTTGTATTAGACACTTTTATAATATCTAGTTGTACACGTTGCATTATGATTGCTATCGACTGAGCCGGAAGAGCACTTTATTCGAAACATTTTTTGAATTTTCCGCATAAATCCAAAACTATTGAACGTAGATTGTTAGAATTCAGTATTTAGGACGATTACACCGTCTAGATGCTCATATCTTATTTTTATTCAGATCCACCGAGACGGAAGTGCACTTTACTTGACAGTCTTTTAGAATTTTTCGCATAAATTCGAAACGATCTGGTGTAGAATATTGAAATTTGGTATTTCAGTCTGCTGTAGCATCTGAATGATTACCTACTATTTTCATAACAATAGACTGAACCGGAAGTGCACTGCAGTAGGAATTTATTTTTTAATTTTGCGCATAAAATCAGATCTGTTGGTAGTCGTAGAATTTTGGAAATCAGTATTCAGAAATGTTGTAGCATAAGAATAATGACCTACTATTTCCATAGCAACCGACTTGGCTGAAAGCGCATTTTACCTGACAGATTTTTAGAATCTCTTGGGTAAATCCTAAACGATTAACTGTGGAACGATGAGATTTTGTGTTTGATTATACATATCCAATGATATATACGATCAAACACAAAATCACATAGTATTATATATATATATATATATATATATATATATATATATATATATATATCCAATGATGTACAAGTAAGTCACGTGATGTTCACGTCAGATTTTTTGCTTAACGACTCGAGTTGGTTTTGAGTGCATGCGAAAAGCACCACACACGCAACAAGTCGAAGAGTCAACTCAATCGGATAAACCTAAAAGATGAACTTTATTGGATGAGAGTCAAGGGTGAACTGATTTTGCAATATTAGAGACAACAGCATGCAGGATTTAGAGGAAGTCCGAGAGAAAGAAAATATACTACAAAAGAAACTAAATAGTTTGTAAATGTTAGTATTGCAACTAATGATGGTTATATAGTCGAATGTTTCCTCTTGGGAGGACTTCTTTTTCCAGGGAAATTTTCGGAATTTTCCCCTGCATAAGTAACCGGGAAAAAATTAGAATCAAATAAATTCATTTCATCTTCAGATGATAAACAGATATACTTATTAATTATAAACGAATCCCAATTGTGAAATAGATGATTCTGATTTACATTTTTTAGTCAATTTACTAAATGAGTACTATTTTTACTTTCTCAACTTATATACAGGATGTAACAGAAATAAGTACATCAATTTTAACCTGTAATGGAACTCGTCAAACATAACAATTTTTCTTAATAATTTTTTTCCGTAAATCCTCTGGATACAGAGTAAAAATTCATCAAAGTTTTGTCAAAAATTTCATAGTGCGCCTATGGTTCAAACTGAATGTTTCTCATTTGTTGGAAGAATGACAGCTGTCGATTGAAAGGAGTATTTTGCAACTTTGAGCCATCGTAGTCTTGTCAATCATTCATTTGAAACTGAAAGAATATTAGTATTTTGGCCATACATTGATATTCGCTCACCTCGATGATTCTATTCTTGTATATGTTGGAAGAAAGACTGAATTTGTCTCTGTAATTAACAATTTGGTCTTTTAGTCGTATTTATATGTCATTGTTAAGAAATTTGATTTTTATTTAGGGATTTCACGTATATTTTCGAATAGTACATTTCTTAAACGTGAGTTCATTGCACTTGAATCAGCTGATTTGAATTGCCTGAAACTGTGTCAGGAGTGTCAGACTGTGCTGCCATCTACGAGCAGTTCAAAAAGTAGTTGCTGTTCTCAACTTACTTCATCAGAAATATAAAGAGAAAATCATTCAACGATTTATTTAAAGAAAACGGTGAAATATTAAATGGAATGCAATTCTAAATTGATTGATTCATTGAATAATTCAATAGAAATATTGCTACATGAAATTTTGAAGATTCTATTCTTGCAGAACAGAAAATATATCTAATAAATGTATCAAACTGAATTTACAATATACAATATTTTATTCAGTCAGCAGATCAATTCACGAGGCATACTTTATTGAAACGACCTGAGTGTGAAGTTTGTAATAATATGAGAAAAACTAATACACAGGTGCTTCATTTATAAATTTATCTACGACTGTGCGCTAATACGTGATTCGCCCACTAATTTGCGTGTCATTATGAATTTCATAATGGCACTAGTGCCATTATGAAATTCATAATGACACGCATTTTTGTAAGAGAAATAATAAAAATAGAAATTCTATCACACTTCAAGTTTCCTTTTTTATGAATAACTATTAATGCACACACATTAATTTATGTTTTATAAACGTTTACGACAAGATCAGGGACAAGATTTTCACAATTAGATATGTTTATTTTCTTTATAACTTTGACAGCTGTCAAACAAACAAATAGTTGCCATAACATGCTACTTGATCAAGCTATGAATTTTACACTAAATGTTTTTCGAATGTCAAACATCAAATGAAAAAATCTAATTCAGCAGCAATTAAGGCCGTCGTAGATAAAATATTGAATGACACTCGTTTGATACAGCTAGTGTAATGAAACTTGAGTGATAAAAACACTCGGCTAATAGCCTCGTGATTTAACATCACACACGTTTCATTACAACGGCTATATCAAACTTGTATCATTAATATCTATAATGTATTTCATTCATCTCATCTGCTGTTTTACGTTCCAGATAAACGATAAGTTTTAAATATCCCATGATATTCTCATCATAATGTATAAGTGCATAATATTTTGACATTAAATACATTAGCATAACCACAATAATTCAAATTTTCGTGAAAAATGACAATTCGGAAATCGTTCCAAATAAATTCGCTGAGCTAATCATAAACTGCTTGTGAAATCGTAGATAGAATTAATAATTAATAATTTGTTTTATTCCAGAATTTATTTGCAGGAATTGATAACTCACATATGTCAAAATCAAGAATTCGGGAAAAAGTAACAAAGAAAAATTTTTATGCTTGACGAGAACTATCACTGGCTAAAATCAATGTACTCATTTCTGTTACACCCTGTATAATAGAGGAAGTATTGTAATCGTGATTTTTTGACAGCTCGAGATTTTGATGAATCTTCCCATTTTAGACCCTACTGAACCCGAAAAACATAATTTTAAAAAAAATCGGTCTGTCTGGAAGCACGATAAATTTCATATTCAAGTTTTTCGTCAAAAAGCTAGGTTCAATTCTCTAAATGAGCTTTTCCAACCAGTGGTACCAAAATATTATTGATGAAGCTTTTTAGTTTTTTGTGTTTATTTTATAAACGGTAATATTTATCATGAAATATGAGATAGCTGAAATTAATTCTTGAATGATTTGACACAACATTCACAAAATTTTTTTTTCAAAATTATCAACGTTTCGTTTGCTATTATTTTTATATTAGTTATTATAAAATTCGTTATAATTTTCTGAACCAAAGAAATAATGAGAATTATAATGTGAAGTTAGAATTATTATCACTCATATTTTGACATCACATGCAAACGTTCGCCAATTGTTTTTTTGAAATAAGTAATTTTGCTCATACCTTTACCATCAGAACATTGACAGAAATAGTAATGAAACAAAATAAAAAGCTCTACATAACATTTGTCGACCTAGAAAAAGCCTTCGATAGAGTCCCTAGAAAAAAAATGTGGGAAATATTAAGAAAGAGAGGAATAAGTGAGGAACTTACAAATGCGATAAAGAATATATATAGTAATACCTCAAATTATATAAGAACTGGAAATGAGACCTCATCAGAATTTATTACAACACAAGGACTTAGGCAAGGAGGAGCCTTGAGCCCTATACTATTTATAATTTTCCTGGACAATATAATAAAGAACATAAAGACCAAAATAAAGAGAGTAGATGTTGGCTACCATAAACTAGCCAGGATATCAATAGCAGAGTGCGCTTTTGCGGATGATCTGGCAATTCTGGCAAAAAACGAAAACGATATGCAACACAACCTGAACGTGTGGAATGAAGAACTCACAAAGCACAACATGAAAGTGAACATAGAAAAAACAAAAGTAATGGTAATAGCAAAAGAAGACATAGAAGCAAACGTAACAATGAACGGGAAAGAGATAGAACAAGTGGAAACTTTCACATACCTTAGAGCTGTTATACATAATAGAGGAGGAATTGAAGAAGAAATAAACCAAAGAATACTCAACGCGAATAAAAGCTATTACTCAATAAACAAAACAATATTGAACAATAAACAGATATCTAAGGGAACTAAGATGACACTTTACAAAACAATGTATAGACCAACATTAATATATGGAAGTGAGTCATGGAAGATGAATAATAGACTTAAGAGTAAAATACAAGCGAGTGAAATGAGATTCCTAAGAAGAGTAGAAGGGGTTACAAGGATGGACAAAATCAGAAATGAACATGTAAGAGCTAGTCTAGAAATTGAAATTATTCAAACCACCATTGAAAAGAAACAAGCTGCATGGTACGGTCACCTAATAAGAATGCCGGAAACTCGACAAACCAAACAAGTATGGAACTCCAAAATAGTGAAAGAAAAAAGAAGAGGAAGACCAGCCAAAACATGGCAAGATATAGTGGAAGAAATACTAAGAAGGAACAACATCAGCACCCAAGAGGCAAAGAGAATGGCAAAAAATCGAAAAGAGTGGAAAGACTTCGTAAGTAATATGAACTAAAATTAATAGTCAATCCTGACACCCGTAAGGGTATTAAAGGATTTAAAATGATAATAATAATAATTATTATTTTGCTCTATCGTGTTTGGTATCAAATTAAAGCTCTTGTGGAGATAATTCTAGTAGAAGTATCAAAGAGGATATTTAAACGATTGTCAAATATTTTCTTCACGAATCATTCAAATGATGTCTAGTTTGGTATCAATTTTGAGCTCTCGGAAAGATAAGCTCGGTCGATATCAAAAATAAATAATCAGTGGAATCCAAGTTACCATCTTCAGAAATTTCAAAAGATTTTCCGAAATATTTGGTATTAGGAATTTATCCATCAGTAATAATTGTAAGAGATTTCCTTAGTTAGAACCTGAAATATTTTGAATTAATTTTAGCAGCCTCTCAAAAGACTGTAGAATTATTTCAAACCAATGTAAGTAAATAAAAGAGATCTTTCTCCCCGCCTATATAAAAGTCTGAGCTGTTTACTTGAGAGGAGCACAGAATAAATCAAACCGTCTGAGGGTGAATAGAATTACGGAGCAGATAAATATAAATCAGAGTGATATAAATAATAATACAACTAAAATTTATTCCCAGTAATATTTATATTGATCTGTTTCATGGTTCTATTTACTCTACGACCGTTTGATTCATTCTGAGCTCTTCTCAAGTAAACGTCGCAGATCTTTATATAGGCAGAAGAATTCTACAGCCGTTAGAGGGGCTGACAGAATTATTATCATAAGATAGTCATAAATTACAGAGGCTTGATTATCGTGATTCATGCGACTCTAGAATAAAGCTGGGAAATATATCGATACATTAATATTATTGATTATGACTTATGAAATTAATATCCAAGTCATATTGCTTAAGATGTTGATTGGACATTTTGGTACGTATTATGGGGTCAAAAAGAAATATTCATAACCAATATATTTTATCGAACGATTGGAACTTGAAGATAAGAAGAACATAACAAAAATAGTTTCTAATTTTAATAAAACCGTTTAAATTTATTATCTTTATTTTTCTCAATGAATAACATTTAAACAAAATATTTCTAAAAATACATAAAAATAGATAAATTTATCACAACAAAAACATCGACGTAAGTTGTTGATTCTTAAACGCTGCGTAATAAAGAGAAACAAAAAAATTTGATGTTTGGCAAAAACTTTGAAAAATATTCTGATTAATATATTCATAATACTTTGAGAGTGAAGTTTTATATCTGACGTAAACATCACGTGACTTACTTGTACATCATTTGATATAAACACAAACTTATTCAATAGAGTTTTCTGCACTCCAGATTATAATTAATATAATTTTAATAATATTTTGACATGTAAAATGTCAAACAAAATCGAAAAATTGACAACAGATTTACCTTATCATTTCAATTAAACTGATTGTTTTATACGGCAAATTCTGAATGTCTGTTTCACTAATAAACTGCACTTCCGGCTCAGCCGATTGATACAAAAATAGTACATAACTATTTTGATGCTACAAGTTCAAACACTAAATTTCAATATGCTATGGCTGATCATTTAGATTTATGCACTTCTGGCTTGGCCGATTCATACAAAAATAGCAGATAACCGTTCTGATACAACATCAAGTTCAATTACTGAATTTCAACTTCCTACGATTAATCATTCTGGATTCATCAAAAATTTGAAAAAAGTTTCAAGTAAACTGCACTTCCGGTACAGACGATTGGAACCATAATGCGAGGTGCACAACTAGACCCTACACCAGTCTTGAGTACAAAATTTCAACGTTATACTGTAACGTGCGAGAGTGCATGGGCGGAGCTTTTCGTCCTCGTTGCGTCGCGCCACGCCGCATCACATCACCCCTCCCGATGGAAGCTTTTAGCAATATTCCAGAAATGTGGTAGAACTTTCGAAAAATGGATATTTCTATATATAAGGGCAAGCAAAAGATGCAATGGTAAGTTAGAGCAATGAATATCAAACAGTGAAGTGATCAGTGGATATAAATAGTTAAATATAAATATCTGAGACTTTGTTTGAGTAAGTATTAAGTGATAAATAAATAATATAGTGTTGTTTGTGCCATCAGAAGAATAAAACTTTTATTTCATTTTAAATTATAAAATAGTGACTTTTATTTAATCACAAATTAATTCTTCAAGCAATAAACATTACAATACGTTCAGCCAGTTTTGAGATTTGCGAGTTACGAACACACGAACGAACGCACGCACGCACGAACATACGTACCGACATCAAGCCAAAAATAGTTGAAATGGATTCAGGGATGCTCGAAACAGATATTTCCATCAAAATCTCGATAGATGAATTTTGTCGGTTTCACAATACTTGCACTTAGTACAAGTAAAAATCTGGAATATTTGAGATGATTGTAGCAGCCTCTCGAAAGGCTGTAGAACTGTTTCAGATAATTGCAAGTGAACTATAGTTTTCGTCGTCTGCCTGTATAAAAAATTGTATCGATTGCTTTAGAATTACATTAGTATTATTAAAAATTATATGAATTTAAGACCAAAGAATATGAAAGTTATGAGTTCTTTTTAATTTCATAATTATGGTGAAGGTACACATAATCCATTTGGAATCAATACATTTGAACGAATTCCTGAACTTATTGCCAAGTATCTGGAAATTCCGGAACGCTGCCATGTATATACGGGTCATTCTTTTTGAGGTACATCTGTCACAACTTTAAAAATACACGATCATTAGAAAAGAAATTAGTTGGTGAAGATTACATTGCAGAATCTCCCGAAAACTTGGATCTACCAATGAACGAATTAATATTTTTCAACAGATGATTCTGTTATTTCCACAAGTTCATTTTCTATGTTGGCTGAAAACAAAATTTGTATAATTTATGTCAATATTAATAAGAATTAATAATTTTTTACATCTATTTATTCCGCTGCCATGACGATTCTGACACTTTTACACCAACATACAATAATCAAGTCCTTATAAATGTAACTATTTCATGCCGTTACTGACATAAAGACTGTGACCTGTCTACGATTTGGAGCACCGTTCCTGATTTATATAACATTTTTTTTTTTGTATTCTTATTGCATATATAAACCAAAAGATAGAAATTGATTATACAAATTGTGCTTCTGTCGTTTTAATTCCAGTATTTCAGAACATAATCTTCTTAATCTAATTACACTTGTCGTTTTCATTAGGAACATTGTTCGAATAACGAACCGTTTTGTCAGTCCTTCAATGCGAATGACAAATCTGTTTCTATTTTAAGACGACAATATTCTTGGAAAAATCAATCTGCGCTGAATTTGAAGTTCTTGCTTATGAATGTCCACGAAACCAAATTGAGACAATTATATCATCTGCCAACAGTAGTTTCTGAAGAAATATTAATACTTTGTAATTAAAACTAGGATGCGTAAAATATACAGGGTGTTTGTTTGATATGCTAGTCTATCGATATCTTGAGAACTGATATAGTTAGAAATCGGAAAATTTGCACATGGGCTTTAATAATCTAACCGAATTGATCTAAAATATTTTTAAAACGGTGACACTTCCGGTTACACCGGAAGTAGACATAAACTTTCTTATTTTTTTGAATTCACCTCTAATTTTTAATGGGGCTTTATTGAAACAACTATGACTTTATTTTAAACAATTTCTGGAATAACTGAATTAACAAAAAATCTACGTCTTTGAAAAAAAATGATTTTATGCACACGTGCTCACAATGAAATAAGATTTTTCATGATGTCAATGATTTTCATGAATATTATTTTGCCTATAAAATAGCAACGAAATTTGATAAGTAAAATGTTAAAAAATTCAATTTGTTAAAATGGAAACTCCCATTTTTAACTACTTCTTTGAGTATTATTGTGACAAACAAGACAAGTTTGTCACTAAAATCATGTAACTATTTCTAAAGACTTCTTTGATATTAACAAGAAAATAATTGACCTGAACATCACGGGACTTACTTGTACATCATTTGATATATACAGAAATTTATTCAATAAAGTCTTCTGTCACTTCAGATTATAATTAATATAATTTTAGTAATATTTTGACATGTAAAATGTCAAACAAAATCAAAAAATTGAGAACAGATTCACCTCATCATTTCAATTAAACTTATTGTTTTATACGGCAGATTCTGAATGTCTGTTACATTAATAAACTGCACTTCCGGCTCAGCCGATTGATACAAAAATAGTAGATAACTATTTTGATGCTACAAGTTCAAACACTGAATTTTAATATGCTATGGCTGATCATTCTAGATTTATGCAATAAATTCAAAAAAAGTTCTGGATTCATTAGAAAAATTTGAAAAAAGATTCAAGTAAAGTGCACTTCTGGCTTGGCCGATCCATACAAAAATAGCAGATGGCCATTCTGATACAATATCAAGTTCAAATACTGAATTTCAACATCCTACGGTTGATCATTCTGGATTTATGCGAAAAATTCGAACAAAGTTTCAAGTAAAGTGCACTTCCGGTACAGCAATTGGAACCATGATGCGAGTTGTACAACTAGACCCTATACCAGTCTCAAATACAAAATTTCAACATTATACGTTCAACCAGTTTTGAGATTTGCGAGTTACGCACGCACGCACGCACGCACGTACGAACATACGTACCGACATCAAGCCAAAAATAGTCAAAATGGATTCAGAGATGCTCAAAACGGATATTTCTATCAAAATCTCGATAGGTGAATTTTGTCGGTTTCACAATAGTTAATTGTTACTTTGTACAAGTGAGTAAAAATGTAACAATATTTTTTATTAATGTTAATATCTCAGAAACCTTCACAAATAGGTACATGGTTCTAATAGCAAACTTATCTTGTTTTTTACAGTAGAATTCAAAGCTGAAGTTAAAAATAGGGGTTTGCATTCAAGAAATTTGAGTTTTTAAACATTTTATTCTTCAAATTTTGAAGCCACTTTATACACACCTGTGTAATATTTATGTTAATCATTGATATCATGGAAAACCAAATCTTATTGTGAGCATGTATGCATAAAATCAAATTTTTTCAACGACGTGAATTCGAGATATTCCTCTTTTAGTAGCTGCATGTATGTGTCAAAATTTTTTTAAAAATACAATTATTTCAGAAAATATTTCAAATAAAGCCATCGCTGCTTTGATAAAGTCCTATTAAAAAATAGAGGAGAATTCAAAAATATAGGATGTTTCATTTAAAATAAGAAAGTTGATGACGACTTCCGGTATAGCCGGATGTATCGCAATTTTGAAAATATTTTAGATATTTTGCCCATGTGCAAATTTTCAGATTTCCAACTATAATAGTTCTCAAGATATCTATAGACGAGCATCTCAAATTAACATTCTGTAATTATCAAGCTAATATTGTTGTTAAAGCAATTGAACTGAATTTTCCTAATGGACTATATATTGTTATTATTATTAAATTTTTCTTTGTTATACAATTTCTTTACACAAGATTCAATAAATACGTCATACTATATTTTTAACGTATCTACAACATTTTTTTCCTGCCAACTATGTTAAATATATAAAGTTATATCCTACTTTGCAAAAATACAAAAATAATAATAGACAATTGTAATGTTTGTTTACACACAGTATTTTCTACAAGATTGTACAGCAACACTTTTGGAACATATCAGAAACATGGTAAGGTGCACAGAATATAATTGTCATATTTAGACCTAACAAATACTACTAACATTAATTCACATGAAACTTAAACTACACACCTTCATTACCACGTCTATAATAGACCGTATTATGCAGGAGAATGAGGTTCAAGAATATGAGCAAAAGATGAGTAAAGCTCAATAAATCTAACATAATTTAGTCCTATTGTGTGTAAAAAAGTTATAAATACCTAACCTTGTTATTGTTTGGAAACCAAAATCTGAAATACAATTGTGTCCGAAGACAATGGAGTGCATTTTGATTTGAAAATAAACAAACAAAAAATAATTCTACTACAAGTTTTACTAAATCACTTTCAAAATAAGAGACAGTAGCTAAAATTTTAAATTTTAAAGCCGGATTTTTTTTTTTAATGTCAATCAATTAGGAGCTGCAGCACTATATAAGTAGTATCAAAAGTTTGTGAGTCTTTGGTGGAATACATACAAATTTACGAAATAAATAGGTCAATTACAAACATGCTATGTATGGATGATAGAGTTGACCTAAATGTATAATAAACAGGTTATTTCAGTGCAATCAACAAAGACTGTTTTCAATGATCGATCAATAATTTCAGCCGCATATGAATTTGTTAGTCAAATATTAAATTTTATAGAAACAAACAGCGATACGAGCTACCTCGAATAACTTTTTGTTATTGAAGGTACAATAAAATACTATGGGACAATCTTATTGAAAAATATAACTTTGTGTTCTAGCTTAAAAACCTCTGGTTCAAAATAGTATATTCTACAATAAGTATTGGACTGGCCTATATTCTGAACGAGCGAAAAGTTTGTGTGGAATACGCTATTCCAAACATGTTGTAGACTATACTTTCTCTAACAAGGTTTTGGAAACTCGCCAATATTTCAGAGGAAGCTTAAAAAATTATTAAATGTCAAACGTCAAATCCAGATATGAATACTTGAATTGTTAGGAGGTAACCATGGTAGTAGCCAAACTAACAGCTTCTGATTCGTTGAAATGATTCTAAAGGCATACAGAATCATTCTAAACGGTATACGGAATCATTCTAAACAGTTTTTTGGAATGTCATTCGTTCCAACATAATTTTTGGTTATGGAATATGCAAATTCCAAAACAGTGTTGGAGAAAAATATTTTCTTCCATAATTGGGTGTCCCCCTTGGTCCTGCATAAGATTGTCCCATAGTATTTTATTGTATCTTCAATAACATAGAAGTTATTCGAGGAAGTTCGTTTTGCTGTTACACCTTGTATAATAAGGAAAGTATTTTGATCGTGATATTTTAGAGTTGGCACTGCAATATTTTTTATTATTAATCAACATAAATGCTCCTTTAGAAAATATTAGAGCTCCAACAGTGGAATGTGTTATTTTTAGCGCATTTACAAGTGAGATTCATTCATATTTTAATTATAAATGCATAAAACAAAAGGAATTAATTCGTTTGACCTTGAAAATTCAAAATATATATTTAACTATGAAATAAATTATTTTTTATGATTCAGAATAACACAAAAGCATTTATTTAATACTTGACCTTAATAAAGAAAAAATATTGTTTCCGTTTACTGTGCTTTTACGAGCTGGGAGATTAAAATCTAAAACGTTCTTGAAATTTCAAGAATGAGATACATATTTCAGAAACTTTCTGGACTGAGATCAAATTCGGTTTAATGAGTATTTAACTCCCATATTCACGAAAACAAATAGTCGAAATGGCAGGTCATAAAAACTTTAAGGTCAAGTTTATTGATGTCAAAAAAAATATAAACAGCAAATTGAAAATATAAAGTCATCTCTAAACTTGGTTATTTACACATCACAAACAATACGTAAACTAAACGTTATTAGTAATTCATTTTGTTCAGGTATCCCAAGCGCTGCTACCATCAATACACGCGTGTCAATCAGGTTTCATAGCTTCAGCTAATGTGTGAATTCATGTTGGTAGTACTGTGCCCAGCATACAACTTGTTCTATGTGTCTTTCTACGTTTCCGACATATTCCAGAAATGTTACCTAACAACACTATTAGATTACCAATCATCGTCACGAAATAATTTACCTCATCTTATGTCATATTACTTGAGTTTCCACACTTGTATAAATTAATATTCAATAACAAATACGCCATGAAAACTTCAAGAAAAAAACTTCAAAATAGTATTCCTTTCACTTCATTTTTTATCAATATTCATATGTGACGAATTTTTGTTTTGTGCACGCATCACGTGGAAAATACTCGACGGATTTCAATTTTAACTTGACATAGTCATAGCTTATATCCTAGGACATCGTGCCAGCCATAGAGCGTATCTCCACCGAAGCAGTTTCATTGTTGCTGGAGCAACAACAAAATACTCGCCCAGAAGCGTCAATCAGACAAAAAATGGAAGAATCATCTGGATGATGAAAGCGCATTTTTGACAGCTCATGGATGCTTGTTACTTCAGAGATTTCGCAAATTACCATCTCTCACAATTACTGAGCTTGAAATCAAGCAGTTTGGGCAAACTTACGAAACAGCAGCTTCCATTTAGTTCTAGTTTCAAGTTGACTATTTGATAGGTACATAATTTATGCATACCCAAAAATACCTTTTAATCTTCATTGTTTAGTTATTGACTGACGGGAGGTCAAGTTAAGTTATCTTAAAATGATAATTTGATCTTTATCAAAGTTATATAAAAAAAATACACCAAAAGTAAACAAATTTTCAACCAATAATAATAATTCATTCTAATAAGCTTCAAATTCGCGTCAAACAAGTCATTGAATGAATCCCGGACAGATTTGACAACTGTACATAATAATAGTGACACACGCGGCTAAAGTTGTAACTGAATTTTAATCTACTTTAATAAATTTCAGTTGCCATATCCCTAATGTCATATATATCTGTAGGCATTGTTTCACTTGAAACAAGTAATTGAATAATTTAATCTTCCACAATCACTGAGCTTGAAATAAAGTAATTTGTGCAAACCTACGAAACAGTAACTTTTATATATAGTATAGTTGCTGAGAGCTCAGCGTCACGCCAGCCAGCCAGACAGCCAAAGTGAATATAATAGCGCTTTTTTTCAAAAAATGCGCTAAAAAGCTCGATTGTAGAGAGAAATAGTTTATCAAACATATTTTAATACCAAATCGGCTACTTTCGCGAAACTTCTTTGCAGTCCATGTGCATGCGGTGCGTTTAATTTTCAATAAATGCCCTCGTACATGTTTTTTTCATTATTATCTTATTATTCTCACATTGAAAAGACAATGTGATATGAGCTGCTGCCAATGGGGTCTTTCACTGCTTTTTCTTATTTTTTTTTTTCTGAAAATTGGGTTTAAAATAATAGCTTTAAAGTTTTTCAAACTCACCAAAACTCTGTAGATCCTCGAATATAATTTTTTAAACACATTATGAGCGCGCTTTGTGCGCACGATCTTTCACATATATCTATAGGTCTTCCAAGCACGAATGCTACATGTTTTGAATAATTTTAGTTCCATTTTATTAGGCAGAATGAAATAATTCTTTTGTGTAAATAAAATAAATTAAGGTACCAAAATAGATATAAAACATTCCTAAAAGATTGTTCATATTCGCTTGGTGTTACTATACACATTTCTAGCAGCTGTGACGTCATTTTGGTACCGCGAATTATTTTTATCAAAATTATGAATGAAAAGTGTCTGTTTCTGCTATTTGATGGATGCAGTAGGATGCTGTAGCTTTTTCTCACTTTAGTGATGAATAATAAACACTTCGAAATTTTAGGATAAAATGTTTATTTACACTAATTAATTACAAAATATTTAAGGGAAACAAAAATCTCACGTAAAATTGAATAATACACAAACATATAAAAGTAACTTGAATTTACAACTGTTATAAAACTTAACCTTTCTAGTAGGAGGCTAAAATCGAACTGCCTTTAAGTGATACCCTCAAAGTAGGGAACCAATTGAGTTCAAATTGAAAGAAGGGAAAAAACGTGCCCTTCGAAAGATATTGTCCAGATGTTAGGAAACATAAATTATTCCAAAATTATAACTTAATCCTACACATAAGTAAACATTGCCAACACAAAGAGCTGCTGACAGCCCAAAGTGATAAAGTTGAGTGCTAGAATATAAAGCCATGTGAAAGCTACCCTTGAACGTCCACATCTACGAATTTGGAAATACATGCAAAAAATATACGAATTATTAAAGTCTAAACAGTGTCTTTTGTTGTAGTTCAAAATTACTAAGTCTATCATAATAATGAAAAATATTTTTTTTCGAGAGGCCCCAATGATTCCAATTGTTATTTTCTTATTATAAAATTTTTTATTCAATAACCATTTTGAGCTTCTTGCTTGGACCAGAGTGTTGTAGATCAAAAGGGCCGACAGAAGAGTGTCGCTTCTGGTAGATATTCTGTGAAACAACGACAAGACGTATGTGCATGCTTGAGGTGAGAAGATGAAAGAAAACTGTCTGCTGCATTATATATTGTTTGCGCGAGCGATCTGATTATGTGCAGTTCTACTATAGAATTAAATTGTCCTCTATAATAATAATAATTTCAGAGATAGATGATTTCAATAAGAATATCACTATTCTTTAATTAATCACAATTATTTATTCCAATTATGGTGAGCCATATAGACGAAGTCGTTGGCACTGCTTTAATATAACAAATCTGTAGTTGAAAACGTGAATATTTAATGAATAGTAGGTATGTTGATTCGGAAAAATATGTTCGTTAAATTTTTATGCCTCTGGGAGTATTTCAAATTTTTTTGAACTTTGAAGCACAGCTGATTCTTAATCTGTTTATTTAGATTTAATGGCTTTCGAATGTTTGTTTTTGTTTTTTATGCTTTGTTTATAATCTTACACAATATCCTTGGAAAGATATATGTGATTTTTTGAGTTCTTTTTTCGGAACTAAATATTTGAACAATAAAAAATATAAATAAACAGTGCAGTGTGCAGTGTTTTTACTGACTTAGTGATGATTAGTTTCCGGGTTCGATTTCTCGTACTGCAGATAAATTTTTCAATTTATTATTTATATTTGAAGGCTGAATTATCCAATCATTCATATTGCAAACTGAATTTTGGTTCAACATGAGTTCAGAGCACCTCGATTGTCATGGGCTCAAGTTTGGTCCCACAAGCGCACAATTTTCAATTTTTTATAGTAATAATAACGATATCTCTTAAAAATAGTGAGCGTTGATTGATCCTACCTTCATTTCAATAATTTATTGTGGAAACCTAATTTTTTTCTTCAAATTGTTAAGGAAACTGGAATAGTATTGTAAATAATATGTAACAAAATATAAATATTCAATATTTGATGAGAACAACCTGAGGAAAAAATTATGGAAGGAAAACTAGTTTTCGGCGTAATGTGACAACCAATATTTTCAAAGAAACAATTTCAGTGAACATACAAGAGTTTTCCACGAATTTGTATTTTTAGATCAAACTTAAAGCCGATAAAACAGTTTCTATATATCATTTTACACACAATATTAGTGGAATCAAATTCTGTAAACAGTAAACGGGAAATGTGTTATTAAATCAAAAGGATGAAGTTTCAAATATACAGGATACACATAAACTTGTTATTCTAAATAGATTTTTTTAACTGTTTTATTTCTTATACATGGGGTCTTATGGGACGGCATTTTGCCACTGTTTTAATATTTGTCGCGATAAAAATTGATAAATATGAACAAACAACTTAAAGATTGTAATATGGATATTCACGATTAAAAATTTCAAGAAAAGTTTTAATATAAAATTTAGTCGACGAAATATGAGTAAAGAGCTCTGCCCCTTCATTTTTATCTCTATCTAGTCTATAGCTCCGATTCTTTCAACTTATCTTTCGTCTCAATATTCTTCATAGCTCCGTCTCTCTTACACTCTCACAAAATTCATTTGCATTACCTATTTGCTTTTTAGCGCATTTTTTGGAAAAAAGCGCTATTATATTCATTTTGGCTGTCTGGCTGGCGTGACGCTGCGTTCTCAGCAACTATACTATTTAAAGACTTGAAACTGGTACTAAATAAAAGCTACTGTTTCGTAGGTTTGCACAAATTGCTTTAATTCAAGCTCAGTGATTGTGGAAGATTAAATTATTCAATTACTTATTTCAAGTGAAACAATGCCCGTAGATATATATGACATTAGGGATAAGGCAACCAAAATTTATTAAAGTAGATAAATATTTAGTTACAACTTTAGCCGCGGGTGTCACTATTATTATGTACAGTTGTCAAATCTGTCCGGGATTCATTCAATGACTTGTTTGACGCGAATTTGAAGCTTATTAGAATGAATTAGTATTATTGGTTGAGAATTTGTTTACTTTTGGTGTATTTTTTTTATATAGCTTTGGTAATGATCAAATTATCATTTTAAGGTGCAGCACTTGACCTCCCGTCAGTCAATAACTAAACAATGAAGATTAAAAGGTATTTTTGAGTTTGTACATGCATAAATTATGTACCTATCAAATAATCAACTTGAAACTAGTATTAAATGGAAGCTGCTGTTTCGTAAGTTTGCCCAAACTGCTTGATTTCAAGCTCAGTAATTTTGAGAGATGGTAATTTGCGATTTCTCTGAAGTAACAAGTATTCATGAGCTGTCAAAAATGGCTTTCATCATCTAGATGATTCTTCCATTTTTTTTTTTTACTTGTTACAAGTGTTTGACTCACATATTTTTTATGCAATACAAGTGTCAAGAAATATCATGACCTACGGCAAGCATCGTTACCAAATATTTGGCCACATATCATTATGTTCAAATTTACATTTTTTTGTTGCATAAATTACTATTTTCTACGACTGCTATAAAAATAGGATGTTTACGTTTTCATTTATCAACGCAAGAATGATGTTTCTCGACGAATAGTTTACTTTGTCGCTCGCTTAGTATAAACAAAGAAATTGAATAAAAAATCATGCGTATATGATTGTTATAATATTGTCCTTTATAGAGAACGATGCTTTATCTAATTTGACCTAACCGTGGACTTCAAAACTAAACCAAATGATAGAGTATTTATAATGTTGGTCTTTGCCAATGACTCGAAATAGCTGACCACTGCGTTCGGAACGAAAATCGTCATGGTGATAAACAAAATTGTGTAAATAAACACAAATACCAGGTGTCTACTTTTGAAAGTTATTTGCGGGAAATGTAGGGGTTAAACGACTTCATTTCTTCTCCTCGTAGAGTAATTTATATTAGAAATGAATTCAAGGTATACACAGTTTACAAGAAAATTATTTCACAGTTTAAAGTTGAACTAATCTCTTCCAAAAAGCTAAATATCAAGGCACTTATTTAATATTTTTTCGATAAATTGATTGGAAGCTAGCTTGCTTCGCTCGTACTTTGAAAAACATTCCTGCTAATTACTAGATCTTGATGATGTTGAAATTCTTGACAGATATGATAATTATCTATGCCAAACGTTTGTTCTTTGAAATGTATTACATAAATTTCCATGACAATACTTTTAATAAAAAAAGCAGATATACTAAATTTAAGTTGATATTTATTATTCAAATATAATCAAGTCTTCATATTCATAACACTTCGTTTTGATATTTTCAATTCCACAGAATTTATTTTTTTGTTGATTATTTATTCATTAATCTAATTATTCACTTGTTTTCCCATGAACATATTTTTATATTAGTGTCATTTATTTGTTCCTTCATCTTTTTTGATGATTTTTTAACAGTTTTTTGATGGTTTTTTTATTGTTTCTTTTGTTCAGTTGTTGTTGTCGTTTCTTTAATGATTGTAAGAAATTTAATTCTTTAATTTTTTGTAAGTTGAAGTTTATCTATTTTATTATTTATTTTTGATTGTTTGTTCACCTTTAGTCCCCTGATGAAGTCAGAAATTGTTGGTGAAAGCTTGGGTTATTGAAATAAATGAGAATTTTATTAAAAAACGACTGAATATCCAATAAACTTTATTTCTATATAGCTATTTGAATTTGTCAAGCTTTTGGCATATATTATTCATTCTTCAGGACACTAAAAAAATGTGAATAATCAATATATAAAATACATGAATATTTAAAAAATTGAGGTATTTTCAGAATTAGACTGGTGAATTGAAAATAAGGGCAAACCATATAAAACAAATTATAATTGCAATAAATAGAAGTTAAAAATACCGTAAAAAATATTAAAAATCTGACTTACTTGTACATCATTGGATATACAGGGTGTAATAGAAATAAGTACATTAATTTTAACCAATGATAGTTCTCGTCAAGCTTAACAATTTTGCTTAGTAGCTTTTTCCCGAATTCTCATCTTTTTTTAGCATTTTTTATCCCCTATAATTTAACGAGTCGTTCAGGTGCATAGTTATCGGATCCAGTAGCAATTGCAATAGAAAAATAATTGATTTTGACATATGTGAGTTATCAATTCCTTCAAATAATTTCTGGAATAAAACAGATTATAAATTATTAATACGATTTCACGGGCAGTTTAGGATTAGCTTAGCTAATTTATTTGGAACGATCTCCGAATTGTCACTAAAAATTGAATTATTGTGGTTATGCTAATGTATTTAATATCAAAATATTATGCACTTATACATTACGATAAGAATACCATGGGATATTTAGAACCTAACATCTATCTGAAACGTAAAACAACAGATGAGATGAATGAAATACATTAATTTATAAATGAAGCACCTGTGTATTAGTTTTTCTCATATTATTACAAACTTCACACTTCACACTCAGGTCGTTTCAATAAAGTATGCCCCATGAATTGATCTGCTGAATAAACAAAACATTGTATCATGTATTTCGGAAAATATTTAAAATCATTTACCAAATTCAGTTTGATATATTTATTCGTTATATTTTCTGTTCTTCAAGAATAGAATCTTCAAAATTTCATGTAGCAATATTTCTATTGAATTATTCAGTGAATTAATTAATTTAGAATTACATTCCATTTAATATTCTACCGTTTTCTTTAAATAAATCGTTGAATGATTTTCTCTTTATGTTTCTGATCTATTTCTGATGAAGTTGGGAACAGCACTACTTTTTGAACTGCTTGTAGATGGCAGCACAGTCTAACAATCCTGACACAGTGACACAGTTTTAGATAATTCAAATCAGCTGATTCACGTGCAATGAACTTGTGCAGAAAATCTTATGTTTAAGAGATTTACTATCCAAAAATATACGTGAAATCCCTAAATAAAAATCAAACTTCTTAAAAATGACATATAAATACGACTAAAAGATCAAATTGTTGATTACAGAGACAAATTTAGTCTTTCTTCCAACATATGCAAAAATAGAATTATCGAGGTGAGCGAATATGTATTGCCAACATACTAATATTTTTTCAGTTTCAAATGAATGATTGACAAGACTACGATGGCTCAAAGTTGCAAAATACTCCTTTCAATCGACAGCTGTCATTCTTCCAACAAATGAGAAACATTCAGCTTGAACCATAGGCGCACTATGAAATTTTTGAGAAAACTTTGATGAATTTTTACTCTGTATCCAGAGGATTTACGGAAAAAAGTTATTAAGAAAAATTGTTATACATGACAAATTGCATTACAGGTTAAAGTTAATGTACTTATTTCTGTTACACCCTGTATATAATCAAACACAACATCTCATCATTCCTCGGCTAGTCGGTTGCAATGGAAACAGTAGGTCATCATTCTTATGCTACAAAATTCCTAAATATAGATGTCCAGGATTCTACGGCTAACAGCAAAGAATTTATGAGCATCTAGACAGTACTATCATCTTCAATACTGTATTCTAATATTCTACGTTCAATCATTTTGGATTTATGCGGAAAATTAAAAAATGTTTCAAGTAAACTGCACTCCCGGCTTAGCCGATCACAATCATAATGCAAGGTGTACAACTAGATGCTATAAAAGTGCTTAATACGAAATCTCAATATTCTGCGACTGATTATTTTAAATTTATGAGAAAAATTCGAAAAGTCATCTGAGATTTGCGAGTAATATGAAGTGCACTTCAGGCTTAGCCGATTGGGACGAAAATAGGAGATGATCATTTGGATGCTACAGCAATTTCAAATACTGAATTCCAGTATCCTACGGCTAATCATTCGAGATTTATACAAAAAAATCAAAAAAAGTATCAGGTAAATGCACTCCCAGTACAGACGATTGCAACCATTATGCGAGGTGCACATCAAGATCCTAGATCATATACACAAAATTTCAGCTTTATACGTTTGACGAATTCTGAGATTTGCGAGTTTCGCACATACACACATACATACTTACCGACATTAAGCCAAAAATAGTCAAAATAGATTCAGGAATGTTCAAAACGGATATATCCATCAACACCTCGATATGTGAATTTTGTCGGTTTCACAATATTTCCTTGTACCTTTAGCCCGTCAAATAGTCGTAAATTACAGAGCCTCATTTTGTTTTTCATGCCTTCAAGAGATTTGATAAGTACGTATATTTGGAGTTGAATAATGCTGAAATTAAAGCTGGACCGTGTGACCAAAATAGTGAAAATTAATTTTAAATTTGTATGAAAAAGCATGTTCTGATCCAATTTTGTCGCTTTTGTCATGCTTACGAAATGAAATTTAGGGAAAAATATTTTGACACGTAAAATGTCAAGCAAAATTTAAAAATTGACAACAGATTATCATTGCCTACCTTATCATTTCAATTAAACTTTATATAAATTCTGAATATTTGTTATACTCATAAACTGCACTTCCGGCTTGTAAATAACTATTTTGATGCTATTTTGATGCTACAACAAGTTCAAACACTTGATTTCAATATGCTATGGCTGATCATTCTAGATTTATGCAAAAAATTTGAAAAAAGTTCCAAGTAAAGTGCACTTCTGGTTTGGCTGATTCATACAAAAATAGCAGATAACCATTCAGACACAACATCAAGATGAAATACTATATATCAACACCCTACGGTTGACCATTCTCGATTTATTAGAAAAATTCGAAGAAAAAGTTTCAAGTGAAGTGCACTTCCGGTACAGACGATTGGAACCATAATGCGAGGGGTACAACTGGATGCTATACCAGTCTTAAATACAAAATTTCGCCATATACGTTCAATCAGTTTTGAGATTTGCGAGTTACGCACGCACGAACGCACATACGTACCGACATCAAGTCGAAAATAGTCAAAATGGATTCAGGGATGCTCAAAACGGATATCTCCATCAAAATCTCGATAGGTGAAGTTTGTCGTTTTCACTGTATTAGTACAAGTAAATAAATATCTGACGTGGACATCACGTGACTTACTTGTACATCATTGGATATATATATATATATATATATATATATATATATATATATATATATATATATATATATATATATATATATATATATATATATATATATATATATATATATATACAATCAAACAGAAAATCTCATCATTCCACGGTTAATTGTTTTTGATTTATCCAAAAAATTCTAAAAATCTGTCAAGTAAAATGCGCTGTTAGCCTAGTCGGTTGCTATGGAAACAGTAGGTCATCATTCTTATGCTACAACATTCCTAAATACTGATTTCCAAGATTCTAAGCCTCACAGTTCTAAATTTATACGCAAAATTGAAAAATAAATTCCAACTGTACTTAGTACAAGTAAGTAAAAAACGACAAAATGCTATGATATAAAACAGAACTATTAATGAAATTCAATAAATTTTATTGAAAAAAATAATTTACAAGCAGCTGAAAATCCCAAAAAATATCACTAAGGAAATATCAACCTTTTTGTTTGAAATTATTATATTTATTTTAACGTCATTCTATGTGGTTTGTCATCCATATATTAACATATGAAGAGCCAATTTTCCATCCCCTTTTTAGGTATATTGCATGCACGAAGAAATGTGAGATTTAGCATACTTAAAATTATTATGGAAAAGGTGTGCAGGAAGCGAAAATTATATACAGATTGCCTCTATACAGGGTGTAACAGAAATAAGTACATTAATTTTAACCTGCAATAGATTCTTCAAGCCTAACAATTTTTCTTGATAACTTTTTTCTGTAAGTCTCCTGGATATCGGCTGAAAATTCATCAAAGTTTGGTCAAAAATTTCATAGTGCGCCTATGGTTAGAACTGCATGTTTCTCATTTGTTGGAAGAATGACAGCTGTCGATTCAAATGATTATTTTGAAACTTTAAGCCATCATAGTCTTATCAATCATTAATTTGAAACTGAAAGAATAACAGTATTTCAATAATACACTGATATTCGCTCACCTCAATAATTCTATTTTTGTATATGTTGCAAGAAAGATCAAATTTATCTCTGAACCCAACAATTTGGTATATTGGTCGTATTTATAAGTTATTGTTGAGAAATTTTATTTTTATTTAGGAATTTCACGTATATTTTCAAATAGTTGGTACATTTCTTGAACATTAGATTGTCAGCACGAGTTCATTACACTTGAATCAGCTGATTTGAATAGTCTGAATACAGCCTGTAACACAGTTAGAATATGGGTCAGATTGTGCTGCCATCTACGATCAACTTAAAAAGTAGTTGCCGCTCTCAGCTTACTTCATTACTGTTGGCTCTCAAACATAAAGAGAAAATCATTCAACGATTTATTTAAAGTGAACGGTGAAATATGAAATGGAATGCAGTTCTAAAATAATTAATTCAATGAATAATTCAACTGAAAATATTCCCGCAAAAATTGTAAGAGCTTCTTCTTGAAAAACAGAAAACTTAACCTACAAATGTATCACACTGAGTTTGGTAATTGATTTTAAATATTTTTTAAAATATGAGATACAATATTCTATTTGTTCAACAGATCAATTTATGAGGCATACTTCATTGAAACGACCTGACTGTGAAGTTTGTAATAATATGAGAAAAAACTAATTCACAGCTGCTTCATTTATAAATTAATGTATTTTATTCATTTCATCTGGTGTTTTACGTTCCAAGTAAACGATAAGCTCTCAATATCTCATAGTATTCTCATCATTATGTACAAGTGCACAATATTTTGACATTAAATACATGAGCATAACCACAATAATTCAATTTTTAGTGAAAAATGACATTTCTGAAATCGTTCCAAATAAATTCGCCGAACTAATCCTACACTGCCTGCGAAATCGCAGATAGAAGAGCTTGACATTTTCACAGGTTTTAACTTTTGTGACAATAATAATTAGACCATTTTTTCCAAAATTTATTTGAAGGAATTGATCTGGAATTGATAGCTTACTTATGTCGAAATCAATAGTTTCGTTATAACCAGGGTTGTAACTGCTACAGGATCCGATAATTATGCACCTGAACGACTCGTTAAATTATAGTGGTTAAAAAATGTTAAAAAAAGATGAGAATTCGAGAAAAAGTTATTAAGAAAAATTGTTATGCTTGACGGGTTCTATCACTGGTTAAAATTAATGTACTTATTTCTGTTACACCCTGTATATTAATATATGAGGAGAAAATTTAGTACCCTTTTTCAAGCATACAGCGCGCACAGAGGAATGTGAGATTTGGCATACTTGAAGTTCATATGGAGAAGGAATGCAGGAAGCTAAAATTATATATAGGCTGTCCCATTTTAGATTCATGTGAAGAGAAATTTGAGATTGGGCATACTTGAAGTTTATATAGAGGAGTGCAGAAAGCAGAAATTATATACAGTGTCCCATTTTAATTTTACATGAAAATAAAACTTGGTATCGCGTGCATGAGGAAATGTGAGATTTGGCAAACTTGAAGTTTATATGGAGTAGGAATGCAGGAAGCTTAAATTATATACAGGGTATTACATTTTAATTTTACGTGAAAAAAAAAACTTTATACCGCGTGCACGAAAGAATGTGCGATTTGGCATACTTGAAGTTTATATGGAGGAGCGCAGGAAGCTAAAATTGTTTACAAGATATTCCATTTCAATTTTACGTGAAGAGGAAACTTTTGTACTGCGCTCACGAAGGAATGTGAGATTTGTCGTACTTGGAGTTCATATAGAAAAGTGCAGGAAGCTAGAAGTATATACAGGTGTCCTATTTCAATTTACCGCTGAAAATGATAATATTTATCGAATAAAACCAACTCAAAAATTTAGGTACATACAAACCACTACTATAGTAACATATCTGTAACGAGCAGAGCCCCTACATGAAGGATTTCCATTTTAAAACGCCGGTTGAACGGATAGCATACGCAATAGGAGTCGTATCGCGTCAAGGACATGGTGACGTCAGACCGAACAGAAATTTCTCGAAAATTCGAAAAGCAAGAACCGGGGATATATAAACCGGGGACAAAGCCGAGCGAGGGAAATGTTTATTAGTTTGGATACGGAGTGAGAAAGAGAAAAAATGAATAGTGAAGCAATAAATATAAAGCGGTGGAAATAAATAGAAGACAGAGTCAATAATAATGTACATTATTGCATAGTGTTTGGGGTAAGTGATACGTCTAAGAACACACAAAAAATAAATGATAAGCATTTATCTCACCTTATCAAATATTTACAATGTTTTTCGAATAGATTCGCAAATGATAACCGATTTTTGTACAAACAAAAATGAAGACTTAATGGAAGTATTTCCGGTTTAGATAAAAAAAAAGATAAGAGATTAGGTTAAGTTAAAATCAATGATAAATATAAGTCTTGTTGAAAATATTATCTAGCATCAAAGCCTTGAAGATTGTGAATAAAAACAATAATGTTTTTAAACAGCATTTGTTTTCCAGCGATTATTTTATTTATAACGGATATCTATTTTTACGGAATTATAAATATTAGAGGTAATTGATATTTAGTAGCAAGAAAATGGCGGTTTATTTCTAAACAGGAAGATTATCATATCTCAGAGAAAAAAAATATTTTTGACAGATTGTAATGAACAGAGCCCCTAAAGGTTGACTTCCATCCCTACATGTCGGATAAACAGATTGTAAACGCAACTGAATCATATGCGCCAAGGATGTAGTGACGTCTGGTGGAATTTCTGGAAACCGCTAGAACTTTTTAGAGACTTCGAGAAACTCTAGACGGGAATAAAAATCCGGACTCGGTCAAGCCAAAATATTATTGTAGTTCAGATACGGAGCGAGTAAGGTTGAAAATAAATAGCACACCAGTTGAGATAAATAAGAAGCAGTGGAAATAAAAGTAAAAATAAATTTATAAATCAACAAACAAGACAAATTTCGTTACAATATAAATAATAGGGTATACGTTTATATAATTTCCTAATCAGTTATTAACCCCAGACACTCTTCTTATCAATACAGTGGCTTACTGCTACAATTCTCTGGGGGACATGTTTACCATGTCTACAATCTCAAGATAATTTAACTCCAATACGACAAAAATAAACTATATCTAACCAAAATGCAAACAATAACGTCTTTCAGAGTTTATATTCTTGTTTTTATAAAACCAACATAAAAAATGTTTTTGTGAGGAAAGTTTCCCAATAAAAATATGGTTTCGCGAATCGATGGATATGCTGTCGAAACTTTAGATTATTTTCGGCTGTTGACCTAACGATAAAATTTCAATATTCTGTTTGAAAGTCTTCTCTCATATAAACGAGCAAAATATATTTTTAGATAACTGAAATCGATTCATTCCGACATGAGAAATACAAAGTTTAATAGGAATTAATATATTATTTCTTATGTTTGAATCAAGTTATTATTCAACGTAATATTTCCGCCTTAGAATTAGTTTATGTGCAACAAGTCAAATTATTGATAATTCATTTACATATTTCTCATTCGAAAAAAATGCAAAACATGAAAAATAAAATGTAACATACTCATTTTTTTCAAAATAAAGATAGGAAAAATTATTCTTTCTAATGAAATGTTATTAAATTCAATAATAATTATTAACATTAAACTATTTCAGTCTGATAAACACAGCGTGAAATAGTGATAAAAGGAATGATTGAACATTCAATTTATTGCAAATTTAATTTCATGAAAATTCCTATAAATTTTTAGCGCAAAATAATATGTTGATGTTTGCTAATAACAGCAATGTAATTAAATCAATTTGAACGGTTTATTTTGCGGCTGCTTCGTTAGAGGCGTTAATGAATTAATTTCTTTAACAATACTTAATTAACTACAGCCATTGTTTTTAGTGTGATGGCGAAAAGGGGCAGTGGAATTATGGCTTGTTTTACGCACCATTAATTACGTTTTATATTTTTGCGAAACTTATTCAAAGTTGGAGAAAATCAATATTATTATTTTTAATTACAAAATTGAAGACAATCAATTAACTGGTAAATTGTATTGAGATATCTTCAAGGAGCGTGGATTTATTTATTGATCCTAATACTGTCATAAACAGCTCATACTTTTAACATTACAATAAAATTAATTCATTAAGAATTAGAAAAAATGGGCTTCAAATAAAAAACGACGATTTCCCAATTCGAGCTTTAAATTAAAATGAATTTCATTTTGAAATGTGTTACTGGCACAGCTAGTTTAATGTAATAAAAAGGTTAATGTTTCTTACCTCCCTTATGGGAATCAATGTACATATACTTTGTTTCAATTTATTTGCAAACGAACCTGCCTTCGAAATGAGGGACAAACCGCAAACCAGCAGGGTTTTAATATTTCTATGAGTCAGGGGAGGATTAGATTGATTTGGAGATTACTAGTGCAACTGTATTTTGAACGGCATTTCTTGTGAAGTGCAATAACTGTATTTGTTAATAGTATTCGAGATTAGGGAAATTTTCAAATCCATCTAATATAACGTAATTTGTAGCTTTCAGATAATCAAAGATTTTGCAGGTAACATTTTTCAATCAACTCATTTTCCACTCCCTGAGGGTAGTTAACCAATAAGAGAAATGATATTATTCATCCCTCTATTTCCTAAAATTATTTAAGATGTTACATTTTTGAAAATTTGTCATTGTGTTAATGTTATACTTCTATTTATCATCGTGAAGCTCATCAGAAACTCTAAACGAACAATGTGGCAACCAAGCAGTAAACAGAAACATGTACATTTATCGGACTGTTGCAAACAAATTATTTTGAACGTATACGACTCTTTAAAAACTAGTGAAAGTGATAGAGTTCTTATTAAAAAAACGGCAGAATTAACAAAAGTGAATTATGCCACTGTAAGGCGAATTGTTTTACATGGAGTTACACCAAAAAGACAAAGACGTGATTCCGGTCAAGTGCGAGTTTTGAGTGAGTTCGAAATTGATGTAATCCGCCGGAAAATTTATACCATGTATGCAGAAAATATTCTTCCGTCCATAAGAACTTTGCATAAGAGATTAATCGATGACAAATCGGATATTGATTGTTCAGTGACAAGTTTATATAGAGTAATCAAGAAAATAGGATTGTCTTTCAAAACGGTAGATAAAAGACAAGTTGTAATGGAGTCCAAAAGAATTTGTGAGTGGAGGTATAATTATTTAAAAGCAATTTTTGAATACCGTCAGAATAATACTTTTATAGTTTATCTTGACGAGACATGGTACGATTCTCACGACATTGCGAAAAAAAGTTGGACAGATGGAAGTACCAGTTGTGCTGTTGATGTGCCAGTTTCACGGGGAAAAAGAATTATTATTCTGCATGCAGGAAGCGAACAAGGATGGCTCAATGACGCACTTCTATTATCTGCCCGAAATGTGAAAGACTCTAGTTTGGACTATCATGACAACATGTCAGCAGATATTTTTGAAAGTTGGTTTAAAAATAAACTCCTTCCTAATTTACCCTCCAATAGTGTTATAGTTATGGACAATGCGAGCTACCATTCTCGTTTAGCTGTAAAAGTGCCTACTATGTCCAGCAATAAGTCTGAAATAAAAGAATATTTAATTGAAAATGATATGTATTTTGAAGAATTTTATTCAAAGAAACAACTTATGGAAGTCGTGAAAACTAAAGTAGTTGAAAAGCAATATGTATGTGACTCAATAGCTAAAGAATTTGGGCATAGTATTTTACGTTTACCGCCGTATTACTGTATTTTTAATCCCATAGAACTAGCCTGGGCCCAAATTAAATCTAATATTAGGAGAAACAATAGTTCACCTGCCAATTGTGCTTCAGTCATTAAATTAATACAATGTGAAATCAATAATGTGTCCCAGAAAAATTGGTCCAATTATATTAAACATGTGAAGGAAATAGAAAACCAATACTTGAATGCAAATAATATTGTGAATTCTTTTATGATACATGTAGACGGTAGTAGTAGTGATAGTGACAGTGACGGTAGCATACTTGTGAATTAATAATTTTTATATTATATATACATATCATGTATATATATTTTTTTGTTAATATTTTTATATGTTTTGTACTGTATTCCTTGAAAATAAAATGACATTAAATCCTAGACAAATATTTCATCTATTGAATTTCAAATACACTATTACAACCCTGTCCTTTCTCCCCTTAAGCTAATTTAAGAAGCCACCCGCTGCGTAAGTCGAAGCAGGTACGTTTGCAAATAAATTGAAACAAAGTATACCTGTAACAGAAAAAGTGATATTAATAGAGCACCCGTTTCCATTATAGTAATGAGTGTATTCTGAACATATTCCGTTATCAATTCAGGCGGAAGTTCGTCCAAATTGGAAACGGACAAATAATTGAAAATAAGAAGTAATATTAACAACCGTAATTTAATTAATTTTGTGAATTGAGGAACAAGATATTGTCGACCGTAATTTGAAATTTAATAAATTATCGATTACTGATAATAATAAAGTATCTCTTTTCGAAAAGACTGTCCGCAAAAGAGATTCATGGTGACATAATTTACATATTGAAAAAACAATTTCCTTCCAACGTCACTATTAAGAATAGGGTTGCGGATTTTAGAAAAGGAAGAACCTACATCAGTGATGAAAACCGTGATGAAAGATCTGCTTCTGTTGTTGATGCTGTACATGACATCATTTTGAAAGATTGAGAATTGGGCTGCAACAGATGGCAGGGACTTTGGATGTTCCACAACCATACCGACCGCACACGTTATTTTTTTTGTATGTATGTTACTCGATATCTTTGTTGATTGTGAACCGATTTCAAAAACATTTTTTTTTATAGCCTATTCCTTGGTAGTGGCTCCATTTCAATTTGATGGAGAAATTTCACCCAAAGGGGTGAAATAATGATTCTTTTTTATTGGATAGGCTATACAAGAGAAAATTCTACCCCTAAGGATAAAATAACAGTGGAATTGTTTTTTTTATTCAATAGGTCGTCTCGAGGGGGGTCTCATTCAAATTTAAACCAATAATTCCACTCCTGAGGATGAAGTAAGGGTGGCAAAATATTGGACTCTATAACCGGGATTCCTTAAAGGGTATGACCTTTCTCAAAGACTAACCATTTGTTGAAGAATTTCAATTCTCTTGGAATTTTTAGTCAACAAAAAAACCATATATCTTACAAAACAATAGACTACTGAATGTTTGAGGTCTTTTTGAGTCTTTTATAATTTTCGACAACTTGAAGTCGGCTTCAATAATCTATTTAAGCTGAAATTTGGCAGGTGGATAGTATGTTGGAATTAAACGTCAGCTAAGAAAGGATTTTGCAACAGGGCCGAATTAAAGGGGATATATGGGAGTTCTATGTTTTTGTTGGTAGAGGTATAAAATTCAGGAGTTTGGTAGACAATGTGGCAAGAATAAATACCGCAATATGATTTTTTTCGACAGGGTTGGATTAAGGTGGTATAGAGAGGACTAAATTTTACTCTGAGAGCTCTGTTTTTGATGTCAGGGGGTCAGAAATTTGAATTATATTAGTTTTCTTCATAAGTTCAATGTTTTTAATGTCGATGTCTGGATAAATATGATATGATTTCTACAACCGAGATGGAATAAGGTTGTCAACGGAATATTGAAAAGTACGAGTTACACTGGAATTTCGCTGGTAAGTAGTTTGTGTGGAACAAAGATTATTTGATCAGATTTTGCGACAGGGCGAGTTAAGGAGTTATAAAGGTGATTACAAGTTAATATTGTAATGTTTATTGCTCTTAAAGAAGTGTCCAACAACAAAGAAAATAAAAGTTTTATTCTTCGAAGTATTACTGAACAAACACTATACAATTTATTTCTCACTTACTACTTACTATTAAACTTCAACAACAAAGCCACATATTTTTATTTTTAATAACTTATTTATTTATTACACTGATCACTCACTGGATACTCATTGCTTGATATTCACTATTTCACTCTTCACTGTCACTCAGTCGGATCGTTTGCCCATATATACAGGGTGTAACAGAAATAAGTACATTAATTTTAACCAGTGATAGAACCCGTCAAGCATAACAATTTTTCTTAATAACTATTTCTCGAATTCTCGTCTTTTTTTAGCATTTTTCGAATAGAATCTTATTGTATCTTATATTTTAGAAAATATTTCAAATCAATTAACAAATTCAGCGTGATACATTTGTAGGTTATGTTTTCTGTTTTTCAAGAATAAGCTGCTACAATTTTTGCGGAAATATTTTCAGTTGAATTAATCATTAAATTAATTATTTTAAAATTGTATTCTATTTAATATTCCACCGTTCACTTTGAATAAATCGTTGAATGATTTTCTCTATATGTTTGAGAGCCAACAATGATGAAGTAAGTTGAGAGCAGCAACTACTTTTTGAGTTGATCATAGATGGCAGCACAATCTGACCCATATTCTGACTGTATCAGGACTGTATTCAGACCACGCCTATGCAATTCCCTATCTCAACTGTGTTGCAAAAGTGAAGCCAAAAATGTAATATTGTTAGAGAGAGAAAGTAGCTGAGAAATAGGTTGAGGCGGGCCCATGTTTGCACGGAGTTAAATGGCTAGGTTCGGTTTATTTAATATTTTCATGTGAAAATATATTGTAAAATGGGAATAAAATGTTTTGTGACAAATTGTGATACTGGGTACAGACATGTAAAGAGAAATTTTCTCTCTTTTCTGCACCCAAAGATATTTTATTAAATAAGTGGCGAGGATATCATAAAAGAATGCTCGTCTGGAGATGTAAAGTGGGAAGAAATAATTTCAAAATTATATCAAAATTAAAGGTTATATCAATGTTTCAAATTATTGAACGTATCTAATCTAAACTTTTAATGAAAAATTCAACTTCAAGACAACTTCTTATCAAGAAAGAATATAAATATTTCTATTTATGTTTTGAAATCAATAGAGATGTGATAATTGTTTACAAATCCACCGTACAGTATAGTATGGAATTGTTCAATTATGGGACAAATATATTATTACAGATACCGCGTTCAAATATTTCCTACTAAAAGAAAATGCATGTCCGAGTATTTTTCCAAATTGCCCGAAATATTTAGGCGTCTCTAAAAAACAAGGAAATCTCTTATAAAACAGGAAGAATCATTAAATAAGCCCAAGCTATGCAAAAAAGAGAAAGATATTAAAATGTAGGTAGAATTCATCTTCCATTTATTCGATTAAAATAATTTTTAATTTTTAGTAGAAGACACTTAAACCCTAAAAATAAATTTACATCCAAAGCAAAACTTGGATTCAGAGGACTTGTAAGAATTTTTTCGATTTGAAGATTATATCCATCGAAGAAAAACATATTTTCATTAATGAGATGTTGGAGACAAAATACTTTGTTTTCAGAAAGGAATATAAAAATGAACGGAATTTTCCCATGAATATCACGGATGTACGCAGTTTAGGAGATTTTTGCCAAGTTTTTTGTTAATATTTTCTTCTGGTATATAAGAAATTGTTTGTATATATTTTCTCAATTTTATTACGCCCATTGTAATATAAAATATTCATAAAATTGTTTATGTATCTGTTATTCATGATTAGAAAACTCTTATCAAAAGAAACGTTTATAAAACATGTTTCATAATAATGCCCTTTTTCATTGCAGATTTTAATAAATAGAAATGTTAATTCTCTTTTACTTCTGCCTTTCATTTAATAAATAATAAAATATTTAACGTAATGAAAATATTGAATTTATCTGGCAATTGTTTTTTATTGAAAAAAAATCAAATATAATCTCATTTCTGTATATGAAGCATGCAAAGCTGGGGCCGCTCTCGCTATCTCTCTCACGGCTGCCGCATTACATTTTAGGCTTCATGTTTTCCAACTGAGTGTCCGCTCCTCTATTATTCTCCTTCGTAATTCAGACTATTCAAATCAGCTGATTCAAGTGCAATGAACTCGTGCAGACAATCTAATGTTCAAAAAATATACCAAATATATGAAAATATACGTGAAATTCCTAAATAGAAATGACATTTCTCAACAATGACATATAAATACGACCAATAGACCAAATTGAGAGATAAATTTAATCTTCCTTGCAGCATATGCAAAAAAAGAATTATCTAGGTAAGCGAATATCAAGGTATTATCAAAATACTGTTATTCTTTCAGTTTCAAATGAATGATTGACAAGACTATGATGGTTCAAAGTTTTGAAATAATCATTTCAATCGACAGTTGTCATTCTTCCAACAAATGAAAAACATTCAGTTTGAACCATAGGCGCACAATGAAATTTTTGATCAAACTTTGATGAATTTTTACTCGATATCCAGAAGATTTACCGAAAAAAGTTATCAAGAACAATTATTAGGCTTGAAGAGTTCTGTTACAGATTAAAATTAATGTACTTATTTCTGTTACACCCTGCATATACAGATGTCCATTTCTGGAAATGTTCTTTGTCATTCGAGAGCATGTTACTAGAATTTTCGACCGTGCGGGGCTGCGCCGCGCGATACAAAGAGAGGAAAGGCCCCATCCAGACAGGGCCGGATTCAGAGCTTATTTTATTTTTACGAATTATGACACTTTTGCGCGTTACAATATAAAAGCTCTATTTCTTTGCTGTGAGAGGCATGAGATATTCAGATGGACAACGAGAGAAAAATATATACTGTTAGGTACTTTTTTGCGGAGAATATACAAGATATGGAAGTTATCTAATAATTAGAAGAGCAGGCTTCAAGATGTCGAAAATAATAGGTGACTCAAAAATACTTATTTCTTACTTTTCAATGGTCCATTTAAAATAAAAATATGTTTGCAGTGAGAAATATATGAATCATACAAAATAAGCACTCCTCTTTATCCTGAATATTCAATCGATAAAATGAATGAAAATACTCTGATATTCAGCATAAACTAAATTAAGATCACTAACCACAAAAATAATTTCAAATTGTCACGCATTTGCTAATTATCAACAGATTCATTCCGAGATAGCACTTGCTAGACAGAAATATTTTAGCCAAATGTTGGAATGGACTCCTCCATCAAATTTTCAATTCTTTCAAATGATTTTTTCGAACTATTGTTAGAATACGGTGTTGAAATAAAATAAATAATAAATATCAATCATGCCTTTTACTTGCTACGGGTGTGGCACACACTTGATTGATATTCCATCAACCGTAGGATGCGGTTACCAGCCGTCAAGCTACGGGTACTCTTTGTTTTTGTATGTATCATAAATAAAACAAAGAAATTCTGTGTAGTTGTCGTTTATTACTTTACGACTTGGGTTGGTTTAGTGTTTAGACGAATGCGAAAAACATGCAGGATTTAGAGGATGTCCGAGACAAAGAAAATATACAACAAAAGAAACTAAATAATTTGCACATGCCAAAAACTGAAATTTAATTAATTTAGGACTTTTTGTTCAGTAATTATGAGGTTGATACAACTGTTTTTATTGGAAGAACAACTAGATTTTCACGTGTACTTTGGGAAGAAATTTAGTCAAATTCTGTCGAAGAACCTAGGAGAAGATAGCTCCACAAAAAAATTGGGCGAGTGAGTGGAGTTAAATCAAATTTCTCAAATTTGTGTTATCTTGCAAATGTTTTTATGCTGTAACTGATCTAGTTTAATCTAAATATTTATCCGTAGCAAGTTTAGCAAAACTTAAAGATAATAAATGTATTACATATGTTTAAAATGCATAATGTGCGTCTTTTCAATGTCGTTGAAATGATTACCATATGAAACACGTGGCGTTTCTTTCAAGACGAAAATGTCACTTGTATTACATATTTATATGCTTGTGCTCATGGTCGTCGCTCAAGACGGAAAGAGGGGGCGGTCGCCTCCCTGAATAACTCTAAGAATAAATGTACAGTTGTTAATAAGCCACCACTCTTCATTTAATAAAAAAATAATTTTAGCCTAATGATATAAATTACCGAAACCGGTCGCTAAATAATGAACAAAGAACGAATGTTAATAGAGAGCAAAGTATTTCTAAATCCTCCTCAACCCAAAATATCCTGACAAAAATGTTTGCAATATGAGAATTTGAAACAAAAGAAGTAATTCAACCACTTCCTTACATCTTTCAATTCCCGTCTACGAAAATAAAACAACACTTTATTGACATTTTTTTTCTGCTCCAATTGTCTAGACGAGTAATCAACCGCGTATGTACAACATTTAATTTATTTTTCATGAATTTCAGTGCACAATGAAGTTTGATATAAAGTGGAAAAATGCAGTTGCATGTAAGCGCACTGTAATGTAATGAAATTCAGTTTTTCTTCTTTTATGTATGCACATTCAGTAAAAAATAATCAATAGGTTAGTCTGAAGAAATAAGGATGTAATGAAAATTTAAATACTGTTATTATTATGATTTATGGCGGTTACAAACCGGAATTTTCAGCGCAAAACTGTTCCTGCTGATGCATAAATATACCTAAATAAAATATTGCAACGAATTTCCGTGATATAAGTCTGGAATACTTCGGGATAATTCTAGAAGCCTCTCGAAAGGCGGTAGATTATTTCAGGCCAACGTAAGTAAACAAAAACTCCCCTCATTTTGCCTATAAATGGCAGTTAGAACCCAATGGAACAAACAACTTTTCTTAGTTCTGATTTTTTATTTGGTGAGCCCTAATTCACAGTTATTGGCGTCACTTTTAGCTGACAGTTCGATGAAGAAGTCATCTGGTTTGTAATAGCATTTAATTTAAATTTTATTACTTCAACTTTTCTTTGTTGTCTGTCTCGCATATGAGTTCTAAGTTTGCTGTCTCTGTTTCTAGAATCCATGAACAAAGGAAGCCCGAGAGCTCAGACAACGGTCTTTGCATTGAATCATTTTCTCAGAATTGTTGTTATAAATACAAGGTACCTGCCACAGAATACAGAGACGCAGAGAGTGCAAAACGACGACTTAGGAAATGTAATTTGGAATATGTAAAGAGGAAAAGCGCACCATTAAGCAGAAAACAGAGATCTACAATAACAAAAAAAAAATAAAAAAAATAAAAAAATACAGGAGACACTGTTATGACTTTTAATATTTAGTATTTAAACTTCCGCGTTCAATGGTTGGGAGATACAGGGTCGAAACTGGTTTTATAATAAAAGATGCAATATTCCTATCAGCATTCAGTCGATTATAGTAAGATAATTTTTTTTTTTTCAGGAGATATAGGGTTACAAATTGAAATTTCGCTTAATTGAAGCTTTAAATCAGCGTTTAGTTCATTATTTTACGAATATTATTTGAAGATATATACGCTTCCAAAGTATATTTTTGTTTTTGTCTTACCATATTTAAGGGATGGAAGATGAAGGGTCGAAACTAGTTTTATAATAAATTTACTTATATAGTTTTTCTATCAGCGTTTGGTTCATCATTCTACGATTGTTATTTTAAGAGATAAGAGTTTTTAAAATGTAACTGATTTTCGTTGCGTAAGTACCGTCGGGCATAACGTACTTTTACGTTAATTTGCTGAGTCTTGCTTATTTTCTTTCAAAACATTTCTTAGAATTAATATTTTTGTTAGTCCATAAAGTACCACTTTATGGATATTAAACAATGCAGTCGAACATTATGATTATGTTAGTCTGCGGGGGGAGCAATATTTGTCTAATTTAACTGAAGAAGTATTTTTAACAGTCTGGGAGATTCCCATGAATTACATTCACATATTCGGATCCCACATCCTATTAAAATATCCACCAAAAATTTAATTAAGCCTTGTCAGTGTAATTACCCCAAAATCATTGCAAAAAATCCTCAAATGCGATCACTATCAGCGTCTTAATCTTTTTGCTTCTTCCAATGACTCCAGACAAAGACTTTACAGCTTCAGAGTTGAACATAAATGTCTTGTCTGAAACCAGTCTGAAAATATTTCCGCCGAGTTGAATTTAAGTCTTTGTTCGACTTTTCTTTTGTTCGGAGTTAAAATAGGACATCAACCCGACAGATGAATCCGTAAATTGGTACCTGATATTTGCCTCCGGCGCAACAGGTTCTAGATTTAGAAGAGGAAAAGTAAAATACAGTGATTGATTTCAGAAAAAATAATTGAATACTAATTAATACGAGATGTCAATATTTCGCGGTTTTTCCACAATTACTTATTTTCTAGCGAATTTGGAATTCAATAATACTCGTAAATACATTTTTCTTCCGTTCTTCTTTCATAATATTTTTTATTTACTCTACTGAGCAATTCAGACCAATATTTGTAGTGCCATTTAGCAGTAACTGTTTTTTGTCCCTACAATTGAATTATACCTGTAATTCTGCAGAATACTGTATATATAATTTTTTTTATGACTTGCTGCTTTTTTGTTATAATTGGAGTTTCCCTATTTTCAAGAAACCATACTGTTTTAGTGTGAAGGTACGTATCTCATTTAAATTTAACGTGAAGAGAAAACTTTGTAACGCGCGCACGAAGGAATGTTAGATTTGGCATACGTGAAGTTTGAACGACGGAGTGCAGATAGTTGAAATTGAATACAGTGTCCCGTTTTTATTTTGAACTTTGAACCGCGCACACAGAGGAACGTGAGATTTTGCATACAAAAAGTTTATATGGAGAAGGAATGCAAACAGCTAAAATTATATACAGGCTGTCCGATTTTAATTTTACGTGAAGAGAAAATTTTGTAACGCGCACACGAAGGAATGTGAGATTGGGCATTCTTGAAGTTTATATGGAGGAGTGCAGAAAGCTGAAACTATAAACATGTGTCCCATTTTAATTATACGTTGAAAGAACACTTTGTGCCGCACTCACGGAGGAATGTGAGATTTGACATACCTTAGGTTCATGTAAAGAAGGAGTGCAGAAAACTAAAAGTATATACAGGCCATCCCATTTGAATTTATCGCTGAAAACGATATCATTTTTCGCTGGAATATATCGAGAAATATAAACCGAATAAAAAATTTCTGAAGTAAAAGTTTAATGATTTTCCTTTCCTTCAAGAGGCGGGGGGAGCTGCAATCACTCTTAAATCTTGAATAGAAACCACTATTTTTTATTTCAGAGTCGGAAAGAGCGTCGAGTACCAAGTTAATTTTACCTGAAACCCTTGAAGTTCAAACTTGTGGATGAAATAAATAAAGGTCAAATTTCGACCACTAGGCGACCACTAGTTCATATAAATGTATATATGAAGTTGAAAAATATTGATCAATTTTAGAAAAATTCCGGAATGAAAATTATTTTATAAACAATATTTAATGGTGCACTGACAATGTCCACAATAAATGTTACACTCAAAGACTTTATTAGCGAATAAAAGACAGAATTATGACCGGAAACGATTTTGAAATTACGACTCTCCGCCCAATCTATTAATCGAATATACAAGCTTTCGGGGACAATTGTGTACATAATTTTATGCTCTATAAAAAGAATCACAACTATTTCTGGAGTTTCTTTCAAATACTGAATTAATATTTTTTTCGAGATTTGAATCATGATGAATATTGTCAACAAAATGAAAAATCTGCTGTGGTCACACAGTACTTCTCCGATCACGAATTTCATGACCAGTTTCATTGCTGTTCCAGAAATTTAGAGTGTCGCATCCATTAATAACATTGTTCATGAAATATTTTTGAAACTTAGCATACGTTGACTTTACTATATTGTTTCGGACAGTTTCATCTCAATAAGCAGTAATAATAGGACCAAAGACGTTTTTTAGTATCATATTGAATGAATAGATGATTGATGAGACAACATTGTTGTATGGTAAATTAGAGAAACATTCTTGCTTTCAATTGAAACAGTGGCTGAAGTGCCACGGACGGAAATAGAGTGGTAATAAAGAAGAATTAGTGAAGAGGTTAGTATTATTTTCTGTATTCGTCATTCTTGTATTATGTTTATCCTCGAAGTAATCTTATTATTGATTTTGTCATCAATTATTACAAATTGAAATATATGACAGCTCTGTGATAGTATTTATAATAAATGTCATGAATGTCAAGCGATTATGTATTCGCAAAGTATAAAATGTACAATCTTCATATGATAGAAAATACCTCAATTTTCAATTCTTTTATTGATATTAAGCTGAGTTTAGCTTATGTGGGCCCAGTGCCACTATAAGAATAAAGGGAACAAATATAGGTGTCCTTTGTTACGTGACCCAGAGTTTGAAATCTTCACGTCGCGCCACGAATCACATTTTGCACACTCAGAACAATTTTTCATGTGCACTTACCAGAAATTTGTGCTTTCTTCTGCAGATATGTGGAGTAAATAGTACATATTATCTTCTCGTAACGATTTTGAACGACTGTCACTTTGACATATTCTAAAACAACACCGATTTGTAGCTCCTTTCCTGCCTTTCCGATCTTCTATAATTAACTCAGCTCAGCTACAACCTTTTATAATATCAATTATCCCTTTGTATCAATAAATTACTTGTATTCAACATTGGAAATACACTTTTAACAATATTGCTTCATGTTAACTGTACGAAAGTGTAATATGAAGATGGTAACGTGGATTCCATTAATGATTTATTTTTGACATCTACTGAGCTTATCTCCCCGAGAGCTTGAAATTGATACTAAACTAAACATCATTTAAAAAAATGATTTGTGGAAGAAACAATTGACAATGGTTTAAATATCCTCTTTGACACTCCTATTAGAATTATCTTCACAAGAGCTTTAATTTAATACCAAACACGATAGTCAAATTACTTATTTAAAAAAATAAAACAATTGACGAACGTTTGCATGTGATGTCAAAATATGAGTGATAATAATTTTAACTCCATATTATGATTCTCATTATTTCTTTGGTTCAGAAATATATAACGTATTTTATAATAATTTAAATTTTGATAATTACAAATGAACCGCTGATAATTTTGAAAAATGTGTCTTGTGAATGTTGTGCTAAATCATTCAAGGATTGGTTTCAGTTATCTCATATTTTATGATAAAATAAACGCAAAAGACACAAAATTTCCATCAATAAAGTTTTGGTACCACTGGTTGGAAAAAGCTCATCTACGAACTTGAACCTTTTTGATGTAAAACTTAAATATAAAATTTCAGTCGAAAATTCGTACTCGTTCTCAAGTTATCATGCTTCCAAACAGATCGACATTATTATAAATTTTGTTTTTTGAGTTCAGTAGGGTCTAAAACGTGAAGATTCATCAAAATCTCGAACTTTCAAAAAATCACGATTACGATATTTCCTCTATTATATTATAGGTTGGGGAAAGAATAAAAAAAAGGCATTTTTTGATTGAATAGCAAGTTCTAAAATATTTTTTAGGCCATTTTAGAAATCTTCACGTGAAATCTTTACATAAAATCGTAAGAAATGTTATTTAGGATCACTTATACTTGGCTTTATCTCAATAATAAATGGTTGTGTTTTAAGTTGAGTATTGTTTAGCCTGAACTAGATCTAGCAACAGCGCATCTAACGTGTCTATCCAACACCGGTTAACAACAGATAAATCCACTTACCAGCAAGATTCAATTTATTCAAATTTTTGTCTGTCTGTCTATTTGATTGTCTGGGCTAATCTCCGAAACTGCTGAATCGAATAAATTTCAAGTTTCTACAGTTGTTACTGGTACTTGCATAAAAATTTCTCACATAGTATCGTTTTTTATTTTTTTTCTGGGTCTTATTCATTAGTTTGCACATTGTTCATCCGATTGAGTTAAAATCATGTACGTATTGACGGTATTTGCTTGAAAATTTTGTACATAGTATCATTAACGTACAATAAGTGACGCACCAGTCGTATTTGTTCGCTCGTGAATCGTTCATTTAATTGAGTTGAAACTTTTTACAGTAGTTGTTGGTACTTGCGTACAAAATTATGACATAGTAATAATAATGTACAATAGGTGACATACAAGTCGTATCGGATAGCTGTTCGCGCATCGTTCATCCGACTGAGTTAAAACTTTGAGAAATTGTTGGCGTTTACGTGAAAATTCCTGATATGTTACCATCAAAGCACGTCTCGCGCTGCAGAAACAACATCTTCATTAATTAATTATTCAAGAACCGGACCTTCAATATTAAAGAAAAAAATGGAAGAATCATCTAGATGATGAAAGCGCATTTTTGACAGTTCATGAATGCTTGTTATTTCAGAGATTTCGCAAATTACCATCTCTCACAATTACGGAACAGCAGCTTCCATTTAGTACTAGTTTCAAGTTGACTATTTGATAGGTACATCATTTATGCATGTACAAACTTAAAAATACCTTTTAATATTCATTGTTTAGTTATTGACTGACGGGGGGTCAAATACTGTACCTTAAAATGATAATTTGATCTTTATCAAAGCTATATAAAAAAATACACCAAAAGTAAACAAATTTTCATCGAATAATAATAATTCATTCTAATAAGCTTCAAATTCGCGTCAAACAAGTCATTAAATGAGTCCCGGACAGATTTGACAACTGTACATAATAATAATGACACCCGTGGCGGAAGTTGTAACTAAATTTTTATCTACTTTAATAAATTTTAGTTGCCATATCCCTAATGTCAATATATCTATGGGCATTGTTTCACTTGAAACAAGTAATTGAATAATTTAATCTTCCACAATCACTGATCTTGAATTAAAGCAATTTTTGCAAACCTACGAAATAGCAGCTTTTATTTAGTACCAGTTTCAAGTCTGTGAATAGTATAGTTGCTGAGAGTTCAGCGTCACGCCAGCCAGCCAGCCAGACAGCCAAAGTGAATATAATAGCGCTTTTTTTCAAAAAATGCGCTAAAAATGATTTCAATGTATGATATACCCATAAATAATATATTTAAATTTCCTTGAAGTTGAGAAATCACACCCCTTATGTGATATTGAGACCATAATGAAATGTGGACCAATATTCTGACCCAGACTATACTCTAATTAACCACATGTAACATTAGTCGCAAATGTTAAATCAACTCAACAATTAATCGATATATAATCATGTAGTTTCTCATTATTAATACATACGTATACTCAAGTTAAATTCAAAGGGATGATATTCTCCCCTAAATTGTTTCGGGTGGTCGCAGTAAATAATTTTAGTCAATTTTGATTTTGCAGTCTTGTTTTGTTTCTAATGTTCAAAGATTATTTAAATAAAATTATTCACACTTATTTATTAGTTACACAGTCACTGCTATTTATTTATATTAACAAGTTCGCTTATTTATTTCCAATCTTACTCGCTCCGTATCTAAACTACGATAATCCTCTGACTCGACCTAGTCCAGGTTTTTATACTCCCGCCTAGAGTTTCTCGAAGCCTCTAGAAATTTCTAGTGAGTTTCCACAAACTCAACCAGACGTCACTACATTCTTGGCGCATATGACTCAGTTGCGTTTGCCACCAGCGTGTCCATATGGAAGTCTATCCTGTAGGGACTCTAATCGCTACAATAACATTCTAGTATTAATAGTGTAACAAAATTCCCTCATTAGAATTTAGAATTATTCCAGAGAGAATCTTGATTCACGATCGTTCTACAATGTTCAGATCAACGCAGGCGCAATTCCTCCAAGGAAGTCAATGGCGAATAACGAGTGAAGAATTATACAAGAAAATATTTAGTACATTAAACTTAATACTAAATAATTGGACTAATTTTTATTTATCTGCACAGTATTTATTTCCTTACTTTGTCAGTGACAACGGCGTAGTAAATAAATAAATACGGTGTGAAATAAGTATTGTACAGAAAAATAAAAGTTAGTTCAATTATTTGGTAGTATTAAATTTACTATAGACTTTGTTCTAGTGATTTAAGACTTCAATTCTGATATATTTTGCGAGTTCAAATGAACGATACAATAGGCACGTTCGAATATATCATTATTATAGATGAAACAAAGAAAAATGTTCCAATAAATAAAACCTTTTATACTCAAATTAGACCGCATGGTTCAGTGGTTAAGATAATACTATACGTGAACAGTTCCGGGATCGAATACCTGTGAAGGACAATTTTTACTTTATTGTATTCAAGCTTTGCCCTCGTGGTTCATCAATACTTATTTTTCGTACAATTTTGATGAGAAGAAAATGAGATGGGACAAACGTTGCCTTTCCTTTTTACAACTATTTTTTATTAAAAAATCACAATGTTCTATGGTTCCACGTTCCCACATATGTTCCAACTTTTTCATTAATTTTCTGCAATTTGTTAAATTGTGTTTTGATTGATTCGTAACATAACACTAAATTATTTTCAGCCAATGCTTCTGCAACAGTTGAAATAGGAAATAATACTTCAAAACATTTATATTTTTCTTTTTCTTTTTGCTTTCCTGCAACCTACACAAACATACAAAGTTTGTATTTGTGTGAGTGGCTTCATTGATCGTACCGGAAATGCTAGGCCACTGAATTCTAAAATCATTCGAAACAAATCTTGCATGAAATGGGATAAATCTATCTTGCTATGAAAATAATGCAATGGATTTTTAGCGCATTTTTCCGAAAAAAGCGCTATTATATTCACTTTGGCTGTCTGGCTGGCTGGCTGGCGTGACGCTGAGTTTTCAGCAACTATACTATTTACAGACTTGAAACTGGTACTAAATAAAAGCTACTGTTTCGTAGGTTTGCACAAATTGCTTTAATTCAAGCTCAGTAATTGTGGAAGATCAAATTATTAAATTACTTGTTTCAAGTGAAACAATGCCCATGGATATATATGACATTAGGGATATAGCAACTAAAATTTATTAAAGTAGATAAAAATTTAGTTACAACTTTCGCCGCGGGTGTCACTATTATTATGTACAGTTGTCAAATCTGTCCGGGATTCATTCAATGACTTGTTTGACGCGAATTTGAAACTTATTAGAATGAATTATTATTATTGGATGAAAATTTGTTTACTCTTGGTGTATTTTTTTTTATTTAGCTTTGATGAAGATCAAATTATCATTTTAAGGTACAGCACTTGATCTCCCGTCAGAAAAAAGCTAAACAATGAAGATTAAAAGGTATTTCTGAGTTTGTACATGCATAAATTATGTACCTATCAAATAGTCAACTTGAAACTAGTACTAAATGGAAGCTGCTGCTTCGTAAGTTTGCCCAAACTGCTTGATTTCAAGCTCAGTAACTATGAGAGATGGTAATTTGCGAAATCTCTGGAGTGACAAGCATTCATGAGCTGTTAAAAATGCGCTTTCATCATCTAGATGATTCTTCCATTTTTTGTGCTATTCAAAATGAGGTGCCTCATTTTTACTTCCCCAACCTATAATATATTAGGAAATAGAAGGAGTGTTGGAATCGTAATTTTTTGACAGTTCGATATTTTGATGGATCTTCATGTTTTAGACCCTATTGAACCCGAAAAACATAATTTACAATAAAAAAAATGATAAGATCTTTTGATTGAAATTTTATATTTAAGTTTTACATTAAAAAGCTAGGGTTCAAGTTCGTAGGTGAGCTTTTTTCAACCAGTGATACCAAAACTTTATTGATTGAATTATTTAGTCTTTTGCGTTTATTTTATAAAAGGAAGTATTTATCATAGAATATAAAATGAGTAAAATTAACCCTTAATGATTTAGCGCAGCACTCACAAAAAACATTTTTCAAAATTATCAGCCGTTCATTGTTATTATTAAGATTCAAATTATTATAAAATTCGTTATATTTTTCTGAATCAAAGAAATAATGATAATCATAATGTGGAGTCAGAATTAGTATCACTCATATTTTGCCATTACATGCTAACATTCGTCAATTGTTTTTTTAAAATAATTAATTTGGCTCAATCGTGTTTGGTATCAAATTAAAGCTTTTGTGGAGATAATTTTAGTAGAAATGTCAAAGAGGATATTTAAATGATTGTCAATTGTTTCTTTCACAAATCATTTGAATTATGTCTAGTTTAATATCAATTTTAAGCTTTCGGGGAGATAAGCTTAGTAAATATCAAAAATAAATAATTAAGTAGTAGAATCCATGTTACCATCTTTAAATTACACTTCCGGCGATCAAATGTCGAAACTGAATGTTTCAATGAATTGAAGATCCCGAAAATCTAGAAAAGGACTCTTTATTTTTAAAAATAATTATTTTATGTAAGAACTAAAATAAAACCGCCATCTGTCACTTTAAAAATGACAGCTGTCACTTTGACAATGACAGCTGTCACTTTGAAATTTGCAATTAATTGATGCGACACTCTCAATATCTGAAACAGCGATGAAACTGGCCAAGAAATTCATGGTCGGGGAAGTACACAGCGAATTTTCAGTTTTTATAATTGATTATCCATTATTTTAAGAGTGGTTGTTGCCAAAGACAATAAGTGCAAAACTTGAAGTGTTGCAAGATTTCCTAAGGGAAAATCAATTTGTCTCTTTCACGGACAGCGCAGGGTTGGAGCACGATGTAATAAGGGTGTATACAGTCATTAGCACCATTATTGAGAGCTATAAGAGTTACAAGATTGGTTGAAAAGAATATAACCAACAAAATTGAAATCTCAAGCTTCGATTACAAACCTCAAACTAAAAATTAAGAACCAATTATTCCAATTTTGATTGACATTTCTCAAATAAAAGTTGTTTTTGTTTGTAAATATTTAAATAGCTTTCTTCTGTTATCCGATACGGCCCCGCCTTCCTTATTTCAATTGAAAGGGGTTGTACAACGTGAATAAATATTTATCAAGTTATAAATGAAAGCTGATTCAATAAAAATATTATTAATAATGAAAATACTTCAACTTCATCAGGGAAGAGAAACCGGATAAATCTGCTCTATTAATCATAATCAAATTAAAATATAATCACTTCATTAGGAAAACTAGACAAAAGGACAATTACGATATAAATATAGTCTGCATAATATTTGTTTTTATATGGTTACATAAAGAATACAACACGTATTTGTCTTTATATCTCGCACTTTCTCTATGTGAAAAAGTGTATGTAATATTCAAATTGATTTCAATTTCTTGCGTGTAACACATACATTCAGCGAAGGTTGACATAGGCGTACGTTCGAAAATTATTAAGTGACGATTACGTGGGCGATTGATGTGTAGAAAAATCTGACGTAGACATCACGTGACTTACTTGTACATCATTCGATATATTTTCGCGTAATAATAATACGATAATCAAACACAAAATTCCATCGTTCCACGGTTAATCATTCTAGATTTATCAGTCAAAGTGCGCTTTGGAAACAGTAGGTCATCATTCATATGCTACAACATTCCTAAATACTGATTTCTAAGATTCTACAGCATCTGAATTACAGCGCGAAATTAAAAACAAAAAATTCAACTGAAGTGCACTTTCGGTACAGTAGATCTTAATGAAAAAAGGGTATAAACATCTAGACGGTACTATCGTCTTAAATACTGAATTCTAATATTCTACGTTCAATCGTTTTGGATTTATGCGGAAAATTCAAAAATTTTTTCGAGTAAAGTGCAATTCCGGTACAGACGATTGCAATAATAATGCGAGGTGCACAACTAGATGTTACAGAAGTGCTTAATACAAAATTCCAATATTCTACAACTGATTGTTTTGAATTTATGCAGAAAATTTGAAAAGTCTGTTATATAAAGTGCACTTCCGGCTCAGCCGATTGGTGCAAAAATGAAAGACAACCATTAAGATGCTACAGCAATCTCAAATACTGAATTTCAGTATCCAACGGCTGATCATTCTGAATTCATGCTGAAAATTCAAAAAAAGTTTCAAGTAAAGTGTTATTCTGGTACAGACACAACTAGATCTTAGACCAGTCTTAAATACAAAATTTCAACAATCTACATGTGATGGCTTTTGAGATTTGCGAGTAACAAACGCACATACGTACCGATATCAAGCCGAAAATAGTCAAAATTATTTCAGGGATTCTCAAAACGGATATTTCCATAAAAATTTCGAAATGTAAATTTTTTCGGTTTTACAATGCTTGTACAACGTTGATTTCTAAAAATTGAGAAGCATAAGATCTCAAAGATGTTTCGTTGAAGCTAATAATAAAGTTCAGTCAACCTGGTGCAGCCTATCTAATTTATGATATGGATTAATAAGACTTTCAAAATTTTATCTTCAGAGTCAATGACCCCTGCAATTCTTTAATGCCAACCACGCCTATGCAATTCCCTATCTTAAGTGTGTTGCAAAAGTGAAGCCAAAAATGTAATATTGTTAGAGAGAGAAGGTAGCTGAGAGATAGATAGAGGCGGGCCCATGTTTGTATGGAAGTAAATGACGAGTTTCGCTCTATTTAGTATTTTCATGTGAAAATATATTGTAAAATAGGAAGAAAATGTTTTTTGCCAAATTGTAATAGTAGGTAGAGAACTTGTAAAGAGAAATATTGTCCTTTTTCTGTACCCAAAAATGATATTTTATTAAATAAGTGGCGCAAGAACATAACACGACAGAACAGAAAAATGGAAATTGCAGATTACATTAGTGAAAAACATTTCAGAGCGGAGGATGTTATAAAAGAATGGTTGTCTAGAGATGTGAAAGTGAGTGGAAATTATTTTAAAATTATAATAGCAGATCTACTGACAATTCTGTTAGAAATTGAAAGGTTATATCAATGTTTCAGTTTATTAAACGTATCTAACCTAGACTTTTAGTGCAAAATTCAACTTCGAGGAAACTTCTTGTCAATAAATTTATTAATTCATAAAACTTATAGATTCACATAGAATTGCAACATTAATTTTTTCACTTTTCATCAATATATAAAAGTTATTGAGAATAAAATTGTCAGAAATGAGCGAAGCAAGTGTTCTTGTTAGCCCTGTGGCATATTAGAATAGATTTTTAGCGCATTTTTTGTAAAAAAGCGCTATTGTATTCACTTTGGCTGTCTGGCTGGCTGGCTGGCGTGACGCTGAGTTCTCAGCAACTAGAATATTTACAGACTTGAAACTGGTACTAAATAAAAGCTGCTGTTTCGTAGGTTTGCATAAATTGCTTTAATTCAAGCTCAGTGATTGTGGAAGATTAAATTATTCAATTACTTGTTTCAAGTGAAACAATGCCCATAGATATATATGACATTAGGGTTATGGCAACTAAAATTTATTAAAGTAGATAAAAATTTAGTTACAACTTTCGCCGCCGGTGTCACTATTGTTATGTACAGTTGTCAAATCTGTCCGGGATTCATTCAATGACTTGTTTGACGCGAATTTGAAGCTTATCAGAAAGAATTATTATTATTGGATGAAAATTTGTTTACTTTTGGTGTATTTTTTTTATATAGCTTTGATAAAGATCAAATTATCATTTTAAGGTACAGCACTTGATCTCCCGTCAGTCAATAACTAAACAATGAAGATTAAAAGGTATTTTTGAGTTTGTACATGCACTAATTATGTACCTATCAAATAGTCAACTTGAAACTAGTACTAAATGGAAGCTGCTGCTTCGTAAGTTTGCCCAAACTACTTAATTTCAAGCTCAGTAATTGTGAGAGACGGTAATTTGCGAAATCTCTGAAGTAACAAGCTGTCAAAAATGCGCTTTCATCATCTAGATGATTCTTCCACTTTTTATTACGAATGCGGGTAAACACTATTTTGCGCTTATTTTTTTTCCGGGCGGTAAATTATATTTGGCGCATGCAAAAGCCAAAGAGCCATTTACCGCCCGAAGAAATATGTGCAAAATAGTACTTATCCTGTATGAATAATAAAAACTATGTTTAAAGTAATTACTGATAGAATAGAGTCAAGTAATAAAACTTTTATTGCGCAATTTGATTTAATAACTTTTTTTACACCAGAAATTATGTCAAAAACTGTTACCTTTGGTGAAATTGTGGATGTATATTATATTTTTGTTTAATTTTTCGTTCATGTTCAACAAAAAATTTTTGCAGAGCAGTATTTTCTATTTCTACCTTTCTTCTAGTGAATAAGAAATTGTTTGTGTATATTTTTTCGATTTTATCACGCCCATTGTAATATAAAATATTCATCAAATTATTCATGTGCCTATTATAATTCATAATCAGAAAACTCGCATTCAAACAAACATTTATAAAACATGTTTCATCATAATGTACTAATTCATTGCAGGTTTTAATGAATAGAAATGCTAATTTTCTTTTACTTTTGCCTTCAGTTCAATAAATAATGTAGTATTTAACGTAATGAAAATAAAAAATCTATCTGGCAATTGTATTCTATTGAAAATAATTGGAGTATAATCTTAATTCTGTATATGACACACGCAAAGCTGGGCCCGCTCTCGCTATCTCTCTCACAGCTGCCGCATTACATTTTAGGCTTCACGTTTTCCAACTGAGTGTCCGCTCCTCTATCATTCTGCTTCGTGATGACAACTTTTCCGAAAAGCAACCAATTTGACAATCATGTTCTGCAGGTTGCAAGCACAATAAAAGCAGTATTATTACACAGAGAATAGGTAACAAACTTTTAAGTTGAACAGTTTTTTATTTTAAACTACAAAATAATTAGGACATAAACCTGGACTTTCTTGAGATTCTGCCGTCTGGTAAGAAATCGTGCAATACTTTCAATGCTAAGAGACACTTTGAATCGCTGCGTCAGCGAAATGAGTAATAATCTGGGACTTTTAACCCATTAAAATAAAAACGAGGAGCACATAAAAACCTGAAAATGACTGTATAATAAAATATGAACGACTTGTTCAGAACTGACCAGAAGAAATATTCCAAATGTGCCCCACGTTTTATTTCAGTCAATTGAATGTTCCATATTATCACTTATTCCGCTGACACAGCGAGACAAAGTGCCCCTTGGCATCCGATATAAGAAAACAGCACTGCTAGTATTGCAGACGTCAGAATCTCAATAAGGTCCAAATTAGTGTCCTTATGATTTTCTAGTTTTTGAGAACAGTTTGCTTAAAGATTTTTTATTATTTATAAAATAAGATCAATAACTTTATCCTCAAAATTTACAAATTTGAATTTAAATTTGTGTAAAAGAGAAATAATTGGATCAAAAAACTTTGTAATTAACAAACAAAAGTCATTCGCACTAATTAACAGAAATTTAAATTTAAAATAAGTAACGAGATAGTCCTCTTCTATTTTCTTGTAAAGCATTTAGTCTTCAAGAAAGCAATTAGCTACTACAAAAAGCGAATTCACCAATTATTTTTTAATTGGAAAGAAACAGAAAGAGTTATTAATAAGGAATAAAAGGTAACTAGATCTTATTCGAATAAATATTAAGGAAATTTTATTATGTATGAAACTGAAGAAAAAAATATCGAAAATAAAACTGAAATATAAGCTTTTGGAAGAATTGAACACCCATTTCTCGCGTAGCACATTTTGAAATTCAAGTCCATTTGGTTTGTGCCACTCCAAGATGAGTCTGATTTGCGCTACTTCAAGTAAAAATGTGATAAGTTAGTTAACATAATAACAAGGTCAAAACAAAATATCAATACATGCGATTCACTGGGATGTATTTTTAGCCAAACTACCCTTGCTCGATAAATATGAAAAAAAAAATGCTCAACAAGATAATCGTATCAATTTACATTTTAGAGTATTTAAGCTAAAATTCAGTAAATCAAAACCAACAAAAAAAATATCCTACCTCATGCTCCACGTAGGAGTTGACTCGTTGGAATCAGCAAACCGATATCTGTAAGGTATTGAACTCAAATTAGGAAAAATAAAATAAATATACCTATTATAAAACAAAAAGATATTATTTTAGAACTCAAAGTCAATAAGCTCCTCCACCAATTTATCAAAGTAGTTTATTGTAACTGTAATTGTTTTATTTAGAACCCAATAAACATACCAATATTTTCTTTCACATTTGAACAAAGGAAAATCGGATACAGGACCTTCACTTTGAGTGAGCTGCATCCTTTGTGACAAAATAATTCCAAGACAATGTTGATATCTAAAAATTAATTCCTTTGTTCAAAGTTCTAGCTAAGTGCGGTTCTACGAAGAAATTCTTTTATTTCTGTATAAAAATACAATGATTCATTTACTTCAAATCGTTACAACTTTCGTCATAAAATTCTCTGAAAAAATACAACACAAACTCCGTTGTTCCTAGAAATGTCACAGACAGTTCACCTTCTAATATTCCAATTTTCGTTTCAAATTGAACACAATACAATATCGAATCTCATCGGGAAATATTGTCCGATATAACAAGTTTAATAATAGGAAAACCGAGGACAAAGGATGCTTTCTTCACTGAAATTTCAGGTATTTTAATAAGCTTTCTCTGAAAATACATATACGAGAAGAAGGGGTAATTTTTTTGAAACGGTGTTTATACTAAGTTGTAGCACCTGAAATGGCAGTCAGAACTCATTGAAACAAACAATTTTTCTTAGTTCAAATTTTTTATTTGGAGCACCAGTTCATAGTTATTAGCGTTTTTTTGTTTTTCGAAAAAGCGTCATTACTTCCTTATTTAAGAAATATTTAAAAAAAATGTTTCAAAAGAATCAAGAAATAATCTTGGTCTTGTCTTGATTTCAAGTAGTATTTTTTATTTCCCAAGACAACACAAGAAAGTACTATCAAGAATCAAGACTTCTTGTCAAGAAATTTTGATATCCTGACAATAAATTTTTCAAATCTGCGTATTTATTAATCTATTATTAGAATATTAAAATCTGCTGTGACCATTACAGTTCTTTCCAGATAATAAATTTCATGACCAGTTTCATCACTGTTTCATTAATTTAGGAGTGTCATACCAACTTTCAAAGTGTCATTTGCCATTGTCAAACAGTTCAAAGTGAAAGCACCATTGTCAAACAGTTCAAAGTGACAGCGCCATGTCAAAGTGACAGCGTCATTTTCAAAGTGACAGCTGTTATTATCAAAATGACAGCTGCCATTGTTATGGTGACAGATGGCGGCTATATTTTAATCCTCACAATATAAGTATTTTTGAAAACGAAGAGTCTTTTTCTAGATCCCGTTGAAAAAGCTCATTTACAAATTTGAACCTAGTGTTTAATAAAAAAAATTCAAATATTAAATTTCATTCAAAAATTCGTACGGGTTCTCAAATTATTATACTTTTAGACAAACAGACCGACTGATTTCATTTAAACCTATGCTTTTTGGGTTCAATAGGGTCTAAAATGTAAAAATTCATCAGAGTCTCGAACTATCAAAAAATTATAATTTCAATACTTTCTCTATTATATATTGGTTTGGTAAATGAAAAGTATCTGATGACTATGATTTTCAAAACAAACATAAGTCGCCAGTTTGCGGTGATAAAATCGTTCATGTTGAGAAGAAAAGTATAGGTAGATTTCCACTGATCTCTAATATAACACTGGATTGGGTTTAGACCGTATTCTGGCATCTGAAAGCGGCCTCGGTTGAACGGCGGCTTTGACAGTAAAACTGAGGTTTTGTGTCACTATTCGGCGGCAAATTCAAAACACTTATAGAAGACACTCTATGAAATTCAAAGTATAATGCAAGTAAGATGAAGAAATTATTCTCAATATATATTAAAATACATACATTAATAATCAACAAAAGTTAAAAATTGTTATAATAGTTGAAATATTTATTAATAGTTAAAAATATTTGTGAACTTTTTAGTGTCAGTGTTTTAACTATTTTTTAAACATTGTAGTTTGGTATTATTAAATCCGTTCAATAGTTTTATAAATTTTTGTTACCTAAAATTTAAAACTATGAATTTACCTATATGAATAAATGAAGTGCATTTCTGCAATAATATTGCCTATTCAAAACTAATAATTTCAAATATCTACTACACATGATAGGAGAATGATAATACATTTAATAATCAAGATTTTATTGTCGTAAGTAAGCAGAAATTTGCAGTCCAGCGATTAATTTTGTGAGCAAGATATTTTATATTAAATTTGATATATTACTTAAATTTGTTATCATAACTTTGTAACATTGCCCAACAATATGATTTTATTATTCATGATATTTTCAATTTAATCCAGAATTGAAAATCATATCGTTTGATTATTTTAACATAATGAATTGATGTATCCTTCTAGGTCTCCATAAAACCTGTAAAAAGTAATACTTCACTGAAAATAGGAATAAGTTGTATCTTCAAACTTTTTCAGTAGAGTTTATCTAATAAAATAAAACAATAACAATATTATGTATTAATATATCTACATTTAAATAAGTAAACAAAATTTATTCAGTATAAAACATATACGCAGAACATGCATTTGAACACCATGATTTAAAAATTGCGCCCCAACACCATACTGAACTGTCACCAATTGTCACAAAACCTCAGTTTTTGCCAAGATGGCGACGCTCAATTGGGGACGCATTCCAGCCGCCTAAATCCAATCCAGTGTTATACTAGAGATCAGTGTAGATTCCCCAATACTCTGAGAAAGTTGTTAACGTTTAGCAACATTGCTATATCAATTGCAAATACTGATTAAAACATGAGAATGACAGACTTCTCATTTATTTCTATTGGTGGAAATCTTGGAAAACGTTGCTAGAATCGATTCATAACATAACTGACAGGGAGGATGAAGGGTCGACACTACGCTAAACTGAGAGTTTGGATTGGATAAAGCATAGAGAAAGGGGATTTCCCCTAAATGTCAAGATCAAGAAATATCAACAATTCTTGAAACAAGACAAGAAATGCGTCGTCAAGAAATGGACAAGACAAGAAATTTTTATTTTCTTGTCTTGAGTTTCAAGAAATGATCATCAAGACAAATAATCTTGTCTTGATGGAACACTAAAAAATACGAAAACTTTCAGCATTTGCTTTCGATTCTCTAAAAGTCTAAAACATTTGTATTTACAATTTTATTCTATTTCATCAGATAAAAAAATCTGACGTGAACATCACGTGACTTACTTGTACATCATTTGATATATACTCAAATTTATTCAATAAAGTTTTCTGTCACTCCACATTATTATTAATATAATTTTAATAATATTTTGACATGTAAAATGTCAAACAAAATCAAAAGATTGACAACAGATTATCATTGCCTACTTTATCATTTCAATTAAACTGATTGTTTTATACGGCAAATTCTGAATGTCTGTCATACTTATAAACTGCACTTCCGGCTCAGCCGATTGATACAAAAATAGTAGATAACTATTTTGATGCTACAACAAGTTCAAACACTAAATTTCAATATGCTATGGCGGATCATTCTATATTTATGCAAAAAATTCAAAAAAAGTTTCAAGTAGAGTGCACTTCTGGCTTGACCGATTCATACAAAAATAGCAGATAACCATTCTGATACAACATCAAGTTCAAATACTAAATTTCAACATCCTACGGTTGATCATTCTGGATTAATTAGAAAAATTCGAAAAAAGTTTCAAGTAAAGTGCACTCCCGGTACAGACGATTGGAACCATGATGCGAGGTGCACAACTACACCCTATACCAGTCTTAAATACAAAATTTCAACATTATACATTCAAACAGTTTTGAGTTTTGCGAGTTACGCACGAACGAACATACGTACCGACATCAAGCCGAAAATAGTCAAAATGGATTCAAGGATGCTCAAAACAGATATTTCTATCAAAATCTCGATAGGTGAATTTTGTCGGTTTCTTAATACTTGTACTTAGTACAAGTAAGTAAAAATGGAGACCGTTGAAAATTTCAAAACAAGAAATTTTGAAAACCACTCTATCGATTTTTGAAAATAGACATTTATAATATCCTCAAACTATCTATTAATAACTTTGTTTGAAATATTTTTCTCGATTTGCCCAAAAAAATTTTTTATTCAATTTGAATTACAAGATAAATTTTAACACACTGCAACAATCACTTAAAACAATGTAGGTTTTCATTAAACAATGAAACAAAAGCCGAATAATAAACGTATAATTCAAACTTAATGCACGTATTTTCTAGTTTGTACGTTCAAATTTAAATACTTTTTATATCTTTATTTAAAATAATAGTTATTTATGTATCTAGTGCGCGAAATTATACTTTGGTGCTTGAGAATGAAAATTTTTTGTCGAGGCGGTAGCCGAGACACAAATCATTCGAAAGCTCCAAAGAAATTTCGTGCACGTGTAGCATACAACATTTTTTCTACAGACCTCAAAAACTAAAAAAATATGTCAAAATCATAATAAAATTAAAATACAAAAATTAGTAGAACTCTTTTTCTTGACAACGTGCACAAAGTACTTTGTGCACGGTGTCAAGATAAAATCAGTGTACGAAATACTTCGTGCCCGTTGTCATGATAAACAACTCCAAAGCGACATTTCGTATACTAATATTGATGTACAGTCATGATTTTTTGACGTTTCTAGAAAAAAATTATTCACTGCTTCATTTCGAAATGTTTGTGTCGCGTTCATCATTTGTGTGCGTATTTTGCATAATTTGTGTATAAAAATGCATAATTATCAAAACGCTCAACTTTTTGACATGCTTTTGTTTTCGGAGAGGGAAGCTGTAATGCACAAGAAGCTCGTAAAATTTATCGAAGAAAACATCCAAACGTCAGCAACCAAGTTGTCGCATTTTTAGAATAATATGTAAATATTTGTCAGAGACTCAACAATTGGTGGGAATTCCAATGGATTACGTTGAGCTTCTGCATTTGAAGAAGCTGTTCTTAATATTATTGAAGATGAGCCATCGATGAGCACAAGCAAATAGATTAGATATAAATCACGTGACAGTTTGGCGAGTTCTGAAGAAACAAGGTTTTCATCAATTTTCTAGACAAAAAGTGCAAGCTTTGGAACCTGAAAACTTCCAGCCAAGATTGTTGTTTTCTTGAGCGTTGCAATCTTCAGAGGCGTTTTGAAAAGTTTATTTTATTTACAGACGAAGCTTGTTTCACAAGAAATAGTGTATTTAATTCCCGCAATAATCAACATTTGTTCGTGAGCATCAACGATTTTCTTCAATAAATGTATGGGCTGGAATTGAACATTCTTCCATGGATTGCATGGTGAATATTATTTTACTTTCATAAATAACGTGGCCAGAGTTTCTTTATGTCTTCCGCTCAGAGCCGAAACTAGGATATTGGCCGCCCGTGGCGAATTATAAAATTGCGCCCCTATTTTTGTGTAGAGAATTAATTATGAATATGAAGCAAAAAGAATATAACACAAAAAAATATGTTTATTCTTCGATCCAAATGGTGACATGGTAAAAACAAGATTATGATCAATCAGATACATTAAATATTACCAATATCTTAATATCTATAGTATATGAAGCAAAAATTGATGTCATAATACAAAAAAATCTGCTGTGACCATAAATTTCCTGGCCAGTTTCATCACTGTTTCAGAAATTTAGAGTGTCGTATCAATTAATTGAATATTTCAAAGTGGCAGCTGTCATTGTGAAAGGAACATCTGTCATTGTCAAAGTGACAGCTGTCATTGTAAAAGCGACAGCTGTCATTGTCAAAATGACATCTGTTATTGTCAAAGTGACAGCTGTCATTGTAAAAGTGACAGCTGTCATTGTAAAAGTGACAGCTGTCATTGTCAAAGTGACAACTGTCATTGTCAAAGTGACAACTGTCATTGTCAAAGTGATAACTGTCAATGTCAAAATTTCCTAGAAAAAAAAATGAGTATTTTTAAGAATAAAGAATCCTTTTCTAGATTTTCGGAATCTTCAGTTCATCATTGGAACATACATTTTTGACAATTGATCGCCGGAAGTGTAATTTGAAAATGATTACTTGGATTACACTAATTATTTATTCTTAATATTTACTAGTTTTATTTTTCCAAGGGCTTTAAATTGATACCAAACTAGACATCATTTAAATAATTTGTAAAAGAAACAATTGACAATCGCTTAAATATCCTCTTTGACACTTCACCACAATTGTTGCCACAAAAGCTTTAATTTGATACCATACACGATAGAGCCAAATTACATATTTAAAAAAAAAAAAAACAGTTGACGAACGTTTGCACGTGATGTCCAAATATGAGTGATGATAATTTTAATTTCACATAATGATTCTCATTATTTCTTTGCTTCAGAAACATACAACGAATTTTATAATGATTAAAATTTTAATAATGACAAATGAACCGCTGATAATTCCAAAAAATGTTTTTGGTAAATGTTGTGCCAAATTATTTGAGGATCAATATTAGTTATTTCATATTTAATGATAAATACTATCGTTTCTAAAATAAACGCAAAAACTTAATGAAATTTAATTCGAAAATTCGTATGCGTCCTCAAGTTATTGTGCTTCCATACAGATGGACCGACAGACAGACTGACTTTTCTTTAGAACTATATCTTCTGAGCTCAGTATGGTCTAATGTGAAAACTCATCAAAATCTTGATTTGATCAGTCCGCTGGACAATTTTCTCTTTTATTTTCAAAAATTGAGAACCTGACGGTTTTTTGGGTGACATACTGTTATCTGGTTGAATAAAAATGTTCTATTTTGAAAATAAAATGATGCCACGATATGAAAATATACTTACTTGTAGGAAATACCGGGATAAATTGATTTTGAACAATAGATGAAATGTTAAAAGTCAAAAATATATTCATTTTAAAAAAATCAAGTGTAGCGAATGGCTCGGCTATCCTAACATAATGCACGAAATGCAGAAGCTAGACTATTTGCTGATAGAGCAATGTACATCTCCAATAACCAATATAAACCCAAGTAAAATTATATAGTTGACCTTAAGATGAGATGGGTAGCATGTAGTATAACGGTAGAAGCTTTCTCACCCAAATCCCGTCATGAGACATTTCTTAAAGAATTCAAATAATTTTTTTAATGCGGTTTATAAAATTTTGCGCCCCCCAGGAGTTTGCGCCCGTGGCAGGGGCCACCTTCGCCACGTCCTAGTTCCGGCTCTGCTTCCGCTAAACATCAGAAGAAGACTTTGGTTTCAACATGATGGAGCACCGGCTCATACAATCCGAGAAGTCATAACACTACTAAATAGAAAATATCCGAATAAGTGAATTGGAAGAGGAGGATCTGTTGCGAGACCCTAGATTTTTTTCTGGGATTCGATGAAGGCCTCTGTATATGAGACACCAATAAACATCGAATTGAAACCGGTGGTTAAAATAGTAGCTGCAGCAGAAGATATAAAAGCAGGCAGCTATTGCAATGCAAGTGTCTTTCTTAATATTAAAATACGCTGCTAAGCTTGCGTTGCTGCAAACAGTGGCTATTTTGAAAAAAAAATTTAGTCCCTCTCTTGTCGTTTCATTCTTCTAGTTTGTTTGTTTCTAGCTTTTCCAACTTTGTTTTAAATTATTGTTGCAGTGTAATTCAATTTGACTAAAAACTTTTTTTTGGATAAATCGAAAAAAATATTTCAGACAAATGTTATTAGAAGATACTTCAAAGATGTTGAAAAAGTTTTATTTTCAAAAGTCGATCAAGTGGTTTTCAAAATATCTTGTTTTGAAATTTTTGATCGGTCGCCATTTTGTTATTTGATGAAATAGAAAATATTTGTAAATACAAATGTTTAAGAGAACCGAAAGCAAATGCTGAAAATTTTCGTATTTTTCAAATATTTCTTAAAATAAGGAAGTAATGACGATTTTTAGAAAAACACTGTATATATATAAATGTGAAAGTAACTCTGTCTGTTTGTATGTTATCTTTTCACGTCTAAACTGCACAACATATTTTGATAAAATTTCGCAAGGAGATGAACTACAACCTGAAGAAGGACATAAGCTACTTTTTGTTTCAACGGGGTGAAATAGGGGTAATATACATGTAATTCACGCCGCAAACGCTGGACAAAATATTGATGAAATTTGGCAAGGTGATATTTGACAACTTACAAGGGATGAGATAGAGGATGAAATTTTGTATGGACAGCCCACCATTTCTCGAATTAGGGACAGAAAATTCATATTCATATTCTGCAAAATCATTCCTTGAGGAGGTGAAATAGGGGATGATTTCAAAATTCACATGCAATTCCCCGTTAAACGCAGAACAGATTTCAAATAAAATTTGGAATTTTAATACATTGCATCCTGAAGAATGACATAAGCTAGTTTTTGCGAACGCGTGGAAAAGGGATGAAAGTCTGTATAAGGAGTCTATTATTTCTCAAGATACGGAATTTTTTTCAAGCTTTGTTAAGCATTCATATAATTAATTTTTTATATGCCTTGTAATAGACATCAATTGATTTTTCGGAAATCAATCGCATTTCAGCTTGTTGCAGCGGTGTATCTAGGGTGCAATTTTAGATTTTTTCAATTACTAAACAACTATGGAAAACAAGAACTGTATAAACAAGTAAAGTGCACTTCTGGCTCAGCCGATTTATACCAAAATAGCAGATAATCATTCTAATACAACATCAAGTTCAAATCCTTAATTTCAACATCCTACGGTTAATCATTCTTGATTTATTAGAAAAATTCGAAATAAGTTTCAAGTGAAGTGCACTTCCGGTGCAAACTATTGGAACCATAATGCGAGGTGCACAACTAGACCCTATACCAGTCTTAAATACAAAATTTCAACATTATACGTTCAATCAGTTTTGAGATTTGCGAGTTACGAACGAACGCACGTACACACCTACCGATATCAAGCCGAAAATAGTCAAAATGGATTCAGAGATGCTCAAAACGGATATTTCCATCAAAATCTCGATAGGTGAATTTTGCCGGTTTCATAATACTTTCTTGTACTTAGTACAAGTAGAAAGGCACCATGGCAACAATATGACGTCATACAAAACATTTTACTTAATAAAATTAATCAAATTCAAAATGCTGATATATTCCAGCCTTATTTAATGGAATTATGATGTAGGTTCGTCCTTCGTCGTGCCCTTAAACTTGCTGTGCGTGCTTTATACACTTGTATCATAATATAATATTTTTTCGGTATCGGGATCCAGGAAATGGTACATTTTTCCAACGATGTGAATTTTATTCTATTTGTCTTTTGTGTCATTGTGTCACTTCCATTTTTCCATAAATGTCTTTTTGCATGAGGAAAAAAACTCAACAAGCGATTTTCATTTGTTCTATTAGATAAACATTTTTCCAAGTTCCAATTTGATATACGGAACACACCATATTTTATCAATAAAGTACCTGAGACAAAGCGATGAATTTTAAGTAGAGTATACCGCTCGACCTATTAAAATTCGATCGAGGAAGACTTATTGGAAAATAAAAACAATAGTTTCGTGACGAAGTGAAATACTTAGGATAGAATTTTTAACTGCGAGCGAAATAAACTTTTGCTGAACTATGGTTAAAGTAGGACAAACGGAGGTCAATAGTTTAAAATTAACTTCGCTAATTTATTGTTTTAAATGAATAAATAAATAAATTTGATTGCGCTAATGACAATCACAATTTAAAATTTACAATTTGAAAAAGTGTTTCTCAAAAATAGGCTTTAGTTATTTGAGAGAAAATTTTGTCTACCTATCTATCTTTTTTTTTAATTATTCAATTGTTTCGAGAGACAGGCCCATGTTACAAAAATAAGCCGGTGCCAGATAGCCTCATTGTTGCCAAGTTAATTTGATTCCCAACTTGGAAAAGTAACGAATACTGATCCAGAAAAGCCGTGAACTAAGTGAGATTCGAACTCACGACCTCTGCGCATCCAGACTCTACCACTGTGCTATCTCGCCGCTTATTATTTTATTCAGGTCAAGTAATTATATTTAGCTGCACTACACTCAATAATAATAATAATAATAATGCACTTATATTTATTCCTAAGAGTATTTATATCACATCGAATTTATTTTGATTTAATTAACAATGAACGGCGCCTTTCTTAATATAGGCAGAGCGGTCTTTACCTGCCTTTGTGTCTTTGGTTCTTCCGCCTTTTGAGAGATCAATAAACTTGATTCTATTATTTTTATATTGCTATTTTTCATTGCACGCTTATCAAACAATATAGGATATAAGGCAGTTCATTCATTATTCATGCCTTTTCCTAGAATATTCTCCTGAGTTAGTTTTGAAATATTCACCATCCATATACATCTTAATTCACATTCGTCTAAAGGTAGAATGTTCCCATATGGTTCTTCTTTCCAACTTTGTCGTGACATTGCCAAAGAAACAAAAAGAAGTTTGTTTTCCAGACAGCATTTGTTTTTCAACTTGCTTTATGATACACATTCACATCGTTCTAAACTTTGTTTTATTTTCAACTGTTTCACTCTAAAACCTTAAAGTATTTTTCGAAGTTTACAGCTGAATTAATGTTATTTAGTAGAGTGGCTTATAAAACATATCACATTTTTTTTAATTTGAGTAAGTAAAAAGTCTTGGGAATTCAGTCAATATATTTTAATTTCTTTCCTACTTTACAGTTTCGGCTGTACCTCAGCCATCTTCAGAAGCGCTACAATTTGATTATTTTTTTATCACTAATTATTTATGCTAATTTTGTCGGAAATACTTACAAAAGAACTTGAATTGTGAAAAATTAAAAATGTACATGAACTGTGATGTCGAGTTTAATAAAATAGCGGAAAAAAAAAAAAAAAAATTATTTTTTTCCATTTGTCAAATGCCACAACCTGCATCTGTGGAAGACGTTGACCAAGTGCGAGTAAAAAATCGTGTGTGCACGCATTGTCAAAAAATTACAAATTATCACAAGTAGAATTGAGTTAGTTATAGTGTCAAACAATTAAAAATAGATGCAAGCTTGTGCATCACGCAAGGTGTCAAAAATATAAACAAAAATTAGGAAAAGTACCACCGATATTAAAGAATATTGTTGTATATAGTGCTAAGTGCAATAGTATCTGTTTTTTCATTGATATTTTGTTTGTCTTGTTTTATATACAACATTTCTAATGTAAGTCTTTTGTTCAAGTTGATTTCATTATGGATAATACTAGTTTCATCAAAATTAAAAGTATGTAGATTCAGGACATACTTTTAATTTTGATGAAACTAGTATTATCCATAATGAAATCAACTTGAACAAAAGACTTACATTAGAAATGTTGTATATAAAACAAGACAAACAAAATATCAATGAAAAAACAGATACTATTGCACTTAGCACTATATACAACAATATTCTTTAATATCGGTGGTACTTTTCCTAATTTTTGTTTATATTTTTGACACCTTGCGTGATGCACAAGCTTGCATCTATTTTTAATTGTTTGACACTATAACTAACTCAATTCTACTTGTGATAATTTGTAATTTTTTGACAATGCGTGCACACACGATTTTTTACTCGCACTTGGTCAACGTCTTCCACAGATGCAGGTTGTGGCATTTGACGAATGGAAAAAAATAATTTTTTTTTTTTTTCCGCAATTTTATTAAATTCGACATCACAGTTCATGTACATTTTTAATTTTTCACAATTCAAGTTCTTTTGTAAGTATTTCCGACAAAATTAGCATAAATAATTAGTGATAAAAAAATAATCAAATTGTAGCGCTTCTGAAGATGGCTGAGGTACAGCCGAAACTGTAAAGTAGGAAAGAAATTAAAATATATTGACTGAATTCCCAAGACTTTTTACTTACTCAAATTCACTCATCCAGTCAGCTTCATCTATTTTATTCAATTTTTTTTAATGCTTGAAATTTCAGATAAGGAAAAAAATCATTTTTCATCTACGAGGGTAGTTCGAAATGTTCTCGAACTGATGAATAAATGTTATATTATTACAATTTTAAATGACGCTTCGTTCTGTACTTCAAGACACTCTAATTTTGAGAAAAAGTAATATGAAAGATGTGTTGACATATTTGCGTATAATCCAAGTGAATAAGTTAAGGAGAAGTACAGTAATTTTTTTTCCATCATTAACATCAGATGAAAGAGATTCGACCTCTTATAAATTTGTTTGTTGACCTCCAAGGAAATTAGTCAAAGCTACTTAGATGAAAAAGATGCTACAAAAAGCATAATTATATACAGTGAGACAGAACCTAGATCTTGAAATATAACTGTATTTATTCCAGGAGAAACTCTTCAAGCAATTTCTTTTTATTTTGCAGCGAATATAAGTAGTTAATTATGTGCATCAAGAGCAAGTTGTATTACTTTGTTGTAAACGGGAAAATTTTTGTCTAAATTAAAATCATGAACAAAAATTATACGCGGGTGGTTTGAAAAATTGGTGCAAACATAAGAAATACTTATTGTTTGGATAAAACCATTTTTACTTACTTGTACTAAGTACAAGGAAGTATTGTGAGACCGATAAAATTCACCTATTGAGCATCCCTGAATCCATTTTGACTATTTTCGGCTTGATGTCGGTACGTGTGTATCTCAAATCTCAAATCTCAAAACTGATCTCAAAACTGATTGAACGTATAATGTTGAAATTTTGTATTTAAGACTGGTATAGGGTATAGTTGTGCGCCTCGCATTATGGTTTCAATCGTTTGTACCGGAAGTGCACTTTAATTGAAACTTTTTTCGAATTTTTCTAATAAATCCAGAATGATCAACCGTAGGATGTTGAAATTCAGTATTTGAACTTGATGTTGTATCAGAATGGTTATCTGCTATTTTTGTAAGAATCGACCTGGCCAGAAGTGCACATTACTTGAAACTATTTTTTGAATTTTTTGTAAGAAAATATAGAATGATCCGCCATATCATATTGAAATTTCGTATAAAGAACTTCTATAACATCTTATTGTACATCTTGGATTATGATTGCGATCAGCTAAGCCGAAAGTGCACTTTACTTGAATTTTTTTTTTAATTTTCTGCATTCATTCAGAACGATCAGCCATAGGATACTGGAATTTAGCATATAAAATTGCTATAGCATCTAAATGGTCTTCTTTTATTTTTGTAACAATCGGCTGAGCCGGAAGTGCACTGAATCCATTTTGACTATTTCCCGCAAATCTCAAAAGCCATCGAATGTAGATTAATGAAATTTTGTATCTAAGACTGGTCTAAAGTCTAGTTGTGCACCTCACATTATGGTTGCAATCGTCTCTACAGGAAGTGCACTTTGCTTGAGACTTTTTTTGAATTTTCAGCATGAATTCAGAATGATTAGCAGTAAGATATTGAAACTCAGTATTTGAAATTGCTGTAGCATCTAAATGGTTTTCATATATTTTTACACCAATCAGCTGAGCAGGAAGTGCACTTTATATAACAGACTTTTCAAATTTTCCGGATAAATTCGAAACAATCAGTCGTAGAATATTGAAATATTGTATTAAGCACTTCTATTACATCTTGTTGTACATCTGGCATTATGATTGCAATCGTCTGTACCAAAAGTGCACTTTAATCGAAACATTTTTTGAATTTTCCGCATAAATCCAAAACGATTGAACGTAGAATATTAGAATTCAATATTTGAGACGATAGTACCGTCTAGATATTCGTATATTTTTTATTTACTTGTACAAAGTACACGGAAGTATTGTGAAACAGACAAAATTCACCTATCGAAATTTTGACGGATATATCCGTTTTGAGCATCCTTGAATCCATTCTGACTATTTTTGGCTTGATGTCAGTACGTATGTTCGTGCGTGCGTTCGTGCGTGCGTAACTCGCAAATCTCAAAACTGGTTGAACGTATAATGTTGAAATTAAGACTGGTATAGGGTCTAGTTGTGCACCTAGCATTATGGTTCCAAGCGTCTGTACCGGAAATGCACTTTACTTGAAACTTTTTTCGAATTTTTCTAATAAATCCAGAATGATCAACCGTATGATGTTGAAATTCAGTATTTGAACTTGATGTTGTATCAGAATGGTTATCTGATATTTTTGTGAGAATCGGCCAGGCCAGAAATGCACTTTACTTAAAACTTTTTTTTGAATTTTTTGCATAAATATAGAATGATCCGCCATATCATATTGAAATTTCGTATGAAGAACTTCTATAACATCTTATTGTACATCTTGCATTATGATTGCGATCAGCTAAGCCGAAAGTGCACTTTACTTGAAACTTTTTTTTAATTTTCCGCATAAATTCAGAACGATCAGCCATAGGATACTGGAATTTAGCATATAAAATTGCTAGAGCATCTAAATGATCTTCTTTTATTTTTTGTAACAATCGGCTGAGCCGGAAGTGCACTTTATATGACAGACTTTTTGAGTTTTCCGCATAAATTCTAAACAATCAGTCGTAGAATATTCAAATTTTGAATTAGGCACTTCTATAATATCTTGTTGTACACCTTGCATTATGATTGCTATCGACTAAGCCGGAAGAGCACTATATTCGAAACATGTTTTGAATTTTCCGCATAAATCCAAAAAGATTGAATGTAGATTGTTAGAATTCAGTATTTAGGACGATTATACCGTCTAGATGCTCATACTATATTTTTATTGAGATCCACCGAGCCGGAAGTGCACTTTACTTGACAGTCTTTTGGAATTTTTCGTATAAATTCGAAACGATCAGGTGTAGAATATTGAAATTTGGTATTTCAGTCTGCAGTACCATCTGAATGATTGCCTACTATTTTCATAACAATAGACTGAACCGGAAGTGCATTTTAGTAGGAATTAATTTTTTAATTTTGCGCATGAATTCAGATCTGTTGGTAGTTGTAGAACTCTGGAAATCAGTATTTAGGAATGTTGTAGTATAAGAATAATGGCCTACTGTTTTCATAGCAACCGACTTGGCTGAAAGCAGATTTTACTAGACAGATTGTTAGAATCTCTTGGGTAAATCCAAAACGATTAAGTAAAGTCACGTGATGTTCACGTCAGATTTTTGATTTTGTTTGACATTTTACATGTCAAATTATTATTAAAATTATATTAATTATAATCTGGAGTGACAGAAAACTTTATTGAATAAATTTGTGTATATATCAAATGATGTACAAGTAAGTCACGTGATGTTCACGTCAGATTTTTATTTTTAGTTTGTTGAAAAATTGTTTGACTTCAAAATTTTTTGCATACTTTCAGACAGACCTTTACTTATATTGGTGCATGTACGTATGTCGCTAGCTCACTCGCCTTATTTTTGGTAGAGCTATCTCCTCCTAGGTTTTTCAACAAAATTCATATTCATTTCCCAATTTTTAAATAATTTTCCAATAACTTTTTAAGTGTACTCTCATGCTAATATTTACTTAAAACACCAATTTTCTCAAGAAACAAGATAGTCAACATTTCCAAAATTTAATATATATTTCATGAAAACAAACATCTCTGCAAAATTTCAATTAATTTTCGTGATCTTAATTTTCTCTACAACTCAACTTCCTTAAGTACACTGCATACATCGATCTGATAAAGTAATTAATCAATTCTCACAAGAGCAATTGACAGAAGTGCTTTTAACAGCGGTCTGAACACATTTTATTACAGGCAGTATTTCCAAATACGGATACATTAGAAAATGTATCTTGAATTTTAAGAAGTGAGAAGTTAATTATATATTAAAGACCGGTAAGTATATTTCGTGTAACTGTTCAACAAAATTTTTATTTTTAACTAAATATGTTTCAATTGGTTTATTCACAATCAATCTAGAAAAAAAAATATGAGAAAACGGTTACTGACAGCCAAAAATATTTCTCAAATTTTCATTGCATCCTTAAAAAAAACACACAAGGATCCCCTGGGATCCACAGGAGACTCGACGAAGGTCTACATTGACAAGAAAAGATTGGGGACTTATAATTTGTAAGTGTGGGTCGAGGTGTGGGTCCACGAAAAGGGATTTGGGGTTCACCGAAACCAATAAAATTTAGAAAGTAGCCTACGAGAAAAAAAGGTTTGGGAGCCTCTGGATTAAAGGGTAACTTGAAAAATAATAATTATTATGGAATAATAGTGGAAAATTTGTAAATTGAAGTGAAAACTAAACAACAAATAAATAACAGAGATATATATTTTTATGTTTTTTCCGAGGTGTTTTCAATAAAAAAAATAATTGAAAAATTTTCCTATTTAAATATAGACCATGCGAGAATATTGTCAACTGCATCTAATGAAATCTCAGAGCATCAAAATGTACTAATACAATTTTTATATCAAAATATATTAAAATGTCATCAACTACTTTCATAACAATATTAGATATAAAGAATTATTCATTTATACGTTTATTTGAATGGTAAATAATTTATGTACTACAATTTTGCAGTCAGAATATTATCGCTATTTTTGTCACTGTTACTATCATATCGTTCCTCTCAATTCATAATTCCGGCGTCAGCAACGTTGCCAAGATTCTAGTATCAAATTTCGCGTTTCCTTTACTCTCGATTGAAAAATATTGAGTCTAGTCCACAAGATTATTTTTTACTTCCGGGACCTATATTTATTTTTGACAGTTCGAAATTTTGTTGAATAAAGCCAAAAAACATCATTTATAAAAAATCTGCTGTGGCCATTACAGTACTTCCACGACCATGAATTTCATAGCCAGTTTCATCGCTTTTTCAGAAATTTAGAGTGTCGCATCAATCAATTGCATATTTCAAAGTGACAGCTGACATTGTCAAAGTGACAACTGTCTTTGTCAAAATGACAACTGTCATTGTTAAACTGACAGATGACGGTTTAATTTTAGTCCCTACATAAAATAGGTATTTTTGAAAATGAAGACTCCTTTTCTGGATTCTCGGAGTCTTTAATTCATTGGAACATAAAATTTCGACATTTGATCGCTGGAAGTGTAATGTGAAGCTGGTAACGTAGATATTTAATTATAGTTTCTTTCGTTAATAAAGAATACTCTGGCTTCAGTTTCGGACTTTAAAGAAAATTCTTCAGATATTTTTAGTATTAAAAGTCAGAATAAAACGTTTAGAACAAGAAAGTGATGGACTAACCTCAATTGTACTATTAATTTAGTTCATTCAAATGATCAACATAAGTAATATATTTTTTCAAATTTGATGTTGATCCATTTCGTACAGATTTCATAGCAAAAATAGATAAAACTGTCAAATAAATTAAAAACAAAATTTGTATTCATCCCTTTTTCTCTCTCTTCTGATTGGTCGAGCCACTAACTACTAACTAAAAAGTTTGGAGCTTGCAAACTCTTGCGCTAACCACGATTAGCGTAGAGCAACGTTGGGCTAATTTTGTTGTTGTGAACGCTAACACATAATTGTGCATGTCAAACATTTAGCACTAACCATAACTACTAATTTTCGTGTTGTGAATGAGGCTTTACTCAAGCAAGGAATGTGGTATTATTCTTAATAATCATCTTATACTATTAAACTACGCTTTAAAGATTCGTACAAAAATGTTGAATATTATTAAATGTCCATCCGTGCGAAGCCGGCACGGGTTGCTAGTTTCATAATAATTTAAATTTTGATAATAGCAAATGAACCGCTGATGATTTTGGAAAATGTTTCTCGTGTATGTTGTGCCAAATCATTCAAGGATTAGTTTTAGTTATTTCATATTTTATGATAAATACAACCGTTTTTGATGAAAAACTGAAATATAAAATTTCAGTCGAAAATTCATATGCGTTCTCAAGTTATCGTGCTTCCAGTCCAAGTTTTTTTTTTAAATTATGTTTTTCGGGTACAGTAAGGTCTAAAACGTGAAGATTTATCAGAATCTCGAACTGTCAAAAAATCACGATAGCAATATTATCCCTATTATATTATAGGTTGGTGAAGTAAAAATTATTCACTTATACGATTATTTGAATGGTAAATAATTTGTGTACGACACTACAACACTGCAGTTTGAATATTATTGCAATCTTTATCATTGTTACTCTCGCCAATCTTCTCAATTCATAATTCCGGCGTCAGCAACATTACCAAGCTTCTTGTATCGAATTTCGCGTTTCCACTACTCTCGGTTGAAAAAACCAGTAGTACCAAAACTTTACAGATTGAATTTTCAAGTTCTTTGAGTTTATTTTATAAACGGTAGGTAGTATTTATCATAAAATATAAAACAACTGAAATTGATCCTTGAATAATTTTGCACAACATTTACCCTAAACATTTTAAAAAATGACTAGTGGTTTATTTGTTATTATTAAAATTTGAATTATTATATTTTTCTAGAGCAAAGAAATGACAATCATAATGTGAAATTAGAATTATTATTACTCATTTTTGGACATCACATGCAAACGTTCGTCAATTGTGTTTTAAAATTAGTAATTTAACTTATCGTGTTTGCTATCAAATTAAATCTCTTGCGGAAATAATTCTAGTCAAGTGTTAAAAATGATATTTAAATGATTGCCAATTTTTTCATAACATGTTATTCAAATCATATATTGTTTGGTATCAAGTTAAAGCTTGCGAGAAAATAAGCTTAGCAGAAATCTAAAACAAATATTTTTTTCGATTATGCCAAGTTTGTGATCAAGTAAAGAAATTGAACATAAAATGTATGGCCATTGTAAAATAAAATATTAATTTTATATAACTGCAATCAGTCACTTTGACAATCAAAGCTGTCACTTTGAAATATGCAATTGATTGATGCGACACTCTAAATTTGAGAAACTGGCCATAATATTCATTGCCGGTGAAATACCACCCGAAATACAATTTTTTTTTTCTGTTTTGTGACAGAACTATAATTTTTTTAATCTGATATAAGAATTATGCACATGTCTCTATTATCACTCAACTTTAATAATTCTTTCTAAATTCTCAGTGACCATATTTCTATTTTTTCCACAGTATGATGAAACACCACTTTGAGAATTATATACCTACAATTTTTTGTTCACTTAGTCTTCGTGCCAAATTAACCTTAAGAACGTATGAGTTTAAGATGAGTTTAGATTCAGTTTTCAGTAAATAGACACTTTCATTGCTCATTGGCTACAATTTTGAGTTGAACGAGATGAATTCTGTTCAGCATCAAATATGAGCAGGGAGACCAAGAAAAAAGCATTTCTGCTGTTTTGCGGTAATAAAAATTGAATCCTCAATTTTTAAAAGAATCATACATGATCACTTGCATATAAAAAAAATTAACAGTCGATTCGTACCACATCAGCCTTCAGATTTTCGAAAAAGGAAAAGCAGAATGTGTAAGAATTTGCAATGAAACATAAGTCTAAGAATAAAAAAATTGGCAGATGACGTACCTTATATACTCTTTTTCAACGTAAGTACACGCTAGAAGAGTCGTGTATGGATTCAAGAAAATGGGGAACTACCGACAATAACCAACAATAAGTCAGGAAAAATAATTAATATATGCAATATATCACAGAGTTACGGGTCTGATGAATGCAATTAAAATGAATGGAAAAGACAGTTACTGCTAAATGATAGACTGATATTATGTCTATCTCGATTACTTAGTAGAGCTCCAGAGAAAGGGACATGACAATTAATTTATTCAAAAAGTATTCTCGGTAATAAATATTTGGGAACTTTTAATAAATGAAAGAAAATAATTTTAAAGTAAAATATGAGCCCAGTTTCTCGTTCTCAATAATTATAGCTTGACCCTCATGTTTTATTATAAACAATCCAATAAAAAAAATTGCGATAGCAAAATATTGCTAAATTATTCTATTACGACTAAATTCTAATTGATATTACTTAGTATATCAGCTGTTTAGCCATGAAAAAATATATATTGCAATATAAATACGCATTTGCAGATAACTTTTACGGAAACCATACTTTATCATTTTCATGACATCAGCTGTTTTTCTATCAAGTTATGCAAGTCGGTTTTAAGATAAAACTAATTCTAAACTAGACAAGAGTTCGCCTAATTTTAAACAAACATAAATATTGTGATAAAGATTGTTATTGTTTTCAAAACAGTTTTTTATTTAACTTTGTTGATCGACAAATAATTGGAAATATTTTTGATTATGTTTTCACTTAACGAAAATTTCACGAAACTGCGAGTAAGATTAATTATTGATAACATGACAATTAAGTATTTAAAAATAATAAAATTTTATATTTTTTTCAGATGAATTGAGTTTTAAGTTTGAAGCAAACATGGATACATGCGTGTTAGTTAAATTGGGTAAATTTAGTTTTTCTATAAGTTCATATTGTATGTCATACAAACGTAATACAAAAATTAAACTTACTGGATTTTAGCTTAAAGTTTATTTTGTAGCAATTCATCATTCATGCTTACACAAAAACTCCAAGTGTCAACTTATTTTCTGAATATCCATAATTAATTATAATTACATTAGGTCACAAAAAATATGTCAAGGCAACTCTTAAAAAAATTCTGTCCCTCCAAAATTAGTATTAAATAAATGACAGTTGTCCTAAATACTTCTGTATCCTTAAATCCTCCCCATATGATGTAAATAATGTCTGTTTTCTACGCAGAATTCGTAAATAGTTTCAGGGTCATTGCATCGCGAAGTCGAGACGACGTTATTTCATTTCTTTGTTTTGTGAATAACAAGAATAACGGACTAACGGGACCTGTCAACATGTCAACTAAACTCGAGTAATTTTTTTAATTTGATTCAATTTCGACTTTCAAGTTTTGTTCGCTTTCATAAAAAAATTTAACGAATGACATACCCATCAACAACATATTAAAATTTAAGATTTTTATCTTTTCTTTGAAGGTCGAATAACCTTAAGCGCTAAATATTGGTTGATAAATTCCGTTATGTTTCAACCACATGTTATTATTAACAACAATACGAACAAAAGAACTTTTTCTCAAATTATTTTTACTGAACCGTTAAAAATTAACAACTTTGTTATTGAATACAGTCTATATAATTTTATAATTATTGCACAACTTTATTGTTTTTCAAATATATCACAATTTTCATTGTTTATCGATGAAGTAAAATTTACTGTAATGTGAAAAAGTCTCAGCTAGTTTTTATTATACAAGCAACTTGCGGTATAGTGACTGATACGTCAAGGTCATACACCTCGCTATAATTTATATGCGTGCGAATGTATTAAAGTGTGTATGTAGGTACGTGTATGATTCACAGGACTGTGTTTGTTTACAAATACTACTGTTATAAAAGCTTAGATTTAGTCACCCAAAATGGACTTGTTAAATCATTGCAGAAGTAAATTAATGAATAATAATTGATAAGAATTTAATGGTATTATTTGACGATTGTTGGGAACTATTTCGGCGATTTTATCAAGCGATTCGATTTCGTTAACTGTCAAAATATTCGTGATTATCAATCATCATTATCATCGAGGGGTGAACTACCTAGAGAAATACAGAGATTGCCGAAAATGGTAGCACAAAGGAGTTTATTGCTAGTACTGCTAGTATTCGTGCTGTACTGCCAATTTTACAGTATTGCCAGTATTATCAAAGTGTTCCCAGCATTTCTGCTATATTGCCAGTATTATCGAAGTACTGCTAATATTGCTAAAGCATTATCTGTATCTCCGAAGTGTTGCTATTATTATAACTGATGCATTTTGGATTTACTTTAATCAGAAATTCATTGCTTCTATTATTTCAACAAAAGAAGTGAGAACTATAGTTAATTCAATGTATTGCTCTTTATAATTACTGGTATAGTTATAGTGTATAAGGTCGAAAACTAGATTAAATAATCATAAATTTATATTGTTTGATTATAAAGTACCTAAGAAATTCATGTATTCTTCGACGTCTATTCATTTTGACAATTCGTTTTTTTTTTGCGAATGATTGATTGGAACTTATTTGCTTAAATTTTTAAGATTGATATAATGTTAGTAAATAGATTTTTTGGATTAAAATCTGCATATTTATTTTTATTTTCTGACGTTTCGACTTTTTATCTGAAAATCTTCATCAGAAAAAATTGATATAAAAATAAAACAAGGCAAGTATCTAGATAATTAAAAATTGAAAATATACAGATTACTACATGTGAACACGTGAATTCCACTTTTAATGAAAAAAGGACAAAATTCCTCTGGCATTCACCCAAAGTCTGTAGAAAAACCACCTAAAAACTTCGAACAGAGGAATCAATGATATGAGTCTTAACAATTATCATAGTGAAAAAATTTATTTATTATGATATAATTCTAAAAAACATGTATAGATCATTGATCTAATGTTATCAATACTTGGAAATTTTTGCAAGTATTCGGTAAGATAGCACTTCCATAACTTCCACCTAATCGGATGAACGATGCGAGAACAAACTGCTATCCGATACGACTTGCACGCCACTTATTGTACTATTATATTACTGTCAAGAATCCTATCAACAAATATACATAATTTCAACTCAATTGGATGAACAATGCGCGAACAAACAAATACGACTCATGCGCCACTCATTATACGTTAGTAGTACTATATCAGAGATTTTTATACAAGTACCAAAAACAAATGTAGAAAGTTTCAACTTGATCGATTCATACGTTGCCGAGATTAGCCCGAACAAACAGACAGATAGACAAAAATTTGGAAAACGCGTGTTTTGATTTTGAGATTGAGAAAAATAGTTCATTTCGAAATCACAAACATACATTTCAATTTTGTTTATAAGTATAGATATTTATGTGAGTAATAGAGATGAGGGGATTCAGTCAATTATAATTTCTTTTCTAACTCTACAATTTCGGCTACACCTTAGCCATCTTCAGGAGCGAGGAGAATTATTTTGTGTAGATTTGATTTTACATAAGTCTTTTGAAATGTGTTAACATAGTGAAAAAGCGAGAAATAAAAGTTTTAAATTTGCCAATTGCCACAACCGACTTCTATGGAAGATACTGCCTGAATCTAAATCCACGCAAAGCAATTCTTTTCGCTGCTGCAGATGGCTAAGGTGTAGTCGATACTGTAGAATTAGAAAAGAAAATATTAAATAATTGATTGAGTTCCCTCATCTCTATCACTCACACTCACTACTCCAGTGAGCTTCAACCATTTTATACAATAGATATTTATATTCATATCTTCTGAACCCTGCAAGATATCGAAATAGTATATACACAAAAATTTAAAATAAAATTTCTGTTTTAATCCCTGAAATTTTCATTGAAATTTGTTTAGCCGTTTCGGATCCCCTTTTAGACAAACTTTCAGACAGGCAGACAAAAATTCTAAAAACGGTCGGCATCGTTTAAATAGCAGTTCTTACTCAAATTTTTGTATTTATTTTGAAATCATAGACAAATACTTTAACTTTATTTATCTGTATAGATGTTTCAATTTGAAATGAACACTTGAATACATTTCTGTCAAATTTATAACCGTGAAGATAAAACACGTCGTAGGTTCCATGGTAAAATAAACTCTCAATATACAAAAATAGAGCAATTGATTAGTCGATAGAAGTAATTAATTTTTCAATAGATCAGTTTCGTGAATTTTAAACTAGAACTTGAAGGATTCCGGGTTCAAGTCGATATAAGTATTATTATAAAGGTTGCAGTAGAATTAAGTTTCATGAAATATCAATACGTCAACTATGAAACCAGGCATTATTCTATACATGTAAATCTTAGATTTTGCTTCAGTAAATATCTCGGTAAATTCACAGTTGTGCTATAAAATAACAAAAATAAAAATACATGTACTATTTACTAAAGAATCTAGCACTTATTCTTCTTAAAACTGCCTTTTTTCTAAATAATGGTGTGATTTTCTTTTATACACAGCGAGTATTGCCAAGTATTCCTTACGTACTGCCGAGTATTTCCATGTAATACCTAGTATTTCTATGTACTGCCGGGTATTCTCAAGTATTGCGTGTACTGCCATGTATTTCTGAATGTATTCCCCAAAAATGTACAGGAATTCCCACTAGTGGTTCACCCCTCGATTATCATATTTCAAAAATGTGCCCTCGAAAAAAAAATTGTGTACGCCACTACTTTTTAAAATTAAAATTACAAACATTTTTGTTCTAAATATGACAAATATGAAAATAAAAGCACGTGTTAAGTATTCCCTCAAATTAACACAAGTTCTCCTATCGGAATTGGAGCATCCTGTGTATATTCTTAAAAATTTTAATAGCCTTCTATGGAATCCTTAATCCTATCGTTAGCTCATTGATAACTACGCATCGCACCACGCCACGTTGTCACCCAGCAACATGCTTTCGAAACTGACAAAACTATAAGTATTTATCTACGATCCAAGAATAATCGACAAGATTATTATTTTGATTGATTTTATTTAGTAATACAGGGTATTAATACTAGTTGTAATGGAAATTTCGAAAAATTATAATCACTCCCTTATTTTGAGGAAAATTTAAAAAATACAAAAACTTTCAGTACTTTCTTTCGGTTCTCTAAAAGTCTAATGGCCAGTTGCACCGCCGTCACTTAACTTTAAGGGAAGAATAATATCTATGGTTATCATTGTGAAGACAATTGTTCCCATGGTAATTATTCCGTACTTAAAGTTAAGTGATAGCGGTGCAACTGGGCATTAAACATTTGTATTTACAATTATTTTCTATTTCATCAAATAACAAAATGGCAATCAATCAGAAATTTCAAAACATGATAAATTAAAAACCACTCGATCAATTTTTGAAAATAGAATATTCACAAAATCCTCAAATTATCTACTATAATAATATTTTTTATTCAATTTTGATGTTTTAAAGCTACATTATTAAATCCATAGCAACAGTCATAAGTAAATCTTTATTCACTAGTGATTTAAAATGAATTATTAGTAATTTAATAGTTATTTACATAATTAGTTATGAAAAAGGCCATATTGTTTGAGGAAACATATTTGCCAAAACGAGCGTAGCGAGTTTTGCAAATTACGTGAGTCAAACAATATGGCTTTTCCCAACGTATTCTGTACAAAATTTTATCTAATTCCGTCGGAATAGTTTTATCTATATTTTTAAATGAGAACAACTCTCACGTTACATCACAAAATTCAGATGACTGTGATTCATGACCATCTATTTTTACTACAGAAACAAAAGTGCACTGAAATAAACAAATATCGAATTTTCACAAAACGTCAAAATATTTTTTTTAAATGTACTCAAGCAGTGATATCCTGCGCGCTATAGTACCCTTTGATATTAAAGACTCTGCCAATGCTGCATATTGTAAATAATAAATCATTCTTTTAATCGTACGCAGATAAGTATAATTGATTAGCTCTGAAACATGGCCAGTTATGTAAAGTCATTACGTAACTACTTTACGCAACTGTTGCAGGACAGTAATGAAAAATGGGACGTTTCATAACGTCAGAAATTGATGTAAAATTTGACTTTTCAAAACGGAATTACATAAAAAAGTTTAAATCACTGTTGGAATTCCTTTTCATAAAAAAATTTCGATTTCTGAGGAATAATTTTTCCAATTGCTGCGGCTGATTCGTTCAAAATGACATCGGGGACGAGTAAATTGTTTTTATCATTTTCTTTCATCATTTCAGACCATACTTTTCACAATGATAACGCTTCAATTCAAAATTCACAAAATTGACAGTCACACTCCCGAATGTTTGAAAAACAAACACTCGTCGCGATATCAACGAAGCTCCCTTGCAACTGTAATTTGATTTTTTTAAATTTTGTTCCTAAGTTTTATGTTCCGGAAATTTACGCAAAATTAAATAAAATTATGTATACAAACACGTGAATTAAACCTTTTTATTTGATCGAAGAATTAAACCACTCGCGCTAAATGCGCTCGTGATTTTGAACTTTCTTCTCGCAAATAAACAGTGGTTTAATTCACTTGTTGTATAAATAACTATTATCTGCCCATAAAAAGTTTTCATTCAAATTGAATTACAGGATAAATTTTAACACACTGCAACAATCATTTAAAACAAAGTAGGTTTGCTGCCATTAAACAATGTATAACAGAAGCCGAACAATAAACGTGTATTTCAAACTTGAGTTTGTACGTTCAAATCTAAATACTTTTTGATCCGGTTCTTTAAAAATATATCTATTTAAAAAAATTTATATATTTACTGCTTTATCTCGAAAATTTCCTGTCACGTCTATCATTTGTGTACGTAATTTGCATAATTTGTGTATTAAAATGCATAAATATCAGGAAGCTGAACTTCTTGACATGCTTTCGGTTTTTGGAGAGGCAAGGCGTAATGTACAAAAGCTCGTAGAATCTATCAGGGAAGATATCCAAATCATCAGCAACCAAGTTGCCGCATTTTTAGAAGAATATGTAGATGTTTGTCAGAGACTGAAAGTTTTCACCAAACAATTGATGGGAATTCCAATATATCACGTCGGGTCCCTGCGTTTGAAGAAGCTGTTCTTAATATGATTGAAGATGAGCCATCGACAAGCACAAGAGTAATAGCAAATAGATTAGATGTAAATCACGTGACACTTTGGCAAGTTCTGAAGGATCAAATCCTCATCTATTTTCTAGACAAAAAAAGCAAGCTTTGGGACCTGAAGATTGTTTTGTCGTTGGTTTCTTGGACGTTGCAATCTTCAGAGGCATTTTTAAAAGTTTATTTAATTTACAGACGAAGCTTGTTTCACAAGGAATGGTGTATTTAATCCCCGGAATAATCACCTGTTAATAATCAACATTTGTTCGTGAGCATCAACGACTTTCTTCAATAAAATATGGGCTGGAATCGTACATTTTCTCACACCGATTGCATGGTGAATTTTATTTTACTTTCTTAAATAATGTTGTCAGAGCTTCTTGATCAGGAGAAGACATTAGTTTCAACATGATGGAGCATCGGCTCATACATCCCGAGAAGTCATAGCACTACTAAATAGAGAATATCCAAATAAGTGGTTTGGAAGAGGAGGTCCTGTTCCGTGGACCTCCCGGACCAAGCTCACCATGATTTTTTACTAGGGTCAGATGAAGACCTCTGTTTACGAGACACTAGTAAACACCAAATTAGAACTGGTGGCTAGAATAGTAGCTGCAGCAGAAGATATACAAGACAAGCAGACAGTTCTTGCAAGTGCCTCTTCTAATATTAAAACACGCTGCCGGGCCTGCGTTGCTACGAATGGTGGCCAGTTTGAAAATCAAATTTAGTCCCTCCCTTGTTGTTTTATTGTTTAATGGCAGCAAACCTACTTTGCCTTAAATGATTGTTGCAGTGTATTAAAATCTATCTTGTAATTCAATTTGAACAAAAACTGAAAAAATGTATCAGACAAATGTTATTAGTAGATTGTTTAAGGATTCTGTAAATGTTTGGTTTTCAAAAATCGATCGAGTGGTTTTCAAAATATCTTGCTTTGAAATTTTTGATCGGTCGCCATTTTGTTATTTGATAAAATGAAACTCTGAAATTGTTCTCAGAGTAATGTTGATTTGATTCGTCAATCTTATTAGATTCTGAACATGTTAAAAAATCTTCTAATTTATGAATTATTCAACTTATTTTATTCGACAGCCAAATAACAACATTGCAATAAAAATCAATCACAGAATATTATGTTTGACTTGAATTAACAAAAACACATCAAGTTCTTGTAAGCAACGGCGAGTACCCTATTTGAACATTCTGCCAAGTTTAGATTGTTTGTATAAATATGTCCCATAACCCGCCTTTTTGTCAAAACAAAAATTGATCAGAATAAATAATTTTATCCAAATATTTTGCGAAAACATAATAAAATATGATTACTTGAACTGTTGCGATATTTATTTATTAAAGCTGGAACATCAGATGTCAACAACGATGGCTGTGAATTTTCATTTGTTTTGTAACGTATGATAAACAAGAACATGAAAAGTTCTCAGAATTCTTTGTTATTATGATTAAACGCAGTTTCATTTATCAGATCCACTGGCTTAGCAACTTTTTTAACTTCCTAATGTAAACATCGATGGTTGCAGTATTTATTTTATGATTATTCTTTTCTTTATTATTATCACTCATTCTAAAATATTGGAGTAAAAATAATACTATTAAAAAAAGATAAAGGTGGTTAAAATGTTGTTTCCTCATAAAAGTTAAAACGCAGAAGATAATTAATGTGATCTAAACTTAGTAATCGGACAGTGAACTACAACATACGTTGTTTTGCCAAGAAATGCAGCAAAACGCTCCGCAGATACCGTTAAGCGCGATAACAAAAACAATGGCGAATTGTTACTCGAGTTATAGTTTCCAGTCTCAGATAATTGGTGACAAAAGACTGTCAGCCAGGTTAGGGTCAACCAACTCGATGTCTGTGACCCCTAAACCCGCCCCCTGTCTGCAGCACGCCACTGTATTCTTTTCTGTCTAGCTCGCGGTCGAAGCAAAAATGCGCAGGATATTTCAGAGATATTGCACCGAAATTCGACATACCGTCGCAAAATCTCCTTTCGCTAACTAAATAAATATCGAAAGCGCGACGTACGTCGCAGCGTGCGCGTCAAAACACAACAGCTGACTGCCATAACAAAGACGGAGATCGTTCAGGGAATTGTTGTGATCAATGTAGGGTATTTAAAATAGCTTGGCAGTAGAGTAACTCAATATGACAACTCGTGAAATGCATCCCTGATGCATTTTTGCACTTTATACATATGATTCCCTTACATAAGAACATCAGAAGATAAAGTAAACAACTCTTACAGAGACCTTGCTTCGTAGCAGCAAATGTAACACGGAAGTGCATCGTTTACGCGAGTCATTGCAATCGAAATTCATTTCACCTGATTCCTTACATTGCAAACATATTGTGGGGATGATATAAAACTACAAGTATAAAATGGCTGGCTTGAATGTCATTGCGCGTTACATTTGCAAACAAAGAAAGCATACTTGCAGGGGATACAATTGTTTACACTAACCTGCAAATACATCCGAAACGATAGATTATGATGACACGAAGAGACAACTACGCAGTTGAAGATCACGATCAATTCTTGCAGAATGTCAAATAACAACTATTTGAGTGAAAAAGCGCACTGTTTGCTTTCTGTCACACAACATGCACTGTGCTACTCTCAAATTGTGCTCGCACTGAGACGAGTTACAACCGATATCTACTGATTCCCCAACGAACTAACGCGGAAATAACCGAATCGATGCGATCGTGGTTTGTTGATGCGCACTTTTGATTCGTCAATGCACAAAATATTATACTTTTTACTCAATTTTATTGATTTAAAAAATGATAAACTTTCTTATTTATCTTTTAGAAAATATATACAAATAAAATATGATGTACTAGTTGAATTATATTTGAGAATATATCGATAGCGTTAATATTAAAAGCAGTAAAAAAACATAATTAACAATCAATATTATATTAGTATATCATAATATGTACAACTATTTTATTATTACTGTCTAACGTTAAATAATTAAATTAAAATTTAAAATATATGCTGGACATCTCCAGATGCTACTGTATAAAAAAATTGATCTGACAGCGGGGAATTTTAAAATAATCACTGGAAACATAATTGGAGTCCTAATTTAGAAAAAGAGCGATCATATGACAAACAATTGACTGATTGGTGGCTTCAAACTTTTCTTCAAACTTTCTTATTATATAAGAAGCGAAGACAGACAAATAAAAATACAAGCAACCCCCAATCCAACAAACGGGTCAAAATGAGATATTTTATTAAAATTTCTCCGAATATATTAAAGATATTCAATGATTTGTGCGTATTTTGGTAGCCGCATTTTTGGTTCAGGCGAAAGAAAACTGAAATTTTGTTAAAACCTGAGGTGACACCTGTTCGAGAGAACGTAACCGAGGGAAATAATAAAAAAAGCGCATGCGTGTAGCGACGGTGTAGGCTGATACTACATGATGAAACGCACGGCATGATTGGCAACTAAAATTACCGTTGAAAGAAGCACAAAATGGCGGTTCTTTAGTGGACTTGTCAAATCTATAATCGTCTTCTGATAATGGAAACCAGATAACTTTTTCATCAAATAAAAATTTAGAACAGTGTGGACAATATTTTTCCCACTCATTCACACATTTCATTTCAATTATTAATTTATAGCCTTGATTTTGGCACCAAAACACGCAAAAAGTGTTTTGTTTACTAAAATCAAGCAGTTTGGGCAAGCCTACGAAACAGCAGCTTTCATTTAGTACCAGTTTCAAGTTTTGATTATTTTGTACATAACTTGTGCACGTACAAACTCAAAAGAGCCTTTTAGTCTGCATTATTTAGTTATTGACTAATGGGAGGTCATGTGCTGGATTCTAAAATAATAATTTGATCGTTAACAAAGTTAAATTTGGTGCAAATTCTGATACTAACATCGAAAACCGCATGTCAATATCTTGTGTAACTCGCGAGATATTGAGATAGATTATTTCCACCCTAAAATGGGTACTTACCCATATCAGTTTGAAATTTAAGGTATAAAATTTAATTATTGACACGTAACTCATACTGTGCAGAAGTTTTCAGATTTCAATTATGCATAGTTCGGCAGTAATTATCTTTTAAATTTTTATTTATTTTTTACCCAAAACTAGGTGTATGAATAAAAAAATAAGCATTTTGTGCAAACCTACGAAAAATCTGCTTTCATTTGGTACCAGTTTCAAGTCTGTAAGTGCTGTAGTTGCTGAGAACTCAGCCTCACGCCAGCCAGTGAATTTTTTTTTGCAAAAATTTAGTTCTTTTATAACTTTCAGTAGATTTAAACCTAATTTTTGCTTCAAAATATCCTAGTTTTGCTGAAGGTTTTGTGCTACCCTTAATAAATCCAGAATTAATTTATTTCGAATTTTGCACCTTAATTGCGACCACAATCCTCTGTAATAAGCAAGTAACGTTTCTCTATATTCGTCTTGTGGCAAGTATTTTGCTATCCTTCATAATTCAAAAGATATCGTGCTTTATGTATGTAAAAAAAATGCTGTAAGCATAATTTGATTCTATTATAACTTTTAAGAGAGTTTGGCATTATAATATGCAAATCATATTCCTCTATAATAGACTTGTGTATTATTTTGAGCTATCTTTAATAGATCAAAATATTTCGCAATATATGTGAGAATAACTGTAGTAGATTAAAGAAATACTAGCTTGATTCTCTTATAACTTTTAGTTTTAATCAGGATGTGAAGCACTCATGATTTTTTTTTTATTTTTTCTTCAGTTTTGATTTTTAAATTACTATTTAGATAGTATTTTTAATACTTTTGGTAATTATTTGAACCATTTCGTTGCATAGCTGCCTCTAATACTAATTTAATTTTGAATTGACATTAAAAATGCGTCTTGTCTTAGGGAATTCAGGTCGAAGCATGTTTGAAAAACTCACACAGTTTCTTTATACAATTTTTTGTTCATTTCCAATTCCAAGTTAAAATTTTTCATGCCATAACTCAATTTATTTTTTATTTTCTGGTATAATTTTTATTTCTGATAAATATGTATATTTCCTGATTCTAGCTTTCTTATGATAAGTAATCTACTTCATTTTCCACTGTGTTTTTTGAAATCAATAATTTTTTTGAAAAAAATCACTTGATTAAAATCTTGATTTTAATCATGATTAAAACCAAATGATTTTAATCGTCTACAACCTGGTGCAAACCTACGTATTAGCAGCTTTCATTTAGCACCAGTTTCAAGTCTGTAAGTGCTGTAGTTGCTGAGAATTCAGCGTCACATCAGGCAGCCAGCGTATTTTTTTTGCAAAAATTTAGTTCTCTTATAACTTTCAGCAGATTTAAACCTAATTTTTGCCCAAAATAGGCAAGAAAACGTTCCTCTTTTGTTTTGTGTGAACTGTAATAAATCCAGATATTTTGATTATGTATGTAACTTGATTCTCTTATAACTTTAAAAAGACTTAATTTATAGATTTGTTTGAGTTTTGCACCATAATATACCAGAATCCTCTGTAATAAGCAAGTAACGTTTCTCTATGGCACGCCGTTTTGCTATTTAATAGCAAAAATTTATTCCACTCAAATTTAAGCTATACATTTGTTTTACCTTGCAAGATAATTTGATTCATTGAATTTTTAAGATTGAATTAAAATTATGTACATAATGAAAATTCAGAGTTATTATTATCTTGCAAGATAATTTTAATGCGTTGAATTTTTATGATTGAATTAAAATTATGTACATAATGGAAATTTAGAATTCTTATTATCTTGCAGGAAGATTTTAATTCATTAAATTTTTTGATTGAATTAAAAGTATGTACATAATAAAAATTCAGAATTATTATTATCTTGCAAGATGATTTTAATACATTGAATTTTGGTGATTGAATTAAAATTATGTACATAATGATAATTCATCATAGAAACTATCTAGCAAAATTATTTGGAACCGTTGAATTTTTATGATTGAATTAAAATTATGTACATAATTAGAATTCAGAATTATTATCTCGCAAGATAATTTTAATGCATTGAATTTTTATGATTGAATTAGAATTATGTACATAATGGAAATTCAGAATTATTATTATCTTGCAAGATAATTTTGATCCATTGAATTTTTATGATTTAATTAAAATTGAATTTTCATTATGTACATAATTTCAATTCCATCATAGAAATTCAATTGATTAAATTCATCTTGCAAGGTAATAATAATTCTGAATTTCTATATGTACATAATTTTAACTCAATCATAAAAATTCAATGTATTAAAATTATCTAGCAAGAAAATAATTATTCTGAATTTCCATTATGTACATAATTTTAATAAATAGACTTTTTTGATTTTAATTCTGTATATTTTATTTTATTTTTGACGTTTCGACTCTCTAACCGAGCGTCTTCAATATCTATTCATTGAATTATCTAGATACCTTCTTGCCTTGTTTATTTTTGTATCATTTTTTCTGATGAAGACGCTCGGTTAGAGAGTCGAAACGTCAAAAATAAAATAAAATATACAGAATTAAAATCAAAAAAGTCTATTTATTATGATATAATTCTGAAAGAATGTATAGATCATTACATAATTTTAGTTCAATCATAAAAATTCAATGAATTAAAATTATCCTGCAAGATAATAAGAATACTGAATTTCTATTATGTACATAATTTTAATTCAATCATAAAAATTCAATGTATTAAAATTTTCTTGCAAAATAATAATAATTCTGAATTTTCATCATGTACATAATTTTAATTCAATCATAAAAATTCAATGTATTAAAATTATCTTGCAAGAAAATAATTATTCTGGATTTCTATTATGTACATAATTTTAATTCAATCATAAAAATTCAATGAATTGAAATTATCTTGCAAGATAATAAAAATGTATAATTTAAATTTAACTGGAATAAATTGTTGCTATTAAATAGCAAAACGGCGTGCCATATTCCTCTATATTCGTCTTGTGTCAAGTATTTTGCTATCTTTTAAAATTCGAAAGATATTATAAATTTTATATGACAAAAATGCTGTAAGAATAATTTGATTCTCTTATAAATTTTAAGAGAGTTTGGCATCATAATATGCAAACTACATTCCTCTCTAATCGATCAAAATATTTTGCAATGTATGTAGGAATAATCGTAGTAAATTAAAGAAATACTAGTTTGATTCTCTTATAACTTTTAGTTTTAATAATGATTTTTTGCAACAAAATATGCAAGAGACATTGCACTATTATCGGCCCCCTGACAGTTTTAAAGATTTGAACTATCTTTAATAGAACGAAAGATATATTATACATGGAAAATACTGAAGAGGACTTGATTCTCTTATAAGTATAATCAGTTTATGAACTTTCTTTTTGCCGCAAAATACAATTGATTTAGCCAATTTCTGTTATTTCTTCTAATGAGAATAGAGAAAACCAGATCAAAAGGCGAGGATTAAGAGATGTCGTCCCTTTGAATTTTTTGGTAAATTTACTGCTTTGTGAATATTAGTTTTAAATAAATTCAATGAAAGAAGTCGGCGAGATCATTTCATCCCCGTTCTCTTCCATAAAATCAATCATAATTGCCCTCTGCTCTTCTGTTAAATGTTTACGCATCTTCTACAATTGTTGTACATATTACAGTAGAGTCCCGCTTATCCGGACCCCGATTGTTCTGATAACCGGTTAATCCGGACAAGAAAAAAAAGCTATGATTTTCAAGTCAGTTAGCTACGCTGAAGAGTGCTAACAAAGAACCAATTTCAGAAAAAAATCGCATGAAAATTAGTTCCGTTATAACTTTCAGTAGAATCAACACAGATTTCATTTTTCAACCACAATACGGAAACAACATTCCTCTATAATCGCCTCCCTTACAATTCGTGTCCATTTTGATTTTGAGCTATCCTCAATAAGTAAAAAAATATCAAAATATATGTGAAAAGGACATTAGTCTCTTATATTCCATTTTAATTTAAACAGACCAATTTTTGCAATAAAATATGCAAAAAAAACATTCTTCTATAATCGCCTTTATGATAATTTGGATCCATTTGTGAATATTTAGAAATGCTAAATTGATTTTCTTATAATTTTGAGTTTTAGCACCAAAATATACGAACAAAATTCGTCCACAATTGTATTTCTTGCAGTGTTAGGCTACCTTTAATATATTTGAAGGATTGGATAGGATTGTTGATTTCACTCTATTACTTTAAAGTTTAGAAAGAAGTTATCAATCACTTATCAACTGGTCGTTGGTCATGTGACTGCTCTAGTTCAATAGTACGGTGAAAAAACGGTGGATGAGATTATTGAGATTACTGCAGCTGCTGCACTTGTTGCTGCACCTGTTGTTGCTGTTGTTGTTGCTGCTGTTGGACGACATGCATTTCTTGTTGTTGCTGCTGTTGCTGTTGTTGTTGCTGCTGACTAATAACATTCGCCGGTCCAGGTTGCCTAGGCTGTTCCATATGCTGTCTTTGATGCAGGAGCAAGTGATTCTTCTGGAAGAAGCCTTTATGACACGTGGGACAAACATGCGCTCTAAGAGTGCACCCGCCACCAGGATGCCGCTTATTATGCTGAAGAAGACCGTGTCTAGCTGCAAACGCTTTTCCACAATGCGGACAAATATGGTTTTTCGGTTTGACGCCGTTGGGTTGCTGCGTGCCCGTTCCTTGAGGAGTACCAGCTCCTTGGGGCGTCCCCGGGTTTTGATTTCCTAATGGGAAGCTGCCTGAGGATTGCAGAGAGGCAGTTAGAGCACACAGATCTGTAACCAGAGCGGAATCACCAGAGTGCAGTCGGACGTGGAGAGCAAGCGCTTCGGGGCTGTTGAACGCGCTGCCACATTCACGACAAGATAGCGGCCGGTCGGGAGAGTGGAGCTTTGTGTGCTGAGTGAGCTCGTTCTTACTGCGGAAGGACTCGCCACACTGCACGCACGAAAACGGCTGGTCGCCTGAATGAAACCTATTAAAAATTCAAACAATGTACCAGATTTGTTAAACAGTGATATTATCATAATTTGTATTCCCCAAAGATCAACTCTGAATTTTTTATAAGATTTAAGAATTATGAATGAACGAAAAATGTGTCAACAGAAATATCGGACATCGAACAGCGACTGAATTAATTTGTGGTCACATTTATTCTCGAATTGCAAAACAAAATTATTACAATTTGTTTAGAATTGGAAGAAAAAGTAACAAAAATTTTAAATAGAATGTTTAATAGTGTCCGTGTTGCATACAATATTCTGTGTTTTAACATTTTCTGTGCTATTAAATTTACAGCAAATGCGGAACACATCTCATAATGCAATTCTTTTCCAAATTTCAATTCGATACATAACAATAAAATAAAAAAAATACCAACGGCATCCATGATCCACAATCATCATTTTTTCCCTCCGCGTAGGGGATTAATATTCATTAATTCCCTTTTAACAAGGAATTAATGATAATTGTTTCCATAGTTTGGAATTGAGAACTTTCGAAGCTGAATTTAGACCATTAATAGAAAAATTTCAGTGCACGTGTACAAAAAATTATAAGTGACATGTACTACGTATCCATGAATACAACTATAATTATTATATAAAGGCAATATCGATTAAGATCCAATTTGTTTCCTGCATGTTTTATCATTTAGAGCTGTAATTACAATGTGTACGAACAAACATCGCATCCTTTATGTATTTCAACAATAAAACTTTTATCATTTAATTATGTCACCAGTGGAACCCGCCTGATAAATAATCACATAAAAAAAACATGTTATACGACCTTTCCATGAATAATACCGGTACAGGAACAAAGCGATTTTTTATAGATACGAAACGATATTAATCCATATATGTGAATAATTCGACAAATCTTATGCTGTTAGAAAGAGAATAGAACACATTTCTGCAGGATAAAGCTGAATATGGCATCTATTTAAAAACTTATGTCATTTTGTGGAAAAGTGTTCCGGAAAACAAATTTCTGCACGCCATTTTCAAATAATTAAAATTACAAAAATTTTCCTCTGGATCATTTTCTCGTTATTCAATTGTTTGGAATTTATTCAAAAAAGAAGAAATTAGTATTATGCCATCTTTTATTGACTCATTTTTGAGGTGCACGAAAACTCTAATTTAAATGAAGTCGTAGCTCTTATAGTGCAGAGATTTGAACCCTGTATATTAAGAATTCTCGCCTACTGAAAGATTACTAGAAAAAAATCATGTGCTGTTTATTGTAATCTCAGTTTGTTTCAGTTAATATTACATAAAAAGGTAAAAAAAAAAACAAATATTTGATAGTACAAGCAATTGAAACTTGATAAAAATTTGGGTATAGATACTATTACATATTAAAATTGCTGTCACGTGGAAAGCTGAAAAAATTTGGAAAATGGTGAATTAGCCCCAAAAAATCAGCTCTCTACAAATTACTTCAAAATTATGCATCAAAAGAAAAAAAAATCATACAAAAGTTGTAGCTGACATGATTCTACACATTTCGGTTATTTAACAACTGTTTAGTACAAAAATTGGATGAGATATGCCACTTTAGGAATAAGAAATTTTACCATCTTTTTGATAAAAAAAATCTGACGTGGACATCACGTGACTTACTTGTACATCATTGGATATATATATATATATATATATATATATATATATATATATATATATATATATATATATATATATATATATATATATATATATATATAATCTCATCATTCCACGTCTAATTGTTTCTGATTTATCCAAAAAATTCTAAAAATCTGTCAAGTAAAATGCGCTTTTAGCATAGTCGGTTGCTATGGAAACAGTAGGTCATCATTCTCATGCTACAACATTCCTAAATACTGATTTCCAAGATTCTACGGCTCACAGTTCTGAATTTATACGCAAAATTGAAAAATAGATTCCAACTGAAGTGCACTTCCGGTTATTATTATTGTTATGAAAATAGTAGGCAATCATTCAGATGCTACAGCAGACTGAAATACCAAATTTCAATATTCTACAGATGATCGTTCTGAATTTATGCGAAAAATTCCAAAAGATTGTCATTTATTATACCATAAGTAGTTGAAGTATTATTGATTATTTTTGTGGTGCTATCACGAATGTTTATTGTGCTTGCGTTTGAATACCACGAGTGTGCAGCACGAGTGGTATTCACAAGCACAATAAACATAGGAGATGACCATTTGGATGCTACAGCAATTTCAAATACTGAATTTCAACAACCTACGGCTGATCATTCTGGATTTATCAGAAAAATTCGAAAAAAGTTTCAAGTAAAGTGTACTTCCGATACAGACGATTGAAACCATAATGCGAGGTGCACAACTAGATCCTATAGCAGTCTTAAATATAAAATTTCAACATTATACGTTCAACCAGTTTTGAGATTTGCGAGTTACGCACGCATGTACGAATCTACCGACATCAAGCCAAAAATAGTCAAAATGGATTCAGGGATGCTCAAAACGGATATTTCCATCAAAATCTCGATAAGTGAATTTTGTCGGTTTCACAATACTTCCTTATACTTAGTACAAGTAAGTAAAAAGAAACAAATGTTGTGCCCAGCATAGAAATTTCTCGAACATGAATTCTGAATATTCTGTCAGCGACAGATGGCGGTTGTATGAAATAATGAGAAATTAGAATTATTATTACTCATATTTGGACATCACATGCAAACACTCGTCAGTTGTTTTTCAAAATAAGTAATCTGGTTCTATCGTTTTTGCTATCAAACTGCGTAAATAATTCCAATAGAAGTGTCAAAAAGGATATTTTAACGATTGTCAATTTTTTTTTACAAGTTATTTGAATGAAGTCTAGTTTGGTATCAATTTAAAGCTCTCGGGGAGATAAGCCCAGTAGAATGTCTGTTGTATGTTTCTATGAATCCAATGAATTAGAGACCCCGAAAATTTTATGTAAGGGCTAAAATGTAGCCGACATCTGTCACTTTAACAATGACTGAAATATGCAATTAATTGATGCGACACTCTAAATTTATGGAACAAAAATGAAACTGGCCATGAAATTTATGGTCGGGGAAGTACTGTGTAGCCACAGTAGATTTTTCAAAAATACTATTCACACTAGGTTATCCACAACCATATACATTATGGTAGCTTTTTGTTTCGTTTTGAAATTATATTTTTAATATTGCTGCAGTTTTTCAATAAAGGGGAGATAATTTTTTTAAATTATTGGTTTTTTTATTGCCACAATAAATAGTTATTTATGTATCTAGTGCGCGAAATTACACTTCGGTGCTTGATAATGAAAGTGTTTCATTCGAAAGCACCAAAGAAATTTCGCGCATGAGTTGCATACAAGATTTTTCTACAGAAGTCAAGAAGTTTTAAAAAAAGTCATATTTATAGAGGAAAGATTAATGACGGTATTTTAAGTATAAAATTATAAATATTTAGAAATATTAAGCAAACTATCATTTTTTTAATGCAATTTATTAGAATGAATCAGGAAGAATTCAGTTCTGAAACTATAAAATCACAAAGTGTAAATCTTCACCTTCAGAATGCTCTTTGTGTATTTCCAATCCATTGGGAAATGAAGAAGTTATCACCGTTTACTATTACTACACTCACGTTTTTTCTTGTGATTAATAGGATTTTCTAGTTTAAATTCTATATATTTATTGATTATTTGACTGGAGTGTTATGAGTGAATTATTATAGTCGAATAAATTACATATTAAAGCTTTCTAACAGATTCGTAGATAAATCAATCAAATAGCCTGATTTTAGTTATTAGTTTATTCATAAAGAGCAACATTAATGAATCTAACTCGCTCAAATGGAACATCTCTCTAACCGAAACCTCAGAAACAAGAAATAAAGCACTCGGAATGTCATTCGGATAACAACAAACAAAAGAGCATACGTTATTAATCGCCAAGTCACACTATGATAATGTTAGTATAAGTGTGTCCATCGTTCATTTGAAAAAATATGTTGAATTGAAGTATATGTAAGTTATTCCATTTGACAATGAAAACATAAAAAGTACAACAGATATTTTTTTTGAAAAAAATAGTGACTTTGAAAAAATGTGCAATATTTTTGTCTGCAAGTGTATTTTATTTTACAATGGCGATAAGTTTCACGTCCAGTTGCTTTCGTTGATTTCAAACTTGACATAATCTGATTAAGTTTTAACAAAACAATTGACAATCGAAAAAATAATTTAATTTTAGATTTTTACTGAGGGCTTTAAATTGATACCAAATTGGACATCATTTAAATAACTTATAAAAACAACAATCGACAATCGTTTCAGTGTCATGTTTGACATTTTTACTAACATTATTTCCCCAGTAGCTTTAATTTTAGAATACGCCATGTCAGTAGCGTTGTGCGCGGCGCGAGCGCTGTCCTGGTGGCGACACTTGGCATCTATTTACTAAGATATTTAAAATCGTGACAACCAACAAATTTTGACGTACTCACATAATTTGCAAAACTGGCACTCAGAATTAGCAGAAAGTTTGTTACAATGACAGTAGTACTTTGATGCAGGTCTTAAGAAGTTGATTTACCTATATTTAGATCCAAAAGTTTGAGCAAAGGGAAAAATTGGTACAAAGTTTTCATGTCAGCGACGAAGAAGAAATTAAAAATAACGGAGAAGATAGTGAAATTACAGGAGTTACTTTGTGCGAAACGCCTGGCACATTTAGTGATAGAACAAATCTGAATTTGTATAATTTATTGGTCGAGATATGTTTAAATTATTATAAGTGTAAACATAGTTTTCTAATTGACATGATAATACGTACGTTCGGGTGTACTTCTTGTATGTTCTATTTGATTATTATCTGAATATTGAATCGATAAACAACATTAATTTTTTTCGTGATTTTAGATAACTTCATCTGATATTTACGAGTTATTTTTATAAATTGAAAATAATCTGTGTGACTATCGTAAAAACTTCTTGATTTGGTGTATTTTGAATTCTTCATTAGGGAATCAGCATCATTCATGCCTGATGATTCGATATTTGCTTGCCAGATACGAGTTATCCGAAAACATATAATTAATTTAAAAAAGAAAAAATTCATTAATAAGGATTCATTCATGATATTTTGTCTTCAATCTATGATCAATGATAATATTGTTGGAATATTATTCTAATAATTCAATATTGATACTGTACAACCATTATACAATTTAAAAAACATCAACTGCTTATTTCTAAAGCTCGCTAATATAATAATACATGATTGCTGTAAAAATTTATTAATACAGGTAAATTTAGGTCGAAAATTGTTAATATTAGTTGCAACTGCAAACATACAGCTGCAATTTGCATATAAATTAACACAAAAGGTATCTGCTTCAAGACTGACCAGTCAATGATTTGGAATCGTCCAGCACAGTTGAATGAATATCATAAGAGTGCAAGGATTGATAGTATGTACTATTGCATAAAAGCAAACTGAGAAGATAACTTTTTCATAGTTTCTCACGCCCATTCGCGATTCGGAAATGAATGAAATTTCAGTTCACCATTGCGCAGTTGTGTGTACGAACACTCAGACACACAATAAATTGTCCCTGTGATCTCCACTTTTTCAAAGGATTTTCCATATTTATTCGCCTCAAAAACACAGTTTGGCTTTATGCTCTTCTATATTTGTTTTGACAGCTCTAGTCAATATTAGTAAAGAGCTTATAACTTCTACCGCATGGAGTCGCGTCCGTCGCTACTGACATAGCGTATACAATAAACGAACGTTTGCATGTGATGTCCAAAAATGAGAGATAATAATTTTGATTTCACATTATGATTTTCATTATTTAATTTACCCATGTTTCAGAAAAATATGATGAATTTTATAATAATTCATATTTTAATAATACCAAATGAACCGCTGATAGTTTTCAATGTTTCAAATAAAGTAGCAATCCATGAAAATGGAAACCTCAACCAAAAAATTACAGATAGAACTAACAATTACGGAAGACTCTTCAACGCTTTAAAAACCGAATTCCCAACAAAAAAAGAAGTACAAATAAAGACAAAAATTGAAATGTTTAAAAAATTTGCAATCCCAATTCTAACATTTGGATGTGAATCGTGGACAACAAAGAAAATACACAGCAGAATAAGGAATGTGGAGATGAGGTTCCTTAGCTGAATAAACGGAAAAACCAAATACGTTCGCATTAGAAATGGGACGTAAAGAATTAACTTAAAAACCAGTAGAGAGGTCACTTACATAGAATGAAAAAGGAGAGAATGATAGCCAAACAAGTAAAGAAAAAAGAAAAAGTGGCAGACCAGCAAAAACCTGAGATAAAGACATCAGAAAGGCGATTGAAACTAGAGGGTCAACAGATCCAAAATACAAGAAGATTATGGAAGACAGAAAAGAATTCTGGAGAAAGAAACACACGAAGTAAGAATGAAGAAATGCTCAAACCCCAGCCTTACACCGAAAGGTAGAGTGGCTAAACTCGTAAGTGTACAATTTACAGAAAATTTCGCGAGTCTATTACTATTTGCTGAATGTCATTTTGGCAAAAGAATCACTTTACCAAACTACATTATATATAGTTATATTTATATTTAAAGTGGCGTAACTCGGTCAATTTTTGTGATGAAAGTCGTTTAAAAAATCAAAATATTTACAATTATATCAGCTACAAATTTTGTATGAATATTTCTTCTTTTTAATGCACAATTTTTAAGTTATTTATAAAAACGTCTGCGCTGAAATTTCGAGAATAATGTTATTCACATTCATCAATTGCAATTTTTTCAATAAAATTGCTCGTTTGAAATAAGACGTTCGATTGTAAAACCCCGTAATTTTTATTAAAATATTTAGTACCAAAAAAATTGAGCATTAATCATGAGAAATATGTAATTATTAAGTTCGTACCTCATATGTGCAACCAGCGTTCTTTTTTGCAAAAACTCTTTATTACAGACAGGACAACTGTGAGGTAATCTTCCATGGAGTCTCCCATGATTCACCAGCTCAAATTTCCTTGTAAAAGTAGCCCCACAATCGGGACAAACAAATGGATTAAGAGAGCCATGAAACCGAGAATGCATTACCTATAAAAATGAAAATAATAAGCAAACAAAACAACATCAACACTTTCTCACTCACTAGATGGTCTTTTTGCGCAAAAGATTCTCCGCAATCTTCACAAACAAACGGCCTCTCTCCGGCATGGAATTTTGAGTGTGTTACTAAATGGCGTTTTAGGGGAAAAGTCCTTCCACATTCAGTGCAAATAAAAGGGCGCTCCCGACTATGAACCTACAAAAATTAGGAAAATCACCAACATTTTTTGTTTTGTGTTCTGTGAATCGTACTCTTGAATGTGTCAGAAGATGATGTTTTAAAGTGAAGCTCTTCTTACATTCGGGACACTGATACGGCCTCTGACTCGAATGTAATAACAAATGAGTGTTTAAACAATGTTTATGCGCAAAAGTCTTCCCACAATGAATACAAACATGAGGTCTTTCCCCGGAGTGAACTCGAGTATGTGTTGTTAAATGATGTTTGAGAAGAAATGATTTGCCGCATTCTAAACAAGAATACGGTCGTATTTTCGCCACTGGAGGCGGAGGTTGCGACTGAGGTTTGCTCTCTTGCGGACTCTGTGGTGAATGTATAGGAATCTGGTTTTGATTTTGTGGGGTCGTTCCAGCCGCTGCTGCAGCACGTTTCATTAAAATTTCGTTACATTCTTCTGCAGTAAGCTGCAAAGGACCTAGTGGAGTCATGAAATGCTTGCTTTCATCCTTCGGGAAAGATATCGGCACTGGTTCACATGGACAGCCTTTTTCACAAGTGTTGTTCGTGAAAACATCTTGCGCGTGTTTGTTGTTCACTAAAAACATCGGCCGACGCACTGCTTTAAGTTTAGAGGCATCTTGAAGTATACTTGGGGGACCATAACAACTTAAAGATGTAGTGTCTGTTATACTAGTTGATGGGGTTGCATGGGGTTCAGCTGGGTGCCAATACCCAAAAGTACCCGTTAAATTAGGAGCTGCACACATTTTTGTTTGTTAAATTTACCAAGACGCTACTTGGATAATAATTTCGACAGCCCATAGCATCAAACATAACCTGAAATAAGCACCCCACTGCACTAAAACTAGTTTTGTTCAACAAACAATTCACATACATTGAATAATATACTAGTTACTACACATATATATCAAATATATAAATTTAACAGTAATAAAAACACATAAAACACTTCAAGAACGCCATTTTAACAACACATTTATGTATTTGATTACCTTTTTAGGCGGATCAGACACTGTGCTGCCATCTGCTTGCGCGCGGTGGAAGCACGAAGTTAAGTTTCAAAATAAAAATAAACATTACTCAATGATAAATATTTACAAGAAACATGCTGTAAAAATAAATTATTAGAATAAAATACAGGTGATATTTTTTTAAATGTTTTACAATCAAAATATTTTAGTAATATAAGGCAGTTTAAAAAAAAACTGTTTAGAACTCCTGATCATATGAGGGCTGAAAAAGTCTTCATTAATATATTGATTTTTACAATTACAATATGTTCAATTCTAATTAGGATCATCATGAAGCGGCCAAAACCACATACAAATTTATTTTAAGTAAATTCACTATAAACAGATACTACATACAAACTTAATTAAAAAATTATATTAATTGATTAGTGTTGATCTAGTGATCCTCAGATAACTTTATCTGTTGGAAATATTCATATTTAATATGTATTTCATAATTCTTAACAGATAATAGTATCCGAGGATGAAGAAACGGCTCTAATTGAACCTTAAAATGCAACCAATTCATCAGTACTACATGACGTAATGCATATATTTTAAAAGAAAATCATTTGGAAATAACTAATTATTTTAAAAATAAATATGTTTTATTGGGTATAAGTTCTGTAATTTATTAGAAACACAACGTTTCAACAGCAAGTGAATTCACTTGAAAAAAGCAGCACTTTGCTGTTGAAACGTTGTGTTTCTAATAAATTACAGAACTTATACCCAATAAAACATATTTATTTATAAAATGAATTCTGAAAAGTTTTTTCCTTCATTAACTAATTATTTTGTTCAAATTCATGCAGATATCTAATTCAAGGTTGTATTATTTAATTTTTTGCATAAATGGTTCAACTGAAAATGATATCAATTTTTTATTTTGAATAGAACATCCTAAATGTTTAAGATTTTTATTAATTAAATAATATTGAATCTCATTAAAATCATAGTTTTACTTTTTAATTGTTGCATAAATGATAATTTCCAACGAATACAGAAGCTATGTGGCACATACATAATTGTATTCACTATTCAGAATCGAAAGTATAATTCAAAAAATAAGAGTTAGTAGGAAAGCTGACTTCGTCAAATTATTTGTGGTGGAGCACGCACATTATTATTTTTGTTATTGATAGTTTTTTTTTTTCAATTTTAGAATAGCACTGGATTTTATACAAATTTTTTTTTGAGATGCTCCTTTATCGATATCTTGGGAACTGATATAGTCAGAAATCTGAAACTTTGCACATGGGCCTTAATGATAAAGCCAAGTTAATCTAAAATATTTTCAAAAAGGCGACACTTCCGGCTATACCGGAAGTCGACATCAACTTTTTCATTTTTTGATTTATCCAAAAAATTGAAGAATCATCTAGATGATGGAAGCGCATTTTTGACAGCTCATGAATGCTTGTTATACTTCAGAGATTTCGCAAATTACCATCTCTTACAATTACTGAGCTTGAAATCAAGCAGTTTGGGCAAACTTACGAAACAGCAGCTTCCATTTAGTACTAGTTTCAAGTTGACTATTTAATAGGTACATAATTTATACATGTACAAACTCAAAAGTACCTTTTAATCTTCATTGTTTAATTATTGACTGACAGGAAGTCAAGTGCTGTAGCTTAAAATGATAATTTGATCTTTATCAAAGCTATATAAAAGAAAAATACACCAAAAGTGAACAAATTTTCATCCAATAATAATAATTCATTCTAATAAGCTTCAAATTCGCGTCAAACAAGTCATTGAATGAATCCCGGACAGATTTGACAACTGTACATAATAATAGTGACACCCACGGCTTAAGTTGTAACTAAATTTTTATCTACTTTAATAAATTTTAGTTGCCATATCCCTAATGTCATAGATATCTATGGACATTGTTTCACTTGAAACAAGTAATTGAATAATTCAATTTTCCACAATCACTGAGCTTGAATTAAAGCAATTTGTGCAAGCCTACGAAACAGCAGCTTTTATTTAGTACCAGTTTCAAGTCTGTAAATAGTATAGTTGCTGAGATCTCAGCGTCACGCCAGCCAGCCAGCCAGCCAGACAGCCAGCCAAAGTGAATATAATAGCGCTTTTTTCGGAAAAATGCGCTAAAAATTCTAAAAATCTGTCAAGTAAAATGCGCTTTTAGCCTGGTCGATTGCTATGGAAACAGTAGGTCATCATTCTCATGCTACAACATTCCTAAATACTGATTTCCAAGATTCTACGGCTCACAGTTCTGAATTTATACGCAAAATTGAAAAATAAATTTCAACTGAAGTGCACTTCCGGTTATTATTGTTGTTATGAGAATAGTAGGCAATCATTCAGATGCTACAGCAGACTGAAATACCAAATTTCAATATTCTACAGATGATCGTTCTAAATTTATGCGAAAAATTACAAAACATTGTCAAGTATAGTGCACTGCCGGTTCAGTTGATCTTAATGAAAATTGGATATGAGCATCTAGATAGTACTATCATCTTGAATACTGTATTCTAATATTCTACGTTCAATCGTTTTGGATTTATGCGGAAAATTAAAAAAATGTTTCGACTAAACTGCTCTTCCGGTTCAGCCGATCGCAATCATAATGCAAGATGTACAACTAGATGTTATAGAAGTGCTTAATACAAAATTTCAATATTCTACGATCGATTGTTTTGAATTTATATAAGGAAAATTCGAAAAGTCTGTCATATAAAGTGCACTTCCGGCTGAGCCGATTGGTACGAAAATAGGATATGACCATTTAGATACTACAGCGATTTTACATGCTGAATTTCAACATCCTACGGTTAATCATTCTGGATTTATCAGAAAAACTCGAAAAAAGTTTCAAGTAAAATGCTCTTCCGGTACAGACGATTGGAACCATAATGCGAGGTGCACAACTTGACCCTATACTAGTCTTAAATACAAAATTTCAACATTATACGTTCTACCAATTTTGAGATTTGCGAGTTACGCACGCGCGAACGCACGCACGCACGAACGCACGAACATACGTACCGACATCAAGCCGAAAATAGTTAAAATGAATTCAGGGATGCTCAAAACGGATATTTCCATCAAAATCTCGGTAGGTGAATTTTGTCGGTTTCACAATACTTTCTTGTATTTAGTACAAGTAAGTAAAAATGACATCTACTCGCCAAATTGAAAACAAAAAAACAACTGAAGCCACGAGGACAACCTATTTTATTTCTTCTAATTAAAAATTTCAAGTTTTTTGAATTCATTTAAAGTGAAAAACGATTTTATAAACTATGAGATTTTTCAATTATGATTCACAAAGTTTTAATTTCAAAAATGTATGCTCAACGATTAAGGGAGGAGCGTCTTTAATATGGTTATCAAATAAAATAGTTCGACGGGTAGAATGCGACTGGTGTTTGTCATATATAAGGTGGCTCAGCACTCCTTGAGGATTTTCGCTGCTCCTAAACGGACCTTTCTAGATCCATTTTTGGGAAGGGATCACTCTCCATATCTGGTTTATTCGGTATATTATTCCATTTCTTCCTATCTCTTGTTTTCTCTTTCCATTTTGTTATTCCCATTATTTTTAGATCGTTTTCTACTTCTTTAATATATGATGATATTGGTTTTCCTCTTTTTCTTTTTCCTACTGGGTTCTATTTTAGGATTGACTTTATTGCGTCTTCTTTTCACCTTTCCATACTTGTTAAAGTCATTTTATTTTTTGTTGCTTTATTTTATTTTCTATGTCTTCTCCTGGCAAATTATTTGTCTATTTCGTGATTCATTTTTGGTCTATATTTGTTTTCTGATACTTTTCTGACCCTATATAGTATTGTTCTCATGATTTTTCTTCCTATTATTCTTGAGTCTTTTTGTCTTTTTTCGTCATTGTTATTGTTTCGGCAGCATAGAGTGCTTTTGGTCTTATTATTGTTTTATTTATTCTCTTTTTTGTCATTCTTGACAGAGTATTACTCCTCAATATTATTTTTTTTTGCGTATTGCAGATTCTTTGCTGTCGCTATCTTCTCTTTTATTTCTGCTTCTCAACCCTTTTATTTGTTATCGTGACTCCTAGGTATTTGTGAATGTATATACAACTTTTTGAGAATATATTCGCCAGTTTTTATTCTTCTATCCTCTGTTGTTTCTCTGAATTTTATAATTTTTGAATTATTGATATCTATTTGTAATCCGGTTATTACTCTCAGTTATTATTTTTTATAACATTTTTCTCATCGTTTGTCTATTTTTTGTTATGATCGCTATATCGTCAGCGTATGCTATTATTTGTTCTACTTTTATTTTTAATGTTCCTTTTTCTACGTTTCATAGCACATATTCTGATGCTAAATGCAGAATTGAACAGAGTGGCTGTCTTGTCTTACTCCTGTGTTTATTTAAAAATCTTCTGTTCCTCCTTTCTGTGTTATAATACTAATTTTTGTTTTTCTCATTGTCATTGCTATAAGTCTGATTAGTTTTCCTGGTATTTCTAGTTCTTTTAAAACTGTTATCAGTTTTCCTTTTTTTGATTGAGTCAAACGCTTGTTCGAAGTCCATGTGTTCTTGTTATATTCTATAGTTTTTTTTTCTTTTGATGTAATGTCATTCAGAATCTAATATGGCGGACGCCTGAAGATGGCAGAAAATCTTTTCCTCCACAATTTCTTTGATATGGGTATCAAATGATAAGGTTTGACGAATAAAATATGGTAAACTATGTGACATTATTCTAAATTCAATATGGATGACGCTTAAGATGGCAGATTTCTTTTTATTTCATAATCCCCTTAACAAGATTATCAAATGGAAGGATTTGGCGAAAAAAATGCGATAAGCTTTGTGACGTCTGAATTCAAAGACCTATAAATTTTTTTAAAAATGATTTCATGCCGTGGTGGTAAATAAATTGGGCACTTGTCACCTCAGATTTTGGGAAAATGACTTCTAAGGATAGAAATTCATTTTTATGATAACAACAGACTTTAAAACAATGAAATAGAAAAAATTGGTTTATGGAGAATGTAATATTGACAGGTTACGTTGGTTGGACATAGGAATAAAAGTTTTACAAAAAGAAAGTGAAAGGAAGCTTCCGAGTGTGACGAATGAATAAACTTGTACGAAATGATTATGAATGTAGATGGAGCCAAAGAAATATGTTTGAAGATCACATTCTGACGAAGAATAATTGCTAGTTGAATATTACATGGGGTTCATGCCAACTTCATTTTGTGGAGAAGTCATGATTTCTTACTAAAATGCTATTTATGAAAATAAATTGATTTCGAAAACAATTTGTTCAGTGGATCCAAGACATTTCATACCATCAAATAAGCTGTGTTTTACGGGCCCTAAAAGTGTTAATTAGCTGAAAATTTCCCTACACTTCGCGGTTCATAGATACATGACAGAGAATAAAAATTTAGACCACCCAATGTTGTAAAAAAAATTCATCAACAAAACACCATCACAATTAAGATAAATCTGTCAGAAATGCCAACCCACCCTTAAATTAACTTCTAACTTTTCTCAAAACAAAAAACCGACAATGAGATATAAATCTAGGGGTGTGTTCCGCCCTCAGCATGCTGAAGGCGTGGCTTGCAGCCCAGGACAGCCCTCTTAACCGGGGGTTGAACGAAAGTCTTAGGAAAGCAGGAACGTTAGGTGGTTGATAAGAAATTAAAAAAATTAATTCAATCAATTAAAAAAATTCAGATGTGATTACCAATATTGTTGCCGTTTCTTTTCATTCCTAATAAATAATCACAGTTAAGTTCATAATAAATACAAATTTAGTTCTCTAACAAATGCCGGTCTCTAAACATCCGAACATCAACCTACGTAACAACAGTGCATTGAGGAACAAGCTACTAACAAAACAAATGAACGTATATCATTCCCAGCTTGCTATGATGTTCTTTCCAATCAATTTACCACTCGTAAAATACTTCCAAGTATCAAATCGCTATTATGACGCCCAACCCAGATTCTAGTTAAGAATTTTATATCTGTGTGATTAGGTTTTTAACGCCCTGTATAAACATTTTAACATTTCAATGCGTCAAATAAATTTTGTTTGATTACAAAAGATGTGAAGAGCTCTTCGGGATTAAGAGATCAAATTTATTGAGAATTTTTAAGAATTTATTGGATATTTGTGACCTGAATTTGTTTGGTGTTGTTTACAAATAACTTCGCCTATTAATGAGTGAGGACCTTTATGAAGATTATTGAAACAATTGGAAGTGAAACAGGGTGTCATTTTCCCCACAATTAAATTTTCAGAGTATTTACCAAATGTATGACCTTCAAAATTTTAAAGCTAGATTTAAATTTAATCTCAAATATTATATTATATCGAATAAAAATAAAGGAACTAAAACAATTGATAACAAATATCGTATGATTTTGTTTTATCTCTTTATAGTAAAACTACTAGTCTTATCAATTATTTGTAATTTTATAATAGGTATGTTTGCTATTATTTAATAATATATCTGACCTCTGAATCATTTTAACGACAAGATAGGAATCCGCTTTCCGCTAAAAATAGAAACGTGGAATCTGTTGGAATTAAACTATGAGATCATTTTTTTCGCAAGATAGATTGCCATTTATTTGTAGAAAAAAAGACAAAATTTGATACTGAAGTCTGCTAAACAAATTTTATTTATTAGTTTTATTGAGAATTATTTGCGATAATATTTCTTGTGAAATGTTTTGCAAGTTTTATTAGAAAACAAATTTCAATGGATGACATGGAACTTACAGATTCTATTGAAAAACAAATTAATAATTTAAATTTAAAAGAATCTTGGTTATATGCCAAATTTTAAATGGATTCAGATGACTTTCCGATTTTATACCGCATGCCTTTTTGAGGGTTGATAATTTCCCTCTTATAGAAAAGATAAGATCGTGACCGATGCATGATTTCCAGTTATAATTCAAATGTTTTGAAAAACTTGTGTTCTTCTATGACATTTTGCATGCCTTTGTGACGTAAAATAGTTAAAAGTACTGAAAGGTATAAAATTCGCAAAAGACCAAAAGACTCAAACGATCGTGTGAACTTGTGAAAAAAATGTAAAATTCCGTGTTTTCAAATCGCATGCCTATATGAAAATAATGGAAGTTTTAGTCATAAAACCCTCGTGGAAAAATTGGCATGCACTACCAACGAGGAATGCTTGCCAATTTTTTCATAACTTCCATTCTTTTCATTGGCATGCAATTTTAAAACACGGAAATTCACATTATTTTTCACAAGCTCATGCGACTGTTGCGAATTGCATGTCTTTCAGTACTAGACTTTGAATCATTTTCAACTATTTTACGTAACAAAGGTAGGCATGCAAAATGTTGTCAACGAAAGAGACATATTTCAATCTGCTGTAGCATCAGAATGATTGCCTACTATTCTCATAACAATCGATCGAATCGAAAGTGCACTTCAGTTCAATTTTTTTTAAATTTTGCGCATAAATTCAGAGCCCCTAGCCGTAGAATCTTAGAAATCAGTCTTGACAGATTTTTAGAATTTTTTGGATAAATCAAAAACGATTAGACGTGGAACGATGGAATTTAGTATTTGATTGTCGTATCAATACATGTAAAAAATATATACAATGATGTGCAAGTAAGTCACGTAATGTCCACGTCAGATTCTTCATTTGAAAAACTTCAAAATTGTTTACCTTATTTGACTAATCCTGCACTGTTATAATATATATAATAAACTAACAAAGTGATTATAAATCAAATAAGAATATTCTTGTACCATTTGATCATGTCAATTTGTTCATCCTTGATATTCAACTTTTTTGGTCAATATCAATTTATATTTGCATCAAACGACCATTTTATTATAGCATAATCATAGGTGACGCGGTGATCGTGATCTATAAAGGGCACAATTAAACATTTTGCATAATTATCGACTAAAAATCATACGTTTTGCAAACATAATGTTTTGACGAGGAAATAATTATACAGCGACGAAACTAAAACCTTATAAACTCAATTCAGAAAATTAATGAAATACATTTTTATTTATAATTGAAATATCTATCTATCCTTGGAGCTGGAGAAAAAGTTTTTATAATAGCATCAAATATTTTTTATAAAGACATATTTACAAGATACAAGACCAACTTTCAATTTTTGATCCTCGATCCTGAATTTTTTAAAAATAAGATTAATAAAAATCTGACGTGGTCATCACGTGACTTACTTGTACATCATTGAATATATATATATCTAGTCGAGTGCTATAAAAACAGTAAGTCATCATTTTTATGCTACAATATTCCTAAATACTGATTTCTAAGATTCTACGGCTAACAATTCTAAATTTATGAGCAAAATTAACAAAAAACTTTAACTGAAGTGCACCTCCGGTTCAGTCGATTGTTATGAGACTAGTAGGCAATCATTCAGATGTTACAGCAGACTGAAATGCTGAATTTCAATTCTCTACAGCTGATCGTTTCGAGTTTTTGCAAAAAATTCCAAAAGACTGTCAAGTAAAATTCACTTCTGGCTCAGTCGATCTCGATGAAAATAGAATATTTACATTTAGATGGTACTATATACTCAAATACTGAGTTTTAGCATTCTACGATCAATTGTTTTGGATTTATGCGAAAAATTCAAAAAAGTGTTTCGAGTAAAGTGCACTTCCGGTACAGACGATTGCAATCATACGGCAAGGTGTACAACTAGATATTATAAAAGTGCTCAATACAAAATTTCAATATTCTACGACTGATTTTTTTGAATTTATGCGAAAAATTTGAAAAGTCTGTTATATAAAGTGCACTTGCGGCTCGACCGATTGGTACAAAAATAGAAAATATTCACTTAGATGCTACAACAATTTCAAATACTGGATTTCAGTATCTTGTGACAAATCATACTGGATTTATACGGAAAATTTAAAAAAAGTTTCAAGTAAAGTGCACTTCCGGTACAGACGATTGCAACAATAATACGAGGTGCACAGCTAGATCTTAGACCACTTTTAAATACAAAATTCCAACATTATACATTTGACGATTTTTGAGATTTGCGGGTTACGAATAAACGCACATACGTAGACCGATATCAAGTCAAAAATAGTCAAAATGCATCAAGAGAATTGAAGTTATTATTTGTAGATCCGTGGAAATGTATTGTAACGTGCCAGAGTTTGGAGGCTCATAAAAGTGGAGTGGGCTTGGACTTGACCGCGCCTGGGCGGAGCCTTTCGTCCTCCCTACATCGCGCCGCATTGCATCATAACACCCCTTCTGATGGAAGCCTCTAGCAATATTCCAGAAATGTGGTGGAACATTCGAGAAATGGATATTTCTATATATAAACGCAAGCGAACGATTTGAGAGTAGTGTAATGGTAAATCTAGAGCAGTGAATATCAAACAGTGAAGTCATCAGTGAATATAAATAGTTGAATATAAATATCTGTGGCCTTGTTTAAGATAGTAGTAAGTGATAAATAAATGATATAGTGTTGTTAGTGATATCCGGAAGAATAAAACTTCTATTTTATTTTCAATTATTAAATAGTGACTTTTATTTTATTATAAACTAATTTTAAGCAATAAACACTACAGTTTGTATGTATTCTAGATTAAGAGATGTTTAAAACGAATATTTCCATCAAAATCTCGAAATGGGAGTTTTGTAGGTTTCACAATATGTACGTCCTTGTACTTTGTACAAGTAAGTAAAATATCTGACGTTGATATCACGTGACTTACTTGTACATCATTGGATATATACACAAAATATCATCATTTCACGGATAGTCGTTTCGGATTTATCCAACATATTCTAAAAATCTGTCAAGTGTAAAATGCGCTTTTAGCCTAGTCGGTTACTATGAAAACAGTTGGTCATAATTCTTATGCTACAGCATTCCTAATTACTGATTTCCAAGATTCTACGGCTAACAGTTATGAATTTATGCACAAAATTTAAAAATAAATTCCAACTGAAGTGCACTTCCGGGTCAGTCTATTGTTATGAGAATAGTGGGCAACCATTCAGATGCTACAGCAGACTGAAATACTGAATTTCAATACTCCACGGTCGATCGTTTCAAATTTATGCGAAAATTTCCAAAAGACTGTCAAGTAAAATGCACTTTCAGCTCAGTCGATCTCAATGAAAATAGGATATGAGCAGCTAGATAGTACTATCGTCTTGAATACTGAATTCTAACATTCCACGTTTAATTGTTTTGAATTTATGAGATAAATTCAAAAAATGTTTCGAGTAAAGTGCACTTCCGGTACAGATCACTGCAATGATAATGCAAAGTGTACAACTAGATGTTATAGAAGTGCTAAATATGAAATTTCAATATTCTACGACTGATTGTGTTACATTCATGCAAAAAATTCTAAAAGTCTGTTATATAAAGTGCATTTCCGGCTTAGCCGATTGGTACAAAAATAGAAAATAGCCATGTTGATGCTGCAGCAATCTCAAATTTTGAATTACAGTATCTCACGGTTAATAATTCTGGATTTATACGGCAAATTCAAAAAATTTTTCAAGTAAAGTGCACTTTCGTACAGACGATTGCAACCATAATGCGAGGTTTTGGGCTTTGCGAGCTACAAACGCACATACGCACTGACATCAAGCCGAAAATAGTCAAAATGGATTAATGGATGTTTAAAACGGATATTTTCATCAAAATGTGTATTTCGTAGGTTTCACAATACTTTCTTGTACTTTGTACAAGTAAGTAAAAAAGGTTATTATATCAGTGCTTTAATATCAAGCACTCTGTATTTGATTCGCTTAACTTTTTCATCATCATCACATGATAGCAATCTGGATTCAAAGATCCATAAGTATTAATTTAGTATCATAAATCGAAAACAGTTTTCGCGAAAACAGGTGTGCCCAATCTATGATTTTTTCTAAATCCAAGTTCAATATTAATCTTATCTATGATTCCATTAGCTGACATAATATTTATCGATAACTATACTTTAGGAGTTTCAAGAAGCTTAATTTAATTTTCCATAAATTTTGTATGGAAAATAAAAGACTAATTTACTATGAAATGATAAGAAAAGTCAATAAAAAATATGGGTCCATATTCTCACTTGCCGAAAAAGAGTTACTCCAGTGAAAACTGAAATAAATAAAAATAATGTAATGAAAATCAGCTGTGGCCCCTACAGTACTTCTTCGACCATTTTCATGGCCAGCTTCATCGCTGTTTCAGAGATTTAGAGTGTCGCAACAAATAATTGCATATTTCAAAGTGAAAGCTGTCATTGTCAAAGTAACAGCTATCATTGTTAAAGTAACAGATGGCGGTAATTTTTTAGTCGTTATATAAAATAAGTATTCTTGAAAAGGAAGAGCCTTTTTCTAAATTTTCGGGGTTTTTAATTCATTGGAACTTACAGCCTCGACATTTGATTGCCGGACGTGTAATTTGAAGATGGTAACATGGATTCCATTGATTATTTATTTTTGATATCTACTAAGCTTATCTCCCCGAGAGCTTAAAATTGATATTAAAGTAGACATCATTTAGATGATTTGTGAAAAAAATAATTGACAATCGTTTAAATATCCTCTTTGACACTTCTTCTAGAATTATCTCCACAAGAGCTTTAATTTGATACAAAACACGATAGGGACTTAAAGTTATGCTATCAGCGCCATTGTGAGTGAAATTCGAAGCTCGAGAAGAGACATTGCGCGAGGTTATTGCATTGTGTACAAGTGGAAATAGAGTGATTTACGAAGAATTGGCTGTATTTAAAAGTTGTTGATCAATAGAAATGTTACAGATTATTATTGTTCTGAATTTGATTCTTCACTTTTATAATACATTTATGTTTCAGATGAATAATTCAATGAATAATAGTGGAATGACAAAGGATCTAAGATTTTCCTTGATGGAATATTTCCGATATATTAAAATTAAAATTCCAGAGTAGTTTACGTGGGAGAAGAAGTTTTTAATGCTGGACACATAATTATTTGTAGCACTTCACGTGACAACTCAGATTAAAAAATAAAATTGTATGGTTTATGTTTGCAAACTTCTGCATTGCAGTCACCGCCACACAAAATTGAAGAAATACTTCCATAAAAGGATTCACTCTTTTTCCAATTTTAAAAGAATCAATTCATACTTTTTTTCTACTTATAAATTCAAAATCATTAAATTTATTTTTCACTTTAACCTTATTCTCTTGCTTAGGAAATAGGAAAAGACTTGAGCTTGAATCCCGCTTTTTTCAAGAACTACAGCCAGGTACAGACCAATATGTAGTTGACATAATTATTCAAATCAAATATTCAAATAATAAAGCTCAAATTCTTAATAAATTCAGTTGAAAGAGATAAAAAAATGTAACTGACGTTTTACGAATATCTCTTATTGAGCTTCTAAAATTTGCCACTAGACTGCGTAGCGCTTAGCTGGAAATCCCTATAGAGCCAAATTACTTATTTTATGAAAATAATTGACGAACGTTTGCATGCAATTTTCAAATACGAGTTATAATAATTCTAATTTCACATTATGATTTTCTTTGTTTTTGTTTCAAAAAATATAACGAATTTCATAATAATTTAAATTTTGCTTATAAAATATGAACCGCTGATATTTTTTTAAAAAGTTTCATGTGAATGCTGTGCTAAATTATTAAAGGATTAATTTTGATCATTTCATATTTTATGATAAATATTACCGTTTATAAAATAAATGCAGAAAACTAAAAAGCTTCATCAATAAAGTTTTGGTATCACTGGTTGAAAAAAGCTCATCTACGAACCTGAACCTGGTTTTTTGATGAAAAACTTAAATATAGAATTTGAGTCTAAAATTCGCACGCATTCTTAAGTTATCGTGCTTCCAGTCAGACCGACTTTTTTATGTTTTCCAGGTTCAGTAGGGTCTAAAACGTTAAGCTTCATCAAAATCTCGAACTGTCAAAAAATCACGATTACAATATCATATAATAGGCCGGGAAAGTAAAAAAGATAGAGTGACACTTAAATTGGTCATGGAATTAATGGAACCATGCATTAAACTCAAAAATAGTAAAAGTTTACCAGTTTTAATTTGAACATCGTTATTTATTTGAAGTTAGATACAAATAAACTAATTTTCAAATAGTTGTAGATGGAATAAATATGTAGGTACAGTTCAAAATCAAATTGAAACCTACTGCTAAGTAAGAGGCGTGATTTATACGAAATTTCTAATAAAAATTGCAAAACTTCTCGCCAAATGTTTCTTTAACAAGAAAAATAATAATTTCATATCATGTTGAATTGAAATGAATTGCCTATTGTATATTTCAAAATTTAGAACGATAGAAGGGCGTAACTGATACGTTCGTTTCTATACTTGCTTTGAAGCAATTTTGATGAAGATGTAATATTTTTTCTCAAATTTCATCTGAATTCATTCTTTTTCTCGAACAAAAACACTTAGAAATTGTTAATTTCCTTTTAGGAACATTGGCATTATTTGCCAAAACTGTCAACTCAAGATAGAGATGAATTAAAAGATTGTCTTGGATAAATTTTAGATTAATACTATAAAGCTGCGTTTATTCTGCGCGCAACTGTTCCCAAACACAGAGCGAAACATTGCGCGAAAAAGTTGTGCCTTGAGACAGTCTAGCGTGAAAATTTTCGCGCAACAGTTTCTCGAATAACTTTGATATCCCTCAACTCTCGTAGTCTTAATATAATTTTTCTCTTACGTAACTAAATTATACGCTCATAAAAAATATTGTTTGAGCATAATTCCAATTTGTCTATTAAACATGACAAAGTTTTTGACATATTCGGTTTTCCAGTAAAATTTGAGGACCACTATATTTCTTTTGTAATTAATCATAATAAAATGATTATCGACAAGACAATATGTTAATTTCACCATTTCCTATGTCTCATACAAAAGTATTTTATTATCAGATTCCAACAAAATTTTGCAATTGTTTCTAACAGAAAAACAAATTTCACTTGATATAAATTTGCAACTTTCGTCCATTCATACCCAGCACCGGAACTGGAGTCCGGAGCCCCCCACTAAGTACTTCCTGCTTCAGCACAGTTACAAATCTTACCGTAGGCAAATTTCAGCGCCTCGCGAGGCCTGGCGCCTTCGAGATCTTGCTCGGGCGCTTCTTCGGCTAGGAGGTTAGCGCTCCGTAAATACCGCGAGAGGATTCGCGTGCTCTCAGTAGCAAGACGTCCGCGACGAAAGAAAGAGCTGGCCGGAGGAGAAGAGCCGATTTGGGTGAAAAATTTGTGAAAAGTTTCGGACTGTATTTTAGTTGTGAAAATTTAGACAAATTCGTGTTTGTTGTATTTGGTGCTTAAATTTTGTGAAGTAATTATCTCCCAAAAATTTAAATAATTTAATTGGATGTCCTTCTCCTTCAACAAATTTCTAATAAATGCATAAATAAAAGACTGATTTATTCTATATTTGCAGATCATTCAATTATTTCTGCAAATTTATCACGAAACGGAAATAAAATTTTAGACACTTCTAATTTATTTATTTATAGAATTTTATTTATGGCACAATTTAAAATATGCTGCGCTCTATTGGATCTATCGTTGATATTTCCACCTAAAACTGTTCCTAAACCTAATACAAACATAAATATAATTAACGAGAGCATCAAAAGTACTTTTTCGCATCTAGTGCTTATATTCCGCTTGATAAGTGCAACAGAAATATATATTAAACAAGTGCGACAATAAAAGTTGCCAGTACCAATTTCGTGTAATACAACTAAGCAGTTTCTGGACCTAGTGCAGTATTTAGTGCGCGTTTTGAATGAAATAGTGCAATAATAACATTTTCCACATAGTGCAACTATAAAAACAATATTTGGACAAATCTAAGTTTTGGCTGAGTGCAATCGTAAAAACAATTTTTTGGTCTAGTGCATCAACAAAAACAACAAAAACCTAGTGCTCTAATTAAAACTATTTTGTGAAACTTGTACATTAATCAAACCAAACCCAACAAAAATGAGTTTTGAGCTTGATTAATAAATTTTTGAATCTAGTGCATGAATCAAGCTTTTTTATATAGTTCCCAACTGTTTTTCGTTTTAATACACTATCCAATAAACTAGCAACTGCGGCATTAATATAAACCAAATTTTGAACATTTTTTAAATACGTTTTCGAGCACCTAGTGTTTCACTATTCTTAGTTGTGTGTGTTTTCCACCACGGGGAAGACGTCGACTAATGACTGGCGGTGGGAGCTAGCGCTAGTGCTGCTGCTTTCCACCGCCGTGGCGACGCTGGCCACCAGCCATCAACTTCCAAAGGATTTTGTGCTTTATAATACCCTGGAAGATGGAGAATTGGAAACTAGGATACGAATGGGAAATGTTACGGCCAAGGAAGTCATGGTTGGAAGAGAGTAAGATTTTGATATTATGTTAATTTGTTAATCTATAATCAATGGCTATCAAACAATACTGAAACTATTTTACTGAATTAAAAAATGTGAACAGTCTAATCTTATTCTGGATACTTTCTGATTTCCCAATCAAATCAAAAAAGAAGTAAACCTCTATCATAATTTTTTAAATACTGATAAGCCATAATTCCAAGGACCGTACAAAACTCGGGAGGGGAAGTATTGTAAACGAGCATTTTTTCTACAAACGACGGATTTTTTCATTTCGAAGTTTTCTGAGATTTTCAGGGAAATGTTTTTATGTAATCTTTCATGATTAACAATACCACATAAATAAATTCTACGAAAATAAATTCGTTTGCTTCTTGTACTTCGTACGCCATCTATACTGTATTTAGTTTTGAGTAATCAGTTCCTGAATCTGCCATCATAATTAATGAAAAGATTATGAACCGATTACTCATAGATAAGTTGAGGAAAACAAAAGTTACAAGCAAAGACATCAAATTTTGAATGAATGCTTAGAACCATAAACCGCAAACAGTATAATACAGTCAGTTGGTGTCAAAAAGTATCCTTATTTACAATTCTATATAGACTATAGAGCCTTATAAGCTTTTTTTCGGATTCTTAGACTTTAGGATTTCATCTCTAAATATTAAAAATCTGACGTGGATATCACATAAATTACTTGTACATCATTGAATATATTTTTGCATATAATACGATAATCAAACACAAAGTCGCATCTTTCAAGTAAAGTGCGCTTTTGGCCCAAGTCGGTTGCTATGAAAACAATATGCTCCAACATACGTCAAAAAAGTTAGCACTCCAATTTGCGCAAAATAAAAAAAAATGTAGCCTATAATTTAGGACTAATTAAGGACTAATTTGTACCCAAAAAATTAGAACCTGTACCCACGCACTTTAATCATAAAATCAATTTGAAAAGTGGGAGTGCTAACTTGAGCAAAACTGGCAGCCCCACATTCGCCAATCGAAAAGAAGGTCAGCTCACTAGAAAGAACTTATTTAGGACTAATTTGTACCCAATGGAATTTTTTGAAAAAACAACAAATTGATTTTTTTTACAATTGCGCTACGTGAAATTCGGAACAAGATTTAAAAAATAATTTCAGGAGGGGGAAAAGTTTGGAAAACTCAATTTCAAAGTCAAGATTAATTGGTAATTACAAAATTTTTGCTATAAAAAAATTATTTATGTTGAAAATCAATTATTTTGAAATTGTGCTGCGCGGAATTTCAAGTTATTATAACCAAATAATTTGAGGGTAGGGAAAACTTGAAAAACTTGATTTGGAATTAAGGACTCATTTGTACCCACATAGATTTAGTTATAAACAAATTATTCTTGTTAAAAATCAAATATTCTCGAATTGCGCGAACCAAATTTGAAAGCAATTTTAAGCAATCAATTTAAGAATGAAGAAGAGTTGAAAAAACTTGAATTTGAATTAAGGACTAATTTGTACCCACAAAGATTTTGTCATAAACAAATTATTTATGTTGAAAATCAATTATTTTCGAAATGTTCAGGGCGAAGTTTAAAAGCAATAATAAGCAAACAATTTAAGAGTAGGGGAAACTTGTAAAACTTCATTTAGAATTGAGGACTGATTTATTCCCACATAGATTTTGTCATAAACAAATTATTTTTGCTAAAAATCAATTATTCTCGAATTGCGCTGCGCAAAGTTGAAAGCAATTTCAGGCAAACAATTTGAGAAGAAAAGAGACTTAAGAACACTCAAATTTGAATTGAGGACTAATTTGCACCTACAAAGATTTTGTTATAAACAAATTATTTATGTTGAGAATCAATTATTTCCGAATTGCGCTGCGCAAAGTTGAAAGCAATTTTGAGCAAACAATTTGAGAAGAAAGAAGACTTGAGAAAACTCAAATATGAATTAAGGACTAACTTGTACCCTCATAGATTTTGTTATAAACAAATTATTTTTGCTGGAAATCGATTACTTTCGAATTGCGCTGCGCAAAGATTAAAAACAATTATAAGCAAACAATTCAAGAGTAGGGGAAACTTGTGAAACTTCATTTAGAATTGAGACTAATTTTTATTTACATAGATTTTGTTATGAACAAATTATTTTTGCTGGAAATCAATTATTGACATTGAGAATTGATTTTCAACATAAATAATTTGTTTATGACAAAATCTTTGTAAGTACAAATCAGTCCTTAATTCAAATTTTAGTTTTCGCAAGTCTTCTTTCTTCTCAAATTGTTTGGTCAAAATTACTTTCAACTTTGCGCAGCGCAATTCGAAAATAATTGATTTTTCATAAATAAATAAATAATTTGTTCATGACAAAATCTTTGTACAAATTAGACCTTAATTCAAATTCAAGTTTTTTCAACCCTCCTTCATTCTTAAATTGTTTGCTTAAAATATTGCCTTCAACTTTGGTTCGCGCAATCCGAGAATATCTGATTTTTAACAAGAATAATTTGTTTATAACTAAATCTATGTGGGTGCAAATGAATCCTTAATTCCAAATCAAGTTTTTCAAGTTTTCCCTACCCTCAAATTATTTGATTGTATTGGCTTGAAATTCCGCGCAGCGCAATTTCAAAATAATTGATTTTCAACATAAATAATTTTTTTATAGCAAAAATTTTGTAATTACAAATTAGTCTTGACTTTGAGATTGAGTTTCCCAAACTTTTTCCCGTTCTGAAATTATTTTCTAAATCTTGTTCCGAATTTCACGTAACGCAATTGCAAAAAATCTATTTGGTATAAAAATATTTTATTTTTTCAAAAGATCGTATTGAGTACGAACTAGTCCTAAATTAGTTCTTTATAGTGAACTGACCTTCTTTTCGATTGGCGAATGTGGGGGTGCCAGTTTTGCTCAAGTTAGTACCCCCACTTTTCAAATTAATTTTATGATCAAAGTGCGTGGGTACAGATTCTAATTTTTTGGGTACAAATTAGTCCTTAATTATTCCTAAATCATAGGCTATTTTTTTTATTTTGTGCAAAGTGGGGGTGCCAACTTTTTTTACGTCTCCAACATTCCTAAATACTGATTTCCAAGAATCTACGGCTGATAGCTCCGAATTTATGCGCAAAATGAGAATGGTAGGCAATCATTCAAATGCTACAGCAGACTGGAATACTAAATTTATATACTCTACGTTTGATCGTTTCGAGATTGTGCGAAAAATTCCAAAAGACTGTCAAGTAAAGTGCACTTTCGGCTTGTCGATTTCAATGAAAATAAGACATGTAGATGGTGCAATCATCTTGAATAGTGAATTCCAAGATTCTACATTCAACAGCTTTGGATTTATAAGGAAAATTCTAAAAAAATTTCAAGTAAAGTGCACTTCTTTTGGAAACGGTTGCAATCATAATGCGAGGTGCACAACTATATGGTACAGAAGTGCTTGATACAGAATTTTAATATTCTATGATTGATTGATTTGAATTTATGCAGAAAATTCAAAATGTCTGTTATATAAAATGCACTTGCGGCTTAGCCGATTGGTATTGGAAAGATAATCATTAGGATGCTACAGCAATCTCAAATACTGAATTTCTGTATCCTACTGCCAATCATTTTGAATTTATGCGGAAAATTGTAAAAATGTTTCAAGTAACGTGCACTTCCGGTTCACATGTTTGCAATCATAATGCGAGGTGCACAACTAGACCCTAGACTAGTCTTAAATATAAAATTTCAGCATTATATGTTTGACGGGTTTTGAGATTTACGAGATACGAATATATGTACGCACATACATATGTACCGATATCAAGCCGAAAATAGTCAAAATGGATTCAGAGATGCTCAAAACGGATATTTTCATCAAAATCTCGAAATGTGAATTTTGTCGGTCTCACAATTCTTATTTGTACGAAGTACAAGTAAGTAAAAGGAAATAGATATGCTTGCACCCCTAAAACGGTGGAAACGACCCTTGAATTTAAAAATTTAATACTGATCCAATTATCAAAAAATTAGTTAAAAAATGTATATATGTTTTTCAAATCGCTGATAACGAATTTGAAGTCAGGAATTCAAAATTTGCGATCTCACCCCTAATATGACCAATAGTATATAGGAACATGGATAGCTATATTTTAGTCCTTACATGAGAAAAGTATTCTTGAAAATGAAGAGTTCTTTTCTAGATTTTCAGGATCTTTAATTCATTGGAGCATACAGCTTTGACATTTAATTGCCGGAAATATAATTTAATGATGGTAACGTGAATTTCACTGAATATTTATTATATATTTCTACTGAGCCTATCTTCCCGAGAGCTTTAAATTGATACCAAACTAGACATCATTTAAATAACTTGTAAAAAAACAATTGACAATCATTCAAATATTTTTTTACACTTTTACTTGAATTATTTTCGCAGAAGCTTTAATTTGATATCAAACACAATAGAACCAAATTACTTATTTTGAGACAAAAATTGACGAACGTTTGCATATTGCATGTGATGTTCAAATATGAGTAATAATAGTTCTAATTCTACAATATGATTCTCATTATTTCTTTGCTTCAAAAAAATATAACGAATTTCATGATAATTCATTTATAAATAATTCGCAAATGAACCGCTAATAATTCTAAAAAATGTTTCAGGCAAATGTGGTGCCAAATTATTCAAGAATCAATTTCAGTTATTTTTATATTCTATGATAAATACTACCATTTATAAAATAAGTTTCATCAATGATGTTTTTGTACCACTCATTGAAAACTTAGCTTTTTAATAAAATGAACTTGAATATAAAATTCAGTCAAGTTATCGTACTTTCAGATCGACTGACTTTTTTTAAAATTCTGTTTTTTTGATTCAGTAGGGTCTAAAATGTAAAGATTTACCACGATTACAATACTTTCCCTATTATATAAAAGTCGGGGAGATGAAAATTAACAATTAACGAAGAACGAAATTCATATAAAAAAATTATTTACCATCTGATAGCAGCACAGATGACAAATTTGGCTCACAAGGAAAGAGAGGACGAGATTTTAGACGTTTACGATGTGTAAATCACCAGAACGTTGGGAGTTGGAACTTTTTTTTATATCTTCAAGTGATATGATGTGCAGATTATAAACGTCTGCAACTTTCTCCTAGCTTTTTTCATGAACCAAACTTGTCATCTGTATCATTAGCAGACGTTGATAAATCATTTTTTTCTTCATAAATTTTTCTCTTCGTCTAGTGCTTGCGTGCAAATCCTTAAAGTAGCTTAATTGGACTTATTTTATATACGAATAATTGTCCATTCGACTTGCAGACTATCTATCCATTATAGCAAATATTTCAAAATAAATTGATGTTTTCACAAATCTATGATATTGTTCTAGAAAAATGAGTTGTGAACCATAAAAAAAAATCGCGCCACTTATTTATTTCTGTTTATCAGAAAATTCAACAATATGTAAATAATATTGTACAACAAAATTACTTTGGATTATCAAAATATTCACCTTGAACCTAATAAAAGATATAATAATAATGTATCCGAATATTTTTTATATTCAATTCAACTGATTAATAGTTCTGAAAAAATTACTAATCATATTAGCACAGACACTCTGTTGACAGATGAAATATCTGAAGTTTCATAAACATTTTCCATCACCAAATGATAAAATAGTTATTTACAATCGAGTGCATTAAAGTAGTATTTTACAGCGCAATAGTTTTGTTTGAGAAACGACCACAGAGTATCTGTCTGTGATTTCAGGATAAATTTAGCGATTCTCATTCATTAATGATCGTTTCTAGGACTTTTACTCAGTGTTTGTTTCTAATACGCTATGAAATTATCGTGTATGTTTCATTTCGGTATCTTGCATGGTTCAGTAGATATATACATAAATATTTGTGTGCTTCGTGTCTACGCCAGCCATAGACCTGCAGTGTCAGCGTAACTGTGGAAATGATAAAAAGTTTATGCAAGCTGTGGAAAAAGGAAATACTTTCTGCTTCATCGAGAAGTATCATTTGCGCGAGCGACCTGATGATGTGCAGGTCTGTTACAGAATCTAATTGCTCTCTTTGATGATTATAATATCCAGAAATAATTATTTCCAGCAATGACATCACTATTTACTCATTCTTCACGATTATTTATTTCTATTATGGTGATCCAGGCAGCCGAAGTGGCGGACACTGGCCAGTTAATAAGTATAAAAACTACAGAATTATTGAACACTTTTAACGATATAAGTATGATGAACAATATTTTCCGGTAAATATTAATACCATAATATACACAATTACTCATGGGTTGATCTGAAGAATGAGTGGCTGGCTCAAAAATTCATCAATGTCCCAAATATAAGTTTAATGATGCAGGAAGACAATTTGGTGTTTTCATTAGCTTCTTTTTAGTTTCTAATAAATATGCAGCATGTTAAGATATAAATAGAGCATAAAATATTTGCTGCGTTACATTAACAAATTTTATTCTAATTATTGTTTGCAAAAATAAGTTCTAGAAATATCTGCGAATTATTTAATTCAGATTTGCCCATCCATATCGCTTAGTTGTTATGACTACGGCTTATTATCGCTTTGAATATTAAACTTGACTTGTCATAATAGAATAAGATTACATATCACATTCACTGAAATTCTACCTACGTTATAATACGACAGGAAAATTCTGGGTTATCATAAGTGATACCATTAGAGCTTCAATTTGGTTGAAAATTTTAATACACTTATTGATACTATTTTTAGGTGAATTACTGGGCAATTCTTTCCTCTCATTCTCCTAAAAAGTCACACGTGAAAATCACAATTTAATCAAGTCAGAATCAGAAATAATTGCCTAAAATTTTTTGTTTTGCCAATAAATTTAATATTAAATAATTAAAATTTTTATAGATACTAGTTCTGAAAATTGCAATTCGTCGCACGCTTTTGATGGGCTTAACTTCGCAATGCGTAAGCTATAAAACGTATTTCGTATTCTGAATTTAATTTTTCTATTTTATGGTGGCAACACTGTCACCTATACATTTGTAATTTTTTTGTTGTCATACAGAAGCACAGCCAATAATTGAATTCTTGAGGTATGCACTTTATGATTTATGGTTTTACTGAACTTTCTAATGGTGAAATAATTACACCTTTAATTATATTTGCGACAAAAATATTTCGAAATTTTTATCATAACCTTAAATTAAAACAAATTTTTGTTATCTCCTTCAAATAAACAAACAAAAAATCTGAATATTTTATTTGATAATGAGAAAATAATCGAGTACGTTATAATATTAATTGGGAATAAAGCAATTTTGAGAGCTTTCTAGAGCTGATCGTTTATCAAATTTAATAATCTCTGTAATTAAAACGATGTATATATTAAAATAATTAATAATTACATGAGAATAACTGTGTTGAAGCCGAGGCTGAAGCACTACTTATCAAAAATGTGATAGTCAGCGAGAAATTTGACTATAAACTGTTTTACATACTACAAGATTTATGAACAGATTTTTCTTTTCTGTAATTACTAATGAGTTTAAATATTTTTATGTGTAGACCAATTTTTAGAAAATCTGACGTGATCTTACTTGTACATTAAATACATTCTTTGCATATGATAATACGCTAATCAAACTCAAAATTTCATTATTCCACGGCTAATTGTTTTGGATCTATCCAAAAAATTCTGAAAATTTATCAAGTAAAGTGCGCTTTCGGCCCAGTCGATTGTTTTGGAAACAGTAGGTCATCATTTTTATGCTACAATATTTCTAAATACTGATTTTCAAGATTCTACGGCTAACAGTCCTGAATTTATGCGCAAAATTAAAGAAAATTCAACTGAAGTGCATTTCGGGTTCAGTCTATTGTTATGAGAATAGTAGGCAATCATTCAGATGCTACAGCATACTGAATTACTGAATTTCAACTCTCTAAAGCCGATAGTTTCAAATTTATGTGAAAAATTCCAAAAGATTGTCAAGTAAAATGCACTTCCGGCTCAATCGATCTCAATAAAAATACTACCGGTTCAGCCGATTGATACAAAAATTCAAGATAACCATTTGGATGCTATAGCAATCTCAAATACTAAATTTATTTATGCAGAAAATTCAAAAAAAGTTTCAAGTAAAGTACACTTCCCGTACAAATGATTGCAATCATAATGCGAGGTGCACAGCTTGACCTTAGACCAGTCTTGAATACAAAATTTTAACATTATACGTTCGACGGGTCTTGAGATTTACGAGCAACGAGCGCACATACGAACCGACATCAAGCCGAAAATAGTCAAAATGGATTCAGGAATACTTAAAACGGATATTTCCATTTTCGAAATTTGGATTTTGTCGGTTTCCCAAGTAAGTAAAAATATCAGAATATTGAGTATGATTTAATTTCCCAAAAGGTATTTCTAGATCCATTTTTAGGAGAGAATCATTCTCCATTTCTGGTTTTAGATGTTAATTGCTATATCAATCCATTTCTTCCCATCTTCTGTTTCCTCTATCCATTTTGTTATTTCCACTGTTTTAAAATCTTATTCTACTTTTTTATCTATGATTTTTTCTTCTTCCTATTGGATTCGATTCTAAGATTGGTTATATTGTTTCTTGCTTTCCAGTTCTCCATACGTGCCTGAGTCCAAGCCATTTCATTCTTTGTTTTTTCATTTTCTCCACTATGTCTGCAACACTTCGTGATTTATTTTTAGTCTATACTCGTTTTGTGATACTTTTCCTAATATTGTTCTCAAATCTTCTTCGTCTTTTTTGTCATTGTCATTTTTTCGGCAGTATAGAGTAATATTGGTCTTATTATTGTTTTGTATATTTTCATTTTTGATATTTTTGACAGAGTTTTATTTTTCATTAGTTTTTTATTTGCGTGAAAAGCTCTGTTTGTTGTTTATATTTTTTTTTCTAATTCCTGCTCCTCTTTCTCCTTTAGTTGTTATTGTGACACCTAGGTACTCAAATCTAACCTCCTTTTCAAAAGTATATTCTCCAAACTTTATTTCTTTTTCCTTGGTTGTTTCCCTGAATGTCATTATTCTTGTCTTAATGATATTTATTTCTAAACCTTTGTTATCATTCTCCATTATAATTTCTTGTAATATTTCTTTTATCGTTTGTCCATTTTTTATTATGATCGCTATATCGTCAGTGTATGCTATTTTTTGTCCTTCTTTTATTCTTAATGTTTATCTATGTTTTGTAGCACATATTCTAATGCTAAATTGAATAGAGTTGCTAATAGCGCATTTTCTTGTCTTACTCCTTTGTTTATTCCAAAATCATCTGTTTCTCCTTTTTACTTACTTGTATAAAGTAACAAGTAAGTATTGTGAAACCGAAAAAATTCACCTATCGAGATTTTGATGGCAATATCCGTTTTGAGCATCCCTGAATCCATTTTGACTATTTTTGGCTTGATGTCGGTACGTATGTTCGTGCGTGCGTGCGTAACTCGCAAGTCTCAAAACTGGTTGAACGTATAATGTTGAAATTTTGTATTTAAGACTGCTATAGGGTCTAGTTGTGCACCTCGCATTATGGTTCCAATCGTCTGTACCGGAAGTGCACTTTATTTAAAACTCTTTTCGAATTTCTCTAATTAATCCAGAAGTATCAACCAAAAGAGTTGAAATTCAGTATTTGAACTTGATTTTGTATCAGAATGGTTATCTGCTATTTTTGTAAGAATCAGCCAGGCCAAAAGTACACTTTACGTGATTTTTTTTTTGAATTTTTTCATAAATATAGAATGATCCGCCATACCATATTGAAATTTTGTATAAAGAACTTCTATAACATCTTATTGTACATCTTGCATTATGATTGCGATCGGCTAAGCCGGAAGAGCACTTTACTTGGGACTTTTCTTTAATTTTCCGCATTAATCCAGAATGATCAGCCGTAGGATACTGGAATTTAGCAGCTTCTATTTTTGTAATAATCGGCTGAGCCGGAAGTGCACTTTATGTGACAGACTTTTTGAATTTGCCGCATAAATTCTAAACAATCATTCGTAGAATACTTAAATTTTGTATTAGGCACTTTTATAAAATCTAGTTGTACACCTTGCATTATGATTGCTATCGACTAAACCGGTAGAGCACTTTTATTTGAATCATTTTCTGAATTTTTCGCATAAATCCAAAACAATTGAACGTAGATTGTTAGAATTCAGTATTTAGGACGATTATACCGTCTAGATGCTCATATCCTATTTTTATTGAGATCCACCAAGCCGGAAGTGCACTTTACTTGACAGTCTTTTGGAATTTTTCGCATAAATTCGAAACGATCAGGTGTAGAATATTGAAATTTGGTATTTCAGTCTGCTGTAGCATCTGAATGATTGCCTACTATTTCCATAACAATAGACTGAACCGGAAGTGCACTTCAGTAGCAATTTTTTTTTTAGTTTTGCGCATAAATTTAGATCTGTTGGTAGCCGTAGAATTTTGGAAATCAGTATTAAGGAATGTTGTAGCATAAGAATAATGGCCTACTGTTTCCATAGCAACCGACTTGGATGAAAGCGCATTTTACTTAGAATCTCTTGGGTAAATCCAAAACGATTAACTGTGGAACGATGAGATTTTGTGTTTGATTATATATATATCCAATGATATATATAATCAAACACAAAATCACATATATATATATATATATATATATATATATATATATATATATATATATATATATATATATATATATATATATATATATATCCAATGATGTACAAGTAAGTCACTTGATGTTCACGTCAGATTTTTGTGTTATAGTTTTCCTGGTATCTCTAGTACTTTTAAAGCCGTCATCAATTTTCCGTTTTTGATTGAGTCAAAAACTAATTTTAAATCCACAAACAGTGTCTTTGTGTTCACGTTATATCTTTATGGTTTTCTCAATAATTTGTTCTACTACGTCCGTTGTTGATTTTCCTTTGATGAAACTGCATAGACGGTAGTTTTGTTATATTTGTATTATTGAAGATAGGATTTTGTACATAGTGTTCAGCAGTGTAATTCCTGTGTGATTCTGGCATACTTTTTGATCTCCTTTCTTATGAATTATGACAATCTGTCCCACTGGCCACTCTTTTGGTATTTCTTCTTTCGTCCATATTTTAAGTATAAGCTCATATATATATGTAGCTGTAGCGTTTCATCCCTATGCTTCATGAGCTTTATGTTAATTTTGTCTTTGCCAGGGATTTTCCCGTTGCGATTGTTTGTTAATACATCTTGCATTTCTCTTAAAGTAGATTATGCTATTGTTTTTATCTCGGTGTCTTCTTGTAATTGCTATTAGCAATTTTTTGAAATGTTCGAGCAATATTTGTTCATATTGATGTTCGTTTCCTGCTATGTTTTCAGATTTGTGTTTATAGGATCTATTTTGTTCGTTAATTTGCTGGTAAAATTTTTATGTGCTCTTATTCTTACTTCTTCTACAGTTGTTATTTTATTTTCTATTCAAATTCTCTTGGTTTTTCTTGCATTTATTTCTGATTTTTTTTTTGTATTTGTTTCTATTTTCATTTTAATCTTTCACCATTTCTTTGTTTTCTGCATTAAACCAGTCTATTGTGGTCTTTCTCTATCTATTTCTGTGCTGTTCTGTCTATGCTTTTTTTTATTAATTCCCTTTTCTTATCTATTCCATCTATTTCAGGCCTTTCCTTTTCAGATTACTTACTATTTCTTCTTTGTACTTTACTCTTTATATCTCCGAAATTTATATTTTTTATATTTCATTTAACTCTTGTATTTCTATTTTTCGAGCTATTTTTGTTTTGTTTTTAGTGTTGCGGTGACCATATAATGTGCCGAGTCAGCTCATGGGCGTCTGTAGGTTCTTACGTCTGTTATGGATGATTGTTTTCTCTTTGTGATTAGTTTGTGATCTATTTGTGCTTGAATACTTATATTTTGTGCGGATATTAAGTAATTTAGGAAATATAGTCAATATTTCGTTTTTTCCCTCCTACTTTACAATTTCGGCCACATCTTGACCACCTTCAAGAGCAAAAAAATGATTGAATTTAATTTTAAATAATTTTTTCCGCTCCTAAAGATGACCAATGTGTGATCAAAACTGTACAGTAAGAAAAAAAAGAAAAAAAATCAGTCAAGAATCGTATCTAATAAATTTCATAGCTGCTTGACCATGAATTAATAAAATAATATCAAAGCGGACTATAATAATTCTAATGTCCGACTAATTTATTATTGTTGTCATAATAACACTGATTTCAGAGTAATTACTTAACAAATAATACCCTCGGGCATTATTTTCAAAAATAACAAACAAAGTTCCTAGTTACAGCAAGTAACTAGAGTAATTTCTCTGACAGAAATCACAATGACAGGACATACATTGCTGAATTTTTTTTATTGAAATATAACAAAAATTGGACATTAAACATTGAAGGCACCACGGGAGTTGAACAGACAATAACGCCTACGGTCAACGTACGCACCTCGGGCCGGAGACCCTCGGAAAGTAAATTGTTGACCTCAGGCATTATTGTCCTTCTAACACCCTTGATACCTTAATTACTATATTACTTCCATGACTCTCAACACCACAAATAATAATTTATTCCTATAAATAGAAAAAAACTAATTCAGCTGAAAAAATCACCTGATGTAATATTATAATTATTCAGCAACATTAAGAGTCTTATGAGAAATGACCTACGCATTTGCACGTATTTCCTATTCAGCATATCTTGTCGTTTCACCTGACATTAGCAATAAAAATCAGCTGATTAAAACTCACTTGTTTGCTTATCATTCATCGTATGATCTTTTTACGTAATAGGAAAGATTAATCGCAGACTTTAAGGCGTCAATGAAATAAAAACAGAAGCGATAAAATTTTTGTAGGTGTACACAAAAATACAATTCTCAAATTGAACAATTTTTTCCTTCATCCATTTATAGAATCTCTTAACCTTAGGAAAGTTAAAAAAATTAGGTCCGTATTTCGAGAGCTAATGTGAATTACATTACACCTGGTGGAGAGCATATCTCCAGTAGAGCTCCTCAGTCTACCTAATGAAGTAAAACTTTTCAGTAAATAAAATATTATTGATTATGGAGCGAATAAGGGAAAATTAATTGTCACTGGGATAAGTTTTTTCTCTGTCCCTCGATTTCTATATTCGAATAATTATTATAAAAACAACGTAATTAAGTACAGAGTTGACATTTTGACTCTATAAATAATTTAACAAATGAATCTTTGAAAGGTGCTGAGGGCTACCAACATGAATTACCAGAAAAATCCAATTTAGGCGAAAAGATTTGACTACTACACGTTCAGATATTAATTCCTAAATGATGTGTAAGCTATCAAGTTTAGTGGTGGTCGTAAAAAATACGATTCTCTATTTTAGATTGATTTCTTGCCTCTGCTCTGTATCTGAGGGCGTTCCATATTTGTTTTATAATTTTTAACTGTGAAGATACAGCACCTATTAGATATTTAATATGGAAAACAACATAACTGAAGTGTGAATAAAACAACTGCTAGTAGCCAATTATCTTGATCTCATTGCAGTGACTAAACACTTGACTAGCATTTATCGAGGTGTTACTAATTGTGCGTTCGCAAATCTTCATTTTCCAAGCCTATGATAACGATCTATCTAATTACATCATTCATTTTCAAATTGATAAAACTGTCATCAATATTAATATGGGCAAATATAATGATTTGTGATGGCAATGGTTTGGAATTCAGCAAAAAAATGTGATCTAATCTTGATGTTATTTTTGATCAATAGATAGATTAGAATTTAGAATTGCTTATAAATTTTAAGTACTAGTTGATTAATAAGGTTAACAACTTGAAAAATTACTTCTGGTGTTTGATTCTCTGTCGTTGAAATAATATTTAATTAGTTTTTTTATAGGTGAATAATTTTATCAAAATTTAGGTTTGCTTGAATGAAATTTAGCGACAATATTCCACTATTTGTTTATTTGTTCGATTCCAAAATATGTACACCTAGCGGACAATTGGAGAAGTAATTCATTGTCGTCATCGTTGAGACAGTCTTCCAGAAGTAAGAGACAGGATCAAATCAGTTTTTTCACCTTGATGTCACGTTTTGATATTTATATATCATCAGATAGTAACAACAGAATAATATTCAACTACTGACAGTAGTAATGAATCAGAAAAATGAGTATTAATGAATTGAGCGTCTTCATTTGTTTCCAACATAAATTTACATATCATATGGTTTACACCTACATACAATATTCAAGTCTCTATAAATGTAACTATGTTTAGACAAAATTTTAAAAATGACTGTCTTCGAGCTGTCTCGGCGAATTAGAATGAGAACCAAAGGCTTGGTTTGGCCCGAATGGGTTATGGGCGTCATAAGTTGATATTTAGACAAATAACCCCAGTAATTAAATCGATGACAAGTGTTGTGTGCAATATTATGAATATTAATTCATGGTAAAAATTAAATTTAGACAGTCCAACTCTACTGCAGACATTTATAAGGATCGTATTCGTTTTCTTGCGCATCGTTCATCCGATTAAGTTGAAAATATGAACATTTGTAGATGGAATTTGCTTGAAGATTCCTGACATAGTAATATTAACGTACAATAAGTGGCGTGCGAGTCGAATCGCATAGTTGATTGTTCGCGCATCGTTTATCGATTGCGTTGAGATTTTGAACAGTTGTTGTTGGCGCTTGCGTGAAAGTTCTTGACGTAGTATCATCAAAGTACAACTCGCGCTGCAGTGTGAATATTTCTCTTGATTAATATCTTAATGAGTAGTTGAGAGAATTATTACTTTTATTTATTTAAAAAGTTACCGCGTGTGGAGCCTGCATTTTTTCAGGTGCTGTAGTCAATTATTATGTTTTCAAGTTAAAGGCAGTTAACTCTAGAATAAATAGCAGAAAATATCAACAGTACAAGGATATTGCAAGCGGTGCCGTAGTTAGTTTGGGTGCTGCAGTGATTTATTATATAGTTTTTTATTGATTCCAAAAAGTACATCTACATGTGGACAGAGCCGCGGATGACAGCTAATATATTTTAATAAACCTTAAACTTACCATAAAGTGTACAAGCTCTCATCAATTTTTTTCATCGAAATCTGAAACAGAAGAAAACGGTACGTTAAACATTTTTTGCATAAGTGCTTAGTACACAGATCCTCATGCAAAACAAATTATCTTCATTATATATTGTAACAGATTTCCTTTAACTGAACGTCTGGAATATTTGGAGATAATTCTAGCAGCCTTTCAAAACCTGAATACTATATTTCTAGAAATAAATATTCGTTGCTTTTTTATCATTAGATGTAGAATAATAAATAATGAAAGTGTATTTTTAGTGCTTTACTTCATTTAATAAATTCTAATTTACATTTACTCCTAAATAATAGAGTTTCGTTTATTATTTCTAATAACATTCATGCTTATAAAAATACTCCCTATTTATCTCTACATTTACTACATTGCTTGAATCATTTTTATAAGCTTGAAATAACATTTAATATTCAACTAATATCATGAATAAAACTGAAGATAGTTCATCAGAGAGAATTCTTCGCATATTTCTCTTCTAGTTTTTCGAATTGTATTGCATATATTTGATTCTAAGTGTCGATCATCCGCTAATTTGTATGCAAGATTCACTACGTCATTGTACAGTTCACTGTACTGTAATACCGACTGTGTAATCCCTGAACAGATTTATCTCAGGTATAATAACTATGGCAATGATTGTTTTAATAGTAATGTTATACGAGATTCATCCGAGGATTACAAAATTACTTCTGAGGACTTGTAACAATCAAAACTGGGATAGCGATTCTACCAATTCAAAAATTAATTCATAGGCGGTTGCGGAGCTAAATAAACTTATTCTAAATTTTCCACAAACTCTACCTTTAAAATGGTTTAGCTCAGGTTTAACCAAAAATAATCTCAGGATCAGAGTGGGTAGCTGCGAGGTTAGCTTCGACAAAATATAAACTTTACTAAAACAAATATACCGGACGTTACGTAAAACGAATTTAAATTAAAGAGAAAATTAGGACGCCACGCAATTGTTAATTTTTCCGTACCCAGGCGGGCGGCCTCGATCTCGGCACCAAACTACCTGGATCATTAATCCCCTACTCGAATTCAGCACTATACTATGGATTAGGACTAATGACTTAATCGTTGTACCTATGCGATTTTATGTTAATAATAAGCTAAACTCTCATTTAGCCCTACATTTGAACACTCTTCAGTAGACTGGATTTTGACCCAACATGAGGAGTTCAGTGCGTCCCTCTCGGCTATCTCGGGCTCAAGTTCTGTCCACAGGCGCGCGCAGCGCAATTCAGTAATATTCAGGAAAGTTTTTCAAAAGCGCGAATATAGCGAGCAAGCCTATAATAATTGTTATAGACTGTATTTCGTCCAACATGAGTGATTCCAAAGTTGTACTCACTTATAAAACCAAATTTTGCTAGGTGATCGTGGGTTTATTTAAAAAGGACAGTGCCGAGTTCATATGGAAATCGGCTTAGCATCGGTGCCGAGTTCATGTCCCTGGTGCCGAGTTCGTGTACGCCCACCCAGGCACACAATTGCGAAAGTACCTGTATAAAGGAGATGGTAGGATGGGCGGATAGAATATTGGATTTTAGGACAATTAGATGTGTCGGCGTTGATCGAAATGCCGCAGAACATAAAATAAAACAATATCTCAAACAGCGATACTTACACACCAGCTGTAAAATAAAACACGAAGGTAGCTTAAAAAATTTTCGGCCGGAAGCATATCACTATATGACCAAAGTGGTATTATATAAATTAAGTAAAACCTGTAGATGGCACTGTGCGAATTTCTAGACTTGCACGTTCAGTAGATTTGTTGTAGTAGTGACGATTAAGTACTTCATTTTGAAAGGCTCAAGTCCACAGAGATAAAAAATGAGTAAGAGTCTACATTAGAACAATCTGCTTCATCAATCTCGACAATTAAAAAGTGAGCAGCTGAATTTAAACGTGGCCTCACGTCAATCCAGTATATTGAACGCACGAGATGTCCAAAAACCTTCGTGGCCAACGAAATTTTTGCGAAAATTCACAATACCATATTAGACGATTGTCGACTGAAGGCTCTAGAAATTGCTGAGGCTGTAAACATCAGGATAGACCGCGTTCACCACATTTTACGTGATGCTTTGGATATGCGAAAGCTAACTACTTGTTGGATGTCACGTCTATAAAGATAAACAGTCGATTCGTTTTACCATTCGCAAGAGTGTCTAGACTTATTTAATCGCCATCCCACTGTAGATGAACCTTGAATTCATCACTACACTTTACAGACAAAGCAGCAATCCAAACAATGGATTGGAGCAGGATAAAGTGCGCCTAAAACAGCCAAAGCAGTTTCATCTACCGGAGTGAAGCCAAGATTAATGCATTGGCCATATATTATCATAATTGGATCCATGACTAGTCTGTTGGCCAAAATATAGTCTATAAAATTAAGCAGAGGAGGCACGTCATCAAAACATTACAAAATGAAAAGAACCTGTCGTAATGACAACGTAATGTTTATGTTTGGAAAAACAGAGAAAATAAATGCAATTTTTTGCATACTATAGGAAAAGTATATTTTAATTTAATTAACAATTATTTTATACTCAAATTTAATGTTTTCAACAAAATTTCATTCATCTACAATAATTGTTGTTTATTTCTTTATCATACGTTGGTACTATGAAGTTTGACTACGTTTACATTGTCATTCGTAGCATTCGTTTTCGACATTTCAGTGCGATTAACACGTGTTTACTTTGTTCTTTTTGGTTAGAATATCATTTACTAGATCAATTAAATTAGCTTCGCACGTTTTTGCAAATATGCAACCCACATTATATTTTTAAAGATTAAATTGGTATAGCATATAAACGTAGTAATTACGTGACGTCATTATCTAGTTACAAATTTTGATGACGTGCCTCCTCTGCCTAATTTTATAGACTATAGATCAAATTACAGCACAGGCCCTGTTGCAGAAATGGCAACGCACAGCCTACATTTCTATTACAGGATGAACGCCTGCTCCACGGCTGCAATGGAAACACGGTTGGGCATAACACTTTTATATATTCAGGTGAAGAAAGAGCGCCCTCACGCATAGCAGAACTAGACTATTTAAATCTGGTGACTCCACAGGCCACTTGGCCAACTATTCCAAAATTCCACAACGCCTGCTATAGACATCAGAAGGATCTAACTTCTTGAAAGGTTCCCTGTCCTGGTACACGGATGGTAGAAAACAAGTGAAGAGGTTGATGTGAGTGTATTCGGACCAGGATGTCGAATACGTAAACTCCTAGAAGCCAGTGCTACAATCTTCCAAACTGAAATTTATGCCATCAATCTCTGTACTGTAATGAACCTGAGGGGAAGTTGTAAAGGGATAATAATTAGCAAGCTGTCCTATCGCCTATAAATCCAAGCTAGTTTGGAATCACAAAGAAACATATCAGCAACTGGCAAAACGTAGCCACATCACAGTGTGAAGGGTGCCAGAGTACAAGGGAGTTGAGGCCAATGAATAGGCGGATGAGCTTGCCAAAAAAAAGCCTAACTGAAGAAGATTGTAAAAGTATAAGAGAACTGAGCAAAATCCTCATACTGGGAAAGCACAAAACAGGCGAAAGGACTCATCAAACCTTCACCACAAGCGTAAAGAGAATATTAGAATCTTGACGGGTTTCTTAACCGGTCACTATCCTCATCTGTCGTCTATGTCAAAAAGATGAGGAAACTTCAAAATGAATTCTATGTGACTGATCGTCTATAGACCAGTGCAAACGAAAAAGCCACGGCAATAGTCTTCTGGGATTCTCATGCTGCAGTGCTCATAGGCTACTTAGAAAAAGGCAGAACTATCACTGCTCTTCATTACTCAACCAATTGATTAATGCAATTAAAGTAAAACGTCACCATATTGGCAAGAAAAGATGCTATTTCAGCATGATGATGCACCTGCTCACAAGTCAAGCGATGTTGCGGAAAAACTCGGTGCTCAAGTGCTTCAACATGCCCCGTATTCGCCAGATTTGGCTCCCTGCGAATTTTTCTTTTCCTCAACTTGAAGAAATGACTAGAGGACGAGGATTCATTTTGAATAAAGAGATTAAAGCTAAGAGGAATGCTCATTTTGCAGAGCTGGACACATCTTATTATTTTGATGGTATTGAAAAGTTAAAACATCGTTGAACTAAATGTATGGAATTGTAATAGTCCGTAAGACAGGGCATACATTATTCGTTGATTACCGCTCACTTGAAACTTTGCGAGTGACTTCATTGTGAATAGTCCGACAGCTTTCACATTTGACGAAATTCTTGATTTGGGGGCGTTTTTCAGTGAGGGCTAATTGAACATGTCAATTTCACGAAGCCTTAAAAATGTATTACCGTCATATTGATGTTTACACTAATCAAAAGATTTTTTGATCATAAAATGAAAAATAATATTGTCCGACATTAATATTGAGGGCCAGCGGTGAGTCCGAAAAGCCGCACTTGTCCCAAGTACGTTGGTATGAAAACGGATTACCGCTAGTCTGAGACTTTAAGAACGTGTTCAATTATTTTTTTTCTAAAATTTGGTAATTTTGTCCGACAAATTTTCGGGGGCGTTTTCTCAGTTCGACACTGAAATTGTGTTAGGATTTCAACAGCTCCTTCATCAATGACCGCTTGTCGGACCAAAACAGTCATAATTTGAAAACATGTGTCCAAAAAACATATTGTCCGACAGAAATATTGTTTCTTATCGTCAGTTCGACATGAAAACGCTCGCACATATATAACTCAGTTTTTGACATATCAATTATCAAGAGATAAGTAATGGACGTTGTTTATAAGCTAGTAATGAATAAATCATCAACAGAATAATTGGAAAAAAGTAATGTACAAAATAGAAAAAGAAATATATGATTATGTCGCTAAGTTAGAACGTCACTTACTTTAAACTTCCACCCGGGGATTCCAAGTAGAATTAAATTGGTATTCGATGCTCCATCCGAATCTAGAATAAGGATTAGTGGCTCCCATTCAAGATTTTAAAGTGACTTTCTCCCACGACTATAGGAAGGGAAGAAAAATCTTTGAAATTTTTCTTCAGCAATTCTCCTATTCGGTGCTTATTTCTCTAGATATACTTCAAATATGCCATATCTCACATTCTCCACACAGACTTCAAGTAAGCCAAGTTCCACATCACCTCGTGTGCGCGGTACATAGTTTTCTCTTCACGTCGTAAAATTAAAATGGGATACCTGTATATACTTTCAGCTTTCTGCACTCGATCATATATACTTCAAGTATGCCAAATATCAAATTTTTTCGTGCGTGCAATATGCTTGAAAAGGGATACAAAGCTTCCTCTTCACGTATTAATACATAGATTAAAATGGGACACCTGTATATAATTTTCGCTTTCTGCACATCTTCTCCATATAAATTTTGAGTATGCCAAATATCACACTTCTCCGTGCATGCAATATGCTTAAAAAAGGTCAAAGTTTGCTCTTGACGTATTAATATATAGATATCACAGTTGAAGGTAAATTTAAAATGATATTTGAGGTGATTATCACAGTATACTGACTTTATATAACACATTTGATTCCAAAATTATATCAATATATTGGTGCTCAAGCCTTTATTTTATTATTTATAATCAATAATCATACTGACTTGATATGCATTTTATATATTTATATGCCTATGAACGCAGTCGCATTCGTACCACATATTTTTGCTTTTTCTGAAGTATTGCTCCACTTAAATTGTCGGACATGTATACAGTAATGTTCTAGACACTATTTGAATGAAAAATAAAAAGCATAGGGATGAGCGGTCATTCTTGAAGAAACTATCATAATCCTGACACGTTTTCAATGTCGGACTAAGAAAACGCCCCCGAAAATTTGTCGGACAAAATTACCAAATTTTAGAAAAAAAATAATTGAACACATCCTCAAAGTCTCAGACTAGCGGTAATCCGTTTTCATACCAACGTACCTGACAAGTGCGGCTTATCGGACTCACCGCTGGCCCCCAATATTCATGTCGGACTATATTATTTTTCATTTTATAATCAAAAAATCTTTCGATTAGTGTAAAGATCAATATGACGTAATACATTTTCAAGGCTCCCAAATCACGAATTTCGTCAAATGTGAAAACTGTCGGACTCATCACAATGAAGTCACTCGCGAAGTTTCAAGTGAGCGGTAATCAACAAAAAATGTATGCCCTGTCTCACAGACTATGAGGAGATTATATGGAAAAATAAAATCATAATTTGTTATGTCTTCTCAGTCTTGGGACAGTTTTTGTACTCAACTTTACGAAGTGTTTAACTTGGAGCGCCAAATTCTATTTTCAGAATAATAAATGAAAATATTGTATCTTCTCTATTTGAAAAATAAATTTGTCTATCCAGATTTGTATTCAAAACATATAATAAGATATACGCATTTGTAACAATAAAAACAAGAACTTATTACATAAGCAAACACCGTCTTTTATTTCAGTGTTGTTGTAATCTTGAATAACTTTGTAACATTTGCTCATTTATTCTTCTAAGGTTTCAGGCGTCAATGACGACAAAGTGTTATGTCTTTCGTGCAATGTATTTATAACGTTTTGAAATGTCGCATTTTTAAATACCTTCCTTGATTGATTTAATGGATACAGATGTTGCATCGGAATGGGAATCACAAAATAACTCTTTTATTATTGGGAATATTATTGGCGTGGTACATACTAGGCTTGTTCTGAAAATAGTGAGTACCAAGAGATTTAGGGATCGACTACTTTTCAGAGCAGCTCTTTTATCAGTGTATCTGATGAACTGGCAAATGAGTTTATCATTTTGAATAATATTGTATACCCCGAACTATATGAATGATTTAACCAGTAATAGAACTCACCGAGCGCAACAATATTTCTCAAAAACTTTTTTCCGAACTCTCAATTTTTGTTAGCATTTTTACCTACCCATAATTTAACGAGTGCTTCAATAATTATTGGATCTAATATTTCAGGAAACATTTGATTCAGTAACCAAATCTAGCTTTATTACATTTGTAGGTTATAATAGAAGCTTTTAGAATTGTAGCAATATTTTTATAAATTTAGAGATGAATTATGTTTAATATCTCACCGTTTTCTTCAAATAAATCGTTGAATGATTATTTTCTAATGTTTGAGAATAACAGCTTGTCTATTCGCCGCTCATAGATGGCAGCACGTATTTTAACTGTTTTCTCCAGCTGTTCTCTGTAAAAAGTACAATGAACTTGTGCAGACAGTCTAATTTTTTAGAAATGTACTATCTGAAAAATACGTGAAATCCCTAAATAGAAATCAATTCACTTGACAGTGAGATATATATGACTAGTAGACTAAATTGTTGTTCTCGGAGATAAATTTAGCCTATATTACAACATATGCAAAAAAAGAGTTACCAAGGTAAGTCAAGATCTTAATGTATAGCCGAAATACAAATCTTCCGTCAGTTTAAAATGAATAATTGACATGATTACGATGGTTCAAAGTTACAAATTTTAATCGGCAGCTGTCATTTTTTAACAAATGATAAACATTCAGTTCGAGCCACAGGCGCACCCGCGCACTGTGAAATTTTTGACAAAACTTCGGTATCCAAAGGACTAACAGGAAAAAGTTATTGAGAAAGATTGTTATACTTGACGAATTCTATTACTGGTTGAAATTAGTGAACTCATCTCTGTTACACTCTGTATTAAAGAGAATATTGTGATCGTGATTTTTTGGCACTTCGAGATTTTGATGAATCTCCACGATTTAGGCCCTACTAAACCAAAAAAAAAAGATGGTCTGTCTGTTTGAAAGCACGATAACTTGGAAACACGCACGAATTTTTAATTTAAATTTAATATTCAAGCTTTCTATTAAAAATTTAGTTCTAAATTAGTGGATAAGCTCTTTTCAACCAGTGGTACCCAAATTTTATTGATGAAACTTTTTAGTTTTTTGCATTTATTTTATAAACGGTGGTATAAAATACAAAATGATCCCTGAAGAATTTAGAGCAACTTTTACTTCAGGCATTTTATTAAATTATCAGCGATTCATTTGTTATTATTAGAATTTGTATCATTTCAAATTTTGTTATAGTTTGCTGAAATAAGCGGAGAAATGGAATAATAAAAATCATAATGTAAATTTAGAATTGTTATCACTCATTTTTGGACATCACATCGTCAATTGTTTTTTTTTCAAACAAATAATTTGGGGGAAATAACTCTAGCAAATGGTCAGAAATGATATTTAACCGATTGGCAGTTGTTTTTTACAACTTATTCAAATGATGTCTAGTTTGGTATTAATTTAAAGCTCTCGGGAAGAAAAGTTTAGTAGAGATCTGAAGTAAATAATTTTTTTAAAACTTAACAAGATTATGCCAAGTTTAAAATCAATCAAAGCAATTGGATATGAAACGTATGGTCATTATGTAAAATAAAATAATAATTTCATATAGGCTACGTGCATGAAGTCTACTAGCGCCTCTAACGATTGAACTCCATTTTATCATTGTTTCATACCTATAATTTTTTAAATGTACTAATATTATTTAATTCAGCTGTGTGCGTATAATATAACTTGCATAGCATAAAAGGTACGTTGAAATTATTTATTTGGAGTATTTTTTTCTTCAATGATAACGTACCTGTTATAGAGAAAACGTCTTAATTCGTCCAAATTAACGGGATAACCGCAAATTATGACGCTGATGATCTTACTGATCAAGTTTGTATTTATCAAACACTGTATCCCTTTTACCGAGGAAACATTGAAGAAATGCGTGAAATTAGTTTTGCCATATTAAACATGTTGAAAAATATGTTGCTGACAATATTAACAACAAAATTATTGCGAAGTGCATCTGACAAACTTCTATCACTGAAACATCTTACAAATTAGAGATAGAGGTGAATTCATGAATCCCAAATCGATGTTGAATATTTCTAATTTCACAATTGAATTACAAACATATTTGTTATATAGATTAATAATGAAAGACAGACAATACTCTATTCACCGCTTTGATTCACTTCGCTCGTTTTTTTATGTTATAACTGGGTACATGAAATATATGAAACTATATTTCACTTGAATCATCCTTAACACAACAGCCTAAAACAGAACAAACGTTTTCTCATGTTTTATATGCAATTATTTTCACTTTTAAACTACAATGCGCAATGACAGCTCATTGACGTATTCTGAGAAATGGAGTTCAATGGTTACAATGGTGCTCACAATGAGCGCTCGCATCGATATTTATTCAAACTCCGCCCCCTTGCACATAGCCTATAACCACCATCTGTCACTTTGACTATGACAACTGTCACCCTCTCATATGCAATTAATTGATACGAAATTCAAAATTTATTGAACAGCAAAGCTAACCATAAAATTCTTGGTCGGGGAAGTATTGTGAAAGCCACAGCAAATTTTTTAAGTAATTTTATTATATATGTGATTTCTTCTTTATTTTTTAAGTAAATTAAACTCAATAATTTGAAACTGTATTATTCAAATAAATTTAGTTTTTCAGATCGTGTAGATCAACAATTTGTGCTGTTATTAGTTGCAGACCGACAAAATTTTCTTTAGATGATTCATCAGATTCATTCCTTGATTATTTGTCATCAGTACTCCGGAAATGCATATCAGTATATTTTTATTGTGAATTTTTTAAACCTTGTTCCAAGAATTTTACTTGTAGTTATAATTTGAGGGCTCCAAAGATTATTGGATCAATAATAAATAATATTAGTAAAAGAGTACATACGTACATATTTCTTGTGATTATCTCAATTTATCGCTTACATTCTTCACTGTCCTGACTCTAATTATTCTTGAAGTCTAACAAATTAATCCCATTGAGAAAACCTCCCTTATTTAATTCAAATTTACAAATAAATAATTATTCCTAAACTATATTTAACTCTAACCCTTCTACAAACAATAATCACCCCAGCTTCAACCGTATCACATAACAACTTTAACTGGCGGTATGTGCCCCCTTGGAGCTCCTCCGGGACGCTCCTGAACACAACAGGGGTGTCAAGCCTCACAGATCAAAAGTAGTGAGTCATTTTGATCTGATTCGATTATGATTTGAGCATTGCGGGTGATGAAATCGGATAGTGTTATAAAGATAGTTGAGAAACGATGTTTTTTATTGGATGATATTGATGGGTAGGGGATTTATTGTAGGGGTGCACAAAGTATTAAGGAATTACAAATTAAGTGATTCTGAGAGGATTTTTTTATTGGTATTGAGGGTCTGATCCATGAAAGTATTTCAAACAAAAATTCCAATGTTTTCATAATTAATTTAACAAAATACCTTCCGTAAATTTCTCTATAAAATTACAGGTGTTCGATTAATATAACTAACCACAAAATATATTTGAAAAATATGCAAATTTTTCTATAATAAAAAGATACACAATTTATTAATAATTCTCTTCGTATACATTATTTTCTTTCTAATCAATTTGTGCCTAAAGCAAAATCACTCGACCGATCTTTGATTTAGAATAATCATCCAGAGAAGTGCCTCTAGAAAATCTTACCGAAGTTACTTGACTTATGTTATCTCACGTAGCTACTTGAATACGGATGCACTAAACTATGATTACAAACATTAATATTCTTTAAATCACAACGTGGTCTATTTTGGATTTATGACAGATATTTAAAATAATCAACCGACATTCTTACGCTCGTTAACTGTACTTCCGAAGTTTGAACAGAATATTTACACTAGAGAAGTGATGCATACATAATATTTGATGACATTGTATCAGTGGCGGATTTACAGATTTGCCGCCCGTAGGCTATTCAATTTTTGCCGCCTCTGAATTTTTATACCTTAGTCCACAAACATATCAATTACATTTTCTATCAATAAAATTCCAACTTTATGATTTGTGCTCCATCATCCTCGGTACATCAACTTTTCCCGTATGATTAGTATCATTGAGAACTAGAGTGCCGTGTCAGATCCTTGATTATTTTTACAGCAAAGAATTATCATAAAACATTATTTTAAGCAAAAAATATCTCAATCATGTAGCACTTTTAAAGTGAGGTAAGGTATATGTGCATGCCTTAAGCGCTCGTTTTACGCTGCTCATTGCAGAAAAAAAATCATTGAATAAAAAATAATCAAAAATGAAATTGATTTCCAAGTTCGATGAAAAAAAAAATTTGTGTTTTTGTTTAAATTTCCCCGCGAACTGTAATTTAAACCGCGAGCTGTACGCCCTCATGTGTTCTGCCACATCGGTTATATGCCGGTACGCATGCGCCTATCGACTCTAGACTGGAGGATCTCTGTTTACAACACGAAGGTTTACAATAAAAACATAATATATGGCGGACAAAATATGGAAAATTGTGTGTTGCTGTCAGTTGTAATATTTTGATTACAACTGGAGGGAGCAATATCAAGCCGTGATTTTCAATACAGTTCTCCAAAAAAGTCTGATGACAAGATTCAAAATAAAAATAAAGCCCAAAATTTAATATATTTTCAGTTATTGCGACCACATCGCCATATAATTGACAATATTTTTCACTATAAGTAATTATTTTTCTAACTAAAATTGATAATTAATTGATTAAGCAGTGTTCTTAATCAGTTCAGTATTCGTTTCTCTACTTCACAGAGTCTTTTTTATGACATTACAGTACATGGCCAATTATTAGGGACAGTCCATAAATTTTTGTACTTTCTAGTTCTTCTGACAATTGTTTTCAACAAATTATCGATTTTAGGTCTTATTGGTTTATTTTATGTATAAGAGTGTTCAATTTAGATACTAAAACAATGAATTACAGATAAAATTAAATCAATTCTTCAATTAAAAAAAATAAAAATCCAAAATAGAGAAATAAATTCTTCATTCAGGAATCGTGGCAAAGGATCAAAATATCAGCAGTAAACTTCAATTAAGTTTTATTTGAACGTTTCGGCGCCGAAATGGTCCTTCATATTCAACTTATGTAAAGTTGAAATATTATTGCGTTGTTGGTTAAATTTGAAGTTATTTTGCAAAGAAAACATTAGAATTTAGACGTTGAAACCATGAAAAAAAAAATGAGCAATATGAGATCATTTCATTTTTTGATCAATGACGTGAACCACTATGTTACTACTCGATAAAAATCAATATTAGTGATGTCAAGGCCTCATATTGTGTGATTTTTTTTCCTGGCTTCAACGTCTGAATTTTAATGTTTTTTCTATAAAATAACTTCAAATTCAACCAGCAAAGTAATAATATTTCAACTTCCACACAAGCTGAATATGGAGAGCCGTTTCGACGCCGAGACGTCCAGATAAAAATAAATTCAAGTTTACTGCTAATATTTGGATCTTCTGCCCGAATTCTGATTGTTGAATTCATTTCTCTATTTTGACTTTTCCATTTTTTAATTGAAGATTTTTTTATTTTCGTAATCTTTTGTTTTAGCATCGCAACTGAACACTCTTATATATAAAAAAAAATCGATTAGACCTAAAACCAATAGTTTGTTGAAAATAATAGTCAATGAAAGTGGAAAGTACAAAGATTTATGGAGTGTCCCTAATAATTTGGCCAGGTACTGTATTATGAGAATCATGGATTAAAAACAAATTTTAACATGACGAGATTGGAATCTTGATTTTTAGGCATGCAATAACTAAATTTCGATTATAACATCGAATCGCTATTGCGATATCTCAAAAATTCATGATCATTGAACATTAAAGTATATTTTACAAAGCGTTCAGTGATTGTTGATGTAGAAATGTTGAAATATTTAGTATTTAGCACTGTATATAGGAATATATTTCGATTTTTGATAAATATTTTAATTTCTCTCCAATTTTTGAAATTCGTACTTTGTGTGTGTATAACAGTTCTTTCTCTAAATTTTATAAATCTAGATAAAAAATTCATTCACTAAATCTGCCGCCCCGTAAAATTTGCCGCCCTAGGCTTCAGCCTACTCAGCCTGCTGGTAAATCCACCACTGCATTGTATGGAAGCTGATAGGGCTCCGTATCAGACCCTTTATGTTTAGAATATTGAAAAAAATATGCTTTCATTCAAATATCTGTAATATGAAAGTTTCGAGAAATGATTTTATTGTGTTACAAGGCTTCAGAGTTGCCTAGGTTCCTTACAATAACTCAAAAGCTATGAGGGATAGTGAGAATCGAGAAGAGAATTCTTAAAGATGAGAAAATTTTCAATAAAAAAGTATCACTGTCTCATCTATATCTGTATTTTTTATAGTTTTAATTGAATCTTGAAAATAGGGTTCCAAGCAACTGTTATAGCACGAGCGCACCGGTTGTTGAGAGAGTAGGTACATCACATAGAATATTTTTTATAGTATTAAATGTTAATTTAAAAATTTGAAATAATTATAGTGTCATCTTAAAACACGAAGAAATAAAGTTTTGTTAGAAAAAAAAAGTTTAAATCAATTTTCAAGATAGTGAAGCTATTGTAAACTAATTTTTTTCGAACAGAGTTCTGTTTTAATTGTGAGCAACAGAAAATGTTCAAGTAATTCGGAAATAATTTTTTTTTGCTTCTTGGAGCCTTTCTGACATGTACTTCTACACTCAACAAGATTAGAATGAAAAATTCAATAAATGTTGTTGAAAATTATTTTTTTTTTGTATGTTATGCTATTGCTGGTTTTATGTTTAACAAAGGCATCCAAAAATCTTGCCTTAATTTTTTTCAAGCTATTAATATAAAATATACATGTTCGATATTTGAAAGAAAAATTTTCTCACCGTTCTACTCTTTCTAGTATAATAGTGATAGAAGAAAAAAATTTAAAAAAAAAGAATCTCTTGATTTATAATTGTTATTTTTTTTTTATACAGGGTGGTGACTCGAAGTACGCACCATAGCGTTTTCAATGCTATTTTTGGAATGTTCAATTATTGGCTTCCCTAATCATTTTACATCAAAGAAGTTGAATAATTTATTGTAGAGAAAAATTTCTGCATTTTCTGACACTAATATTTTTAATTTTACCCTACTAGGAACCAGTAAAATTACGAAAATGTTCATTGATAATTCTCTTAAAATCATAGTGTCATGAAATAAAAAACAAATATATACCCATTCAAAGTTATTGCTTATATCTGTCATCTGCTGTCATCAGCGTTTCATATCAAGTGTCTTGAATTGAAATGTATGATTTATAAGAAAAGCTAGATATGGTGAAATGGTTTTATGGTCAAAATAGTGCTCGACAAATGTAAGTTTTCTTTAATTTTATTTTGTTATTTCATGGCACTGTTGATTTTAAGAAAATTATCAATAAACATTTCCGTAATTTTACTGGTTCCTGGTAGAGTAAAATTCAAAATATTAGTGTCAAAAAATGCAGAAATTTTTCCTCTACAATAAACTACGCAACTTTTTTGATGTAAAATAATTAGGGAAGCCAATAATTGAACATTTCAAAAATAGCATTGAAAACGCTATGGTGCGTCCTTCGAGTGTATACAGGGTGTATACCCACCATTTAAACTAAAGTGGGAAAAATATTTTTTCTTTAAAAAAAATAATAGTTAGCAGTTCTCTTTATAACAGCAAAAAAATATATTCTTCATTCACTAATAATTTCATTGTCTATCGAGTTTCAAAAATTTATAAACTATTTCTGACTTTCAGTATATTTTTTTTTTCTAAAGCTACAAAACCTTACAAAAGCAATTACATGCAACCAAATGCCGAAATTTAATTCTTCATTTTTTGAAGCATTTGTAAATATAACACGATACTAAAATTGGAGCGGCTACTGGATTTGTCAAGTAACAAAATAAGTAAGTTTCTAGGTACTTTTTTGGGTGTAGAAAACGATAAAAAAATCTTTGCTGCTCTAAAGTGCATGCTAAATTCATAATCTCGAAAACAAAATCGAAAATTTTTATATCAAAAAAATAATAAAGTTTGATAAAAACAATATGAATATTCTTTGTGAATGAGTATCCAGGGTTTTTTTGGGATGCTGATTAATAATTTGATATAAGATTTTCAAAATTGAGAATGGCGGATACAATATGTCGGCAATTTGGAACGTACCAAAAATTTTCAATCTCTATATTTTAAAATTCAATTTATATATTTTGAAAGTGTGAACAGGTGATATGAACATGGTTCTTCTGCTGACTAAGATTATTATATGTTAATGGAGTAAAAATTAAAATGGTGTATTCAATTTGAAGATTTTTAAAATGAGTGAGAATTTGTCAATAAATGAACAAAAGAATAAGATGTATTCCAAAAAACAATTGAAAAATTGATAGAAATTCTGTTTCAAACTTGTACTTACTGTCTTCTTATTTTTTGGCATTACAAACATCTTCAACATCGCTGTCTTGCTCTAGCACTGAAGTTTCAGGTGAATTTCTACGTACATCACCTGTTAAACAAGATCTACATATTGCAGAACTCAGTAAGTTTGTTTATTTACAATTACAAGCTCTCCCACATCTTTTTTTGCAATAATTGCAAAAAATCAAATCCAAAAGAGATTTCGAAGTTGGCAGTTTTGTCATTTTGACAGGACTGGATATCTTTGAGTTAGAATCATCTATTTGCCAATCAATGTTTGCTTACAATCTGAATGCGTAATCAAAAAATAAATAATATATTCTTAAAGCTCAGGATTTCAGCTTTGATTTTTTCTTTTTTAATAATTTTTTGAAGTTTAACTTCAAGTTGCAGGAATAAGAATATGCAAAAAACATGCATTTTCTTATATATTTCTTATATTGAAGATTACTCAAACATATCAAGTTGTATCGATTTCTGAATTATAACATATTATGAAGTGTATTTTCAACTTCATTTAAAAAAGCAGATGTAATAGTTTCTGATTTATATAAATTAATAAAAACCGTTTCGAAAATGAAAATGGTGTCGAATCAATGCTACGAAAGAAAATGATTATTTTAAAACATGAGTTTTATTAAACAGAGACAATGTTCATAATTTTAATTATTTTTACATTAAAAGTGAAAGTATAGTGATGATAAATGTACAAGGATTTAATTTTTTTATGCCTCTACATGTCTTCAATTTTATAAAAGTCAGTGAGAATTTTAGAAATTTTAATTTCCGGTCGAATTTTCTATGAGAGAAAAAAAAATTATTAAAAACTAATGTCTTCCTCAGAAAGCTTAGAGCCTCCACTTTAAGATGCTTTTTGTTTTTTTTTTGTTTTACATATATTTTAGATAAAGAAACTTTAGTTTTTCCTCGAACGCCTCGCTTGAATATTTGTATTCAGCGGCTTGGCGCGCGTGTTGTTTTTGAGTTCTCTTTTGTATTTTTAATAATTTTTTATATTGATGCAGAATTTTGTTTCATATAACTCATAATATAACTTTGAGTAAAATTTCCTGCTCTTTCAGGTGGTACTATTAGTTTTTCGATTTTTCTATTTTATTTTTCGAGATTAGGGCAAAAACAAAATTTTCGATTTTGTTTTCGAGATTATGAACTTAGCATACACTTTAAGGCTGCAAAGATTTCTCTATCTTCTTCTACACCCTAAAAACTACCAACGAGCCAAATTTTAGCTATATCTCATTTTATGAGAGGTCAAAATCTCTGACAACTGGATTATATAGAAGATACTGTGAACAACAACCGAAATGATTTTTAGAGCATTAGTTGTTCTTCCAAATGAAACTTTTGTTCATAAAAAAATCCATTTACCAAATCTTACTACGCTTATATCTCCTAAACTTTAACAGTTGGGACTATTATTCTCCGAGACAGTTTTGTAGGTTTATTAATTTATTATAAAAATAATTTTTGTAACAGTCTTTGTCATTGATAATTTATGATATATTCGGATTTAGATTTAAATGGTGGATGTGTAAAAAAGAACGATTATGAACAATAATAGTATATTGTGTGGCTAGGGACGAAACAAGACGATTTCAGCCGAGGGTGAGTGTTGCTTGCTTGAGCAAAGCGAGTGCCGGCATCACCCTCGGCTAAAATCGTGTTTTGTCCCGTGCCACACACTGTATTTTTCATAGTACCTGCATTGAAACTTTCCATATTATATATTTGTCATAACAAAGTAAATATTTTTTTTTTAATCATTTCATTTTGTAAAGAATAGAACGGTGGAAATTTGTTTCTCTTGAATATCAAACTGGTCAATTTGTTCATGAGAAAAATATAAACAAATGGCTTGAAAAATTTAAGACAAGGTTTTTCAATGCCTCTGTTAAACATGAAACACTAACATAACATACAAAAAAAAATTTAAACAACATTCATCGGATTTTTAATTTATTGTTAACTTCAAAAATTTATAATAATTAAGATAAACTACTTTTAAACATTTATATGACTTATGTAGCGATTCTGAAGTTTTCTATAATGCTACAGAACTGTAAATCTGAACAAAATCGCAACAATTTTGGTTGACACATACATTTAGCGTCATTTGATATCAAGAAATGATGTGATTTTGTTCAGATTTACAGTTCTGTAGTGTTACAGAAAATCCAAGAATCACAGCATTAATCTTGTTGAGTGTACATGTAAAGAAGGCTCCAAGAGGCAAAGAATTAATAAACGAATTACTTGAACATTTTTTGTCGCTCTCAATGAAAACGTAGGTTCGAAAAAAATTAGTTAGTTTACAATAGCCTCACTTTCTCAAGAATTGATTTGGAAATATTTTTTAACACATCTTTATTCTTCCAAGTTTTAAGATGATACTATATTTTTTCAAATTTTTAAATTATCAACATTTAATACTATAAAAAAATACTTCATGTGCTGTACTCTCTCAACAGTGCTATAACGGTTGCTTAGAACCCTATTTTCAACACAAAATTAAATCTATGAGCAATACAGATAGAGATTAGAAAGGGAGACTTTTTTATTAAAAATTTTCTCTTCTTCAAGAATCTTTTTTTCGATTTTCAATATCCCTCATAGTTTTTGAGTTATTGCAAGGAAACTAGGCGACTTGTTTTTGTTTTCATTTTTTGTTAATAATAATTGCATTTTTTGTGGGCAACAAAAATCCTGAAATAATCTTCTTCTAAATGTTATTCCGAATCGAATTAGCTATTGCTTATATTTTTTGGACACTTTAGAACTATTTTACTCAGAAAACTCATTTCTCGACTAGACTAACAAGTATTGTGAAACCGACAAAATTCACATTTCGAGATTTTGATGGAAATATCTGTTTTGAGCATCCCTCAATCTCTTTTGTTATAATGTTAAAATTTTGTATTTAAAGCTGGTTTAAAATCTAGTTGTGCACCTCGCATTATGGTTGCAATCGCATGTACCGGAAGTGAACTTTACTTTAAACTTTTTTTTCAATTTTTGGCATAAATCCAGAACGATTAGCCGTAGGATATTAAAATTCAGTATTTGAAATTTCTGTAGCATGATAATGGTTATGATATATTTTTGTACTAATCGGCTGAGCCGGAAGTGCACTTTATACAGCAGACATTTTGAATTTTCCGCATAAATTCAGAACAATCAGTTGTAGAATATTAAAATTTTGTTTTGAGCACTTTTGTAACATCTAGTTGTGCACCTCGCATTATGATTGCAATCGTCTGTACCGGAAGTGCACTTTACTCGAAACATTTTCCGAATTTTCCGCATAAATTCAAAACAATTAAACATAGAATGTTAGAATTCAGTATTCAAGACGATAGTACAGCCTGAATGCTCATATCCTATTTTCATTGAGATCGACTGTCTTTTGGAGTTTTTTGCATAAATTCGAAACGATTGGCTGTAGAGTATTGAAATTTGATATTTCAATCTGCTTCAGCATCTGAATGATTGCCTACTATTCTCATAACAATAGACTGTACCGAAAGCGCACTTAATTTGGACTTTTTTTTTTTTTAATTTTGCGCATGAATTCTGAACTGTTAGCCGTAGAATCTTGGAATTGTTGTAGTATAGGAATGATGATCTACTGTTTCCAAAGCAACTGACTGGGCCAGAAGCGCACTTCACTTGGCACATTTTTAGAATTTTTTGGATAAATCCAAATCGATTAGCCGTCGAACGATTATTTTGTTTGATTATCGTATTATCATATTATGCAAAAAATATATCTAATGATGAACAAGAAAGTTATATGATATTCACGTCAGATTTTTTTAAATTCAATTTTTTTAAACTATCATCTCGAATTCACCAAACAATTTAATTATGCTAATTAATGCTGAATCAAATCAATGTGTGAATTTCACTTTAAGTGTGAAATCTCTACTCTACAACTACAAGCATTACCTATTTACTATTCTACATCACCTAGTTTTATCTGAACATCTTTGTGGGACTCAATTCAATTCCTTGTTTGGAATAAAACAGATTTTTTTGTTGTCCTTAATTTACAAACATTGTGACGTTGTATTGTAGTAAACCTAAGCTGTTCTTCAAGATTTTATAATTCTGATTTATATTTTGAATTACATATACATTACTCCCACTGAAAGGTATAAATTATCATTACTGATTTAATTAATTCGAGTATATTCAGATGTGGATTTAGAGTTCAAGAAAATAGTAATTCATATCACTCCTTCCTAATATTGTATAATGATAAAACAGTGTCATCAACTCCTCCAGTGAAAATATAGCAGCTGAATTTCTAAAAATTTCATGTTTACAACATTTATTTATACTAATCTAGTCCTGTAATCATTTGATATTAATTATTACAGAATTGTTGATGGAAACTGATTGTGAATGTAACCGGATGTGCCTGTACAAATATTGTACTTTTACAGGTGCAACAGAGCTAAGATATATTTTTTCCGGATGACATTTTACCAAAATATGTTTCCTGTATTTGCATAATAATCTCGAGAGAAAAATAATATATGTGAGCGTTCTTTGGGTATGAAACTGATTATGAATAATCTTAGAGTAATATTTTCATAAATTTATTGGGAGTAGCTAATTTAGTTCACGAAGAAGATATTTCAGTCCTCATTATGAGGAAATTTATTGCTTATATTCCTTAGTTGAGTTAAAAGACTTTCACTGTTCGATAACGATATCAAGCAAATATTTTTTTTCAAACTAATATCATACATATCATAGTGCAATTTTTTAGAGTGAAAGGTTTGAAGTTTTAATTATAGCTTCATGAGATATTTGCGGGTCTAACTTCGTCCCTATATAAATAATTGATTCCCTGAAATCAAAATTATTAGCTGATAAACTTTCTGCTCACGTATTGCCCAAAGTTTTTCAACATCAAAGATTCTAATAATTTTAACAGGCATTTTTAAAAGCCGCCTAAAGGATGAGTTTGGAATCCAGACACGGATTCGCCATAAAGACAATAGGAAAGGTTTTTGTCTTCGAATTTCTCTCTCAGAACTGTGGGGAATCTTTAGCCAAATAGTATCTAGTAGATCCACTCGTATTCTAACACCTATCGTGTCGACGCTGATTTTATTTATTAATATCCCTTAACAACTCTCAAATGCATCACACACATAGAATAGTGGTGTTTAAGTCTCGTATAATTAGTCTGACTCATGTTTTAAAGTTCATTATCAAATACTGTATCATTGCTAAACCGATATAAAATTATTTTACTCGGATTGATGTATCCTTTAAAGTGAATAATTACTAAATCAAGTGAACTTAGCTGAAGTATTAATTTACGCTCAATTTATAAATTAACAATCAGGTTTAATTAATTTATACAGATGTATGACATATAATTACCTATAAATTACACTCTTAAAAGCAGCGTACATTTATTAGCTATGAAATAAAAATTTTAGTACGATTGTGTTGTGTTTAACAATTTGTAGACCCTTCACAATAAATCATTCTTTAAAGTGGACTCAAACAAGATTTTCTATTTAGAAAAAGTGTTAGGTACAACATTAAGGTAAAGTTAAAATGCTGAAAAGATGAAATGTAACAAATCAAAATTCTTAATCCAGTCCTGTGATTCAATATCCACTTCAAAATTTTATAATCAGAAATGAAATGTTTGTCTCTTATAATAAAATAACATAATGATTATTCAAGATTCAGATTTTCATTTGTGTCTCTCAATTCATTTTTCATTTATAATTACAATATCCAAGGAATGCTTAGCCTAACACACTGAATAGAAATTTTCTAATAATTATCTCCCCACGATATGAAATTGATGAAATAAGTTTTTCATTGAGCGATAATTATATCTTATGATTTTATAATTGTCTAGATATGTGTTCTTTACTGAATAGATTATTAACAAGGACCGTATTAAATTCTAAACATGTACTTTCGTATCTCATATCATATTACAGCTGAATATGAATAAATATTACATTTTAGATGACTACAGTTTTTCGTGAGGAATGCTTGATGTAGGTAATGTTCCCAAAACGTAGTTGAGAGTTGAATACAAATTGTTTTCATTGTTTTATGTCGAAAACCAGTTGAGGTTATTATATTTTTTTGTTCGGAATCTCAATTCGTCTGTTACTTCCTGTATATGAAGAAAATTTGAATCAGATTTTCTAATAATAAAATTTTAATACTGTAATAATTATAATATAATAGATTTGCAGAAAAACTTTGCAAATATGAATATCTTTCTTCCCACCCTAGAATTTTCGTCCTCAGAAGTGCAACAGATTTACGTAAAAGTAAGGAATAATTTAATAGAAGTTTATTTCACCATCAGCTTCACTCTTCTGTGAATCTGTAGCACTTCTGAGTATGGTCCAGATAAGACCGAAACTTTAAGGTAGAAACTAGAACGAAAAATCTGGCGTGGTCATCACATGACTTACTTTTTCATCATTGTATTTATTATTTGCATATAAAAATACGATATTTAGAAAGAAAAATTTTTCGTTCCATGGTTGAAAGTTCTAAAAATCCGTCAATTAAAGTGCACTTTCAACCCAATCGGTAGTTTTGGAAACAGTAGGCCATCATTCTCAAGCTACAACATTCCTAAATACTGATTTCCAAGATTTTACGGCTATCAGCACTGAGTTTATGCGTAAAATTAGAGAAAAATTTCAACTGATGTGCACTTCCGGTTCAGTCGATTGTTATGAGCATAGTAGGCAATCATTCAAATGCTATAGCAGACTGAAATATTGAACTTCAATACTCCACAGCCAATCGTTTCGAATTTATGCGAAAATTTCCAAAAGACTGTCAAGTAAAGTGCATTTCCGACTCAATCGATCTCAATGAAAATAAGATATGAGCATCTAGACAGCACTATCGTTTTAAATACTGAATTTTAACATTGTCTTGGATTTATGCGGAAGATTCAGGAATTGTTTCGATTAAAGTGCACTTCCGGTACAGACGATTGCAATCATAATGAGATGTGTACAACTAAATATTATAAAACTGCTTAATACGAAGTTTCAATATTCTACGTCTGATTGTTTTGAATTTATGCGGAAAATTCGATAAGTCTGTTATATAAAGTGCACTTCTGGCTTGAACGATTGGTACAAAAATAGAAGATGACCATTTAGATGCTACATCAATTACAAATACTAAATTTCAATATCCTACGGTTAATCAGTCTAGATTTATGTAGAAAATTCAAAAAAAGTTTGAAATAAAGTACACTTTCGTTATGGACGGTTGCAACCATAATGCACAATTAAACCCTAGACCAGTCCTAAATACAAAATTTCAACATTATACGTTCGACGAGCTTTGAGATTTGCGAGCTACGAACGCACATACATATCGACCTCAAGCCGAAAACAGTAAAATGGATTAAGTGATGCACGAGACTGATATTCCCATCAAAATATTGGAATTAAAATTTTGTCGGTTTCACAATACTTGTACTTTGTACAAGTAAAGTGTACTAAAAAGTACATTTGATTCTTCTGTTTGAGGTTCTTTCACGTGGCTTTCCCTTAAACCTTGAGTGAATGCTAGTGGAATTTTGTTCTTTCTGTACGGAATGTGGATCACACATTTTTACATATAGTCTTCAGTATATTTTTCCTAATTATCTAGAAACTTGCCTTATATATTTTTGTATCATTGTTTTTCTGATGAAGACTGTTGGTTAGAGAGTCGACGTCAAACCGAAAATACTCAAAATGGATTAAGGGATGCTCAAAACGGATATTTCTATCAAAATCTCGAAATATGAATTTTGTCGGTTACAAAAAAAGAATGAAATGTAGTGTTATTCAACAGAACAAAATTGTACTTTCAAAAACTTAGAACTGAATTGCGATTTATCAGTAGAGTATTCAAACTAAAGCTCAATATGCGTACCTAAGTCGCTTCTAAAAAATAAAACAGGACATTCTAATGACCAGAACGTGTCCTAGGCAAACAGAACAGTTGGCAACCCTGTGGGAAGTAACTTTAACTGATGGTCAATTTGTTTTTAATATCAAGCCCTAATAAATGTAATTTGTGAAATTTTGGTACACAGAAATATTACGCAGTTAATTAGGACTGAAATATGCATTATGTGCTATTTATTTAAGGGAATGGAAATCCTTAAATTTAAAATCAGAGACAGATATATTTAATGAATTCAAGGAATTTGGTAATGGCTTTTTTAATAAAAAAAACCATAGAATTTCTTAATCATACTGTTCTCTAGTTTTAATTGAGTAGCCGGTTTCGATCACTGGGTGATCATCCTCAGACTACCGGAGAGAACAATAAATTTACAGGAACTTCACAAAAGAAAACGGCGTCAAGTAGCCCGCTAGTATTATGTTGTAGTTTGGATCTTGGTGAATAGATTGGAATATATCTTTTTATAACATTTTATTTTTTATTACTTTTTTACCGCTGTTTTACACAATTTTTCACTTAACATGACACTAGCGGGCTACTTGACGCCGTTTCTTTTTGTGAAGTTTCTGTAACTTTATTGTTCTCTCCGGTAGTCTAAGGATGATCATCCAGTGATCGAAATTGGTTCCTTAATTAAAACTAGAGAACAGTGTGATTAAGAAATTTTATGGTCTTTATTATTAAAGCCCTTACCAAATTCCTTATATCTCTCACATTTGGGTTACCCTATTTCTCATTAATTAATTCAATTTAATTATTGGATAAGAAACGCTCAAAAAGTGAAATTTTCCCAGAGGATGCTATAACAGATATTTCTATTTGGAAAAATAGGAGAACTAATTGATTCTAGATCTATAAGATGAAATTTGAGCACATTCAGGTCTCAGAAACTCAAGAATGTTATTTGAGACTTTTGTAGTTATTTACTTAACAAAATATACAAGCAGTAGATTTTACCAATTTTGGATGTTAGTAGACTTTGTTTCTAGACAATGTTGAGCTAAATCTAAATATTATGACAAATGAAAAACATCTGCTTTTAGGAGACTTTGAAATAAATACAATTAATAGTATTGAAATGACAAGACTTAAATCGAAGAAAAAAAGTATTGCACAAAATAAAATAATACTTTTCCGAAAAGAGAAACCAGTTTTGAATTGATTGAAAAACAAATCCATTTTTGTAGTTAAATTGTCATTAACAGAACATGAAGCTGAAGCTTTAATTATCTCAAGAACGACCTGACTGGAAAATACACAATTAGTCCATACAAAATACATCATTACAAATCATTTCAAAAGTCCTTATCGGTCCCGCTTGTGCGTTGTTTTTTATTCAAGATCAAAGGTCACAAATTTTCGTTTTTTTTTGTGTATATTTCTCAAACGGCGAGAGCTACTGGAAAAATGAACGACAAATAATTTGTAGATCAAAAAATTCTCTGTAGAAAATGTGTTCATACTTTTTTTCCTACGAAGCACCGTTTTCGAGTTTTCACGATTTCAGACCGCAGGTATACTCACATTTATGCACCACCTCTGAGGTAATGGACTCGGTGCTTTTTTCTTGAGGTGGTTTCTCCAGTAGGAATACTCCACGATATTTTTTGATCGAGGCAATTTAATGGAACAATATTTTTCATTATTATATTGAAAATTGTAGCAGCAAGAAAATTACACTATTCATAATCAAATTTTACATGATCACTCGTATCTTCTTCACCTCTTCTTGCTTAATTTGTGTTGACTGCTCTAAGAAGAGGGATATATCAGTTAGATCCTCATCGATTTCGAAAAGCTCTTTATCTGTTGCATTTGTTTCAGCATTAGTACAAAAGTTGCCTTGACAATTGGCACAGACTGGTGAACAAAACAATCCAACTTTTCTGCTCAACACAATTGTTCGTGCAGCCTTTCTTGCAATTACAAAAAATTGTATCCAGCAGTTTCTCTGGAGCAGGCGGAAGCAAAATAGGGATTGGCTCCAAATTATTATTCATCAATCTCCAGCTCCAGTCTTCAGGATTCAAAAACAAGTGTTGATAAGCAGAAGCAGATGTTGGAGGGTGACTAGATAGCTTGTTTTTTTTTTTTTTTACGAAATTCAAAAATCTATACTTGTCTATCAATTCCATTTTCTCGGAGCTTCATGAAGCAAGGAGAAAGATAATTCCGTTGGTGAGGATAATGTCTGCATATTGGCCATACATGAGTGCATATTATTATTTTTTAGGTTTGGAATCGCGATAACTCGAGAATGGTGTTTCGTAGAAAAAAAATTATTGAAACTTTTTCGTAGAACACTTTACGATCTACAAACTTTCGTTCATTCATTTTTCCGGTAGCTTCCACCGTTTCAGAGATTTAGGCAGAAAACGAAATTTTGTGACCTTCGATTTTTTTGATATACAATGGACAATTCCATTCGTAGTATTTATAACAAGGTTAACAATGCTAAATCGCCATAGAAACGGTGCATATCAGTGGGTATTTGGACGTGTAGAAATACCATCGGGTTTACACTAGTGATCAAAGTGAGTATCTTACTCAAAGATGTGGATACCTCCAATTTGTAATCTCGTGCTTTCTTCGTACTAATAAAATATCTTTCTGAATATCTTCATCAATTTCTTCTTCTGATTTATCACCAAACCTTTTTGAATTAGTTTTTATATCAGAACGCAGTTTATTTCTCTATTATTCGTCAAAGAAAATGCTAGAAATTCAAATTTTTCAATTTGACAGAAGTTTGTTCACTCGTTCCTATGAAAATTACGTGACTTGTTATTTGATTCATAGAAAACTAATTGGAAAAAATGGTTTGACTCCTGGAATAGTCCTCCATATACCATTTGTAGTTAAAGTTTTGTTGACTATTTTTGTGGTGCAATCACTCATGTTTATTGTGCTTGTGAATACCACTCGTGCTGCACACTTGTGATATTCAAACGCAAGCACAATAAACATTCGTGATAGCACCACAAAAATAATCGATAATACTTCAACCACCTATTGTATAATAAATGAATATTTTTTGGCATGGTATGGAATTTTATTGGTCCGTATTCCCACCTCTTAAAAGTGCGCTACTTCAGCAAAAATTTTAATAAAAAGAGATAGCGCTACATGATAAAACTTGAGATGGTAAGAGAAAGTGTATAATTTTTCAGGAAGTAGTGCGATTTTAAGATGTGAGAATATGGACCATTGTCTTCTAGGAAAGATTATTGCTTCTAGTATGTAATAGTTGTTATCACTGCGTTAAGAATACACATATTATTTTAATAGACAAACTGTAGAGGATTTATAAATATAGGTACCTGAAGATAAATACCATAACTACATTTCAACAATTGAATAGCTTTCCCTCAGCACCTCAATGTCTAAACTTAATGACAAAGAAGCTCAAGTTTCATGGTTCACTACACAGTCAACTGTCTTCTACGTTCGTGTGTTGATTATGTAAATATCTTACAACGTGATATGGGTTACATGCAGTACATATTTGGACGTTTTGATGTCTACGATTATAAGTAGTTCTTCAAGTTGTACTTGACCGTGTAAACGTATGCAAGAATTCGGAGCATATCATTTTGTAGGTAGTCATCGATAGTATTTACATTCAATGATTCCGCAATGATTAACAAATATGTGACTCTGTCTTCACTTTTAAAATTGCTCCATTATAAATTTTGAAAATAGTCGAAAATATTAAAATAAATTTTCTCATTTTTGATTCATCTTCAAAAACCTATCAGTTGTTGTGTACTTTTATTATTCTACTAAAGATTGACTAGCGGAAGACATATCGACTCACAATTTTTTCACCGCCTTCGCATCTGCGATCAAGAGCCACTCGACCTATACAGCCGATCTCGAACGTTCTACTGTACAGTGTACACCCTCGCTATATTAGCAACCCCTCGTACAATACTTCTATGTGGGTGTATAAAAAAGTAAAAGCGCTTAGTATTACATGTTTTTGATTTATCAGAATTAAATGTTTTAGTTTAGAGATTTGCTACTCTCATAACAAACTTCCAAGTGATGTCAATGACTGATCAAGAGAGTACCGTTGAATATTGTTGTTACTTCGACATCTTATTGGAATATTTCTCTTTATTCGTTTATGAGGATTCATTGCTCAGTTCAATGTCGTACTATTGAAGTATGTAGAGTTTTTAAGTACGTCGCTTGTTATAATAAAATGTTTCTCAAACTTTTCGACGACGATAATTAAGAGCGTAATGAGAATTTGTTTTTTTTTATCGATTTATCTGAAGTTTTCAAGATAATGCGAAAATAGAACTGTCAATTTTAATTATACAAGGTGTTTCACTTGAACTGAAATCATATGAAATTTTTTTATCAACTAGAAAAGGTACTTATTACGTTGAAAAATCAAAAATAGTATCAGGAGATAAGTAATTTACTGAGCAACTACAGCCGAGTTTATTGGCGTACAAAATTCATATTTCGAGATTTTGATGGAAATATCCGTTTTGAGCATCCCTGAATCCATTTTGACTATTTTCGGCTTGATGTCGGTACGTATGTGCGTTCGTAATTCGCAAATCTCAAAACCAGCCGAACGTATAATATTGTAATTTTGTATTTAAGACTGGTCTAAGGTCTTGCTGTGCACCTTGCATTATGGTTGCAATCGCCTGTACCGAAAGTGCACTTTACTTGAAACTTTTTTTGAATTTTCTGGATGAATCCTGAATGATTAGCCGTAGGATAATAAATTCCAGTATTTGAGATTGCTGTAACATTTCAATGGTTATCTTTTATTTCTGTACCAATCGGCTAAGCCGAAAGCGCACTTTACATAACAGACTTTTCGAGTTTTCCGCACAAATTCAAAACAATTAGTCGTAGAATATTGAAATATGTTATTGAGCCCTTCTGTAACATCTAACTATGCATCTCCAAAACGATAGAACGTAGAATGTTAGAATTCAGTATTTGAGACAATATTACCGTCTAGATGCTCATATCCCATTTTCATCGAGATCAACTGAGCCGGAAGTACACTTTACTTGACAGTCTTTTGGAATTTTTCTCATAAATTCGAGATTATCGACTGTAGAGTATTGAAATTTAGTATTTCAGTCTGTTGTAGCATCTGAATGATTGCCTACTAGTCTCATAACAATCGACTGTACCGGAAGTGCACTTCAGTTGGGTTTTTTAATTTCGCGCTTAATTTCAGATCTGTTAGCCGTAGAATCTTGGAAATCAGTATTTAGGAATATTGTAGCATAAGAATGATGACCTTCTGTTTCCATAGCAACCGACTGGGCCGAAAACGCATTATACCTGACGGATTTTTAGAATTTTTTGGATAAATCCAGAATAATTAGCCGTGGAAAGATGCGATTTTGTGTTTGATTATCGTATTATTATATGCAATATATCCAAAATGATGTCCATGTCAGATTTTTGTAATCTACGAAGAGCATTTAATTGTTTGAAAACAAGATTTCTGGGCCCTGGAATACATGATAGGTCAATAATTGCATAAACCTAAACTTTGGCGCATACTCTTCCAAATTGTTCAACAAAAAATACCTTCAGTAATCTTTTAGAATTTAAACGACGCGACGTGGAATAATGCTTTCTGAATAATTGAATACATAATGAATGTAATAATCTATAATAATAATGAACAAATATTGCCCAGAAGTATCACTTAGCTTCTTCAGAGTTTCTAGTGAGTGTATCTCGTCGGCTGGCTGCTTGTAATCATTGAGACCCTGTTTCTTATAAACGTGATTCATAATATGATATATACGGCTGCATGTACATCTAATATGTAAATGTTTCGTTAATTGTGTTATCAGTGCAAGAATATAAATCAAGAACAGTTACTTGCACCCTTTATAAGTTACAAGTCGACAATTTATTATAATCGTTATAATATCTGCGGTCAACAATTTTCAGCCAACATTAATTAAAGCTTATATTTAGAAATATTATTCAACATGACGATGTTATTGTAAATATTCTACGACTGATAGTACGAGGTGCACAATTAGATCCTAGACTAGTCCTAAATACAAAAGTTCAACATCATTCATTCGACGGGTCTTGAGATTTGCGACATCAAGCTGAAAATAATCAAAATGGATTCAGGGATGCTCAAAACAGATATTTCCATCAAAATCTCGAAATGTGAATTTTGTCGGTTACTCATACTTTGTACAAGTAAGTAAAAAGCTTTATGAAGATGAATGGAATTAATGAAGGAAAAAACTTTTCAGAATTCATTTTTTATATAAATATGTTTTATTGGGTATATAAGTTCTGTATAAATTAATTAGAAACACAACGGTTCGATGGTAAAGTGCTGCCTTTTTCAAGTGTTAAGAAATATGAGAATAAATAAACAAAATTGTCAAAACAACAGAAATAAAAGAACAAATAGTAACTAGATTAGTTTGAAATATATTAACTCCTAGGATCGTAGAGCTCTACCTGTGGTTGATGATTCAATATCCACAGGTCTTCATGAGATAATAATGAAGGTCTAAATAGGGAAATTGTCAACTCCTTGTAGTTCTAGGTCAATCTGGCTCTGCTCTTTTTGGTTTGGCGCATAACTGAACCATCCACAGATCTTCAGGAGGTGGTGATGAAGTAACTCTTGCAAGTAGTATCGTAGATAAAAATAACTTGAAATTATGAACGAATGATTGGTAGCCATGATCGAATAAGTTCATTGTTCATATTCGGTATTCAAATTCGAATTATTCGGTGATTTTTTTATTTCAATTGCTTCTCTTATAAGCCTCTTGAACCAATTGTTCTATTTAGCCAGAAGCTTCGTATTCTTGAAGTCAATGCCATTTAATTCTTGAATAGCTTGCTCAGCCACAGCAGATTTTTCTGGATGGTTCAATCTTATATGACGAGAATGCTCTTTCAATCTTGTTTCTACAGTCCTCTTGGTTTGTCCAATATATACTTTGCCACATTGACAAGGAATCTTGTATATACCTGGATACTGTAGAGGAAATCTGTCTTTAACATTACCAATAAGATTTCTAATTTTTAAACTGGAAGTGTATCAAGTTTTAATGTCATAGTTAAGTAAAAGCCTTCCAATTTTATCCGTTATATTAGCTACGTAAGGCAACATAACAAATATTTTCTTATTATTTGGATCTTGAACAGGTGGCGTAGTATTCTTCTGTATAAGTGCTTTTTTAATCTGCGTTCTATTATAACCATTCTTCAAGAAAACATCATCCACAAATTTGATTTCATCAGATAGTTTACTTGGATGACATAATGAAGAGGCTCTCCGATATGAAATTTCATTAGTACAAAATTTCTGAGCAGGATGGTGATTTGATGACTCATGTAAATATCGATTTGTATGAATCGGCTTCCTATGTACAGAATGGATAAGTTTACCATTATCTTGTTTCTCCAGGTAAACGTCCAGAAAAGGAAGACAGTTATTTTCTTCAACCTCAATACTGAATTTAATGTTCCTACGTTGCATGTTTAGATGATTCAAAAAAACATTCAATTCATCTCTACCATGAGGCCAAACAGCAAAGACATCATCAACGTAACGTAGCCAGACAGTAGGTTTCTTCATAGCAGTGTTAAAAGCTTTTTGTTCAAAATTCTCCATATAAAAATTAGCGATAGAAGGAGAAATAGAGGAACCCATGGCGACACCATCAATTTGCTTGTAAAAATTACCATTAAAGATGAAGAAACAAGAAGTCAAACAATGTTTAAAAAGCTTGACAATATCAGATGAAAAATGATCTTCTAATAATTTGAGAGTATCGATGATAGGTACTTTCGTGAATAAAGAAGAAACGTCAAAACTGACAAGTAAATCATTATCTGTCAATGTCATATCACTAATCAAATCCACAAAATGTCGGGAATCCTTGACATATGATGAAGTATGACCAATCATCGGCTTCAACAAACCATCCAAATATTTGGCTAATCCATATGTTGTTGAGTCTATTGAATTGACAATAGGTCTTAGAGGAACATTCTTTTTATGAATTTTCGGAAGACCATAAAACTTGGAAATGACAGGATCTTGGGGAATAAGCTCTTTCTGAATATCTTGAGGTAAAGAAGATTATTTCAAAAGTTTTGTTGTTTGATATTTTGAAGAGCTAAGTGGATTACTATTAACTTAAACATAGGCAGCATCATCAAGTAAGTCATTTGCTTTTTTAATGTAATCTTCTTTATTCATGATGACTGTAGCTTTGCCCTTATCAGCTGGTAAAACAACAATATCCTTATTATTTCTTAATTCCCTTAGGCACTGAAGTTCACAAACGTTGAAACGTTGTGTTTCTAATTAATTTATACTTAACTTATATATCCAATAAAACATATTTATGAATGGAATTATTTATTGCCACAAATTCAAGAAGTGTTTTGAAATAGGTATACTTATCCATTCTTTGAAAGTATTTCTCAAAACAGGCAGCATATTTGGTTTTCTGTAGCTTCTCGAGAAGCTTCTGGAATTATGTAATGGGTGAGTTTGCGTCGAAAAATCTTTTGTTTATTTTAAGGTTGGTTGGAGATCAAGAAAAATTTATTTGGGGCAAGTGGTGAACAGTGGAGTAGATGAACCATTGGTCTATTTTTATAACGCTTTTATTAGCTTCACCTATATCTATGTAACGGAATCTTTGAACGCCAATTTCACCCTTTTAGAAACGTCAGATTGAATTAGGACTTTGCATGCTTCGCAAGGACCGATGACAATACAATAATTGATTAAGTTTATCCCATTATCCTGATAAGAATCATCAGGAATAAATACTCGCTTTCGGAGCGGGAGCCTGAGAATCGGCTACTACATTCAAAGAACGAACCTCGGTAAATTATAAGCAAGCAATACGAGCTCGATGAACAGTAGACCGCCGTGCGAGCGAAGCGAGCTCGGTTGATGGTAAGCTGCAATGCGAGCGAAGCAAGCTCGATCTACGTTGATCCGCCGTGCGAGCGAAGCGAGTTCGGTCAATTTCAATAACAAATAATTTTTTATAGCAGATCGAACTAAAAAATAGAAAATAAATTATAGTTTGAAAAAACTAAGAAACACGCTTTTATAGTAAACCGAACTAAAAGTTAAAAATAATTTTTAATATAAAAATAAAGTAATTGACAAGAAAATTAATGTCATTGTGAAAAAAGCGTGGAGTGCTTTGTATCATATATTCATACTAACTCTACATTCAGAGATCGTACCAATAGAATATTTAGAACAACTGATATCTAGCACCTCACGCTTTTTCTACAATAACAATAATTTTCTCGTCAATTACATCATTTTTATATAAAAAATTATTTTTAACTTTTTAGTTCAATTTACTATAAAAGCGTGTTTCTTAGTTTTTTTCAAACTATAATTTTTAACGTGAAGGATAATTTGATATACTAATTTCATGCGTCTAAGGAATTCTACGATGATCGAAACATGAAATATTTGATTTTTACGGACTGTACTTCTTGATTTATCTTCTACACCCTTATTGATTCACCTTTACTTTTATATTCATAATATTTGTCATCAATATCTCCAAAATGCATGAACTAAAATACCTGAAGAGTTAATTTATATTTTATTCATGACCATGATGTGAATTTGGGGTCAAATGAAAGAGTTGTGTACGTACATTACAGTCAGTAACGACATTCGTTAATTTGTATCAATACAAATCCAAACGAAGATTGAAATCTTCCTTTTTGGTTCTAAATCTTCATTTTGCGTCCGGATAAAAGATAAAATCAGTAGCCCATTAATTTTCCACTTCGTACTGCAGGTACAAGTATTGTTAGCTTTGAAGTTTTTGGAAAGGTACAAGTCAGTTTTTTTGGGGTTGCACCCCTGACAAGAATATTTAGTATGTCTTTTGAGTATTTTGACAAAAGGAATTTTATTTTGACCACTCTCTTCTGGAAACTGATTTTTAAATATGAAGGATACTGAAATTTTCGAGCTCTTGTTGTTTGACCAAAAAATTAACAATTAATAGTTATGAAACATTTATAAAGCGTCACTTTTGTCACGAGTTTTTTAAACACTAGCGAATCGAAATTGGAAAAGAATAGGACATGTTTACATGACATTTTTCACTCAGAATGATGTCAGAAATATGCTATTGATTCCAGGGGGTTAAAACTGGAAGGGTCTTTTTGTATCAGGTTGTTGAATATTTGAAAAGCATGTCTTCATTATAATCCAGCCCCCAGAGACTTGCCGACGTTTAGGGAAACATTTGTCTGATTCCATTATACATTTCTACCACAATATCTCAAGTTATACCTGGAACGACGTAGCTGAGGTGGTACAGTATACACATTATTAATCACTGATTTAATAACTTAATCTAACTTTTATGGATACTGATTGATTAATTGATTTTTTGCATAACTTCCATAGCATTGAAGATATTGACTTGCAAATGTTTTTACTTACTTCTTGTACAAAGTATTGGAAAACCAACAAAATTCACATATCGAGATTTTGATGGAAATATCCGTTTTGAGCATTCCTGGATCCATTTTGACCATATTTGGCTTGATGTCGGTACGTATGTATGAGCGTTTGTAACTCGCAAATCTCAAAACTCGTCAAACGTATGATGCTGAAACTCTGTATTTAAGGTTGTTAAGAAGAGGAGTGGGGTCAAGCTGTGATGGGAACCCTGCTCTATGCTAAATACATAGGATAAAGCATTTATTGCCAACTTCAAATAAACAAAATTTCAATGATTCAAACTAATGGAAATGATTGTTTTCGGTTGAAAATATATGATTTTGAATAATTTGGTTCCTTATTCTATTCTTTAAAAGAGCTTCCATCCGTTGAAATATTTTTTTTTTCATATTTTAACAGAGCTACACTATGATATATATTGTGCGCAACGCTGTAGACTTTCGGAAGTATTTTTGACATTTGGCGTTTAGTAATGGTACTGCGTTTCATAACCAAACAAGCTTATTGATGATAAATCTACATCAAAAAACTAATATCGATGGAAGAATAGATGGGTTACTCAATCAGTATACCCTCAAGTCAGGAAAGTAATAAAAAATCTTGTCCATTCTAATCGTACACACTCTTCCCATTCCATCTCATGCGGCGATGTTGCCAAGCGTATGATAACTTGCTAAATTTTAGTAGCTTTTGTACAATTTTTAGCGCATTTTTTGGAAAAAAGCGCTATTATATTCACTTTGGCTGTCTGGTTGGCTGGCTGGCTGGCTGGCGTGACGCTGAGTTCTCAGCAACTATACTATTTACAGACTTGAAACTGGTACTAAATAAAAGCTGCTATTTCGTAGGTTTGCACAAATTGCTTTAATTCAAGCTCAGTGATTGTGGAAGATTAAATTATTCAATTACTTGTTTCAAGTGAAGCAATGCCCATAGATATATATGACATTAGGGATATGGCAACTAAAATTTATTAAAGTAGATAAAAATTCAGTTACAACTTTCGCCGCAGGTGTCACTATTATTATGTACAATTGTCAAATCTATCCGAGATTCATTCAATGACTTGTTTGACGCGAATTTGAAGCTTATTAGAATGAATTATTATTATTGGATAAAAATTTGTTTACTTTTGGTGTATTTTGTTCTTATATAGCTTTGATAAAGATCAAATTATCATTTTAAGGTACAGCATTTGACCTCCCGTCAGTCAATAACTAAACAATGAAGATTGAAAGGTATTTTTGAGTTTGTACATGCATAAATTATGTACCTATCAAATAGTCAACTTGAAACTAGTACTAAATGGAAGCTGCTGTTTCGTAAGTTTGCCCAAACTGCTTGATTTCAAGCTCAGTAATTGTGAGAGATGGTAATTGCGAAATCTCTGAAGAAACAAGCATTCATGAGCTGTTAAAAATGCGCTTTCATCATCTAGATGATTCTTCAATTTTTTTTTAAATAATTCAATTTTTCCTGAAACTATAAACAAGACTTTTTTGAAATTTGGTACACACAAGACTTTCGTAGATATTTTGACGATTTTTTGTAGTGTTGTCATTTCAGGTAGTCGAGATAATGACGTATAAATCAATGTGAAACACGTCGCGTGCATTAACGCAATGTAATAACATGTCACTGAGTAGCAACTTTGACATTTTTTATCTCGATAACTAGAAACAAGATTGAGATCAAACTTTGCCAGAATATTCTTTATTCAATAAATAATATACTGTGGCAATTTAAAGAAATTCACATATACTTTGATTTCCTTCTCAACAACCTTAAGACTGGTATAGGGTCAAGTTGTGCACCTCGTATTAAGATTGCAATCGTCTGTACCGGAAGTGCACTTTACTTGAAACTTTTTTTTTCAATTTTCCGCATAAATCCAGTACGTACCAATCGACTAAGCCGGAAGTGCATTTTATATAACAGACTTTTCGAATTTCCCGCAGAAATTCAAAGCAATCAGTCCTAAAATATTGAAATTCTGTATTAAGCTCTTCTGTGGCATCTAGTTGTGCACCTTACACTATGGTTGCAATCGTCTGTACCAGAAGTGCACTTTACTCGGAACATTTTTTGAATTCTCCGCTTAAATTCAAAACGATTGTAGAATGTTAGAATTCAGTATTTAAGACGATAGTACCATCCAGATGCTCATATCTTATTTTCATTGAGTTCGACTGAGCTGGAAATGCACACTTTACTTGACAGTCTTTTGGAATTTTTCGTATTTTGAAACGATTGGCTGTAGAGTATTGAAATTTAGTATTTCAGTCTGCTGTAGCATCCGAATGATTGCCTTCTATTCTCATAACAATTGACTAAACCAGAAATGCACTTCAGTTGGATTTTTTAGTAGTACCTAAAGTAAAAGTAAATCACGTGATGTCCACGTCAGATTTTTTATGAATCGCTATACAATGATGTAATGAAATTACGAGAAAAACAATAAGGGGTTACACACTATACAAGTAACCAAGGGATGATTATAAATAATTAATTAGAAGAACCAAGTGATCATTCATTTCTTCAAAGCTCATCCACCTAATTTCTCTTTTTATACATTTTTATACTTCTATCCTAATCTCTTTTAAATTTGGAAGTATCAATCACATTTAATTAAATTATCGTAGCTCAGCTTCTAGGTATCTTTTTTCTATTTCTTCTTTATCATAGCATCTCATCTTCCCACGGATCTGTGTACGTATGTTCGTATGTGATTGATCACTGCGTGACGACATTGTGTACTTACTTGTATAATACACCGCTATGCCAAAGGTGATAACGTTATTTGTACGTAAAAGCCGCTAATTATGGGCAAGATAGTAGAAATTTTCAGAAAATTGAAAAAAAAATATGTAAACTTGTACGTTAAAATAATAAAAATGTATTGACCTTTCTAGACTTGAAACAGCCACTATTTTGTAGAAGTTTGAATAAAGAACCTAAGGAAAGAGCAAAAATTCATTTCATACGTTCAAAACTAGGGTTGATTAAAAATATATAAGTTCTTGAGATACTCATTGACAAAATCTTCCCTAATCATTACTAAAAGTAATTTTTTTTCAGCCTGGGTCTCAAATTTCGTCAACTTTCTGACGGCCACAACTTCATCCAACTAATCTACTCCGCCTCCTCAATCAGCGACTGCGAATATGTGCACGACACCATCTCCGTGTCCGATTTCCTGGACACATTTTCCAAAGATGTACACCAACTTACTACAATGTATAATGCAACCATTGTGCCCCTGGGAAGCGATGTCATGCCGCAAGAAATGTCTAGGTGGATGAATTATGAGAAACTGAAGAAGAAGTGTGAGAGAAAGCACCAGGAAATGAAAAGAGCTATGAAGGAGCGGAGAAAAATTGAGAAAGCAGTCAAGAAGAGAGAAAGGTAAGAGTTTTTAGAGTTTTTGCTTAATGGGGATCAGAATTTGGGGATTCGATTCAACAAACAGCAAATATGAAATAGTTCAAACAAAATATTGTTCAAATTTAATTTTGATTTTTCAATGTGTTATACTCAAATGCACAAGATTGCTCTGCACTTCCAGATATATAATACTGTGGTCAATAGTGACCTTCTTCGCGTGCAGTCAGCTTCAACCAGGACAATAATGACGATCGTTCGATCCTTGTAGCATAATATACTATTAAATCGAGTTTCTGCTGATTATTATTATTATTTTTAGGTTCATTTTAGTTTATTACTGAAGTTTTAGTACACTTTGGCTCATATTAAATTGCATTTTCATTTTTTTCGAACACACGGTAGCAATTTTACATTAATCTTGATAAATCTGTTTCTGTCTACCATCTTCCAACCTGTTCTAATCTTGTCAGTAGCTAATGATTTTTTAAATGGCCAGTAAATTTTTTTCGTGGTTATTTATTATAGCCCGCCTTAGTTCTCAGTTTATTTGGTTATCACTTCTCTTGGGTGGCTCTCATTCTCAAAGTTTGTTTCTTTACTACGGCCTAATGTGGTCAATTATTGGAAAAAAATATTGTTTTAATTCAGTCTGATGTGTTTCAAAATCGAAGACATAAATCATGAAAGACAAATTGATGTAAGATTAGGTACTTTAATGGAGTTTTATAATGCAACAAAAAATTATACTCACGTTCTCAAAATAAATTATAACAAATAAAATTTGAATTATCAAATGTTCAGTTCATATCAAAAATAAATATGTAGAGTGTTTAAAGAACCTGCTGAATCTGATGTTCTACTTTTAGTGAAAAATCAGTCATAAAATTTAAATATCTACATAGAAGTCTCCATCTTTCTTTCAATGAATCCCACATTCAATTATTTACGATATTATGACAAGTGCCTGTCACTTGCAAAATATTACTTACTCTTCCAAGTGAAACAATAGCTAACATAAACTAACGAAATTTTTGTAACATGAGTAAAAGAGATGTAAATTTGAAGAACATGGCATGTATATTGCATGACTAATAATCATTCAGAATAATATGTTACTTATACGTAATTATTCGAGTATTACAATAGGATATAAATTAAGTGGGATCTTCTCCAATAAAATACACACCGGGTGTACAGTCAAAACGATCTACCTTTATTACAAAAAAAATAATAATGATGGAGAGCATTAAAATATATTTTCAATGATCTAGATATTTATCTCTCGGAATAATAATCTATTTTCTTGATTAATGAAAATATACAGAATATTAGATGTGAAAACATAGGTTTCATATTTAAAAAATCTGACGTGGACATCACGTGACATACTTGTACATTATTGGATACATTATTCGAATACGATAATCAAACACAAAATTCCATCGTTGCACGACTAATTTTTTTGAATTTATTCAAAAAATTATAAAATCTGTCAAGTAAAGTGTGCTTCCGGCCCAGTCTTTTGCTCTGGAAACAGTAGGTCATCATTCTTATGCTACAATATTCCTACATACTGATTTCCAAGATTCTACGCCTAGCAATTCTGAATTTATGCACAAAATTAAAAAAAAAAAAATCCAACAAAAATGCACTTCCGATTCAGTCTATTGTTATGAGAATAGTAGGCAATCATTCAGGAGCTACAGCAGACTGAAATACTAAATTTTAATACTCCACGGCCAATCGCTTCAAATTTATGCGATAAATTTCAAAAGACTGTTAAGTAAAGTGCACTTC